>JAKGUB010000106.1:10092500-11292500 GCA_026261675.1 Hippocampus mohnikei
CATTCCAAAGAGAGGGACCAGCAACGGAAAAGGCTCGATACCCTCTGAGCCTCTGCTTAGTCCTTTGTACCTCTAATAATGTCTGGTCTGCAGACCCGAGGCACCGGGCAGGTGTGTAAGGGTGCCATTTAAAGATTTGAAGACAAATAATAGGATCTTTGGAAAAAAAACTCTGAAATGTATAGGGAGCCAGTGAAGGGATGCCAGAGTAGGAGTTAGATACTCCCTCTTACAAGTGCCAGGCAAGAGGCGAGCAGCAGCATTCTGGACCAACTGGAGACACTTAATGGAGGATTGGCTGACTCCAAAGTAAGCTTCAGATGCTTGCTGAACTGAAGTCTTGGGAAATATGTGGCAGACCAAAAGTTTTGTTTGACTTAAGAAGCATTTAAATACTTCAAAAATATTACAGGATAACCCGAGTTTGACCCTGGAACAAATTACGCTACTTGCAATACTGCATGGTAGCGTATAATTTTACTTAAGTACTTCATACGGGCAAAATTGTTTGGAAAGTCAAACAAAGGTGATTAGAGGTCAAATGGTATTCAAATGAATATTTTTGGGCGGTACCACTCAGTCGTCTGGGATCGTGTTTATGTACACTTCTATTATGTCAGAGAAGATTAGTTCTACTTAGTTCTATGCTAATCTCGCTCCTTTTTGTCGGCGCGCGGCCAATATTTAGCCAAGGCTCCTTCTTTTCAGCCCCAGCGCCCCCCTCCCCCACATCTGTGTGGGCCAACTCTGTGTTTCGCTCTCTTTTCAGCGCTCTCACATAGTTCTCCCTCAGCACACAGCAAATAGCACTGCCCTCAAGTGTGAAAAACACAAAACAAAAAGGGCCTCCAGCCTGCTTTGAGGGTAGTTGCAAGACGTCCAAGTCTCAGAAGTTGTAAAAGAAAGAGAAGGAGGAGGGTGGTTGTGCTAATGATGGGGGGGAGAAATGCAACAATTCCATAATAGGTCAGTGAATCCAAACGCTTTGTGTGCAATGTTACCGGGTCTTATTCACTTTGCATGACATTGCATTCCTATTGGACGAGTCAGGCAGGGAATTAAACACGTTGGAAATTAAACACATCATATAGCAGGATTATTTGTTTGGCTCGTCGCTGGCCACGCACATCCATCCATTCTACTTGATTTATAAAGGGAACAGAGGCAGCCAGTTCTTTCAGTGGCGTTGAACAAAGGTGCGCTGTTTCCCTCCCACAACACACACTCAACACACACGTACCCTCCGGCAGCCATTCCTGCAGATTAGCATTGCAACGAGCCGTGCATCGCCATAAGACAAACACGGGCCACCCAATAGCGCGCTGCGACTGTAACGCAACTCCTCAAAAGGAAGTCGGACAAATGATGCAGTGTCTTGCGCTCGTATTTTTCGACCACGTGTCACGCAAAATTAGGTTTATACGTCCGAACTTCATTTGGAGTGAATGTATAGTTGACATTTGACAGAGGCGAGGGAGGAAGAAGCTCAAATAAAAATTGTTATGACAATGTGACGTGTTTTCATGAACCTCTATTTGGTTGTTAGTTAGGGTGATGACAGTGTGATGAAATGACTGAAATCACAATTGACAAAGGGAACGATTGGGAAAAACATGCACATGCGCTGGCACGCACACACTCACACACACACACACACACACACACACACACACACACACACATATATATATATATATATATATATATATATATATATATATATAGTATATATACAAAGTTACAAAGTAAAGTGGTGCATTTGTCCTAATGCTACTAATTACAAAAAAAAACGAAGCAGGAAACAAAACAGGTGTAACAATGCGTGACTCCTTACCTTTTCGAGAGCAGGGTAATTTAAACCCAAGTCAAAATAGATAATTTTAAAAGTTACAGTTAAATTCAGTGAAATAAAATGATTTTGTACCGGCATCCGTAGCTTTCGTGATGGTGATACAAATAAAACAACGGGAACGTTTTATAAGTTAACGTACAACAAACTGGAATAAAAATGTAATTTTATGAAAGTATTTCGATGACTTTTAAAGTACAACGATAGGAGCACAAGTGGGTGCTAATTCAAATTAGGATTGTTGAGCCCTGGTGGTCTGTTTTTGTTTTTTTTTCGCGACACTGATCGTAACCTGAATGATTTGGAATGCTGATGTGACTCTCAGGTCATAAAGCAGAGCCAGACGTTCCCTGCAGATTACAACCACATGGACTCCATCCATTTACCGTTCACTCTGGGTGTGATGAGATGGAATATATTGTCTGTGAGATTGATGAAAAATAACCGCAATGTTTTCCCCTTCTCCCCTTCCTCCACTGCCACCATTAGGGAAAGCAACGTACCTTTAATGCTACGGTTGGGTCAGAAGTCTGACCTTGCCCAGGGCGGCGGCGTGTTTCTGCTTAGGCTCTGCTGAGTGGGAACAGGCCAGTGGACAACATGAAAGGCGCTCTGTTTCGGGTTGCGAGGATGTTCGGTGCAAGTCTAATCAAGACCAGAGAGAGTGTGGACCGATCTGAGAATGCGCTTGACACATCATTCTGCGGTGCATTATCGCACAAGAATAGTGGTCGTGTTCCGTTATGGATGGATTTTCGGTCATTAGAGGAGTGGCAAAATAAATATTGTTACCTTTTTGGGATTGCACATCAGCATTGTCCAATTTGTACTGTGTTTGGGGTCCACATAAAATGATCTGGCGGGCCAGATCTGGCCCCCGGGCCTTGAGTTTGACACCTATGATGTAAAGTAACGTAACAATGCTCACTTCACCAGAGCCAATTTCAATTCACGTCAACGATTGTTTGACCTCTGCCTAGTTTTACTCAATTTAACATTTATAGTCTAAAATTAGCTTTGAAATTTGAACACATTCAGATGGTTTTTTTTTCGAGAATGGATTGCATTCAGCCTTCACCATCTCATTCCATTACCCCTGGAGCTGAGAAGAAACACCGGATTTATAAAGACGATTATAAGAGCTGTCAAGCACATGCCAACGCAGAGTAGCGAGTGGCTACGGATTACTCCATGCGCGCCCAATAATAACAACAGGAAATCGAATAAATTGTACATCATGCAGGAATAATGATACTCGAGTGGTGTTACTCTTAAACATCACTCTTGAAGATTAAGATTAAACTGACAAAAACAAATCCCCAAAACACAGGCTACAAATATCCAGCACCCACTTCACACAATCATTTTTCTATTACATTGGACCGTGATTTAACCAAATGCAGCATTTTTTCCAGTACAAGTGTTCTTTTTTTCCAGCGACAGCTTGCTGGAGGTGTTGATTCTTGGCAGGGAAGATAATGTTGGACTGCGTTGCAGGGAAAAAAAAAAAAAGGCCATTTTCTGGTACGTGGGAGGCAGAATATCACCACATCGTGCTTCTCGTGTGCGGGAATTGTACTGTTGAAAATGTGAAGGTCAATCGTCATCAAAATGGATATGCTTTGAATCGTTTTGTTCTCCACCAAGAGATGCGCAGGTTGAATGAGGCCGGATTTGGGAGTTTTAAAAAATATTTTCAAAGATCATCATGCTCAATTTTGCGTGACACTGTACTCATGTAGCTGAATGATAAACCTTTCGATCACTAACACACTTTAGTAGGAATAATACACCCCCTATAATATCCCCTAAAAGAAATTTAATTTTGCTTAATTACAATGATTATTTTGCTGGATTATTAGTAGACTGACAAGCAGTATTTCGATGTAGGGAAGCTGCTGAAATGGAATAAATCGGGCCTTCCACAATGTTTGAATGATCGCAGAACTAAATGACTTTGCACTGACAAGCAGAAGGGTAATAGACGTGCTTTATTATATCATCTATAATTATCATTTAGGGATTAAAACGACAATTCAAAAGACCACAACCTTGGATAAGTGTCCTATAAAAGCAAGTTGCACAAATCTGTGGTGAAACACTCGACCGCACGATCCATCAACTTGCAAAGTGGGTTGGAAACCGTTGACCCGTTGGCCGTGGAGCATTTGAACCAGCGTGCCATGCCATTTTAAAAAGCAATAAAACCTCCGAAAAAAGAATTCAGAGAAAAAGATGTGAAATCTTTAACCTACAAATACTCATCATATATAACAAAATACTTTATTTCACCTTTTATTTATTTATTTATTTATTTTTTTTGCTGAATGAATGATGGCCCTCGGAGGACTTTACCAAAACTGAACTGGTCCCTGATAGGAAGAGCTGTCCTCATTTGTGGTTTTAGAGCTCAGGTCAAAGGTAAGCAAGAGGTCCATCGTGTTTGTGTTTACAAAGAAAACGACACAAGAAGAGCCGTTATCCAAATCCCTGATTCCAACGCAAACAACCTCACCACAGGCGTACAAAGTGAAGTAATCCTCCAGGAAAGTACCATCCATTTGCCCGATAACTGTTTAGAATCCCCTCGGATTAGTGTTAATCCATTTAATGTGCCTTTTCCGGTGGAAAAAAAAACTAAACAAAACACACTTTGACCCATGTGACCCGCCCCTAATTAATGAAGTTTGGACCTTTGCAGCCATGTGCTTCCCATTCCCGCTCCTTCTGCTGCATGAAGCGTGAGCCAGAGAGGTTGAAATAGGGAACTTTACCCTATTTTGTCGGTCCGTCCTCGGTCCTTGACCTGGACACCCTTTCGTCATCAACCCTCTGCTCTTATTCTTAAAATCGTCCTCTGTCCCTGTCCGTCCTCGTCCTTTTAAAGCGCTTCCCTCCTTGTCTCCCCATCGGACTGAAAAAAGAAAGTGTCCGTGCATGACGCTGTGAGAAAGAAGGAGGGGGGGGTGCTTCTTTTTTAACGAAAATGGTAACACAATAAGTATCCTGAGCGGCCCGGTGGACCATTGGTTAGCGCGTGGACCTCACAGTGCAGAGGTCGTGGGTTCGATCCCGGCTGGGAGTTTGCATGTTCTCCCCGTGTCTGCGTGGGTTTTCTCCGGGTACTCCGGTTTCCTCCCACATTCTAAAAACGTGCACGGCAGGCTGATTGAACACTCCACATTGTCCCGAGGTGTGAGTGTGAGTGCGGATGTTTGCCTCTTTGTGCCCTGCAATTGGCTGGCAACCGGTTCAGGGTGTCCCCCGCCTACTGCCTGAAAACTGCTGGGATAGGCTCCGGCACCCGCCCTCGAACCTTGTGAGGATAAAGCGGATCGGAAAATGGATGGATAAGTACCAGTGATTGGCCAGTGATTCACGAACCATACAGGAAGCCCATGAATAAAGGCAAGACATGATCTGTGGCAAGACAAAGTTCATAGTTCACCCTGCGCGGCGCGGGGGGGATGGCCCATGGTGCAAGGAGCCAGCTTGAGGCCTTGGGGACGAGGGAAAGGTCAAAGGGTTGAGTTCACTTGGAATCCACAGTAGACATTTTCATCATCAACATTTCCTGCCGGTTAAAGGGACAGTGAGCACATCTGCAAGTGTGAAAGTTCATAAAAGAGCACACCTGCCATCCAAAGGGACTGTAAAAACAGCATGTTTTGACTATTGATGCCGATTGCGTTTCAGAGTCACGAAAATGGTGCGGTGCGGCTCCTAAGGAACTAGCGTGACAGTAAAAACAATTCTCTGCAGGCAGGCCTGTTTGGAAGTTCACAGTTAAAAGTCTTGCATGCATAAGTAGGCTCTAAACAACAACATAACACAGATGTCTCCATCTTGATTGTCCCACAGGAAGTACATAGAGACTGTATATGGAGATTTTGTTACCAAAAACAAATGAGGCACTGATAGTATTTGTTACAGTGGGACCTGAGAGTTTGATGATGTAAGAATAAGAATACAGTGGCTTGTCTTTGGGCCAACACACTCCATTACAACCATCCATTGGTGCATCTCTTCGGTCATCTACGGAAATAATCGGAACATATCCATCAATCCTGCTCTGGTGGCTCAGAACCTCACTTGTTCCCGATGCAAGCGGACTGTAACAGCAAAAATGCATTCTTTAGTGTGCACTGACTATTAGCGTAGCCTCTATTTAACCGATAAACTAACTTGCCAACCACCAATTTGAAAACAGAACTTCTTTATGTTGCACCCAAGTCACCTAGCACCCAATCAATGCCAATCAAAGCATTGCCTTGGTAGATCAAAGTATATTGAGAACTAATAATAGAGTATATTTATAGCTAATAAAAACTACATTTTGGATACATTAAGGGAAATTGGATAATTCCTCTGATGATCTCTTGGGGCACCATGACTACAAACTAAATAACGGACAAATTAAAATAGCAAACTAACTAACCAATCAATCAATGAAACAATATTGAATAAACCTTGGCCTCTAGCTATCCAGGTAACGAACCTACTAAGCACCAAACAAAACACCTGTGACTACTACTACTGGTCTCAATTCATTGGTCAGGTATGGAGACTTTTTATATCAAATGTATACTGAAATAAGGATGGTCTTGGCTCAAATGACTCACAAACGGACGTGACTTGCGGCCTTTCTCGTTGAACACATATATTACCGCACACAGCCGGAATTCACGATTCTACAATACATTGATGTTCTCGTATTAATGAAGTGACCCTTTTCAGTGACATGAGAGGAGCACAATTTTAGAACCGTGTCTTAAATATGATACAGGGCCATACACGCTACAAACTTCAAACACAATAAAAACAACAAAAGAATAGCTCTTAAAAATTTGCCAAGTGGACAACTTGTACGGAAACCCATTCCATTGTGCAGGTGTTCCTAATGTTGTGGCCGGGTAAATACGTATTATGTAATGATTCGTGTATACGTGTGTGTGTGTGTAGTAGTAGTAGAAAGCTAAGAGCTCATTTCCAGGCCTGATGATCACAGGCCCCATTGATTGTAACATTGACGAGCAGGCCCGCTCCGCCTGTGGCATTCCGAGGCGTCTGGACGTATTTAGAGCACTAACTTTCAAGTTTTTTTATTTTATTTTTTTTTTTTTTAAATGCTGGTATGAAGATGAATGCCGATGCGGTGGGCATGTGGTTCTCGTTAAAAACAAACATGATGTCAAACACAGCGAGAGCGTGGCCGTCTCTGGTGTTTGCCAGCGACAGCTCGCGGCACTCCAATCATTTGGGAAGATTTCAGCAAAAAGACCGAAAAATAAAAGTGTGTGAGTCATTTAACAGTTAAATTTCGCACACTTAACCCCCCCCAAACCCCACAAAAAAATCCCATAAAGAGAAACCTTTGCGGATTGAGCGTTCACCTCGTTTCATTTTCGCATTTGTGAGTCATGCTGCTTGAAACTTCTTATTCGCATCCAAAAATGGATGTGAGCAAGTGATTGTAGTCCCCGCAAAGTGACTCCATAGGATTTGGTTTCTTGTTATGGTGCTGCACTTTCCAATCTTTAAACATTATTCTAATTTGTCAAAGCGAGAGCCCTATTCATTCTGAATGATTCTGACAGTGTATATGTTTAAAGTGGCTGTGATCAAAGTACTATTTACAGTACGCGCCTTTACCAGTCTTCGTTTCAATACCAACGAAAGCATTCGGGGCAGCATTGTGTATTCCAAAGCGGGAATTGTATTCATTTGAAAGGAATGGCTAACGGGATGGATAGACAGCTCGTGGTCAAAGTAGCGGAGATCAAAAGGTAAAACTGGATGTGCTCTTACCACTAAAAGTTGTTCCATATCAAAGCAAGAATTCTGTTTTTGGAACGGGTGGAGAAACGGTTGGCTAGTCGTCGCCAAAGTGGCTGGGAACCATCCATCTCTTTTCTATACCGCTTCTGCTCACTAAGGCCGTGTGTAAAATTGGGCTGTTTTTATCCACTCAGTTGAAAAACAACGTTCTTCAAATGACAATTGTTTCATGAAAAAGGAAGAACGGATGTTTGGAAGGGTCGTGGCCCATGGAGTTGAGACCAAATTCATATTCTACTACTTATTTTAAGACCAGTACTCTTCAGTCTTTGAGGGACTCTTGTTTCATACCAAACCGGCAATTCTATCCATTTTGTCATCGGCGATTCGACATGACGCCTTCTTGTGACAAGTCAGTCCACAGATCATTCGGAAGCTCCAAAAATGCATTGCTGAACTGATGATATGTTGGCAAACATTTCCAAATTGTTTACATGAGTGAAAAAAGTCTCCAGCCTCTCTCTCTTTATTAATTGAAATGAACTGTGATGATCCTGCCATTTGTTTTGGGGTTTTTTCAGTCCGCAGCTGCAGAGTAGGCATAATGAGTCGCACCTGTCCCGCAGCAGGCATCGTTACCTACTGCCCTTAAAAAGCCATGCTTCACCCACAACCCGCTGTTGAATTATTGCCTTGCTCATGATTCTGTCTCCAAGTGCTTAAGTTTCTGGATGTTCTTGACGTTTTTGAGTTTTTCCCTTTGTGTTTATGTTGTATTTTTCTTGCTGTGTATTCTCTGTGTCTGTTCTTTTGTGTATTGGATTCTCTTGTGCTTTGAGTTGACAAGCAATTTACGTTTTTCTTGCTTCTTGCCTTTTGCAAGCGTTTTTTTGGGGGTTGTTCTCGCCTTTTCCTGGTTCTTTGTTACCAGCGTGCTAAGTTGGAAATTAATATATTTTTGTTCAAAACCTCTTATCTCTGTCTACGCATGTGGAATCATTGTTATGACACCTGACAACCCTAGCCCCTCAACCACACGATTGCAAAACATTTTTCCCCAACTCTAAACCTTTTTTAAAGAGTCTGTTTGATTTAATGCATCAGTAAGGTGATAAATTCATACTTGGGAAGATATCATGCAATGATACGGATAAATCCTATAATTTGAGGTGAAGCGGCGATGCTTCCTGTCACGACTGGGATACTTTTATGTTCCCGTGAGTGACTCTGACTCTGAACACCTATAAATACATTTGCCGTTTCACCTCCACAGCGTGAACACACAAACACACAGCAGAGTGGGGAAAACGTCCCATCATAAATTCCCTTGCACCATTGCAACAAGGCTTTTTTTGAAAATCCAGTTTTATAAACATATACTGCTTCATTTGCGCTAAGGTACTGAGTGCTTCTGAGATTTAAGTAAGACGGGGATGACCCCTGGCGATTCTGAGTAGGCCATTACGACCACGCATGCCCAGTGACAGTTTATGACACTCAAGAGGTGCAAAAAGTGGGACAATCCACTTTTTTAAAGACAACTTTGAAGGCCGGAGGCTTTTCAGCACCACCCAGTCACCGGGATGAATGACATTATCGGCTAATTATCTGATACTTTTTGAGGATAGTCTGCTTTTCATCATGTGTCACACAAACGTGGCTCATACTTTGAAGGCTCCTTGTTTCCCTCAGTACCTTATGTGCACACATGAATCCAGTTAAGCGCATAGATCATAGTTAGGTCCTCTGTGCACTGTTTGGCTACGTGCTACTGTAATGCAGATTTTGAAGCACTGCTGAAATATCATAGATTAACATTAAATTTAAAAAAAAATGTTTGCAGTCTACATTTGGACCTGTGAAATCGAAGGCCACAAATGTGATACATTCTAGAGAAAATGACCATCTCTCAAAAGTTGAAAGACTTTAACCAATCATTATGCGTGATGTCAGCAAATCTCAAGTGATCGCATCTAAAAGGCTTGTCCAAAAAAATCCAAAGCAAAGTAGGGCAACATAGAGCTAGCAAGAAAGAAGTGGTCAATGTTACACCGCAACAATGCAACATTGAGAAAAAAAAAAGTTGCTTTTAGCAAATTAATCAAATAAACCACAAAAAAAGGAAACACCAAATTTTCCATTTCAAACAAATATGTAATATAAAGAAGGGAAAGAAATGTAATCAATTTATTTCAAGATCAAACATAGGGCCATTCCATTGGCATCGTTAATCCTATTGTCGGAAGGGAAATGTTCTTCAGCAACCCTCTTGTCCCCAAATACTTTGGTGTACCACCATTTCCTCAACATTTAAAAAACGTTGACCATAATTGTGCCAACGGTTCATTACACCCGTAAATAAAAACACAAGAAGCGGGCGGAATGGAGCTCCGTGGCACAGAGTAAAAGCAGCACATTACTTCTTAACAAAAATAAAAATGGTAAAAATTATGTTGCATTTATCTACTCAAGCAAGTACTCTTTATCCTACCCACCTCGAAAACCCTGTGCAAGTAGGAGATGAATGCCGAAACTCCCCACAGGAAAGCAGTTGCCAAAATTCGAAAACCCAAAACTGTGAGGCAGACCGCTGGTTCACCTTGATTCTCGTTATGCGGCACTGTATTTCTCTCCACAGTCCACACCCATCCAAAAATACCTCCATCTCGTGAATGGAATGACGTTAGTCCTCCACAGAGACAAATACTTCGATATCGTACACATGCAAGAGTAATTTGGCTTTCCAAATGGTCAGATTGAAGTGTTTGCATGTGCTTAAAAAGTCTGGTTTTAATCGCTTGGATGCAGTTTTCTCTGGTGTCAAAAGTATGCAACTGTCCTGACTCTGACTGCACTACACAAGTGGATGTTTTTTTTGGGTTGGTTTTTTTTTTCTGTGTTATTGATCGATGTTTGACTTCACACAAGAGAATTTGAGAGTAAGCGCAATCATTTCTGCGAAACCACACCATTCCTTTTGGATAGACGTAGCTCATCAGGGGGAAATGACTGCTTAATTAATTTAATTAGCGCTGAGCTACATGCGTTTCCTCTCTCATTATTTGACGCGCCAACTTGACCCCCTCCTCCCCCTCCCTCCCACCACAATGCATCCAAGCGTTGCGTTCACAGTAAATAAAACGACGGAACGAAGACAATGAGATCCGGCGCAGATTGAAACCAGCCCTCGTCGCGCGGGAACAAGCCATCCCTCAGATTTATGTCATTCGTTTTTTTAAAATAGATCACGGTAATTTGATTAAAAGGGATTGACGGCCTGGTGAGTTACTGTCAGCTTGCCAGAGGCCAAAGACTGGTTTTGATTTCTCCCGAGAAGAATCCTTCACCTCCCTGGCAGTTCTTTCAGTATGAGGCCAGCGCCTTTCATCTGCGCCTCCGAGCGAGCTGGGGCGCCTTAATGCTTTGCAGATTCCTTTGCAGCTCCGACGATATTTTACCGTCATCGTTTTAGTGGCTGGCCGGATTGGCTTTCAAATGCTTTTACGCGATGATTTATGCCTTTGGAAGACAGACTGCAAAAAAAAAAAAGCCTTGTATGAGAGAGCAACAGGACAACCCCGTGCATGGGGAAAACGAAGCCTCATTAATGCGGCTAATGTTCCGCAAAGCCGCAGGTGCATCCAGAAGCAGATAAGAAGGGGCCAAACAATGTTATTTGCTATGAGATGGAGAAGAAAAAGTCAAGAAAGACCCCAAGTCCAGTACAGACACCTCCAGGATCCTCCATACTTTATGAGTTTGGCGTCATTCTATTGCTGTTTCTGGTCACTGCAAACTGCTGGTTGCTTTTGACACAATATCTCGCACAAAATATTGAACAGTTCATTGCCCCAAAATTGTGGAATCCACTCACTTATGAGCAAAGAGCTGCCTTTTCATCGTGAAAAAGCTGTTTAGGCTGGCATTTCATTAAGACTAGATTGCTTTGATTTATTTTTAACATCCATCCATCCATTCCGTTTTCTTCGCTTGGACAGTAGCTACTTGTAAGCTAATGCTAGTTACAGCCATTAATGTAAGATATACTGTAACAGTACATCACAATTGTTTAAAAAAATAGACCTGTCCATTTTTTCAGAGTCCATATCAGATAAATGCATCGTCAAATTGTCACTTCTCAATTAATTTTCACGATCTAAAGTGTTTTTATGGCGCTAGTGTTTTTATTATTCAACTGTTTTAAAAGCAGGACAATTGCGACATAGTGTCCATGTCTGTTTTTTAAAAATCCTTATTTTAGTAAATAAAAAACGTGCACAAAGTGATGAGCAGAAATCACATTTTTTTCTCCAGGGATTGTTCAGAAACTACCACACAAAATGTAAATAAAGTTGATCCATTCAGTGAACTTTTCTGCATTTTATTTTTGCTTAAAAAAGGAAGTTGTTGAATCTTGTCAGTACACAGCAAATATAAAACACTTAGGGTAGTGCAATGTGTGTTCAGAGAATGCAGTCCAAATACAAAACATTTCTTCCCTTCATCGCTAAACCAAGTGGTGAAAAATATACAACTGAATTAATCCCGAAAGCCTTTCGTTAAAAAAAGATGACACCTTGGGCATAAAAAATATTTTGGTGACAGATTTTTGCGAGTGAGTCCACAGAGCTGCTCCATCGCGGCGCCACCTGCATAACGAAACCGCAGCAATGTATACAGGACCGAAACAGAAACGTTGGTATCGATATCATCAGGCTAGTATCGAGTCCAAATTGATACCGACTTGGTTTTGATATCGATGTTTGAATCGATCCGCCCACCGCTACTTCACGGCTTTAGCGCAGACAGGCTAAAAGATATGCTAGCCAATAAAAATTTTCATCCGACAAATATTACTTGCACTTGAAATATATGCTTTTCATTGAATTTTGATGATGTTCATTTCCCCACAATCAGTATGACATGATTTGTCATTTTACACAATATTGTCGCTCTCTCTTTTATCGCACCAATGCTTATCATTCTCCGAATTAATGCACAGAAACTAATAAAGTAACACGAGGTCATAAATCTCATAAGTTTTGATCGTTGCGCCAAGTTGTACATGAATTTTTGATCTCTGTCAAATTTAGTGTCACCGGGAGGCTCATGACACATTGAAACATAACAGATGTGGAGCATTATTAATACATTTTCATAACTTTATGCAAGAATCATATTTTTACCACAGCTAAGAAACCACATTAACATTAATGTGATTGGGGATAATTGATCTGTGTATTTCGATTACGTAATGCTCTCCTTGACAGCGTCAAGACGATCTCTTTATCCACTTTAGAAATAGGACCGATTCCAGTTGGAGGATATCCGATTCTACGAGGGTTATTTTTTTCCCCCTCTACATCGCTGTCCTCCTTATCGGAATTTGGCCACAAGTTTCAATTCTAACAGTCTAAATCCAGCCTTAATGACTTTTGAATCCCACAAAATAAAATGAAGACATAACAAATGTTCCATATTATGCATCTGGGAGAATTTGTTGTTGAGTAGACTCACCTATGTCGTATTGTTCTGAGTAAAACACCCTTCACATTTGAAACAACTATTTTCTGTCCAAGTATGAACAGGAAGCCACAGCCCATAATTCAGAAAGCAATCACTACAGTGACTAAGAACTGCTGCTTGATTTGTTCTTCAGCGCTGACCTGTGCGGACTGCCAAGAATAGCACTCCGATGTCTGATGCGTCTGGTTTATGTCAGCGGCAGATAGGTCAGCGTCAAATGCGCTCTCTCGCGCTCTGCTTCTTGATGTTGTGGTGATTTAAAAAGAAAGAAAAAGCATCATCACTTGCTGATTGTCCAAATGAGCCACCTGGAAAGAGTTCTGGCAGTCTAGTTTCACTTGGATTTTTTTTTTTCCCAGTTAGTTCTGTAAATTCGACAAAGAGCTGAGGTTTACTGTTTGCGGTTCTCGTGAGGGACAAGGTTGAGGTGTTTGGCGTTCAGGTATGGTAGAGCCAGAGTTAGAGTAGGATAACATTTCAGGTTTAGGGATTTGGATCTACGTTTTAGGGCTTATGGTTACTGGTTAGGTTTTAGGCTTCATGTTTTTGGGTTAGCGACAAGGTTAGGTGTAAGGATTTTGTGCTACCGTCGGGGGAAAGGGTAATAGTAGATTTGAAGTTTAACGATAAGGAATTCTTGGATTCAGGGTTTGGTTTTGTGGTTCGGTTTAAAAACCTTATAAAAAGCGTTCTTGCAACACACTCTAAAAGACAAGGTCTACAAATCAGAGCCGAAATATTGAATTAAATTTGAATTCATGTTCAGCCAGGGCAGCAGGATTTGATTTATTCACTGGGAATTGTGTGGGAATCTTTTTTATTTTATTTATTATTCACCTCATTGTCCACGTGGTTGGAATGGTCGCACGGGGTGAACTTTTCAGCCGCTAGGTAAAACATCGACACTAATTGAATAGATAGGAGGGTTGATTGATGTCGAGAGGAAGTGTTGTCGCTATTTACATATACATGGCTCCGTAGCCTGCAGGGGTTGAGTCTGGAAACCGGTGGAAAACAATGGCGGCTCAGAGTTCCCTCCTGTCTGCTTCTCATTACAGTAAATATGCTCTTGCAGCTAGCATGCCTCCTGCATTCCTAGCTCCACCTCACAGAGTGTGTTTGGCTTGTGAGGACAAGCTTACACGCATGGAATGAAAAGACAAATTTCCCATCAGATCACTCTTTTGGTAAATAAAGCGCTGACTGACAGCATGTGGAAGTACGACTCTATTTCCTATGGATTTTACCTCGCCGCCTCAACAGAGAAAATCACGGTAATGCTGTTCCATTTGAAACATGCAACCCATGTTGTGGTGTTGCCTTTGGCTCCTCGTCTACTTGCCTTCGTTCAAATCCCGCTCGAAATGTGTCAATCACAGCAGGGCAATCAATTCCAGAGCACAGCAAACCTTGAACAGTAAATCAGCATCCATTCATTTTCTAGTCCATTTATCCTCGCAGGGTAACAGGGAAGCCGGATTTTCACCCCGGCTCCCTTTTGTGCATAATATTGCCTGGACTCTTCACCTTTCAATCACAGGATTTAACCGAGACACGGACAACCAATCGCAATTGGCACATCAGCGGCAAAACGGTACTTTTGGCAGAGGTCCGATTTCAAGCTGAGGATATCCGATCCCGTTCCATCCCACAAAATGAATAGAAGAAATCAACACATTTAAATGTGGACGTATAAATAGAGCCATCAGGCATCGAACATCAGTGCCAGGGTCTGGTGGAATGTAATAAAATATTTGTACAGACTTGGCCAGTGACAATGGCTTTCAGCACAAGGGGCAAGGAGAGTTGAGATCAGGTGTTAAACGTCACAATTTGGTCCAAGTTTTCAGTGAGCCCCTTTCACTCAGCTGCTCTCCCACCTCTGTTACGCAGCTGGGACGAGCTCGGAAGCTGGAAAATTCACCGGTTGACTTCAGTCCACCATCTAAAGGTGGGGTAGAGGTCCAAGAGAATTTTGCCTGTCCTTGTCTTAGTTCTTGCAGTGTGCAAGTACTCAAGAGTTGTAAGGGGTGAACCAATGATCCTCTCGGCAGTCCTAACTGTCCATTGCAGGTTGATTTTGTCCTTCTCCGTGGCACCAAAACAAGATAGCGATGGTCTCAATGATTAACACGTTTGGATAGCATAAGGGACAGTCGTGGTGAAGTATGTTTCCGATCATTTCTACGGTCGGTCTTGAGCGTCTTCAGTTGGTCAGCGTAAAAGCTACAGGCACCTTTTCAACACATCATCACCATTCACACTCTCCAGGCATGACTAATCAATGTACGCTCAATCCAACGGTTACAGTAATGTACCGGTAATAGTATTACCGGGAACCATTTGCCATAAGAAACAGTTTTCTAGACCCATCCCAGAATGGGAATGCAGTGTGAATACAACCTTGGAGCTCTTACACAATCCATTCCATGGCCATCCTTGGGCCTCTGTGTGTATTTTTTTTTTTGACTGAATGTTATCCGTACCAAATGTTGATCTTTTGCCATCAAAAGCATACGTAATAAATTGTGTACATTTTTTGTTCTTTTTCACCATGAACATTTTCCTCTTTGGCTTTTCCTGGTACCCTTGTGAGAGTATGCGCACACACCCACAACCACCCCCTCTTACACACACACACACACACACACACACATTGGAAGCAAGGGGGCCAGAGAATTCTCAAATTGAGACACTTGGTCTAATTTTGTTTGGATTAAAAGGATTACTGTACTTCTAAACAGGGTTGCAATTTTGGTACTCTAGATTTGGCTTTAAAGTCTGATATGAAATACTGGATGATTTATTTTGCAATTTAGTTGCTGGGATAAATCAGATCAATGCCTGAATTGGCAATGGTAAGTGTGACAAAAAACAAACTGCATTGTTGGAGACAAAACCCACCCTCCTTTGAAGCCAAAACAACATCAATGCAATCCGAGTTGCGGCCCATGCCGGGAAAATAAAGACCATGAATTGTCTGCTAAAGTGAGTTTTCCTGCACGGGATATCTCATCTTTCTTTCCACAAACATTTCTTGAATGATGGATATCACCGAGCAAGTGTGTGAGTTTGTTCGAGGAGTCCTGGAGACGGCACAACAATCAAATAAAATCTCTGGCGTGTTCGTAGTCACATCGTTGGACTTTTTGTGTGTGTTTTTTTTGTTTTTACCGCTGCAAGTGATTTGTCATGTTTTAACTCATGAGGTTTGTAGCCATGAAGCCAAGGCATTCCTCCCCAAAACTGAGAGAAGTGGATCGTGGAAGGATCCCAAAAATAGAATGTAGAAACATGTTTTGCTGGGTTTGGTGCAACGGCGATATAAAATGTACAGATATTTGTTTTGATGCAATTCAGTGATGTAGGAGTGTGAGCGAAAAGTGCTGCTTCCTCCGGTCTCTTGTTGATTAATTAACTCTGAAAGACGCTGAACAAGTGAATTTGGGGATTTGTTTCAAAATACATTTGTCAGGTTTCCGGAAAGCTCCGGACAGAATTTGACTCCAGAATCGTGAACTCAGAAAGAAATGACAAAAAAAAAGGTTGATTAACAAAAATAGATGACAAGACCGACAAAGTTCAACAAAGAACGCTGGTGCAACACCAGGAAAACCAGACGACCAAAAATGCTTGCCCAAAAAAAAAAAGGAAGAATTAAAAACATAAACGGAAATTGCTTGTCAATAAAAGAAAAGCAGAAACCCGAACGTGTCTCATACAAAAACTGAAAGAAAACTAAATCTAAGTGCAGAATACCTGGCGGGAACAAAAAGAATGTTAAATAATATGCGAAACAGGCTGCAGAAATATAATACAATACAAGAAGTTTGAGGCACAAGTGTTTAACGATCCAATACTGGTTAGGAGTTTCAAAAAATGTCTTAATTGTCTCAGGAACGATTATTATGATGTCACAGCCTGTTCATTTTGAATGATGCGAAATGACGATCACTCCAGCTGAAAAGAAAGATCCAACCTCTACATTCTTGCTTCTCAACACTCGCCGCGGCGGGTTTTTTTCCTCCAATTTTTGTTCATTGTTTCAGAAATGATTTCTCAATGGCTGTTTACTGTCAAATTTTCGGTGATAGACTTTAATGAGGCCGGAGAGCTCTGCTGGCTCCCATCCTCATGACTTTGATGAAATTTTCCTTGCGCAACTAGATTCGCTTATTTCATTCATCGGAGAATCTCCCCGCATGTTGAACTCCCGATTGCATGCCAGTGTCGTAATGATGAGAACAATGCTACGGAGAAGTCGTGCCATTATTGAGTCCCGCATGGACGTAGCTCAATTTTCCGACTGCTGATGTGACTTGACTTTTGACAGCAAGCAACTTAAGGAGGAATCAACAGTGCCTCTGCGGATTACAGCCAAGCAGTGTGTTCCATGTGTCTTCAAATGCATTCCATTCCAGGCAAAAAAAAAAAAATCTTAATGACCTATTTAATGGCTTACTACGCCCGTTCTTAGTCAGAGCCAGAAGCCAGTTCATTCGGAATAGCATTGTGAGATGTTTGAAATAGTCTAATCGAAAAGCCAAACGGGTCCAACGTTTAAGCTCAGTGATAACTGGAATGACTTGAATAGAAATTTGTCCGGTCGTTGGACAACTGTCAAGTCCCTCGCAAAAAAGTGAAGCGCTAATTTACTGTTGTTCCCTGCAGCTGTACACATCACAAATGTCGCCTGTTATGACGTCGAGTCTTTACCACACTTTATGAGCAGGTTTTACAAGCGATACAGCACCAAGATAAGAGTTAAGTATTAATTGGTGACTGGTTTTGAGGCTTTCTTGAGCCACAGAACAATTTAGTTGAGTCATGTGTCTTGGACCGTTTCTTTTTTTCCAAAGGATATGACCACAAAATAGAAAATAAAACTATTTCTTATGATTGAGCTCATAAATCTTTTTTTTAATGCTTTTCCAAAGCCCACGCTTAATAATATCAGCGTAAAAATGTGCTGATTTATTAGATTCTTGACGTTTCACAATCCGAGGACAAATTGGCAAGCTGAAAAATGCATGAACGCAGCGAAAACACTCCCATGTTGGAGAAAAATGCATTCTTGATGAGACATTCCTGATGTTGATACAAGAGGGACCCTCGCCATGCCCATGTCACCATGAATCCCAAATACTAATTATGAGTGTGGGGGTGGGACACCTGACCTTAAAGGAGGGTAAGGGCATTTCCAGGGGATGATGGGACTTGCACCAGTAGGATGCTTCGAGGTGATGCAGATGGTTTACAACATCGAGGGAACTGTCAGATAGAGCAGCCTGTCAGGCTTCTTTTTTTTTTCTTCTTCCAAACGGATCTCCACATGTTGAGAAGTAATCATTCCCTTCTGGATGCGTTTATGAGGGTGGAGGAGCTGCGGCTGTGACGCCTGTGCAATACAAAGAGGAAGAAGACTCTGAAATGACCGACGTGACTGACATTGCGCCTTCGTCATTGCATGGAAGATGCTTTCATTTTAGTTTTATTTGTTGTCGAAAGTCGGGAGAATGTACCGAGTGGAATGTCTGCTCGTGACCTCTTTCATATATTGCCGACTTATCATCACCTCGAAGTATTATAGATGCGCCTTAGATGAAAAGCATAAAAGTCAAGCTTCTTGTTAAGAAAATGAAAAAAAAAAACAGGAACAGGCAGTCAACCTTCCATTTTCTATCGCACTTGTCTTTAGAATTACGGGCAAACTGGAGTTTATTCCGGTGGGGTGTACCCTGCTAGGCTGGTCGCCAGCCTGTCACAGGGACCATATAACCAGAGGTGTATAACAACTGGTCTTCGAAGGTCACCTTCCTGCATGTTTTAGACCACATATGTCAAAGTTCCGGCCCGAAGGTTTTCAGTGGCCCCTGGAATGATGTTGATTTATTATTAGAACCGGCCCGCGGACGGCCGCAAGCCGAGAGCCCACAGATCTTTTACACGCACCAATACTACATTTCCCACAATGCAACTGTGCCGCGCCAAGCAGTCGGGCGCTTTATTTCAATATTTACTAGTGCAGCAGTCGTTCGGATAACAGTGACGTTAGCTTGCAGATATCCATCAAAAATGGCAAAACGGAAGGTGGACACTGAGAACTGGGGGTTTCAAACAAGGTGGGAGTCAGAATACATGTTCACGGACGTAGCTGGAAAACCTGTGTGTCTTCTGTGTGGAGAAAGTGTGGCCGTATTGAAAGAGTATAATCTGAGACGACACCATGAAACGAAACGCGCGGACAAAAACAAGAATATGGACATCGAACAAAGGCTACAGAAGGTTGAGGAATTAAAACGAAGCATCAAATCTCAACAGGCTCTGTTCAAAAAAGCCAAATCACAAAGCCAGGCTGCTGTCAATGCCAGTTTTATTGTGGCAGAAGAGATCGCTAAATCAGCCCGGCCATTTACGGAGGGGGATTTCATTAAAAACTCTATGCTTAAAGTTTGTGACGAAGTTTGCCCTAAATTAAAGTTTACTGACAGCCATAAGAAAATATTGCTTTATTTATTTGATCATATTGAAATGAAGTTGTTAGGTTTTCAGGTTTAAAATTTTTCAATGAACATTCGATCAGTCCGGCCCTCGGCTTGGAGCAAAAATTTTTATTTGGCCCTCCGTCCATTTGACTTTGACACCCCTGTTTTAGACGTTTCCCTCCGCCATCACACCTGGTTCAAATGATCAGGATCGTTGTCCGGATTCTGCGGAGCTTGTTCGTCAACCAAGGACCCTCCTGCTATGACTTGCTAACATTAGCAGCTAGCCTTAGCTAACTTTTTGTCAACTCGGGAATTGCTTGACCATACTGTTCTTAACTTTGAAAAAGATGGTTAGAGAAGGCATGTCTTTGGCCAAGAAGTCTATGTGTCATCAAGATCTGTGTGTTGTTTTTTAATTACCTTTACACTGGTCAAATAACACTTTTAGCTTTTATTACTGTTAACGTCATTGTGCACTGGCTAGCTACTAAGTCTTATTTAATATATGCTACTGACAATATTTTTGACTTGTGCTGCATTGTTAGTATAGCATGGGCTGGTATTTGATTCTAACGGTAAAATAACATCTCTACAATTTGCCCTTTTTGAAATATTTGCGGTAAATAAAACAGCTATTTCACCATATTCAACATGGGTTGGTGTTTTTTGTTTGTTATTCGTTTTTTCAGTTTCTCATCGTTAAGACTACGACTAGAAACGTTGCCTTACAGGTACAGTTTGACGATAGCCAAGTTTGACCCTGGAAATTAATATTTTTCTTTCCATTGTTGTTTATTTTGGAGGAGTAGGGGCATTAAATTTTTCAGGTTGTTTTTCTGTTCAACACATGGCGAGCAGATTCCGTTACTCCTCGTATTCAGCACAAAACTCATTTATAATTCAAATGCAAGGAGTGGAGGTGCAAGCCAGGCTGTCTGGACAGCCCACACGCATGAAATCATCTCTCAAAGCGGCACTCAACATGTGAATATCACCGTGCAAGGAAAGAAAAATAATCTACGGACATTATAGGATTATAGGCAAGAATATTTTTTAAAGGAATTTTCAAGGCAGGTCATCTGAGAGGGAGACTGTTTACAAGTCATCACAGGATTAGAATGGGGTTGGATTTATGTCCGATGCAGAGGGTTAAATAATTCCATGTTCAAATGCTGGGAAATGTGTATTTTGTTCGCCCATTCCAAGAATGTGGATCTGGTGCAAGCACATGACACGCTCTTGAATTTGTTATTCCCTTTCATGAAGGCTGAAGCATTGTCTTTGTCGGAGCTCAGCGAGCCTCCAAGGACGTCTGGGGAGCTAGCCTGCCACATGTTTGTTTGTCTGATGTCCATTTATAATGGCTCTGGATTTCCAAACAAAAAACGAAAACATCAAAGTGCTGATCGCCAATCGTTACATCTTGGAATTCCGGAATCACGTTACGCGTAGGAAATGAGCTAAACAAACATGAAAGGCCAGCGGGATTTAGCAATAAGACAGATGGATATGAATGAGCATACATTCAGAGTTGGTTCTCAGGAAAACAAGTCCCACAAGGCTATTTATTTCGTTTTATTGCATGCAGCGAGGGAGGAAAGTTGAAACAACCTTTGGATAAATTATTGTTGTGTCTCAGAATGCTTGTTAAAAAGAAAACACTTGAAATAAGACTGGGTCCAGTGGAAGAGCCGCAATCCAAATATTTGATGTATTATTCAACGTGTACCTTTTCCTCTTGGGAAAATAACACAAGTTTTGCCACTAATTATTTTCCAACATACTGTAAATATAATAAGTCCAATGACATGGACCACAAGCCCAGGGTACACCAGCTCAATATGCATGTTTTGACCACAATATTCATATAAATCCACTCCTTAAAATTGCCCAAGCACACAGACGAAATGGAACACGGAACAGGAACTAGAACTTATCATGACATGGGAAAGCGGTTACACCGGGTTCTTATCCTTTTCTGCTCAGTTCAATTTCTTGACAATAATAAAAAATACCTATATCTGCTGCAATGTTATCAGCCGTTCGTCTTAATATGTAGAGACTCACCTCCAAGTCATCTCTCTGCACGTTTGTGACTGAATGCATCACTCATCAATTTCCTCATTTTGACTTTGTAACATATAATTGCTTGATGTTTCTCACGCTATACAGGTTGACCGCAGTCATGGAATGAATTGCACTTCCAATCCATTTTTCCAATCAAACAAAAAACAAGACATCTTCATAAGGGCCCTGGGGCAAACTATTATTGTTCGTGATGAAGTGCTCAACAAACCAAAGCGAAGGGGAGTAATATCCTGCTAATGGCCGTGATGTTGTGCATTAATGGGCTGTTAAAAGAACGATAATGTGTGCTCAAGCCACATATCACAATATCCCGGTTGCTGATGCATGAGGCGACACTCTGGCTTACCAGCTATTTTTGCTTGGATTCACCTCAGTGAACGTCTCAAGGAGTTCCTGCGTTGACATTTACAAGGCCTGTGATGAATGCGGACGGCTGCTGCAGGTTTTATCTTCTCGCACGCCGGGTGCCGCGGAGGCCACTGTGT
The DNA here is from genome assembly GCA_026261675.1 of Hippocampus mohnikei. Lineage (NCBI taxonomy): Eukaryota > Metazoa > Chordata > Actinopteri > Syngnathiformes > Syngnathidae > Hippocampus > Hippocampus mohnikei. The sequence goes on from JAKGUB010000106.1 coordinate 10,114,715, forward strand.
CAGCCCGTCCGGCGTTTTTGCACCCCGCCCCCGAAGCGTCAGCAACAAGAAAGACATCTGGACCTTGAGCTTGAGTGGCCTTGTAGCGCCGCAGGACTATTTCCCCCGATCATTTTCCTCATTTATCAGTCACACGTCCAACATACACCATTGATGTGCAGTGGACCTGAAGCCAAGGCCTCTCTTTTGATATGGAAACAAACGCAATCCATCAGCGCCTCCCATTGAGGTCAAAGCCGACAAAATGACATTGAATGTAATTGTTTGCCATGTGAGCGTGCTCCGTCCAGTTACTCTGCTTTGACTGTAATCTGACATTAAAGGTGTGCTCAAAAAAGAGAGAATACGCAGAAACATTACACATGGCCTATCTCTGGAAATGATCTGTGTTCGGACGTCGCTGGGAGATAACAACAGGTGGCACGCGGGAGACGTAGTGGGTAACGTAGTGGCGGCTAACTGAAAGTAGACCAACCTGTCCTGTTTCCATCCCAGTATAGGCTCCGATGAGAGCTTAACCCCGAGGGCGAGGCAGCGCCCGACATGTGCAAGCAATTTGTATCGAATAAATAACGGTACGATCTTATGACTGACAGCTGCTCTGGGCTTCGCTGTTGGCTCGCAAGAGATGTTGAAGGAACCCTGCCAAGATGCTAGGCGTCAAATATGAGGTCCACGAGCGGCACATTAGAAGTTCAGAGTGAGCTCCGGTTATAGCTTCACTTAATCATTATTCGTCGCCGATCATTGTCACCTGCTGGCGATCAGGTGTTACAGTTACGACTCACTAAGCGATTGGAGTAAAGTAGGAATTTAGCAGGACAAGCCACAAACAAAAGTGTCGTTACCAGAAACCTGATATTTTTCATGTGTTACTTTTTTTAAAATATTTTTTTTATTTCAGGTCTGTATAATAGGAGAGTGGTTAGCACGTGTACCACACAGTCAAGGGGTTCTGGGCTAGAATCTCGGTTCAGGAGCTCCTGTGTGGAGTTTGCATGTTCTCCTCGTGATTTTGTGGGTTTTCTCTAGTGCACTCTGGCTCCTTCCATATTCCAAAATCATGTATGTGAAGAGTTTATTTGAACACGCTAAATAGCAGTTGTTCAACTCTGGTCCTCGAGGGCCACAATCCTGCTTTAGATGTTTCCCTCCTTCAACACAATTGATTGAAATGATCAGCTCATCAGCAAGCTCTGCAGGAGTCAAATAAGGGTCCTGGTCCTTTGAATCAGGTGTGGTGGAGGAGGAAAACATCAAAACATGCAGGATAGTGGCCCTCGAGGAGTGGAATTTGACACCGGCTCGAAATTGCCCATAAGTGTGAATGTAGGTGTCAATGGTTGGTATCTATGCATGCTCTCTAATTGGCCAGGGTGCACTTGGCCTATCTCCCAAGTTACCTGGTAGGGACCTATTGTGCTTTATACTTCAGTTTACAAATTAGTGTGGCAATTTTTTTGTACAAAGTAAAATTACGTTTGTAACACAATATGAGTAAAATAGACAAATCGGTGTTTAATGGGAGCGGGTGGGGGGGGGGAGAATGGCGAGATTTATCAAATGTCCAGACTTTCCAAACGGCAGTCAAAAAAGAAAGGATGCATAACTTCACAGAAAATAACATTTGCAGTCAACTATACCAAGTGCAGTTGGTTTCAGGCATTTACTTTCAACACACGTTCATTTAGATTTATGAAGTGGCTTCTTTGGAATTAAAGCACATGACATCTATCAGAGCGTCATTATTTACTCTCCTGTTGCTGCATGGACAAACAGCAACGGACACTGTGAGTCCAGAATAGCCTGAGTTGGCTTCATGGAAAAACATTATGACTATCTCAAAGATAAATTGATTCCAGAACACGTATATAATGGGACATGGAGGATGTTAAGTGAGTTCAAGGTGCAGCCAAACAGATAAGACCTTGGCAATGCTACCTTCTGTCACCATGGAGACCTGAGAGGAAAGACAGAATCGGTCTTTTTGCAAATGAGCCTGACACACAGCGACAAGGACAAGGAGGAATGAATCGCGAGAGGAAGACAAAGAGAGACGCTCACATCTTGGAAGCACATGTGTTGGCGGGACCACAAGCAGAGTTAAAGTTAGGAAGATACATTTGTTATTGAAGAAGAGAAAAAAAAGGTCTGCTTTCTTCCCAGTGAGCCTGCAGATGACAGTAAACACAGCCTTGTTTTCATCAACTTACAAAGAGCCAATGCTAGGATGCTAACTAGGCTCCAGAGCGAATTAAGGCTTGTCAAGCGGTGACAGGAGTGCAAAAAGCGTGTTAACAATCTAATCGGGATAGAACAAAGACAAGGACTGAAGTCTTTGTAGCCGTCACAAACTGCGTAGTTTAAACACATCAGAAACAATTCCCAACAGAACACAGTACTGAAACTGTGTAATAATGAAGGTCCTGCTTATCCTGTTGTAAATGGTTTACATTGTTGGAATTGATGCCACGCCGCACTTATTTACCGTTTTGGCCAAACGAACAAATAAATGGCAGACCTCAAACAGACACCTTCGTTCCGTTCGGATTTTTAAAAAATGGCAGGTGGTGGGAGTCAGAGACTGGAAGTACCTTTATGATGTGTGCTATCACCGTGTGTCGCCTTGGATGTTTTGAGCACAGCACACTACCTGCAGAGCTGACGGAGCATCTGTAAAACTGCAAAGTATGAAACATTAGTTTTTTAAAATATCCATCCATCCATTTCTTTTGGTGCTCACGGGTAAGGAACTTATCCCAGCTCAATTTGGACCCCTTTGAATCCTGACTGGTCGACAGCTGATCGCTAGACAAACAACCAGTCACACCTGCGCACCAACAGACAATTAATATAACAACATATATGTGCTTGGAAAGTGTGAGTTCAGTTGGCGTACCAGCGGAAACCTACGCAAGCGCAGAGTAAACATGCAAACTCCACACAGGGAGAGCCCAAGCTCAAATTAGAACTCTTGACTCTCAAGCAGCAATGCTAACCACTATTCCACTGTCTTGGCCAGTTTCTAAACTTATTATAATGATATTTTACCAATGCATTCTTCGAAATAAAGATTCCCCTCCACCCCCTTGTAAACATCTCAACCCTACCAGACGCCCGCTAATCTTTGCACTGTTGAGGGTCTCAGACTTCATCATCAGAGAGGCTGCGTACATCCGGAACTGGTCGCCAGTCAATAACAAAGCAAATTCCAGAAAACAATCATTTACCATTTCAGTTAGGGCCTCAAATTAACCAGCCATATATGATTTTGAAAGCTCAAGTACTGCAATGAAGAAATACAGTAAATGTTTAATAGAATGAGCTGTTGTGAAGTATAGAGTGATGAATAAAAAATAAAAACATCTGGTTGGAGACAAGAATGTTTCTGGTGAAAGTGGGATTTTTAGGTAAACCAAGGACATATTATATGAAAGCACTGCGATATATCGTCTGAAATTTGAAAACAGACACACACAATGTACTGTTTGAGAAAAGAATGCTCCAAGGGATGGACTCGGCCCACGTCCAGAGGAGAAGATCATGAACAAACGAGTGAGCCATCGCAATAAATTTCATTAGACAGTTCGAGACGAAGAAGTCAATCAATAATAGAGCGTCAACTCTTGGCTAGCTACAAAGAATTATTACGCCAATATAAACCCCTCAATGCCCTTTTAACATCTTTCAATTTCTGTAAGTCAGCAAATGAAAGCAGTTAATTGTGAATGTCCAAGTCAAACAGAAAAGGCAATGACAAATGACTGGAGATACAACTACAGGTAACATGTTATCATATCTATATTCTTGCACTAAATGTTGTTTCTGAATTTTTTGTAAATGACTTTTAATTTCCTAACTTTGCTTTAATGCTGTTTTTTAACTACAGTATGAGAAGTGTAGAGTGTGTATGAAATGTGCTATATTCTGTGTATTAAATAAAGCTGCCTTGCTTTCTATGGACAGGCACTTTTGCCATAGCACTCCATCTGTCTCATTATCGAATGATGAGTCCAACTGTTGTGTTAACGTAGATAACTTTTATTTAACTTTCCGATGCGATTTTGCCTCTCTGCAGTCTCTGTTCTCGTCTCCCGCTCCCGACGCACACTCGTGACGTCATCGCACAGCGACTCTTTGCTGAACACGATTACGCTACACATCGGCGTAAAGGTTGGTTTTATGTACTGTATTATTATTATTTCATTACTGTCTTGAACAGTTTCGCACAACCTCTAACAAATAATCAAATACTGTGATCGATTATCTTTCACGGAGTTGCCTTGATTGCTGCAGTCAGAATCTTTTGGTGCTTCTCACAATGGGTAGGAGTCTTTCTGACCAGAAAATAAGGCTTAGTATTATTTTGCAGAACATTTTTATTCACGCAACTTGTCATATAAAAAAATTGGTAGTTGACTTGGTGAAATCTACAGACTTTAGTCAAGTTTTTCCTCTGGTGTTTGTTCCAAATTGTGTTTCTTCACTCTCATCTTCGCAATCAACCGATATGGTTCACACTTCAGTTAACAGGAAATCTAGCATTCAAAAATCTGCTGTTTCACACCAAAGCAACTGCGCGTCATTCTCGAGAGTCGTTCTTGTTGCGGTAAGTGCACATCAAACTTCTTTTTGGGTTAGCTCCTTTGATTTGCTCCGGTCCACATTCAATTTACATGTGTTGAAAACCTTGGTGGCTTGCAGCCCGGCTAATATTAGCCACAAACGCGTATTGTTTGCATATCAGGAACGCTGCTTGATCGCTGCCATGTGCCTCGAAATCTGCTGCCTAAAAGTTGTTCCGGGGTCTTCCCGTGAGCTCAAAACCCTCCAGCAAGTCTTAGAGTTTCCATATTGATGAAGGAGAAAGAGCAACACATGACCTCATTTCTATCTCCTATTTTGCACTACATGCAATTTATCATCAGTCTTGCAGCCGTCATGTAACTCTTACCTAGAGCCATTATTGAACTGTACCATGTCCTCAAAGTGTTGGCTATCCAACCCTTAAAACCAAGACATGCCATTGTCACACATTGACACATGCACACATCTACTGTATGTACTGATGGACAAATCATCAGAATATCGAAAATAATTTTTAGCACTGACCACGCACAGCTTTCAACCACGCACAACTTTCAAGATCGCAAGCAAGATAACAAATTGGCAACGATGCTAGCAAGCCTGGACAATACAGAAAAAAATGTTGAACATCATTGCTTTGGTTGAATTTTAGTTTGACACACGATTGTTAAAACACCGGGAACAGCAGCATAATCCGGCTAATTTTGGACAAAAGGGCGACTACACCCTCGACTGGTCACCAGTTAATCACAGGAAAACTCTGAGGACAAAGATTCAGAATGCATTGGAATTCAGTTTGCTTGCTCCCTTTGTAAAAGCACAAATAAAGACGGTTAGGATAAATGGACAATATCAGTTGGTGTGGGTTCCTTGTTGGAGATTGGAACGAGTGGTCCATACACTAGCCGTAATCATAGGGACAAACATTCTGAATGTTTTGAAAACCAAAACACGCAAAATGAAGAAAACAATGTCCAATTTGTCAACAGGAATGCTCTACCCACAGAAACATAACATTATAATTTTGTTTACCCCATACATGTTGACATTTTGTCCAAACACAATTTTAGTTCTCTGACTAGACTAAGTGGATACCAAACAGAGAAAATACTTTTTTGTGCATTGTTTGGATTAGGGATGATGTGTTTATAGTTTTCCTCCTTATATATATATATATTTTTTTTTTTTCCCCGTTTATGCTATTTTATATAAAATGGCATGAAGTACCCACTCTAGGCCAGCTTTGTCACACCATGCTTTGGCACTCTGCCTCACTTGCTTACAAAATGTGTTGTTCTCATCCTGGCTTCATCAGGTTGACATTGACAATGCTGAGTTTAGGTTATTTTTTTTTTAATATATACAGTATATTGCAATATCTATTCATTGTTATTTGTGTATGCGAGGGCGGGGCCACTCGAGTAGGGTCAGTGAGAGGGGACAAACCAGAAGGGGAAGATTGGCTCGAACAGGCAGTCTGTGTGGAGCGTATAGACGTAAGTTGTAGCCATCCACTACTCTGCGGTGTATTGTGTTTTGTTGCCGCTCTGTCCTTTAAAAATAGCAAATAGATTGCGTCAGCGACTGTGTGCATCCTTGACTGCACTGAGCGGCATGACAATATAGTTATTTTTTTCAACGCAGGACTGCCAAATGTCTCTTGTGTAACTCGTGTGAAAGAGAATTTCCAGTCAGTTTCATTTTTTCCGGATAGTTTTGGGGTTTCATGCGGCCTTTTCCATCAACGCCTTTGAGAATGTCCGTTTTTTTTTTTCAGCCAAAAGTGGATGCAGGTCATTAAACTTCACAGACCAAGATGAGTGCATTACATAATGTTGGAAAAACAAAGTAAACAAGGCAATTAATGCAGCAACAACCTGTGTGGGTGGCAGAAAATTAAGCCAGCCGACTTGCTAACGTCTGAAGAAGTTATAAATCGAATATGATTACCTAAAAAGTAATTAAAATAATAAAAGTTAAAACGGGTGGTGATGTTTGTGGAAGATTATAGAGGAAGCGGATAGTGCAGACAAGACGTTTCAGATTTGGAAGATGTCTTTAAAAATGGTGTCGGAGCGGAGCACAGAGGTTAGGAGCTGGTTGTCAAAACAGCCACACTAAACATGACTTCCTATGTGGAGGGCGGGGAGCTATTTGGGGAAAAAAGTGTGCGAGCGACATCTCGTAAACGTGTCTCGAGAAGCGCCCCCACCCCGGCCCGCCACCCTATTTTTACGATCCTCGATAAGATCGTGTGAGCGTGTGGAATAAAAGCACCTGTTGATATCCTTTCACCCCGAAAACCGCACTCAATGACATCCACTAAACATAAAGCTGCTGAATGAAAGACTGATCATTGGTGTCACCATGTCAGCTGCAGGTACAGATTAGTAATCTGCTCACTTCCTCTCTGTGAAGCAAGAACAGATGGATTGCACATTAGGTGACTTTCGGTCTGATCATGGCAACATCTTTTCAAAAAGGGAGAGCGATGCAAAATATGCCTGATTTCCCAAAAGGTGGCAAGAAGCCAGCTGGAGGCTTGACTTTTGTGTTGCGCTTTGTTCTGCAAATGGTTTCATGATATTTCAGATAATGAGGGCTTTTTTTTTTCCTTCCCGCTAAAAGCTCTATACAGCTGAAGGTTAAAATGCTCACTTCCTGGCACAGCTCAGGCTGATCAACTTGTTGAGCTATGTAGATGAAAGGGGGGGGGGGGGAAATGATTGTTGGTGCTCACGGATAAAAGTCAAGCAGAGTTACTGCACTCTATATCGCCTCGCCGCAGCAACAGACTGAGGCTGCTTATTTTGTTCTCAAGAAAATACAAAGTTTTATATTTAATTATGGCTGGTTGATTAATCAACCAGCTGATTATATTTATCGCTTTTAAGGCTTTTTGACACCGATGTAACCTTACTGAAGGACAAAGTATTGTAAAACAGTCAGATGATCTGCTTGTAATTAAGATCTTTGATGTTGTAAGGATTACAGGACAAGCAAAATAAGACGTTTTATTCTTTATATATTATTATTATAACGTAGGTTTTCTGCCAAAATTCCGAATTTGAATTGGCCTCAACAAATCTATAATTGCTTGGGCCCAAGAAATAATAACATGTAGTGAACACATGTTCACCAAGCATTACAATTTGGTATACTACTCCACGGGTTGAAATTATTTAGTGTGGCATCACAGAAGTAGCAGAAGTGCTTCATGGCGACTCCAGAAAAGAATTATGGAACAAAACAACAACCTGGACCTTGGATAACAAAAGATATATTGTATTAAATATTTGACATATAAAATAAATAAAATACATTATTTTAAGTAACCTTGCTTTTCAGACCCTGTAAATCGATTTCTGTGATTTCTCTCGACGTTCAGTTTCCGTTTTCCAGGTTATTTGGCCGTGCTAAAAACCAAGCCCAAGTACGGCCCTCCCGCACTGTATAGTGGAAGTACTGAACGCCATCATTCCATCAACGGCTTTGCGCCGCAATTCTGAGTTATTTAGTCAAAATAGCTAGATCCTTTTCTACCACGATAACAATGAGTTTGCTAGCTAGCAAGCTATACTAATGCATTCATTTTGTTGTGCTAGTAGGGGCCCCGTTGGGAGATATCCGCCCCACGTTCTGCAGTGGCTGCTTCCATTTGTGTCACTGATATGGATCAAAATATCAGGGATCTCTCTTTCGGAACACCTACTCACTGTAGTTGAGTCAATGCTCGACTGTTTCAGGAAATAGGGTAGGTTCCCTGTGAGATCTCACTCTGCCTTGGCAATCGGACAGAGGCCGTTGGCTGATGTAGTAAAGAGATTAACAACCTTGGTCACACAGTACATTCACACTAGATGGATGACAGCATTTTATCAGAACATCTGTTCACCCTGCAGTTGGACAGATGGAACTGTGCTCCGTTTGCACGACCAAATAAAGCCATGAACTGTTTCTAACACTGCCCAGCGACTCTCATCCAAAAGTACCACATAAAACAAAATCATTCTAATAAAGCTCTGCTGTCCCCACGGCTTGTGTTGGGGCTTCAGCTCTTTTAAAGGGAATACTTAAAGCCCCTTTAAGAGATCTGTGGCCTTCGGGTTAGGGTAACAGCTAATTGTTCCGTGCGAGTCCTCGATAAAACCACGATGAGCTCATGAATCAAGCATGTAACCTATGCATCCAGCTCCATTCTCTTCGTGCAGCACGTGGACTATGATTTATGGCTGGACAGTGGCCTGAAAAAGGTGTTGGATTCAATCAAATCTATAGGAGAACATCTGGAAAGCCTATGAGCAAGAAATCCCAGCATGGACTTGTTTGATAGCAGAGGCTGACGCAAACCCTCCTTCGGCACACTCGCAATCTGATGTTTGAACCTGAGCTTTGTGCGTTTTAAACAGATCATTGCTAATGATCCTCCCTTAAAGTGGCAGGTGAGCAAGCGAGAGCTTTAAACCAAATCTCCTCCCAGTGTCCTAATATTTCCCAGATGTAGGCTACTTGGGCCATATTGCCGTTTGGAAGCGAGAGTAACTCCTAATTAGGAAGATGAAAAAGGCCTCGATAAGCCCAAGCATCGACTCCGAACCTGTGTGATGCAGCCGGTGTGACACAACTCATTCCGCCCGGGAAAATTGGACACGAGGGAGCATTGGCGGGCGGCGTCTGAACAAAGGTACCGGCGACTCTACTCATTTCAGCGCCCTAACAAGAACACGGGAAGGCGTGATGAAATACAACCCTGTCACTATTCATACTCGACCCGTTGAGGCAACAATGACTAGCACCTGGTCTGCTTTTCATTTAATGGAATTACCTTCGGGAGGCCGGCAGACATCTCCCGAGTCGCTCTGTGTGTGTTCCCGCTCATCCCCGCCGAGCTGTCTCATTAACATGGAGTCCAGCGGCCTTGCTAAGACATAGCCACAGCTCTGTCCGGGCTGAAGCATCCAGCTTGCTGCAAGGGAGCCGAAACTAATGACTCACATATTACAAAGTCACCGCGCACAACCCGCAGTTGCTGCCCCACTCACACCCCAGGTTAATGCAGCCGCAGAAACTCTCGAACAAGTCAAATCCATTGACGGCCAAGAGCCAGAGAACAAGCAACGAGGCAATAAAGTGAAACAAGAAGCACTGATCAAATTGACGACTTTCATAAGAAAGCTTGTGAAAAGCTTTTGTTTATGATATGACATGTAAGGCATGTGGTGTGGGGTTTTTGTTCTCGTTTTTTTTCCACCACAAACATGCCGTCATCATTCACTCATCGGTAGGGTGCCTACTTCTTGTAGCATACTTCTGCGTTGAGGCATCATGCCACAAGGGTGTTGCTCATCATATCATTTACATTTTATTTCATCCCGCTGTGAGACAGCATTGATTTCTCAGTACCCAAGGAGTTTGTGTGACGTAAGCTCATGGGTGGGGTTTTGGAGGGGGGGAGGGGAGCGGTAGATGTGTCACCCATCAGGAGCTGTCAGAAGACAGGATCCAGACCCTCGGCCGGGGAAGCCAGGCCAGCCAGCTGTCACCTCTCTGACACATGGCTGAGACCATCCATCTGGTTGAGAGAGGCCCACCAAGGGTGGAAAGCTCGATCCTCAAGTACATGCAGGACGCAACTGTTCTGTTGCACACAAAGACTCGTACTGTAAACATTCAAGCGTGTCTGAAATCCCACCTTCGGCTTTTTCGCGTTAATCGTTGGTCCAATCTGCATCGCTGTCAACAGGAATCACTTCCTCGCCGGCAAAAGTGCGAAAACAGAAGTGACAATGCTGTCAAGCTGAGCGGATGCAAACCATTTGGCGGTGCTCGCCCTGTAACTTTTAGGCGACACTCTTTTCAACCGATTCAAACGATGTTGTTTTTGGAGCGGGGAGATGCGTACAATTGAAGACAAACTCAATATCCATTTGGCATGACACAGATCTGTTATTAACGCTTCTTATTTGGCAAAACTAAAAGCAGTACCGTTCATGCTTTTGTTAAGCATATTCACTGTCGTTCCGTCCTTGGAACATTTGCACAGACACTGTAAGAATTAATTAAAATAAAGATGTACTGGAAGCACGACAGGGAGTGTTCTGGGTTCAAATCCCGGCTGAGGCCCTACTGTGTGGAATTTTGTTATCCCCATGTTTGCATGGCTTTTCTGCGGGTATTCCGGCTTCGTCCCACATTTGAAAAGTGTGCGTCTTATCAATCTCTTGATTGAAGCCGCTAAATTGCCCATAGCTATAAATAAGAGTGTGGATGGTTGGTTGTGCCCTGCAATTGACTGGTGCCTCTTGCCCAAAGTCAACTAAGATAGGTTCCTGGTCAACAGTGTCACTAATGAACACAAGCAGTAGAGAATATGGATGGATGGACTTTAGACATTGATATGGTGGTGCCTGCATTCTCCACTTGGTCTTGTGCTCCATTTCCTTGCTGCCTTCAGTCTCCTCTTGGACATAATTTCTTTCCTCAACATCAGCAACAGGGACATGGTTAACACCAGGTTAACATTGTTCTCCTCCATTTTTTTTTCAATATGACATAGTTTGATCACAACTATTTTGAAAACCTCATGTATAAAAACCCAGTCAGAGCTGACTGACAAGACATTAGCACCAACAAGCGATTGGTGTCTCTTATCAAAGTGGCATCGCCACCTGCTGGCGAAGCATGCACATTACAGCGTTTCTGTTTCCTCTGCAGGTGCATGAAAAGGGGGTCTTGACAAACACAGTCGTCCATGCGACAATCCTTCGCATCAAGACAAGTTTTTCTCATCAATCTCTGCGCGAGGAAATCCTTAACAGTAGGAACGCTTTCCTCATCTATAAGTAGCATCATTCTAAGTGCACTACATCAACAAGTCTTCTGCTGGCAGTAACGCTGAAGTCTTCCGAGATGCTCAACTCTCTTTGTTTCTGTTTCACAAGCGGCCTTCCGGTTGCGATACTCTAAATAAAACACTCTGTCTACCCCAGTCTGTTGAAATAACAAAGGTCAAGGGAGATGGCAGACATATGGAGAGCATTTGGTGGTTCAAACTGCATCACCCACACAACAGAGTACATCTTGTTATAGTAACTTTTCACTTTTATGTAAATTGTTTTCTACATTGTTGTTTTGGCAACACTGGATTGCCATGAAAATCCTGCGTCCTGACATTAGGGGATATATTTTCGCAAAATGTCTTCTTTACCTTTTTGGCTGAAGAATCCGTTTCATGTTTGGACACGTGCCCTTTGACATGATCAGGGACTAAAATATCCTTTAGGACAAGATCGGAATACTTTCATTCCATGTGATTCCAGAGGAGGTGATATGGTAGTTTATACTATTCTTCTTTCTCGATATTTTGTAAAATAGCCAGCTAGGTGGAGAAAGAAAAGCCTTCCGTGATCTTTCTTGTGTCTCTTATAACAAAAATGAATCCTGTTCAGTTAAATCGGCTGCTGTGGGAGTTTAAAATAAAAACCGCAATAACAAGGCAGCATGGTCCTTTCTTCGATAGGTGTAACATCAGCAGGTTGGTTTTGTAGAGATGGGTCGTAACTAGTTACATTAGACATTCATGCACTATCTAAATAAATCAGAAGTGACTCACCAGTTACTCAGTATTTGACGGGTTTGTTTTCACTAAATACTTAAGTCATTATTTAATGGGCTACTTTTTATTTTGACTTCAATCGTATTATTCAAAGTCACGGTACTCCTACTTGAGTACAATTTCTGGCCGCTCGACTCACATCGGTCAGGCAGCAGCTCCACCTTTACCATTAAAGCTTGTCTACCTTCAAATAAATGGCAATACGCAGTTGAACAAATAAAGGCCCTCACCGACTTCTTGACAAAAATAGTACCCAATTTTTGCACCTCTCAAAGTTATCTGTGAAATTGATCACTAATGATATAATTGCTGTGTATTGTCAAAGAACGCCCAATGGCGGATGAATAAATGTAACTTAGTTTCATGTTTGGAATTGGTTTGGATGCATTGCCTTCTCATATGACATCGCGAGGCAGGCGGTATGCAAAAAAAAAGAAAAGAAAAAAGTGTTCTTCCATTCCGTCACAAGAGAATAGCGCTGGGCCCTGCAAGTGCGAGTGAACGTCAGGGTGGCATGTTGACAGGCTGCTTGTTCAAATGAAGACCTGACAAGCCTCTGAAGTGTGGAGCTAGACTTCTGAGAGAGGCTTGCAGAGACACAAGAACATGACAACAGAAAACCCAAAACAAAATGAATCCCACTGCTTCTCAGAAACGGTCTGTCCATGGTGCTGAGCCGATGCAGGAAAGAACAAATTGTTCATTGTCGTATAAAATATCGGACAAGTAAACAACATTAGGTGTGTAGCCTTGTCACAAAGACTTTTTTTCCCCCTAAAGCATGAACCATATATGCACTGAAAAATGTACGGTTGCGTGAGGTTGTTCAAACACATCTGGAAACAGAATAGCAGCTTACAGAAATCCATCCAACCATTTCATATAATCTTCATAAACTGATCAGCTCACTTTGGAGTAGCGGTGTTACATTCCTGGATTCGTCAGTCAATCACAGAAGACAAAGCATTCACACTCACATTCGCACCACCCACACAACAGAGTACATTATTCATATTATTGCATATCACATTTACTTTGTACGTAAAAACTGAGTATTACTGTATGGAAAGGCAGAACCTTTGACACAGATCTTGTACTGGATGTTGTTTCGATATTCCGGCAAATCTTACTCAGTTTCCGCAACCATTCTACCTCTGACCCTCCATTATATTGTCTCCATGTCAACATATATGTGCAGTGCATGAATTTACCTAATCTGATGATCGGATGTAAGAGGAAACGCATACTTCACACCAGGGCTGCCCATTACGTCGATTGCGATCGACCGGTAACTCTCGGACTGGTCCCAAGTCGGTAACGGGTCGATCGCGGGAGGTCAAGTTGATCGAAAAGTAGATCTTAGGTCGAAAAAGTTTGGGCACCCCTGCTGTGCACAATGTGCTGGGTCACAAAAAAAAAAATCAACAGCCAGGCACTGTTATAATGATGAAAATGACAAACACTGGTCTGCAATTTTTCCAGCAGCCCAGAGACATATGTTTTAACAGAGGACCTTTATTGACTCAGAAAGGGATATTATTCCCTTGTATAGTTTCTCCACCATATTAGTTCATCCACATAATTACAGTTGGACGCCTTGCGTGGCGTGTCGCACGTTAGTGGGGCCCCGCGGAAGAACAGTATTCGGTTGTTATTCATTGATTTGTCCTGAATAACGCTGGTCTGGCCTCCCGGGGGCTTCCTTGGTGGAGCAGTGCCAAGGCTCTGCCCGAACGCCGCATAAAAATAAATGAGAAGTTAGGCAACGTATATTGTTCGATTTCACGTCAGCACCCCCCGGGGAGGCAATTTAAATAAGGCAGGATGCTAATCAAAATGGTATAAAATAGCTATGGAGGGTGGCCCATTTTTCTTTATTTCCTTCCTCTATATTTGTGTAACAAGGCCATTAGAGACCGCAACTATTAGCGGGGGGAAACCTCTAACTGGATCCACCACAAGAAGACTTATTACACTACTGCGACTATATAGCCGTGTGATGACGAGACGCTAATAACGGTGCTTATATTTACTTTGTCTTTGATCAATTATAGCTGGCTGCATTCAAGCTGTGCTGTTTTAATTGCCTTTTTGACTAGTTATTTTTCTTTGTAAAGCAGTGACAAGGTAAAATATACAAAACATAGCTTGAAATGACAGGGGAAGACAAACATGTTTGTGTTAGCTTAAGCTACTCTGGCGTGTTGGCTTTGCATTGGTTGCCCCACGTCGCTCACCTATTTGTTTTGTTTCATGGGCAGTAGCCCGTCACCCCCTAAATTTGTTTTAATAGACCAAAAGTAACTTTTGAGCATGTCTGTGTATCATTTTGTGTCCTACAGGCCTATCTTGATGCACCTTCGTTTACGCTGTCCTGATATGATAGCTGCTCCCCAACTGTGTAGTGGATGCCAGTTAAACATTCCCAAGATATGGTAAACGTCGAGATTTTTTATTAACTTGAAATTTGAAAGGATTTCTGCTTGAGCCAAGAGTGAGGGCAATTTTAAGAGCAGTATAGATTACAACCCCACAAGAGGGCGCAAATTCCCCATGATGTATTTTGTGTGCAATGTATTTTGGAGTTGTCTTAGATTTAAATATGTGCATTCTGTGAGGCGACACATTTTATTCATGCCAAAAAACATCACTGGGGAGACTGGAATGGGAGAGATCATGAAAATGAGACGAATTTATGTGGACGCACCGGTAATACATCTCTCAATGTCACTTCTTCTGATTTAAGGCCAACAGAATGGTTGTTCATCTATGTGTGCCCTGCCATTGGCTGGCAACCCAGTTCAGGGTGTCCCCCGCCTACTGCCAGAGCACAGCTGTGAAAAGCTCCAGCATGCCGACGACCCGCGTGAGGGTAAGCGGATTAGAAAAGGGATGGATGAATGAAACAACCAAAATTCTAACCACTCACTTTTTGGAATACTGTACTTTTATTTAAAGTTCCAATGCTTAGTTTTTATAGTTAAATACAGCAAAAAGACAGGAACTAAAAGTATTTACTCAAGAAATCCTACCAGGTGACTTTAACTTTTACTCAAATATCAATCTTTATGCAGGACGACTGACAAAGCGCTGTAGGAATGCATTCATTTACCCTTTCAGGGACAACGGTTACTACGGTGGACATCTTATCATGTTATCAGGTTACAGGGTGCATGAAAGGGTTCAAGTCTGCTGTAGATTATCCATTAATCCATTAAATATGCTGTTTTCAATGTAAAGTGTAAATACAATACTTTAATGACATTTCGAGATGTTGTGGAAATTGTTGTGGAATGCCATTATTAAATGTACATGTCCTCATTCAGTCTCACTACAGTGGTTTTATGTGATTTTTAAATACATATATAAAATACACGGTTGTCATTAGACAGTAACGATATGTTGGGCAAAGCAGGGTTCTGCCGATGGAATCTGTACCAGCTTTCCTGCTGGGCTTCAGTGGAACCACATTGTGACCCTCAACTGAAGAGCCACAAATACTCAATCCTCGAATATCCCCTTGGTATTTGTTGTGACCACTGAAACGTGATAGTGTTCATTTCGCGCTCGTGCCCTGAACCCTCAGGTCAGGTGGTAGCAGATCACAGACTCCTCGGTTACTCAAAGGTTAAGCTAATCATGCGTGACTTTCCCACACGGGGCGGGCCTGTCCTCCAGAATCTGCTGCGGCCTGTCAGACAATGTGTGCAACCCCACTGCTTATTTATTTCCAGATACAGGCGTTAGGTTGTTGATCTAACTTGCACTTACAGTTGAATCACGAAGGACATGATGAAACATGTCAGTGGCACCAGCCACTGTAAGTCTGGGTGCTCAGTATAACTGCTGACTTGATATCACACTCTTATAAGGCATTTAGATGAGAGACAATATCAAGCCAAGGCTGTCCTTTAAGCAAGAATTGTTTATAACTACAAGTTGATAAAGACTGCCCCCTAATGACCAAAGGATATTATTACAACTGTTGGCTCCGTTGGGATAATTTTGGTTCTCATAAAGCAGGGTACCGTATACCTATTTATTTAACCAGATTAAGTGATTTTTTTAAAATAGGAAAATATGTACTTACTGCTTTTAGCGTAGTGGGTGATGATGTACATAGGAGAAACTGTTCTTCTGATTTTTATGAACGATTTCTGTCCCTCAAATGTGAATATATTTTTGATGTTCTTTGTCCTCTATGATCAACTCATTCTCAAATGTATTACCAGATCCTATCTTAAAAATGTAGTTTTCATAGTCAGAATAAGTCTCAGGGAAATTTGAGTCCACTCATTTTTAACTTGAATGTAAACTTTTTTAGCAATCACCAATATACGTAATAAACAAATTGAAACAGTATCAGCAGGACAATTTGAGCAATAAATCAGACCATTTATTTACCAACAACTGCACATATTTTGAAACAGTAATTTCATGTACCACAATTTGCAATGAATAACAGGTTTATGATTCCGAGATAAAATGGATTTTATATCTTATCCATTATCTGATCCGCTTACTCTCACGAGAGTCGCTTTCGTGCTGGCGCCTATCCCGGTTGTCTTCAGGCAGTAGGCGGGGTGCACCCTGAACTGGTTACCAGCCAACTACAATTTGCAATCAATCACAACTTTATGATTCCGAGACAAGGAAATACAAATGCTCTATGTGGTGAAGTATCAAAGTTTGAAAAAGACGCAAAGCAGTGAGCACAAATTTCGAGCAGTACTGGCTTTGTTTCTCGCATTAAAATACTATATATATAGCTGAAATACTTTAGGCACAAATACCGTAGTGTATCTTAGTTTCAGAGAGCCGTACAAATTTTTTAGATTTTGTTTTATTACTTTAAAATTGTACAATATATTTAAACACAAATTTTCAGCCTTACATACAAATCATAACTTAAAGGGGAAGTCAAGTCAGAAATGTCAATAATTTGTTCTATGCGCCGACACTTGTCTCAACACAGTATTCTGGTTCATATATTGAATTTGTCGAATATGAATTAAGCAGAAAAGTCCTCCCTTTTTTAATCCATCTCAGAGAACGTCCATTTTGCCTTTTAAACTAGTGGGGTTATATAGAACATCAAAAGAATGCTTGACTTGTTTTCCCTCTTAAAATTCAAGTGTACAGTGTCCGATGCAGCTCAGGTGTCAGGTCGTTGCTGGTCAATGACAAAACAATACTTGAGACAGAAATAATTACCATTCATTCCACATGGCAGGTATTTTGTAGAAAAATAGTTACACTATTTACAACTTAAGTGCTTATAAACCTTGGCCTCTGAGTCATATTTTTCTGATTGTAGGCATGTCTTAATATAACATCAGTCCCATATGACAGTCTGCGCTGAGATTATTAAAGTCACAGTGTTATATATTTCTTAATTGTATAAAAGTAGCATTAGTGGTTATTTGTGTGTGTGATCATTATTATTCGACATTCAGTTCATTTGGAATAGGACATTTGTTTTCAGTTGTATTTGCGTTGCTTTCGTGTGGTGCGTCAGTCGCGGACTGTTGGGATTCAGTCTCACTCTGTTCCTCATCTGCGATGGCCTCATCAGCTTCACTATCTGACAGCGTGTCACCCGCAGAGGCCGATGTGCTTGATTCCTGCCGGTCCTCACCTCCAGTCGCCAATGCTCCTTGCGCAATGTCTGAAAGTGGCTCCTGCTCAGAAACTTTTTCTACTTTTTCTTCTTGTGGAGCTTTCTCCTCCGTAGTCGTAGAGTCGGCCTTATTAACTTCAGGTGAGTCAACTTCACTCTCCATTTCCCCTGAGGTGTCTCCAGAGATCTGCTGGGAATAGATATCCTCATTTTCAGTTGTAGTGTTCAAGTCTGAAGAGGTCAAAGGTGAATTAGGTGTTTTGGAGGAAGTGGTGAGGCCAGTGGCTGCATCAGACTCTACACCCTCATCCCCAGTCAACTCCTTGTTTGACCCTAAAACACACACACACAAATAAATGAATGAAAAGCAGTCCGAAAACAAGAACGCAAACCAGAGGATAAAGGAGAATGTGATTGACTTAACCATTTAATGCATCGTGCTTTTCTTCGTGGCCATAAGCAGAATCAATCCAATCACTTGGAAGCGAAGGGCGCAGCCTCTGATTGGACGGAAGCGTAGGGAATCCGCCCAAGAAGGATGTGGTCTCATCACCTTGACTGGACCCTGAAACTTGTACAGACATCATAAAACTTAAATGGAGCCCAGCAGGAGCCAAGCAATTCAGTCACTCCCGAGTTGCAAACAAATTAATTTACGGTACTAATAATTTACTGTGACTTAAACCGAAGATGAAGTCATTGCATGCGTCTTAGTGTCGATGAATCAGGTACCTTCTGTTGCGCTCCACCGTCTTTTAAAAAACCTTTCTTTGTATTTTCAAAACACGCTGAAAGAACAGAGAAAAGGACCAATTTTTGTCAGTAAGACAAGAACAACAGCACAGTGCGTGCCGAGGTTATGCACACAACTGCTCACATTTTCATTATTTAGGTTGCTGTTGTGTTTGTCTGTCACCTTCTGTTATTTTCCCCTACCTGTATTTCGAAGTTTTCTGCGGAATACACAGCCCAACACCATGAGCAAGATGAAGGCGATGGCAAAAATTATGGGAAGGATGATGGCAAGTAGGGCAGCAGATTTTTTATCTGCAAAGAAATGCAAACCTCCAGTTTGTGCGTTGTCAAAATAGCGCTCAACGTTCAACGACCGCACGAATCATTGACTTGCATAAGTGATTCAAATTACCCAGGAAGCAGTCCTTGGCAGTGAATGTAGCCGTTTCATTGGTCAGAGGGTTGCTCACATCACAACGGTAAACTCGATCATCATCTTCATCGCTGAGGGTAATTGTTAAATTGGGACCCGGTTGCCTCTTTCCACCTGAGCTCCACTTGAACTGTACTAAACGAAGATGTTTGGAATCTGTTGAGCACACGAGTGTCGCCTGGTATGTGTCGGCCATTTCACAAGATATCCTGGGTTTGGATACTTTATCTGCAAACAAACGCATACAACATAAAGTGAATTAATACAAAGTACCTGGTGGTCAATTGCGACCACAGCACAGCATTAGTACAGCTTCAGGCAAGATAAATTCAAGACTTTTAAATGCCATTTTGATATTCAATTTAAGACCAACTTCACGATGTTCCCAGTGATGTATGCTGTCCAAAGTTGCTACAGTACAGAAATGACAACTTTTGTTCACTCCATAATACGGATTGCACAGTGTTACTAATCGCTTTGTAAATTATCTTTAAGAATGTTCAATGTTGTTTTTGGGTTCAGGGATTCAATGACCGAAGTCGCGGTGATCGACTGGTTTAGCACGTAACGCCTCACAGTGCAGTGGTAGAGGGTTCGATTCCGGCTTCATGTGTGGAGTTTGCATGTTTCTACGGGTACTCCGGTTTCCTCCCACATTCCAAAAACATGCACGGCAGGTTAATAGAACACTCTAAATTGTCCATAGGTGTGATTGTGGGTGCGAATGCTTGTTTGTCTATGTGTGCCTTGTGATTGGCTGGCAACCGGTTCAGGGTGCACCCCGCTTACTGCCCAAAGACAGCTGGGACGGGCTCCGGCACCCCCTGCGACCCTTGTCAGGATAAGCGGATCAAATAATGAATATATGGATTCAATGTCTTTAAGACTTTTTAAGGATCCACAGGAACCCTGTCACAGCTTGCATATGAATGTGCTTATTAGTTATTTATTTTGTTACCGTTTGTGCAATAGAGCAATTGAAAATGTACCCGGGGCTGTGTCTATTATCCGTAACCAATTGGGGAGGGGGGCATGACATGATGGTTGGCCCGATTGCAGTAGCTTTCAGATTGAGTTGAGTTGTCAATCAACTATGTGCTGTTTGTGGTGCCTTTAGTTCTGCTTTGCAGGAGACATTTAGCATTTATCTCCGCTATTCAGTGTGAAATGATCCTAAACTTTGGATAATCTGTCTTTCATGCAGATTTTCCTCCTGGCTCACCGTCATTGCGTCAGTTTATTTTCTAGTGTTGTGTGAGTCTGCAGTACCATTACTCCGTGTGAAAAAAAAAAAAAAAAAAGATCACCGCAAAGCTTCTTGGCAAATACTTTTTGGGGTAATCAATTTAATTGTTTCAGCCCTAAAATATTCATTCACCAAGATCAAAGTAACATTTAGTTATCATTGTTTGTTTTAAATGTGCATGTTAGTAAACTGACCTATAACCTCCCATTTATACTTGGAACGATGCACCTGCTTGTATACGTCCAATTCCAGTTCATAGTCTCCACTGTCTTCGTATGTGGCATCTTTGATTGCGAGTTCTGCTGAGGCCCAGTCCAGAGTGAGCCTATTTTCATATGGAGGGAAGACAAACTCCTCCATGCCGTTAAACAAAACCACTTTCTTGCTGTTGTGTGTCCAGAGAATTTCATCAGGTTGTCCAAAAATGGACGGCACCAAGTTGATCTCTTGACCTTTGAGTGCATAATTTGGAACCTGTGCAGAAACTGGGAAAAGAGTTGAAAAATAAATATTTGACAGAAACCACAAGATAAGTAATTCATTTTATTCCATTCACATTTTCTTTCCTGGCATCTTTTCATTTCTGACTTCCTTCCTTACTTTTTTATTGTTGAAGCCTTACTTTGATTCATCATTTGCTAAACTACTTTTTGCGCTTTTGTTCCCACCTTCCCTCCTTCTTTTCTGAGCTATTTCGTCTTTCTTGAAAGACCTGATATTTCCTGGCACCTTTTCTTTCTAACTGCCTTTCTTCCCTCCTTTGGTTACAACTACTTAAGCCGACTTTTTTGCCTTCCTTCGTTCCTTTCTTACCTCCATCACACCTGTTTTCTATTCATGCATCCTTACACCCAATCGCCAAAAACTGAAGCTTTTCTGCCTTCCTACATAACATTCTATGAATAAAGACCTGCTTATTTCTTCTTTCCTTCCTTCCAACCTACCTTTCTGCCTCAATTCCTTAGTTCCCCACTTCTTTGCTTAACTCTCTGACCCATACTTTGCGCTCTTGCTTCCTAAAACAACAGTTCTGCCTTCCTTCCTCTGATACCTAACCAATACTGCTTTAGATTCCATTTTCTTTGTTCTTGGTTTGAGTTTTTGCCATTATTCAAGACCCCTGTCGGGAAATACATATTGTCACCCATCTAAAATAATGGCCAGAGTCCATTTTTCTTTTTTTCCTTTTTTTCAGAAAACAACAAAACATGTTTTGTCAAAATTATTTTAAGAGGTCGATGATATGTTGAAAAGTGTATACTATACCCATTTCGGCCCATTATTTAAAACTATATGGACAATTTTGAGCAGTGAAGCATTGACTGTCATAAACAGTCGTGGTGAACTAGTGTGCTATTACTTTGGACCCCATACGTATTACATATTAATGAAGGAAGGCAACATTTTGCAAACACCTTACACTAAAAACACTTGTTTGTTCAACAAAGGTTTGACACACTACATAAGTAATACAGTAATAACGTGTTAATTTTCCAACTCGATTATCATAAATCACGACGAAACTTACTTACCTAAACTGTAGGCACTCATGAAATAAACGAGAAAGCGTTGTTCGGCCATAAGTAAACACGCGATGAACTTTCACCGTTCCCACTCGAACGTGACTATTTTATAGTAATTCTATGTTTATTTTTTTCTTTATCGTCGCGAACAAAACACTGAAACTTGAGTTCAAAAGAGCTAGGTGTATTTTTTTAACTGTCTATCCCAGGTAATGCGACACCTGAATTCCAGACGCAGTCATTTTTCACAATTAGAGCAACTATCGACTCCTCCCAAAAAACGCCAAATGTGGTCCAGGGGTGAGCTAAATATATCATCATGGTAATACTTGCTCACGCAAGTTTATTCCCTCCACGACAGGGATTTGTAATTTAACGTTTACACATATTGGTGTTATTTTGAAGATTCTGCCAGGAAGCTGACGTCATTGTTCATGGTGGGTAGCGTTGGTAAATTTCACTGTAAAGGACCACTAAAACACGAGGAAGGGCTGACTGAAGTTGCTTTATTTACACATATATATTGTTGTTGCTTAATGGAAGAATTGAAACATTATTTTCGGTTATACAGTACACAGTACATGTTAGGCTTGGCAATACAGTAAACTAATAAACACTGCTCCCTACTGCCAAAGAATATCATTACAGTTTGGTCCTTTTTGGATACAGTATTTTGCTTGAATTTTCCCGAACACCAGTTGGCGTGAATTTATTCTTTAATACACTGCATTAGAAATGTCCTGGTCGTTTTAACAGAGTAAAAATCAAGTTACATTAAAGTTAATTAAGTTACAATGAAAATAAAGTAAAACTACTGTACTCAATTCTCACCATTCAAAAGAGACAGACAGACCACCAAGTTAAAAAAATACATTATTTACATTGAGATACATTGTTTTACAGCCATATTTACAATTTCAAATCTACCAATGCCAACCACTTTAGGGTGTACCCTGCCTCCTGGCCGAAAATGGCTGGGATCAGCTCCAGCACGCCTGCAACCCTCGTGAGGATAAGTAGATCAGAAAATGAATGGATAATTTCTCTGCTTAATTTTTGTTTTGTGGAGAGAGAGTTTCAAATAGGTGTGTGCCTTTTCTCACACAGATTTTAAATAATAAGATGCACAGCCCACTTGTTTCAAGCTCTTCATTCGTCAGTCCCAGGTACCATTTACCATAAAAGTAACACAAATTGATTCAAATAATCAGCTCATCAGCAAGCTATGTAGAATCATGAAACACGATCATGATCAAGTGAATCAGGGGTGTTAGAGTAGGGTGAGATCTAAAACAGGCAGGATATGGCTCTCGAGGAACAGGAGTTCCCTACCCCAGATGCAAAACACCGGCTAACAAAAATTACACACAAGTAGCGGCACATATACAAATAGAGCATACAGCAATCTAACCGGCAATTCTCGTTGGGGGATTCTACAGGAATGTATTTGCCTTGTCTCAATTTAAGTTAGAAAACCTGTAACCTGTAATGATGATCACTCATAATAATGCATGCCTCTCAGCAGACGCACGATCGCGTTCTTTTCTAATTATTTGGCAGTCGGTCACCGGTGCTACCTTTTGCATGTATGTGTGTAGGACTTCAACAGTGTTACACTGCCGTGGTGAGAAATGCCAATGGGCAAGGCGCATTCTTCTGACAAAACGCCATCATCATCATCCCAGCATATGACCTCGGAGATGACGTTGTTCTTGTAATCGCGGCCTCCTGTGATGAAGAGTTTGTTGTTGCAGGCAGCGATGGCACAGCTCGCCCTTTCACCCACATGCATCACTGTGGACCATGAGTCTGACTCAGGGGTGTAGCAATACATGGTGTACATGGCGCCACCTGTGGGGACAAAGAAGATTATGTCACCATAGATTGAGTGCATTGTATTTTCTACCGTCATCTATCGGAAGCAGCACATTTTGTTGAATTTCAATTTAGGCACAATTAATTTTGTGCTCAAGCCATCTTCTGTTGTAAGCCCTCCTTTGGGTTGCCGGTTAGATGGAGCCTATGCTTGCTGAAAGTGGACGGGCGGCAATAAAACATGGCTGAGAAGTGAAGCTATATGTTGATTTTGTGGTCTTTCCACAATGTCCGTTGGTATGTTGGTGGCAACGGAAGTATGTTGAAGTGAGGGGAGGAGATTTTACTAAAAAGACCAAAGCCTTGTCAAAAAGAAAAGTAGGGCATCGGTGCCATCTTGTGAGACAATTACGGTATATAAACCTTTTTGGGTGGGTGTCAATTACTCTGAGATTTTTGCTATCCAATGGGTTCAATGAGTAGGGTCTGAACCCTACTCATTGAACCCTGCCTATTGGTTGTTCAATATGCACAACTCACTTATTCTGTGGAACCTATGCTCAGATGCCTTAAAAAACTCATCTATCCGCATATTTGTGTTTTTGTTTTTCTAATATGCCACACATTGTGCCAAAGTCCTGGCCAATGGAAAAGTAATAATTGGTGACAAGGAAGTATGTCATAGTTGATGTTGTTCTAAGCTCTTTAGATGTCAGGGAGGTACACAGTTTAGCCAGGGTTGTTAGCGGAAGTTATGGAGAGTGTTTGCTGTATATGTATGTTTTTCACAGGTGAGACATTTGCAAGACATTTATTTTTCAGGGGAATATTGTAAGATGAGTTTGAACTTATATTAAAGAGCTTTGGGATCATTATTTGGGGTATATTTATAATTGAAACTGCTTACATAGATGTTTCTGGAAAAGATTTAGGGGGTATGGACCAAATGGTTTGGTCGCTATCCCATGTGAATTGCAGTGGTCTACTGTTTATATTTAGGATCAAAACTTGCCAACTACATAGATGCATTTCTTGAAGCTGACAGCATTGGTGCACTTAGATTCAATGGGAATTGGCGCCCGCAGCTCCCACAAGTTGGTTCCGGGTTCCCAGCATTGAACCACATTGGTCGCCAGCTTTCCGTTGGGCCCACCGCCAATAACGAAGATCCACTTGTCAAAGCCCGTGGCAGCAAAGGAGCTCACGGCCACTGCGAGTGGCGTCACCTGCACCAATAAGGCAGCAGAAACATGTGAAAAGCGATGTCACGCTATTCAATGTCAAGCATTTGAGTGGAATTTCGAAGATCCTCCTTGACACTGGTCAACGTTCAATTTGTTTGGATGAAAAGTAAAATTACAACAACGCCAGCTAGCTGATCATGGTTCTTTTTTCATGAGATACATGGGCCAGGGTTGTATAACCTTGCTCTCTTGAGGCAACTATGACAGTGAATCTGGGTGCATACTTACTTGTGTCCAGCGGTTGTGAAAAGGGTCATAAGCCTCTACGGAATCGAGCCTACGCACGCCATCGAACCCACCCAGTGCGTACACCCGCCCCCCTTGGACGGCCATCTTGTGCCGCCATCGGCCGGTCGTCAGAAACTCGATCTGGATCCACTTGTCAAGAGCTCCGTTGTATTTCCAAACATCTGTTTGGGTCTCTTTACCTCCTAGAGTAGCATTCAAGAAAAATGTTCCTTTTACTCAGAATGTTTTTTTTTCTCCTCCTATATACTCCTCCGACGGTTGGAGTATGTCTGGGAGAACTTATTGCCATTCACCCGGGAGAAATTTTGAATGGTGTGTGTGTGTGTGTGTGTGTGTGTGTGTGTGTATACACATTGTGCTACCAGTGTGTGGTGGCAGTGGTAAAGACAAAAAATACAAAATACACTCTCACCAGATATATAAAGTTCATTGCGAAAGGCGGTGCAAGCAAATTCCACCCATTTCCTGTTCTGGGCCTCCACCTCCATGCCTGTGCCCGGTAGCCTCGAAACCTCAAGCCGAATGCGTCTGAGTGGGTCCAAACAAGTGACAGTGGAAATGAAGCGGTCGTCTCTGGTGCGGCCGCCGATGATGAGGAACACCTCTGACAGGAAGTGCCGCATGCGCGGTTTGGTTCGTTCTGAAACCACCTATAGCACACAACAAGGATGTTTATATTCTTTCCATTTTTAACTGGAAGTAGATTTTTGAGGGAAGAACATTTAAAGTGACGGGTTATTCTATCAAAATGACTGCTGAAGTTAATTTGTTCCAAGTCTACTCTTCCATGTGGACATTAATGAGTCGAAAATAATGCGGTCGGACAAATATGAGAAATGAAGTCACATCTTCCGTGTCGGATGTAATACGAGAAGTCCATTACAGTGCGTCACATTTGTCATTGATACAATTTAACTGATGGATATTTTGATCAATTTTGGTCATGGTCCAGACTGATTGTGCTGCCTTACACTATTTAATCATGCTCGCTAGCAAACCGATGCATCTGGAACCCAACTGACTAAATATTAAGATCGAAATCAATCTTTTTGGCATTGAAATCAGTCTCATGGCCTATTTTTCCATTACTTTTTTAAATCTGAGCACATATATCACCATTTTTTAAAACCACCAAAAATATTTCTGTTTTTGGTGGTGCAAATTAGTTGTGACTGTCTTTTTCGGTGTCTCATCATTAAATGTACGTGTGCAACTTTGAATTTTCTGTCTGCAGCTTTTGGAAGAGAAAGTTTAGACACCCATGCTTTAGTCCATGTGCTGATACCAACCTCCCTTCCGGAGAGGTGAAAGATTCGGGCCTCCTGCAGCAGAGGAAAACTCTCGCCGCAGCTGCGGATCAGATCATCTCCTTCCACCTTGTCCACAAAGTACGCCGGCTCCAACAACGGCAGTCGTACGTATGAAAGCAACCTGGCCAGTAAGTGGCGTCGCTCTTCCTGCTCAGCACGCACCCAGCGCATGAGACCCTCGAAAACACACTCCTCGTATCTCACGTCCAGATCGTCCCGCTGCAGGATGATCTCCAGTGACTCGGCCGCCACATCCTCAAAGGCCTGGTGTTGAACTACCTGGGAAAAGTGAGAGACGATGTAGTCCTGAGCCTTGGTCTTCAGAGTGGGAAGGGCGTAGCGATCCGCCAGGTTTAAAACGCCAATGCAAGTATCCGGGGTGAGGGATCTGCTCAGGTAACCAACACACGCATCCACCACACGCAGGAACTACAAGAAAAAACATACGTACAGCAATTTTAGAAAGGATGACCGATTTTGCACATGAATTTTGCACTAAATACACTGAAAACTTTTTTTTGTTGAATTTACTCAGTTTTATTTTGTCAAGTGGTTGCTGGAGAAAACGAATGAGACGTGATTGGTCATGACCTGA
Source organism: Hippocampus mohnikei (assembly GCA_026261675.1). Lineage (NCBI taxonomy): Eukaryota > Metazoa > Chordata > Actinopteri > Syngnathiformes > Syngnathidae > Hippocampus > Hippocampus mohnikei. The sequence continues at coordinate 10,141,687 of JAKGUB010000106.1, forward strand.
GGGCAGAGCGACCGGGGTGTCATTTTTAGTTGACAGAATGCAGCAAAATGGCCGTCCCCTGAGGTGGCTAAAAAACGGTACATTTTGCTGCTTAACTTCATTTCCACAAATGCAATATTAATCAGAATTCTGTGTTTAGATTGGACATAGAACATACTGTAAAAAATAAATACACAAAAATCCGATCTTGAAAAAATTGTCACGTCACTTGTACGTCAAGGCACCACTATATCGACTTTTGACCCACCTGCAAAAGTTTTGTTTCTTTGGTTAAAATTTGTATACAGTATTATCCAGCTCCTGCAGGGGCTCGCAATAGATCGCGTGTGAAAGTTCCTAATAAAGTGGCCAGTGACATTATACGTTTGGTTCCTTTTTTTCAGGGGAATGCTTACCTGGAACTGACTGGCTGCTTCCAGTACATCATGCACGTTTGACTGAGTGAGGATGGCCTGGCTGGTGTAAGTATATTGCAGGAGAGTTTTCATGGTCTCACTGCCCAGTCCTTTCATTTCCACCGTCGCTTCATGACTCTCCTTCAAACCACTGCAAAACATGGCCCTGAGCACAGCAAAACCCATCAAATCATTCTCATTAAGACCTGAGCAAGTATTTCTTTGTCCTTGTCGTTTTTTTTTACCAAATCAATTTGTCTTTTTGAGGGCTTTCTAAGACTCAAAAACTCACCGGATTACAGTCAGTCAAATAAGCTTCCCAAAGACAATTATAAACATGGCGTTTGGGAAGCTAGCCAATCAGAACCAGGTCTTGGAGTGTGGAGCTAAAGTTTAACACTCATTTCAACGATTCATTATGAAAACAGAAAGTCCAAGGGCCTCGTCATTATTCCTTGCAGCTTTATTTTTTTTAAATTTTATTTATTTATTTTTTACCTGAAGTATTGACTGGCCGCGGCAAGGATGGCTCTGTGGCAAGGGAACTCATGTCCTTGAACACACACAACCACATCAATCAGCTCAAGGTTAACTTGCAAGTCCTCCATGCCTCTCTGCAGCGCCGCGGGCAGGCCTCCATCTTCCCAGTGGTACTCTGTGCCACTCTCCCTCTCCGGGCATGGGTCGTCGCCGACGAGAGACAAGGGGCAGTCTGTCGTCCACTCAAGTGAGTCGCTCATCTTCACAAGCTTCTCTGCACCTGCACTGCTTCAAAAAAGATGTACGAAATATACCCGTGCGGTTTCCATGCAAGTGCCCTTCTGCAGCTGCTTTGCAAATTTCCTATTTCTGTTCAGTCATCAATTTACAGATGTCGCAACATTTGTTTTTCGACACTTCCTGAACTGAGACTGAACAAATTCCCCCTACTTTGTTGAACACACATGGGGCCACAACATCAGAGACACTCAAGAGAACTTTCAAATACAATCAAAACACTATGGCAAACACTTCATGAATATATTATAAAGTTATGGATCTAACGTTTACAATGATATATGTTTTATTATTCAACTGTAATAGTTTTGTAAATTTGTATTTACAGTATAATAATAAGTGCAATTGTATTACATTTTAAATTAATACATTAAATTATGAGATCATACTCATACCTACGGACAATGTAGACTAGTGTTCAATCATACTGTCATGCATGTTTTTGGAATGTGGGAGGAAACTGGAATACCCTGAGAAAACCCACGCAGGCAGGGGGAGAACATGCAAACGTCACACAGGGAGGCCACACAGGTCCAACCCTGCACCTCTGCACTGTGAGGTGGACACGATAGCCAGTTGTCCACCGTGCCGCCTTTATAGATGGATCGATAGATAGAAAGAAAAATGTTAAAATAAAGACCATACTCTCAACACAACTGTATTTACAGAGCACTTTCAAACAGCCATAGTATGTTATCATTACCAGGAAAGAAAAAAAAGTTGCAGGTTACAATCACTTCTTTTTTTATTTTTAGAAAGTCCTTACTGTATTCATATCCAATCGCGATTTTCGATCATCTATATTTATCTATGATAAACGCGTGTTAGTTATTCCTTTCGGGACATGATCGAGGGTAGTGCTATTGACCTCTTTTACCACTAGGTGTCAGTGCTGTCATTGGAAAGAGGCTACGTATTATTTTATCGTTGTTGGGGGGGGTTCCGTTTAACTTTAACCGTCGCGAATCATTTGATGAATCTTTACTCCAGATTATTGAAGTCATCATAAAAATATGATTTGAAAAATGTCAGCCTTTGAGACAAATAAATGTTGTTGGTTTTTTTTAATAGATGGGCTCCATTCACCTTTACCACATCGTCACTGAGTCAATGTTTATATTGTTTCCAAACTATTACTAATGACAAGATAGTGGGCCATGAGACGCTTATTTTGTCTTCGTATTACTTGCCCCAAATACCCCCCGCTGAAAATAACACAGGGGCATTTAACCATGAGTGACAATCAGACTTAATTGTGTATCGTGGTTAATCGATCTACGTGCAGGATATACAGTATTTCGCACTTCCTCTTGATTGCTCACAGGAAGCACAAGCCACTTAAATTCACGTGAGAATACATTCAAACACACGCACACACACACACAATATGCTTTGCATTGACACAGTCAACGAGCTGATTCAGGATGCTGAATTTCCTTTTGCACTTATGGATTCCTTGTTTCCTCCTGTGTATGGCAACTCTTTTGCTCCTCGGTATGTCATACATTTAATTGCTGTTGTTGAAAATGTCTCCGGTGATGGATTGTGTAGATGAAACTAAATATTTTTTTAAAATTATGAACAAACTCTCATGTATATTATTTTTAAAAGAAGACTAGTATATATTTTCTATTTTACAAAAAGAAAAAACAAAAACTAGATATGATGCAGATTTTTTTTTAATAGAGTGTTTTATCAAAGGGCTCAAAAACAGATTTTCATAATTGACTGTTTACCCCGAAAACCTGTGTTAGCTACAGGTTTCAACATTATTTACGGCCACTTTGTACATGTAAAAGAAGTCAAGTACTGGTGAAATGCAAGCGCTTACGTGAATTCTGGAATTTGTTTTGGAAAAAAGCTAAAGAAAAAGCAGAATGTAAACTTCACCACAATAGTCCAAAATGATACACAATTATCAACTGGTTTTAAATCCGCAACCAAACCAAATATACAGGCATTTTTACATTTTTTGTGGTATTTCTCAAATAAAATAACTTTTCTACAATCATTTATTTCATCATCTGTAAAACATGAAGCTAAGATAAGATAAGTTAACATTTATTTGTCCCACACTGGGGAAATTTGCAGTCTATAGCAGCAAAATTGTGTGTGTGGGGTGGGGAGTGGGGAATTTGAACTGTACATCGAGATGAGAGATAGATGGATCCATAGTTACTTTTTTCGTTGTCAAGGGACATTCACTGAACAAGGCAAATTGATTTATTGACAAATGAGTTCAATGAAATATAAATGCACGTTTTTTTTTTTTTTTAAGGAAGCGAATGAGGGCGATAGAGACTGAGCCCTGCCGCGAGAAAGTGCGCCCCACCCGAAAATGTTTTTAGTCACCTTTATTGATATTTTAAATCATAAATACATCATAAAATATGATCCCCCAAAACAATTTCAATATCATCTTCAACCATTATTCCTAACACGCAACGATTTTAGTACCGCAGTGCTTGACACACAAGTGTCAATGAAGCATGACCTCACCATACTTCATTGACAGCTATTTCTATTTTCCAGTTAGCCAGTCTTGGGGGTGATTTTGCGATTAGCGAACCGCGAATAAGGAGAGATTCACTATACAATTTTTAAAAATGCAATTTTTGTTTTTGTTTTAATTCCTATGCAATACTCAGGAAATGCCAGAGTGCTTACTGAGATCCAGGCTGGGCCGCTGTATCGTATGGCCGGCTCTCGGCTCTTCATTTCCTGCAACGTGAGCGGATTCGCCAATGTCGACTCCAGGAAAGAATTTGAATTCCGCGTCACCAAGCCCGCGAAGCAAATGGTCCTGAACATCATTAGCACCAAAGACCCCACCTTTGGTTATGCAGTGTACCGCAATAGAGGCAACGACATCACCTTGACGCATGTAACGTCCAACTCTGTCCTTTTTGAGATAAAAAGTCTCCAGAAAGATGATGAAGGGGAATACGACTGCGCTGTGATCAACCCCGAATATAGTTATGATGGAGTCTACAGCGTGATAACCACTGTTAAAGGTAATCAGTTGTCATTCATCCAAAACTGACATCGCCGGTACGATGGTGCTTCAGTAACCTCTTGTCGCCGCAGTGATTGACGATTCCCTGAGTGTTTCATCATCCACCTCCACCTCGCTGCGCTATAACCAGGGTGAAACGCTCACTTTAACATGCCAAGCCTCCAGCAACACCATCCAGCACACCCATCTGTCTATTGCCTGGCATCTCCGCAAGGAGGGTGATGATGACGATGCACAGCTCATCATCTCTTTGGACCGAGACTTCACGGTAAGGCCAGGCCCGGAATTTCAAGGGCGCTACCAAGCCGGCCTCATAAGACTGGATAAAGTCGGAGAAGCCACGTACAGGCTGACGATGGATCGGTTGGAGCCGTCGGATGCGGGACGGATCTACTGCCACGCTCAAGAGTGGATCGAGGATCCCGATCTATCCTGGTACTCGCTTACACAGAAGACTACAGAGGAGACCACGCTAGCTGTGAAAGGCAGAGGTCAGGAACTTTTCACTTTTTAGGAGATCCTGTCATTAACCATTGACATTGCATCGTCAAAGATAGCCAGCCATTTTGAACACTTTAAATGAGTCAGTATTTTTTATAAATACAGTAAGTAGCACCTACACATGGAGACTGACCAAGAGTATAGATTTGTGAAAACAAATGAAAATTACCAAATTGTGACAACGGAGGGTTCGTCCCTACGCCAGCGATATCACCATTAAATTGATAAATGGATGAATTACTTGTTTTGCCGTCAAAGGTCTGAATCATAGTTTGTTCAACTACTGTTCTAGTTACGATAAAAAGAGTAACAAAAATCTTGCCAAATCTCAGCATTACTATTTATGGTACTTCCGGGTGTGGAGGACGCGGGCGTGTATGTCGCCGCTTCTCACTCCAATCCGACCTCTACTAAACTTTCACCTCCTTGTGATTTTTCTCTTATCTATTTTTATATTGTATTTCCTCATTGTCTGTACAGCGTCCTTGGGTGGCATGAAAGGCGATTTTAAATAAAATGGATTATTATTATTATTGTACATGACGTTTTTACCAAATACCGATTTTACCAAAGATTGTTGAAGTTCATGCATATAATTTGCTTTTGCAAGCCACATAATATGGGCCCTCAGGCCTTGAGTTTCACACCTTAGAGTCTTCAGTTAACCTAGTGTGCATGTTTTGAGGATGTGGGTTGAAGATGGAGTGCCTGGTGAAAACCGAGAAAAATGCAAACATCACACAGGATGGCCCAGAATTGAAACCCTAAACCTCAGCAAACCATGTTGCCCTGTGAATAAGATTTTATCTTGAATTTGTACATCTTTTTTTTTTTTTACAATCAAAAGTAGGCATGGACATTTATTTACATTTTGTTGATCAAATATAGGTGAAAATAAAGCTCACTTGTTATTTCTTTATTATTTTTAAACATAATTACAGCAGTCATGCTGACATTCATTCATTCATTCATTCATCTTCCGAACCGCTTGATCCTCACTAGGGTCGCGGGGGGTGCTGGAGCCTATCCCAGCTGTCTTCGGGCAGTAGGCGGTGGACACCCTGAAATGGTTGCCAGCCAATCGCAGGGCACACAGAGACGAACAACCATCCACACACACACTCACACCTAGGGACAATTTAGAGTGCTCAATCGGCCTACCATGCATGTCTTTGGAATGTGGGAGGAAACCGGAGCACCCGGAGAAAACCCACACAAGCCCAGGGAGAACATGCAAACTCCACACAGGGAGGCTGGAGCTGGAATCGAACCCGGTACCTCTGCACTGTGAAGTCGACGTGCTAACCACTGGACTACCGGGCCGCGTCATGCTGACATGATAAATCTATAATGTAATCTATGTAATCCATGAAATCAGTGGCGTTCTGTGAAATGGTAGTGAAAATCGCTTGATGGTGGGTAAAGATCACATCAAATCAATTTTTACCAGATACAACATCAATTGATAGAATTGCTTGAATTGACTGGTCAGTTTTTCCCAAGACTACTTGTTTCAAATCTGAGTTTACATGCCTACTATCTAGCGGCAAAATAAAATGCATTAAATTTTTTTTTCGATAACGATCTGGAGTATAATGTCGTCAGAAAATGACAGCTTTTGCTTTGCTATCATTCAAAACCACTTTGAAATCTTAAAAACGTGGTTGGAGAGTATCAAAGGCAAGTTGAAGATGCATTACATGAAAAAAGGTCAACACATTTGCAGAATATTGATTTATGTAAATGGTGAAAAGAAATGGAACTGGGATGGATCTGTGAGGCACACCTTCAGTCTCAGTGAGTGGGCTATAGGTGAGACGCTGCTTAAGCACACCATCTGTTCGACATTGCTCTTCCTCTTCTCTGGTGGCTTCCTGACAGGATGTGTGGTGTGTTGTTTATGTCGCTATGCTCATTTTTTTTCTTTTTTCTTTCCTTTTTCCCTTTTATGTGGCTGTACAGAGCTCGTGCCAGACAAGGTCTCTGTGGTGGTGAGACTGTCGGTGCAGCAGACATCTCTGCAGGAAGGGCAGGAGCTGCTGCTAACATGCAGTATTGACACGCAAAAGCTGGAGGAAAAGTTTTTCTCCGTAGCCTGGCTCCGGGCAGGTGTCGAGATGGCCCGAATAGGCCCCACGGGCGTTCTGTCTGTGCGGCCTGAGTACAACCAGCGAGAGAAGCAAGGAGAGCTCAGGGCCAGCAGGATTGGGGACAGAGATTACCGTTTTATTTTGCAGCCTGTCAGCACTGAAGACCAGGGAGCGTACGCGTGCCGAGTGTGGCCCCAACAAAGAGGACAGCAAGGCGACTTGGTGCAAGGCGAACCCCAAGACTCCAGCTCCCTGCTAGTTAACGTCTCAACTTCAGGTCACGTTATTAACGTACATCCAACTACGTCCATGTGTGCATGGTTGTACCGACAATGGTTTTCGCTGGCTGTCCATTACAGTTCAAAGCAATAAGCTACAACACAAACTTTAATGCCAATCAGTAACAGTTGCAGAAAACACAGCAACACACACACTCATCATGCATCATACTTACACACAGGACGGTTTGTTGGGGAAAAAGCTGTGAAAAAGATAGCCAGTCTTTTCCCTGTAGCTCTTATCTGCTGAATCTGTTGGGTCGCTGCCACCCCTCATCCTCAATGCAGTTAGACTGTTCCTCGAAAAATAGAAAATGTGTTCATTGTGCCAAGCCACGCGTTTCCAACATCTGCAGCGCCGGTTTTAAATGTTCATTGTTTATTTCATAAACAGAAGTGGTCATGAGCACTTCCTTGCTCCTTGGTATGATGTTAAAATGCATCCCGACACAGTGAGAAGGTCGTGTGTGCCGTTTGGAAGTGTCCAACCGCTTACAAAATGCACACTAACGACCGATAATACCCACACTGCGACAGGCGGTTTGTCAACAGAATAAAGCTGAGCGATCTGCTGTGCTGTCGTAGCACAGACAACAAACTAGCTGCCCTGAGAGAAAGTTGTCTTGGATGAATAAAGGTTGGCCCCATGCTTTTTTCTGTGGTTGATGTAAGGAAGCACATGCAGTGAGAATATCCTTGTCAAAAATATAAATTAAGATGTCTGAGTCAAATATCTTGGATGAAAGGATTTCCTGGAAGATAAAAAGAAGGGCAGCTGACCCAGCGGTTAAGTGGAAAAAGGCTTAGGAAAAGAAGATCAAAACAGTTTTCAACCTGGGTGAAGTTTCAAAAAAGCGTGTTTTTCTCAACTGCAGTTTGCATCAGAAGAAATTGCCAAAATGCGATTACAGTGGATTCACACGTTATATCTCTTCTCATTACAGCCAGTGGACTCTTAGTCGAAATGCAAAACACCATGCATGTCAACGAAGGCGACGCTTTGAAGCTGACCTGCAAAGTGCACGGCTTCAAGGGCCAGCTCTCCGTCAGCTGGCAGCGCAACGTAGCGCAGAAACCCACGTTCACCGCTCTCATCGGTCTAAGTCAAGAGGGTGTTGCGGAGACGGCCGCTGTCGAGGTCTCAAATCTGGTCAGGGCTATGCGACCTGCGGACGACATCTTCGTCCTGGAGCTTGATGAGATCACGCCGGACGCCTCGGGCATGTACCGGTGTGTGGTGTTTGAATGGAACAGTCACAGCAAGACCAACAGCCAATCAGCCACAACCAGGTTGACGGTGGCCCCTTTGGGTTAGTTTTCAACACATTGTAGCTTCTATATGCCTGATAAAGATTATCATAGATTGTACGACTTGCCATTCTTACCAGCCCCGAAAATTTTGTGTTCCAGATTCTTTTGTGGGCGTGAATTTGATCAGTCGCAACAGCGTTGTGACTGTGGGAGACAATGTGGAATTGATGTGCCGTGTCAAAGGGCCACATCTCGCCATAACGCTCTCCTGGAGTCTGCAGCGGGGCACGTCGACCTTGGACAACATCCTGACGATGTACTACGACGGTGCCGTCAGCTGGTCTGGAGAGCAGCAACGCTACCACCTCAGAGTTGACAACAGACCCAGTGAAAGGATTTACTACCTTCTTATCAATGGTGCCAGCCACAGGGAGGCAGGAAGCTACCAGTGCCGGGTCTCCGTTTTCCAGAAGAACGTTCACAAGAAGCTGTCGCCATCCAACCTGCTGATGGTCATGGTGCAGAACCCAGGTGGGAAACCAATCGAACTCAGAACCCTCTGAAGGGAACCATGTCCCCCTTGGTTACAATGTGATGACAAATAGTTTTTTGTTTGCGGTACTGTTTTGGGGTATTTTTATTTGCAAAGCATATCTCAAAGCAATTCAAGTTGCTTGACGCAAAAGGTTTCAGTTGGCCTCTTCGCCAAGGCGTCGCGTGTAGTTCAGGGTGACAAAAGCTGAAGGGACTTCCAGTTGCACCGCTAGTAAACAAACCAACTTTGAATGAGCGAAATGTCAGTCGAGAAAACTTGGAAGTCAATTGCTTGCAAGGGACAAGGAACACCGGCCATAATTTACATGTCAACATTTGATTGAAAGTAGGACATAGTTCACATGATCATTGAGGGACTGTCTAAATTATTGAATTTTCGGTCCGCTTCGGTGTGAGCAAAGCAACCAAACTCTTGATGTTCTATGAAGATGTTCAGAGGGGCCTGAATAGGCCCTGCTGAAAGTCTAAAATGATTTAAAGGGAGAAAATACTCTTCAAAATAGTCACAACAAATTCCATGAGGTTCCATATCCCTTTTACTTTGTACATGAGCCATTTTGGATAAGATCTCTTCCCTGTCTCACCTTCTCTTAGAGAGTGACCTCATTCTGACACCCAGTCCTGCCTTGACAACAAATATCAACAGTGACTTCTCCATAAAATGCTCAGTTCAATCGTCTCGCTCTGGATCTTCTCGCTACGCCGTCACCTGGATTCTGCAACAACAGACCCAAAACGTGACCGTCTTAACCTCGGATCGAGACTCCATCGTAACATCGACAGTGGGCCCCAGCCGGCGGATCAGCATGCAGCAAACCAAGGATCTTCATTTTGAGTTAACCATTCGGGATTCTCAAATCTCAGATCAAGGTTTTTATGTGTGCGAGGTAGTGGAGTGGCTGCAAGATCCTCGTGGCGAATGGTACAATCTCCCCTCGGTTTCTGGAACCACTCAACTGACACTTATTGAGCCTGGTGAGATCTTTTATGTTTCATGCACCCCACACTATTTTGTTGTGGATTAACTAGGATTTCTCCTTTGTGCAGCCACTGATCTGCTTTTGGCTAACAAAGAGCAACGAGTCCTTGCAAAAGAAGGAGACAAAGTGCAACTCAACTGTGAGCTGATCTCGGGTGCATCCGGCGATTCCTGTTCCTACAAAGTCACCTGGTTCTACACCAGGCTTGGATCTTCTGCCGTGACGCTATTGGAGCTTGATCACACGGGCCTACTGAGGTATCCGGAGAGCAAGGGTCTTCACGGCCTGCAGGGCAGGCTTCGTCTGTCCAGACCCAGCAGGAGCGTCTTCGGTCTTGAAATTCAGAGGATCCACGAGGGGGATAGTGGGACATACCAGTGTCGGGTGGAGCAGTACCAACTTGCGCATGAAGGCCAATGGGAGCAGAAGGCTTCAGCTGAAGGTGGCCCCATCATATTGTCTGTGAAATTTACAGGTGGGAGCATATTTGGCATTGTCTCCTACTTTTCCGATTCATGGCCACAGGCTAGACGACATCCCAGCAGACTTATAATGAATCTTTATTTAGTTTTCCCGGTTAACCTAAAGAATGTCTTATCATTTTTGGTACTTTTGACAGACACCAACCTGTCTGTCCGAAAAGAAGAGTTGGCGTTGAACGTGAGCACATCGCAGGATTTCACCATCTCTTGTCACATCAGCCAACAATCAAGCCTGGATTCCAAGTTCCAGGTCACCTGGTATTGGCAGGAGAAGAGAGAGAGCAAACGGCAAGCTGTGTTCACGTCGTATCGAAACTCAACCTTAAAAGACTTTTGGTTTGAGAGACGAGAGCGGCTGAGATTTGCTCACGCTTTGCCCAACCAATTCAGCCTCACCGTGTTGAAGCCCACTCTTTCAGATTGCGGTCTTTATTGCTGCGAGGTGGAAGAGTGGCTCCCTTCTCTCTCTCATGGCTGGAGGAGAGCAGCAGTAGAGAGTTCCGGCTATTCGAATATCAGCGTCTATTCGCAAGGTAACTTCATGAGTTGTATAATTACGAGAAAGAAAAATTCAAGCGCAACTCTTTTGTTTTCCTATGACTGAAAATAAAAATATCAAGAAAGCGTATTACGGTGTACAGGGAGTCCTCAGCCCGCGGCGGTCCTAAGTGCCATTGAGCAATGGCCGATGGCTCGTGGTGTAAGAATACATCGTCACGTGGCACAAGACGACAAACTCAGTTTCTGACATATTTGCTGTCATTATTTTTTTTTTGTATGTTAGTGTTAGACTACAGGCGGCCCAGTGTTCAAGTGGTTAGTGCGTCGACCTCACAGTGCAGAGGTCGTGGGTTCAATCCCGGTCTCCAGCCTTCCTGTGTGGAGTTTGCATGTTCTCCCAGTGCCTGTGTGGGTTTTCTCTGGGTACTCTGGTTTCCTCCCACATTCCAAAAACATGCATGGCAGGTTAATGGACCACTCGAAATTGTCCCTAGGTGTGAGTGTGAGCGCGGATGGTTGTTCGTCTCTGTGTGCCCTGCGATTGGCTGGCAACCGGCTCAGGTTGTCCCCCGCCTACTGTCCGAGGACAGCTGCGATAGGCTCCAGCACCCCCCGCGACCCTTGTGAGGATAAAGCGGATCTGAAAATGGATGGATGGATGTTAGACTACAGTGTGATCTGACTTTGCTACAATTTTGGGTGATGTCACCCCTGTAGAATGGCAATTCGAGGACTCCTTGCATATCAATACCACATAAAGAACTTGACTTGGGAAAGACTGTTTGTGAAAAAAAAATGGTAAAAATAGATTGGACAAAGAATCAAAATAAGAGTAAAGCATCAGTAAATGCAATGGAAACAATAATTCTATATGCTTATTTTATCTGTAAATATGTCTTTCAACTATGTGTCGTTTTTTTTCTTTCTTATCGAATTACATCATAGGAATGAGGAGTAAAAAATGTAACTCTTTACCGTCTGTGCAGGAGAGAGTGACCCTCGCTCAGCATGTCATTCAGGCTTGTGGATCGGCCTTCCTGTGGCTGTTGCGCTCTGCTCACTGTTGGTCATCCTTGCGTTGGTGCTCAAGCTGCGTCAGGCCAAGACGTCCGAAAGGAAGCCAGGTCAGTCTTTGTGGACGGAGCAGCATCAACTGAAGACAAAACTCAGTACGGACGACTGAGCAGTCACCTGGGGAGAAGTGGAACAAATATTATAATGTCATGTATAATCATATTTGTATATTGCCTGTTCCGTTCATTAATGCATAATGAATGGAACCTGTTGAGCTAATTTACAATGGGACTGATTGGACTGAAGTACTGCTTGCACACAATTCTGTAGGGTGTGCTTTGCTATGGGTCAACATGCCATGTCGCAAGTTGTCTGGATCGATTCTCAATCATTCGTGTCCTGGTAATCTGCAAAGCTTCATTTGAGGCAACTGGACTTTTCTTGTTTGTTGAAGACATTTGACCTTTAATCTAAAAGACTTCTTCAGTTCTAAATGTTAGGTTTTGCAAGCCTTTTTTATTTTTTTCCCCCCACTGCAGTTCCACCAGATGGATAGATTGGATTACTGTGTAGCAAATGGGTTGTATTGATACGAAATGTATTGATATAGAGCACAGGTGTCAAACACAAGGCCAGATCTGGCCCGCCACATCATTTTATGTGGCTCGCAAAAGCAAATCATGTGTGTCAACTTCCATGATCCTTGCTAAAATCTGTACCGAAACGTCAAATTGTCATGTGTAATAAATAGCGTTTAGATTTTGCAATAATTTTGTTACCCTGTTAACACTCACTCAAACAATAATTGAACAAACTATTACAGTTGATTTGACTGATTTCAAAACTGTTAATCCATCAGTTTGTTGTGTACAAGTAATAAACATTTATTTAGGCCCTCCGAGGGAAGATGTAACCCCAAAGTGGACCACGACAAAAATGAATTTGACACCCCTGATATAGCGTCATGTTCTCATGTCCAAACCTACAAAGAGTCCGATGCATATTTATGTGCATGAACCATAAAGCAGACTTCATCTGTCGGGGGTGGAGATGCGTCTGCGGTCCGAAATGGAATATAGCGCTGCATGAAGACGTGCAAGATAGACCAAGACGTGTGCTGACTGTGTGGTCTCGCGGTCTGCAGTGACGTGCATCTGTGTATGTGTGCGCGCGTGACTCATATTTGGATAGACGGTGATTTCGACACACGTTATAAGACCCGCTACAGAGGTTAACCACACACACCGGAAGAGGAGAGTTGCAGTTTCTTTACGTTTCAACTCTGAAAATTCAAGTTGGACTTTAGTGTGCATGAGCGTGCGCAAGTGCTTCCCTATTCAAATGTATTTCTCTGCTATGGCTGTCTCCAGCACTCTACATCAGAAATGAAACAAGAAGTGTGAGATTAAATGCCTGCCTGAAGGATTTCCACTTGGGTAAACAATCTTAGCCCACTTTTATTTGACACCCTCAAACTGTCGAATGACTCGGTAGGTTATTTTCTTCAAATGAGTCACGGGAAAAAGGATGAACAGAAGGAAGTTTCTGGACATTGCCCGCGTCTGTTTGAACCTGTATTGGCTTTGCTGGCTATGTATTAAGTCACAGGAAAACAATCTTAATTGTTGAATGCGTGTGTGAGTGTGTCTTTGTGTTTTGCCCCAGAAGAAAATGTGCCCCCAAAAAAAGGCTGCAAAAATGACAAAAGAAACTATTTCAAAAAGTTCTTTTTTTATTACAAAAATAGAAACCATAATACATTCCACTATGATGCTATACATGATCATTTACCCTGATCTTACCAGATGTTCGCATTTAATGGAATTGGATAAGTTAAAGACAAATATAATGGTCCTGTTTTTTTCTTGCATCATCTTTATCAAAGTTTAATGCCCCATCTGTGAGCGAGACTAGAATAGAAGCTATTTATTTCTTTTTGAGGAAACGGGCCAAGCCTTGAAATGACTTTCATACAGAGAACAGCTCTGCTCTGATGACTGCGTATTATTCACCTCAAAGTACAACCCCGTCCCCAAAAACCCAACAACAATTCTCATCTTGTTTTTGAAAAATATCTGGGAGTAGGGAGTCCAGTCTGGTGTGAATCATCTCAGCTTTTTGAGTAGTTTCCTCTCAGTCAGCCTCATTTCTAAGTTGACCTGCGAAATAGTTGCCATGGCGATGCCTGATGTGTGGTCAGAATTGCATCCTATATACCTGTGTGTGTGTGTGTGTGTGTGTGTGTGTGTGTGTGTATATATATATATATATATATATATATATATATATATATATATATATATATATATATATATATATATATATATATATATATATATATATATATATATATATATATATATGTATATATACATTTTTAACTAATTTAATTCCGGATTTAATTTTTTAATTTGATATTAAAATGAAGAAAGAGCACATGTGATGATATTCCCGCGGTGTAAGTGGTTTGTGACCCTCCCATATACTGTATGTACTGTATTTCAAAAAGCACCCGTGCTGACTTAGTCACAGCATTTGACAAGGGTTCAAGTCAAAACTCGTTGAGGGGATTGCCTCGTCCCCATATATCCACCCAGACTGCATGCAACACTCTAAACTGGTTAGAGCAGTCTGTCTTCTTTTGTCCGGCCTGCATTATTGTTATTCTCCCCAGAGACACACCAGCATCTGCTGGATGAAACCGGGGAGGATGAAATAAAAACAACTTAAATGGCACAAAATAAAGTAATAGCCTGTTCTGCTCCTTGTCAAATGAGCTCTCAACAAACTTATATTTATTTGAGTCCCCAAACCACCACCACCCCACCTCCCTGCTGGAAATATATGGATGTAGACTGCCACAAAGAATACACAGGGGCATCTTATAATTGCTCGTGAAAGTATGTCATATTCACGGGCTGGAAAAAAAACCCAAACAGTTGTTTGGCAGATCGAATTGTTAAATGTAAAGGTTTTATTTTGCTTACCTTATTTCGGTATGAAGGGCAAAATGTAGGCCGCACGTTGGTCGACTGGTTAGTACGGCCGCTTCAATATTCAAACTAATTCAAAATACTGTAATTGCTACACAGCTAACTAATCGATGTACGCATATTTGAGATATTATTAATCCATTTTCTCATGCGCTTTTCCTCACAAGGGCCTGGAGCCTATGCCAGCTGTCTTCGGGCAGTAGACGGGGGACACTGTTGTAACCCTTACAGGGACAGCTTATCAGGTTACAGGGTGCATGAAAAGACTAATTATACATTAAATATAATTTCATTTTACTCCTTGTAAAGCATCTTTGTATTTAGAAAAGTGTTTGGTAACCCAATGTATTAGTTTGTATTACTTTGTATGAAAATACATTTAAATGCCATAAGTTTAAAGGAACTCAAGTGTCATTAAATTGCGCCGCTGTACTTACAATCTTAACCTTTCTCAAACGCTGAACAGAGAAATTCAAATATTGACAGAGCTTGAGCTCGCACTTGAACTAAGAACAACTGGTCCGTAGTGCCCCCTTGGGATCACCTTCAGCAGTGTTCTGGAGCAGCATTTGTCCACTTATCATATCCCTGTCACCGCTCTGTGTCGAATCCTTCACGCAAGTCATAATACCAGTGTGACATTCTGGCTGTCCTGTCGCGGTGGATGTGAAGTGTCCTGGCTGAGAGAACGGACTGATAAGAGTAAGCCGCTTCCGCCCTATCCTGTCCCCTGTGAAAAATGCATGCTATCTACATTTTGATTGTGACAGTGAGAGCAGATGTCTTTTTTTTTTTTGTGACAAAAGAACTCCGCACTGTTATCATACCGACATATTGTACAGAGGGTTTCTTTCCGCATATCATTTTTCCATATTGCTATTCTTCCATCGTTTTTGTCTCTCTCAAGTGAATGTCCCCGATAATGTGTGTGGCGCTCACAAAAATTTTTAACGCAAGCTTCAGTATTTCATCCAAAAGACAATAACTAATGTTTTTACTAAAAGCAATCTGTTTTTATTGACCCCCGCCAAAATTACCTGTTTTATTTGTGAACTTTTGGTTCATTATTTGTTTTGGACAGCGACACACCTCAATCGAACTGTCGTCATCTTGGGACACAATTACATATCATCTGCATAGCCATGATAGTCAACATCAAAGTTCTCTCGAATTTGACCCAATGGTAGCACATACAGACTAAACAAAAAGGGTCTAAGAAGTGACCCTTGAGGGGCCCTGTATGTCAGCTATTCAATCAGATATAAAATTTCCAATGGTCACAAAATGACTCCTTTCCTGCAAGTAAAACTGTTCCATTGAGTCCAACCCAATTTTACAGTATCTCAGCATTAGTTTTTTTCTCCCGAATGTCATCCCTGTGTTGGTCTGATTGATTGTTTTTATTGAGCTTTGCTCTATTCCCCAGTGCCTTCCCTATATTGGTTATTTCCCCCAACGTCTTCCCTGCAAGAGTGTTTCTTTCTCTATTCCTTCCTGGCACTGCTCTCACCTCACGCCTTTCCTGTATTGGTCTGTGGTCCCTACGTCTTTTTCCCTGTCATCCTAGTATCGTTTTTGTTTTTCTAACATCCTGGATCATGAATGGTGTGGAGGTTTGACACATCGTGCCTTGCATTGTAGTGATAAAGATGACAAAGCTTTTCTTCATCCTGGCTTGGGTTTGAGCTTTGCATTCTACCTCGTCATGTATTTTTGTATCTAACCAACCGCAATCACTACCGTATGGTTGATTTTTCCTCTTTTTTTGTGTGTGTGTGTAGCAGCCGCCCCCCGCCCCCATTTCCTGTTGCCTTCAAGTTGTCATGGCAACATCAGAAGAGGTAAAGAAACAATACAAACTTTCAAATAGCTGCCACTCAGCTGCAGCCATTGGGGAATTGCTTATATTTGCCTGCCTCGTCTAAATATGCGGGAGCACACAAGTTGCAGGACCAAGTCAAATGAAATAGATCTGTGCAGCAAACATCGACAGTTTGATCGTGTTTACTGGCTTCTTTAGTGTACGTCTGCACATTTGACAAGCTGTATGCTTCCACCAAGACGCCATCTTTGATGCGGCATGAAGGTGATAGTGTGTTCACAGTTTTGTGTGTATGTGTGTGTGTGTCCCCCCGTGTGTGTATGTTAGTGTGACAGTGCCACAGCCCAGTCAAATGATTACTCCACTTTTTATGGATGCCTTGCTTGGTATTAATGCCGAGAAATCTTCATCTCATGCAGTTTAGGTGCTCCTCTCCATTCATATCATCAACTACAAGGCTACTGTGAGCCCATGAGGTGCCGCCAGCGTTTGTTTTTGTGCATGCGTGTGCGTTACAGATGCTGTACCACTGATGCATGTCGCTAATTAAGCTGACAAACCCAACACAATTCAACCCATGACGGTATATTTATGCCACTTGTTTGACAAACAAGTCCCTCTACTCTGTAAATCAAAATCAAAACTCAGGACTCTAGTTTGAAAACAAACATTATAAATGTTGCAAAGCCTACTATGTTAAGACATTTTTAAGTTCATAATCCACTCCTTGAGGCTGATATGCCGTAATGGAACTTAATTCGTTTCCAGTTTCTGGTTCTGTTTAGTAAGTAGGATTTTATCTCCAGAGTCCAGACTCTTGTAGTATTAATTTGCCTGCCATTTTGTTATTCAAAGTTTTAACAGGGTTCCTGCCATGGAGGCAACGATTACTGACTTAATCGTGGCTCTGCAACGTGTTTAGCCAAACAAGCTAGCCAGCATAAGGTCGTTGTGAGCTACCTGCAGCATGAATCGCACCAAACTTACCTTGACTTCCGACAACACCCATGTACGTTACACGCGTACGCCAAGTCCAGCGATGCTTTTTTATCGGTCAGTTAAGAACACAAAATGTTCTGATTCTCAGTTTGGCTATTGAATGTATTCTGATGGGGGGCAAAATGCAATGTGAATGCACTCATTTAGAGCTTTTCTAATATTATAGTAACGCTTTTTAGATAAAAGTAATCCGTCTCATGCGTCCAAGTGTGTCAGTGTATCGCTCACTCTTCCTCGTCTTCTGGCTTTGTGAGCTGTTGGCTGATGTGACAGCGAGGCAGACTGGTGTGACACACACCGTCGGGTTCCCGACGTGAGACGGGTCAGGTCCACTCGGACTTGTACAGTCAGAGTGGAGGAAATGAGTGATACGCTCCACTTTCTTTTAATCATGAGGTGCCAAGCTCAGCCTAATTGCATATAGCACAGCATGTAACCGCCACTGATGTCGCTTTTTCATCCAATTTATGTTTTTCACACAGGTTCAAATGGTCAGAGGAAATGTTCCCAGTGCAGTGAAAGTTGGCAGTCATTTGCAATGTGAGTGCTGGTGTTGGACCGCATCTTTTCGCTAGATTCATTAGAGGCAGCCTTTCATGGCGGGGATCGTGGGCATCAAGGTGGAGACTGTGGAGTAATAATAATAAATACTTAGTAAGGAATTAATACGGCAGCGTCCAAAGCCATTCCAATGGAACAGTGTAAGGCAACTTTAACAAGTTAATTTCCAGAGAGACTGACGGCAGCAAGAAAATGGACCACTCTAGCAAATTGGAGATTGTGGAGTTGAATTTATTTGTGACATGAAATAGTCACTAATAAAAAAAAAATAAATAAAAAAAAAAGATAACATACTGAAAATACATTTTATTCTAATGAAACCAACTATAATGGAACAAATTGTCCTTCATCTTTGTCAATCAAATTCATAAATTAACTTTTTATATTCATTCATCCTTTCATCTTCCGAACCGCTTGATCCTCACTAGGGTCGCGGGGGGTGCTGGAGCCTATCCCAGCTGTCTCCGGGCAGTAGGCGGGGGACACCCTGAATCGGTTGCCAGTCAATCGCAGGGACTTTTTATATTGATTGTAAAAGTATTTCTTTCGGTATTACAGTACAACCGTCCAGAAAATGAACAGTTGTTTGGGAGTTGTAGTGTACTATACTTCATTACACACAACTTTGCAACGTGCATGTAAAACTAATAGAATCTAAACTAAAAAGAAGCATTTATGGAAAACAAAACTATGAAATACCAACAAACACGCTTTAAAAACCCTTTCAAACTAACTGAATAAAAAAACAAAACAAAAAAACCCAAAATTAAATAAACGAACTAATGAAAAATCCAAATTTTCATTTTAGCTAGCTAACGCTAGCTATATCGCTGGTAAACCAGGCACTGGAAACAGTGGTAGTAATGCTCGTAACTAGGTTTACCAATGGCAAAGTGTTAACTGCACGGAGCTGACAAGGTAACATGCCGTGGAAAGCGGGCAGCTCGAGCGCCCGTATGTAGCCCACATGTAGCAACAAGCCTGCCATAGCTATCTAAAAACAAACAACAACAAACCGCCTCCTGCACATCTTGATCATGACGATGACCCTTGCACAGATAAAAGCAGGTCGGTCCATTAGCATTTCTCTTAAAATGCTTTGAGTCATCAGAATTGGCCCGGTGAGTTTTCTCGGAACGGCAAAGAAGACGGTTGGCCCTTCTTTGATGTGCTAATAGGCTGTTTTAGATTTGTGTATTGGGAAGCATGTTTTAACGCCGAACGGCATTCCCAACAGCGATGACATCAATTAAATCCTCTCTGCTTATTTTTTCTTCTTTTAAATGTATTTTTGCTAGGAGGTCTGCCTGTTTCTCTCTCTCGCACGCATCTGAAGAGCAAGCAGAATGGAGGCGGGAGTCAGGGCAAGTTGTGATTAAAGAAACTGTAAGGATACATTTACTTGACTATATTCATGAATAGAGTAAGGCTAGGAGGCATGCAATATCGCTCAATAGCACGCTCACGTGTTTCTTTGCTCTGCAGGAAGTTAATTACATCATGTCATGAATGATGATTTAGACTGTTTTTCTCAAACGCAGAAAAAAACCCAGCACCTGAATTGTTAAATTGGGACAGAAAAAAAATTCTCTATTTATATCGTTTGTAAAAATACAAATATCAAATTTCATTTGAGATGTATTATTAGCATAACATTTATCAAATTACTAAAAGTAATGTAAATTATTCAGGAGTCAGGCTGTTTTTATTTTTTAAAAAAGAAAGAAAACATAAACAAATAAATAAATAAATAAATACAGTTACAACAATTTGTGAGAAACCTTGATAATATGGAAATGATTGACAGCCTTTTGACAAACTTTTATCTTCCTCAAGTGAACATCATCTTAAAGTTCCGGAACGTATTCTGTTTAGTCTGTGCACCTCTCTTGAGCTGAATTTAAAGGGAACGAGATGAGCCGCTTCCATATGCCAGGAAACACGTCGGCTGCGTTTACTCCAACAACAGCACAAAAGCCCGCGTGTAACTGATGCGCATCTCCAAAAACAACCGAAGGAATGAAACTCCACTCATGCGCACAGTTAGACCGCGCTTTGCACTGGACTTAACATTGTACACAAAAAATAGCAAGCCTTGTAGTATTTTAAGCATTCAGATTAAGCATGAAGCTCCCGGTACGAAGGTTTGTCACACGATATGTTGGTCAGCATGTCTGTGCATGTTACTTGTTCTTTCTCCAAACTTGAATTTTGATTGATAACATGGAAGAGCAGCACAGAGCAGACATTGATTACTCACGCCATTCTTCTGTTGTTGACCTGCTTTTGCTGTACTCTTTTTTTAACTCTGTTGTAACAAGCAGACCTTGCAAGCTCCACACAGTAAGCCTGAGCTGAGCTGAGATTCAAACCCACAACACTTCGACAGATATGCTCACTACTTTGTACTCGTCCATCGTGCTGCCCAAGTACGTGTCATTAATGAATACATAACTTGGACAGAAAGCTGTGAAAGTTTAGTGTATCCCATTCTCATAATTTAATTAGGGAAATATACGTGAACTAACGGATGGATGGATAGATAGCTATTTTTATCTTCAGTTTTTTTGCATTGAAGTGGTTTGGTGCAAAGTGATTTTTTATTTTTTTTGCCGTGCCCCCAGCCTCGTTGCAAAATAAATATGTGTGAGTTCAGGCTGGATTTGATGGATAGCATCAGCTTTGTTGGTTTTAGCCAGAAGCTAAAGACAAGACTGTACCTGCTGGGGACATTGTCGCGTGTGTGTGTGCGTGTGTGCATGCATGCGCACGCATGTTGTGTAATATGCTTTGTCTTTTTCTGATTTCAGCTACCTTTTGCTGTGTCACTCTCCTTTATTGCAATATGTTTGTGAGTCGGTACGCTGCACATGCATAATGGATGACAGTCGACTTGATTCGTACGTCGGGGCGACACCCACATGATGAAGACGGAAGACAAAAAAGACAATCGCACACAGCAAGGCGGATGGCAGAAAATGTGGCAGATACCTTAATTTACAAGTTCCCCAAGTTTTGAGTTTTTGAGTAGAATAGTCATAGTTTTTTTGTTTGGTTGTTTTTTGGGGGGTGTTTTGGGGTCATCCAAATTTGAATGAAAAACAAGCTGCAGATCAACTGCCACTCGAGTTAGGTTCAAATACGCCACAGTAGCTAATGCACTTTTAGTCCTCTATTGAACGGGACACACAAATGCAAAATGAAAACATTGACAAGGAGCATGGACCAGACGCTGATCTGATTTCCGAAGATGACATCACTCACTCTGCCCCGCCCCATAATTACACCAATTTACTTCTTGACATTCTCTTTCCCCGCGTTTAATTACATTCATATTTTAGAATGCCATGCTATTTTTCTTGACTAAAAGGTGTAACAACAACAAAGAAGACAGCAGATGAACGTGACAAAGACACTCTTCATGTTGAAGTGAGCGAAAAGGAGCACTCGGTCTGATTGAAATGTGAGACGGCATGACAGAGGAAGGAAGTGAAGAAGTCTATCAAAAGGTGAGGGGGTGGGAAAAAAAAGACACGTTAAGTGAAAAAAAGAAGTGCTTGATGGTCATTTCAATATTAATCTTCTGCATTAGGAGCCCTTACGATGAATAATTTATTTGGTGGAAAATGCATGCTAATGCATTGTGAGACACGGTCCAGCCAACGTAACTTTGTTGTGCGCAGCAGGTTGAGGCTTTGATTGCGTTGGCTTCCCTTTAAAATAACCACACGGTGAGCATCTCCTTACATGACAGCCAAATTACATCTTTGACAGCGGCGGCCTCAGCTGTGCACAATCACAGGTTATCGCCGATTGGGTGTAACTGCTGTGCTGATGTGAAGTGGGCCGGCAGTAATTGGACTGTTTCATAGTGCTTGTGACTTAGATCACTTTAAATCCCACTGTGAGGACTGGGCTGCTTCTTAGTGGAACGTTGCTTCCTGCATGTTATCCAAAGCATGATACACGTACTGATTTTTACCATCTTGGCCGATTTGTAAAACTTGATAAGGAAAAAAATCATTTTGTGTGCTTATTGCAGTGTGTAGTGTACTTGGGATTATCAACACAGCACACCGGGCACATAATCATATCTCTACCAACAATGGAGTCTCCTCCATCAAACTGATGTTAATTGTCGTACTAATACTCGTTAGTAAAATATGTAAAAACAGGGATGTTGATCATGACTCATCTGTTTTCTGAGTTTGGTCATGTGACACTCGCAAGTTTAACCATGACTGGGAGTTTTCTGAGCGCTGAGCAACTGTGATGTCATTTTTAGTTGACAGCATGTGCCAAAATGGCCGCCCCTTGAGATAGCAAAAAACGGATTGGTTTTTGCAACGTAATTAATTTTCCACGAACAACAATATTACCGGTAATCGGAATACACTGTTTAAACTAGTCGTGCCGCATAGAACATATTGTAAAGAAAATGTTTGAGTGGACTTCCCCTCTAAGTTAAAAAAACAAAAAGGTGCATCCTCCACACATTTACTAGCCAGCGGGTCACTAGTGTGAGGCGCCAACAGAGAGCTTAACATCTCAAAATCGATGCTTTTTTAATTGATTGCTTATCAACTGTTAGTTTTTAAATGATGCCGTTGTGCGCCCAAATGCCGGATAATCGGTCGACCACTACTCCAAAGTAACTTGCCTAACTACCGGTAATGTTCAAATTTCTGCTTTCCTGCACTTTCATCATCTGTCCTCTATTTTCTTATAACTGGGGGAACGTTTTTTTTTTTTTTTTAGCTCTTGCCTGTTGATACATTTCTCACAGAGAATTGTGATCTCTTTACATCACCTTTGCAGCCCACCTGACGTTTCCGCTTGGATTCAATGTCATACATGATTCAAATTCTCCCTTTCTCTCATTCCACACCGACCTCCCTGTGCCCACCCGTAATGCATTGAGCCCATCAACTCAACAAATAACGATGTAGGCCACTGAAATATTCATCTTTTCAACGAAATTAAATGGTCTGCACACGTTTCACGCAATAGCAGGACCCTGGTATGAAGCGCAGCCTCCTGTTTCCATGGAGACTTCATAGGATCCCCCCTCTCAACTGCGCTCATTCTCAAACACTCTTGTCAATATGTTTCCCCTGCGAGAAAACATATTTGAGGCTACTTTCCGAGATCTGGCTGTGTCGTCAAAGGTGATCTGATCGTGATAACAACCTCCGCTCCAAGCTGGCTGGCCGCATGTGCAAAATGTGCCATCACGCACCCATGCAATGAGGAGTCTGTGGAGAGCGCGGCTAAATTTAGGTGCGGCAATATGTAGACCAGGTGTAATGAACCTCGCCAGTTGGATTCAACGCAAGTGGATCTGGATGGACCTCTGACGAACCCGTTCTAAATGTCTGCATACGTCGTTGGTCTTTTACAGTTCTTTTGCCAAAAGGAGAGGGATTTTGTACCTTTTTGGATCAGTGAAATCATTCCAATTAAAGTGAAGCTGCTACCGTGCCCGCAAAGCTTTCTGTGAAAATGCATCTCAAATTTGCAACGATGCCAGCATAGAAAGGCAAAGAGGAAAAGTTTGATGAGAGGGAATTGGAACTCATGATACACATGCCTGATTAGTACAGTAAGGAGAAGAACGGAATGGGCGCTACATCTGTTTCATTTTAAAGGACATGTAGTAAGGAAAATGAACTTTTTAATCAGTTGATTGTGTATAAATAACAGCGGTGCCTTGGAATACAAGTGATCCGACTTCAACGTTTTTCGAGATACTAGCTGTCATTTGACTGAATTTTTGCTTTGCCGTGCGAGCCCAAACAAGAAATAAAAGTGCTTTATGGTAGCGGTGAACCCACTTGTCAATAAGCAGCGGTTTGGCAAAAAAATAATAAACAAAAAGAGGCTTCAAGCTGTTGAATACCACTCCCAGTTGAGGTTTACTATCAAACTCAACTTAAAACAAAGGCAAAATCAAATTATACACTGTGTAACATTAAGTATAACCAAACAAACAATGTTGCTTTAAGAATGCGCACCTAGTGGAACATAACCTATAATGGAAAACACCACCGACATGCTAACAGTTTCAACAGTCGTGGTTCTAGAGTCCTTGAAGCAGATGATGTATGAGCACAAACAGTGGAGCAACACATGTAGACAGGTAATTGAACAATACTCACAAGTATCCTATACCCTCGACAAAAATTAGCTAATATTACAGCATCAGTTGTAGAAATTAGCGGCACATATTAGATTGCTAGGAGAAGCTGTCGACATGGTGGGGGTGGGCAGTGTTTGTTGTGATCACGTTGCTTTTTGCTTATCATAAAGATCCCGGGAACTGTTTTGAATGGTGAAAATAATACATAATATGTCTCCTTTAAGGGGAGGGACTCACCTGAATGGTTAACTTAATTTTACACTTTCATAACTTATAGGAATGTTAAAATGTTACTTAAAACTTTGGTTGTAGCGTTAAGATTGTTGGTGAAGTTTTCCGTTTTGCCATTTGTCTTCAACTTAAGAACTTGTATTACCGGTACTTTATTTATAAACTAGCTGATTTCTAAAGAGAGAAATGCATGAAAGTTCCTTAAAACATTGTCTGTGCACTTAATAAAACATACTTTTTTTTTTTATGATGGGACAGTTGACTCTGGAATAAATAATTTCTTCTCCCTCTATTTCCTATCGGAGAAATGAATCAACCCAACAGTGAATGTGTTCGAAGGGGGAGCTCATTAAATCACTGTATTCACCTCTCTGAACAATTTCACTGGTTGTTAAGAAAGTTTGAATTGAAGTCACCAAAGCAAAGTAAAGAACCATTTGAATCCCAATAAAGAAACAAATACAAATAAAATAAAATAAAAATATTCATGTCGGCCTCAAGCACCATTTAAATCTTGCAATTCTCAGCTGAACGATCGAGTAGCAGGGGGATCCATCGAGGCCTGCTCATTTCTTTACATAACACAGCAGGGGAGCGTTGGGTTGGCCTTCACGTTCTATTTCTTGGATTCTATGCTTTTTTTTTTTAACTCCGGATCAATTTTCTCTTTCCCAACATACTTTCAGTCATTCCGTTTTAATTTGAGGGCATCCCTATGAATGCTGTAGATTTTTTTGCAAATCAATAAGCACGTGCGATGATGATCTTGATCAGGCTTTCTCACAACTTTTTCAGCTCAAGACCCAAATTAGAAACACGGTTCTGCCCTGGATTCAAACGTATTTGAGATTCATAAGGTAGATGTGAGTCGATGGTTTGAAGTCTCACTGATGCGAGAACAAACACTCGTGGTATTCTGAGTCGCGTTGACCGCGTGTTAATTTGTGTTCCGTTTTTGTGTTCCTGTTTATTGCGCTGCACTCTGCAAAAGGCCACAGCGAGCTTTGTTGTTTTAATTACCTTTTCACAGATGGATACGAAAAGAAACTAAAAATGAAATCTCTTTTTTTTTTTCACAGCCGTCATTTTGACAGAAAAAGCCGACAAATAGGGTTGAAAATAAAACGACCAAGCTGATTCCCATCACTCAAGTTAACCACAATCGAACTGTTGTGAGAATCTAGATAAATATGCAATACTGATTCATTAAATGTCGTAAATGTTCACCCCCTCCAAAGTATCATAATGATACCATCCGGCTTTTGTCACGTTCCATGTACACCAGGAAGTAACTTTCGAAGAAGACAAATACCCGAATAATTTTAAAAGTTGGCAAGTGCGGCGTGTTAGCATATCTGCCTCAAAGTTGACAGGTTCTGAGTTTGAATCTCGGCCCCGGCCTTCTTGTGCGTCGAGCTTGCAAGTTCTTCTCTTGCCTGACTTCCTCCTACGTTCCGAAAACATGCGCGTTCGAGTCTTCGAAGGTTCTCAATTGTCCAGAATAGTAAATGTGAGTGGGAACGGTATTGTGCCCTGTGACTGGCAACGAACCAGGCTACCAGTTTGTGTTGTATTCCGACTCTTGCCAAAATCAGCCGCAATACAGACTTGATTGAAGGCAAACTCCATAGAAAATTAAAAAGATGGTAATTACCAAGGGTAGCATGATAGACGAGTGAGTGATAAGTGTTTTTTTTTTTTTTGCATCTGTGTGTGTGTGTGTGTGTGTGTGTGTGTGTTTGTGCGCTCAGCGATTGACTGGCAACCAGTCTAGGATGGGCTTGGAAAATGGCTGGATGCTTACAATTGTTTTGCTTCCAATAAGCTATCAAGTGGCAGCTGCTGAACTGAAATTGCGTTTTGACAGTCACCCCCAAAACTATTGGAACACTCAATTCCTTTGTTTGTGTTGTATACTGAAGACATTTGGGTTTCAGATTAAAAGATGAAAATGAGACAAACGTTTAGAATTCCAGCTCTTATGTGATGGTATTTACATCAAGATGTGTAAAACAACTCCGGACAGGGCATCTTTTGTTTGAACCCAGCAACTTTTCAAGTGAGCAAAAGCATTGGAACATATGACTGATGGGTGTTTGTAGTTGCTCGGGTGTTGTCCTTCAGATTGATTGCTTAAACATTAGATTTAGCCTATTTTTGCCTTTGGTTTTGCCTGCATTTGCTGTTAGGCAAAACACTAAGACCAGTAAACAGTCGAAGGGAGAAAAGCAAAGCATTTTGAAGCTGAAAGAAGAGAGAAAATCGATCAGAGCTATTTCCCAAACAATGGGCAGAGCCAATCGAACAGTTTGGAATGTTCTGAAAAAGAAAGTAACGACTGGCGTACTGAGCAATAGACAATCAAAGTCAATGGGGGGGCAGACTTGATACGCTTCTTGCAAGTAGGGGTTATGCCACCAAATATTAAATGTTATTCACTTTAAGTTAATGTACAGTAATGATGTCTCATCAGACTTTTGCTGACTTGAAATGAGGGTGGCTTCAAACAAAATGTGCTCTGTACTATGAAATAAAAGCTGGAATTCTGTCTCGTATTCATCTTTTGATCTGAATCCAATTGTCTTTAGTGTACAACAAAAACAAAGGAAGTGACCTTGGCATTACAGTCCTCTTGGAGGGGACCGTATACAGAAATGTAAATGTTATGCACAATTAAAATACATATTCTCCCCTCCTCCCAAAAATATATTGATAGAGATGCCAAACTATAGTTTTTGACTTTTTGACATGCACTCCCAAAGACACAAATACGTTTTAGTGGTTCAATTTCATGCCCGGTGAATTTACAACATGCCAAAGAAGCCCACTGAGCCAGTCCTAACATGGGTACAGACTATAAAGTGAGGATTTCAGTTTGTATAACTTGTCATTCCTGTTCAAAGATGCGAACATGAAAGAGTTCACATCAAATCACTTTAGGATGCATTTGGCCTCTCTGGCGGTGGTCTTTTTTATAACAGGTGGCCTATATTGCATCCTCCATTATTTCACCGTTGTTGTTGTTTTTTTTTTTTTTTTCATTATTACGGATTGACGTGTATGATCAAATTTGACCTATCAGTGAGCTCCTGGCCTATATTTGCTACTCACACATGCAAATCGTGACCTCTCCCACAGTGGGCGGGTATCTGGTGGTGTCCCACACGGCTGAGGCAGGGGGGAGGGTACGACATGCAGATTAAGTTTTCAAAGGAAAAGTGCCGTTTGTTTAACTGGGGAAGTTAGCCGGACTTTTAAGATGAATAAAAAGATTGATTCTCACGTTATTATTAATGTTTTTTTTATTTTAATATTAGAGTTTAAGCATTTCGGGGTGACATAAGAGGCGTCCAAAGTGTGTATTTATATATTCATTGATTAATGAGATTCATTGTGCCACAGCACAAAGCCGTGCCTGCTTCCTCCACAGTGCCCGCCCATTCGGCTTTTACTGGGGCTGATAGTAGGAGATTGATTACGTCTCCGGGATTTTCTGCGGAAGGAGCACACAGACTGAGATTTGCTCTCTTATCAGCGGAACAACCAAAAAAAAAAAAGACGAGGGAAAACCCCCAACAAGGACTTAATGCAGCGTCTTTTGAATTTTTTTTAAATACTTGGGTTGGTCCACGTCCCGTGTCGTGCGCTGTTCCAAAAGAAAGAGTCGTGCAGGACTTGGAAGTGAGTGAGCCGCCGGAGCTCCGCCGCAGTCTTTGGATGTGTGGCTGGCGGTCGTACGCCGGGGAGTGGGTTGGGTCGCCGGGGTGCCTGGCGTAGGTCCTCGGCGATAAGGTGAGCGGAAGGAAGGACTCCCAGTTCTTTTTTTTTTTTTTTTTTTTTTTGTGCTGGGTTGTGCTGGTCGCCGCCGGGGGAGCGTTGGAGCACCTTGCGTGGATTTGTCTCGTGAAAGAGCAGGATTCACCTTACGCTCTTTTTCCTGGTCCGGGAGAGCCGCGACTCGTTTGTTCATCCAGAAGGGCCGACGTCGATTGGGTCGCTGGGCCGGCCAAGGCACGATGGCAACCGGTGTGCTCCTCGTCGCCTTCGCGATGCTCGGTAAGTCAATCTAGACACATTTGAAGAAGTCTCCTTGTGCTGCTGTTTTTGCATTTCTTTCTTGCATCCACCATGGGTCAGTCTTAACCGAATGTAGACGTTTTACTCTGAAATTGCCCGTTTAGAGTCAGGTGGAGACTGTGCATCAAATACAGTTTGTACTACTTATCCATTAAAGTCAATTTATGTCTGTCAAGGGACATAGTATATACTACAAACCATGTCATAAAATACACAAAAACTAACCCACAAATATACTGATTACGATAGTACAACTATTAAAAAATATTTGAAAACGAGGGGCTAATTGCTGGTCACCAAGGCAACTGAAACCTTTTCAGGCATTTACACGAGCACAGGTTGGTGACCAAGATGTTGAAGTGTCAAGGGTACAAAAAAAAACTGCGGCTGCATTGACAAGCCACTTTAGAAAGGGGCAGTGACTTTTTTCTTTCTTTATGAATTTAATAAGCCGTAGCAGTGTGTCCATTTCTGTCCTTCAAAGTAGCCCGGATACAGATGGAGCCTACAGGACTAATTATGACACTTCCTGGCTACTGTTTGTACCTACAAAGACATCTTGCTTGTGTAAACATCAATGATATCAAATAACTATTTTTTGAGGGGAATCACTTCAATGACGAGCCAAAGGTGCAGTGATTCTCCAGTGATAAACACGTTACCGAAAGTAGAGTGGCCGCAATAACATGTGAGCAGCTGTGCATGTGTGCGCATTGAACTAGGTTAATGTCATATTTAGACCTTAGTCACAGATTAACCCTATAGATGCTCACAGCCTGGTGTGGATTGCCTACTATTGTTTGGAGTTGCCACACACATATATACACACACGCACACATACCATTGACGCACACCTGGATGATAAATCACGTCAGGACGTGACATCACTAAGCTTTGTCATACACTCAGACACCCTTTTGCAAGTTTGTGGTTAACATCCATTTGTCACCCAAGTTCCACTTTATTGGGTGTCTCACACAAGCGATGACACAGTGTGACTGATGGAAGCAAACATTCGTAGACACAAGCTTGCTGGCACCAACGCACGCCCCCAAACAAACACCAGATGGCTTTTGCGCCTTCTTGAATATGGGAGGCCTGTCATCAACCAAGGGGGTTGAATGCTGGCGGGAGGAGGAGGAGGAGGAGGGCGGCTACGGGGCCCCAACTCGGCCAAGAGGATTACCGTTTGCGCCTGGCTGCGTCTTGCCGTCCCATTTCAGGCACTTTCACTAGGGCACGAGTGGTTTTCCAATTGATAAACGCCACAGATTTTATCTACAGAGAAGGCCGGGGGAACTGCTGGTTCTGCTATTACATAATAAAATGAATCACGCGGTGAAATTGGAAGCGGTTTGTGCGGGTGGTAGGTGTAGGTGTGTGTCGGTGTGTGTATGCATCACGGTTCAAGGGGCTTCATGATCTTCTCACAAGGTGACATGTTGCTTGCATTACGGTGGATATCGATTGGGCAATAAGCGACATGTTGCTGAAGTCATTGGCTTGTTTACTTGTCAGTAGCGGGGAAACGAGGTAATGGCTAATGCATCGCTTTAGTGTTGTCGTAATTACAATAACGTACGGCACCTCCTGTAAAAGTCAAATGGCCCGTTTTGTGTACAGTTCAGGATTCTGCATTTTTGGAAGAAGAGAAATTGAACAAACTTGAGAATTCAAACAAATCTTTAAAAAAAAACTCACGGTGAGCATGAAATGATTACCCCTATTTTTGCCACATCTTTGACTTTTTATTTTGGTCACCCGTCACTTTCGCGTGGACCAAGCCATGCTGCAATTTGTGAAAATCTATGAATAATGGTGCCCACTACCCCCCAAAAAGGTTTCTAGTTGCCAATAGGTGCCACAAAATAGCCATTAATACAGGTTGATGCCCACTACCCCCAAAAAGTTTCTAGTTGCCAATAGGTGCCCCCACCCCTTTGTTCAACCAACAACAAAGCTGCTCCTACTTTTTTGTGACATCATGAAGCAAGCGATTTTTCAAAGTGTCATTTAGTATCATAGTTACGGTAGTGTTTCCTTGTTGTGGTTGGAGTGGTTGACTTCTTTTTACACTTTATACATCATCAGAGTTGTATTTTTTGTCTTAGTATTAACACGATACACTAACATGACAGTTATGAATTTTATAATGTCTGGACAGTTAATTTCAGGAAGATGACAGCTTGACCGTGGAAAGCATTGTTGTTGTTTTTTTTTTTGTTCTATTATTTCCTGTGGGGGGAAAAGCTGACTTCAAATTGGAGGTCAACCAACATCCCGACAGGATTGTGTCCGACCTTACTGTAATTTGGAGCTGTCCATCTTCCTTCTCTCCTAGTGCCAAGTTGAACTCCCGGCAAAACTCCAACCAGGCAACCGCAATACTTTTTTCACACAAACAAAAAAAAATAAAGAAAGAAATTGAAGAAGCTGTTTTTGCCACAGAAGCCATTCAAGACAGTCCTGTTACTTCACTTTACATCTTGCATCAGGACTTTTTATTTACCGGTATTTCTTTTTTTGCTGAGTTTGCAGCTAGATGTGTGTTTACGTGCGCAATTATTTGTGTGATGTAAACCCGACAAAGAGCGGTGCCCCAAGGCTCACATGCTTGTTAGTTTTTCAGACATGGAGTTAGACTCCTGCGTGTGTGTGTGTGTGTGTTTATTAATTTGAAAGGTGTGTGTCTACCTATGTAAGACTGTTTTTTTGGGGTGGGGTGGGGTGCAAAGTATGGTATGAATTTGAGAGAGCTGGATTATGAGGTATTCATAGTCTTGATTTGCAGTGCGCGCTTCAAAGAGCCATAAATCTTTTCTTTTTCCTTGCATATTAGTATATTATTGTTTTTGTAATATTATGAAAACTTGATGTGTTTGAGGAAAAAAAGCAAGGGCGGATTTGAAAAAAAAGATGTAGAACCGATTACTTGCATCTGGAAAAAAAAAAAGATAATTGCTGACGATCCTCGGTGCGCTAACATGGAGCCCAGCCAACTAAAGACTTGAGAATGTTCAAATATTTGTATTTTATTGTTTAGTCAAAAGTATCAATTGAAAGTCAATTTTTGAAAAATCTGAATTGTGATTGGGCACTCGGATCTTTAGTGTTAATCTGAAAGTGCCTGAGAACACAAAGACAATATCACGTGAAAATGTTTTTAAAAAAAGGAACTTTTAAAGTACTTCTCGTGCTGAATCATTTCACTGAGTACAAAGCCATTCTTGAACATTTGGCTCGATCACACAACACAAAAGCACTTGTGTAACCGATATTTTCATATTGTGTTTCCAGCCATTATGCGCGTATTCGCGTTTCTGCGTGCTGCCAAAACTCAATGCTCTATAGTCAATAATTCATATGTACATTTTAGTGTTTCAAAGAGCTTTGTGGCACTGCTGGTGTGCAATTTGACACCTCCAAAGAGGAGACTACGTCAAGAATTTAAACAATTTAAACAACGCGTGCCCCCCATTTCCAGTGCGACTCTGACACATTTCAAACGGAGGATTTCAAGTTTGCGCCGCCACTCCCCGATGCCCAACCTCGTTCCTAATGGGACCCCAACAGCTGATGCCCAGAATGCTGTGTGGCAGGGATTTGAATGTATGTGCATGTCGTCCCATCGTGAGTATCAGGAGTCAGCTGTGCTTGCACTTGGAATGTCGTCCACGTGTCAGATGACACAAAGGCGGCGCTGTTGGGATTGTAGGAAAAAAAAAATTCCATCACTCGCTGTCTTGTGTAGCTCTCCGCAAATGCACAACTTTGGCATCGCTGCCCCCCACACACACAACCATGAAACCTTCCTGTCTTCATGCAGGGACATGTTGAGTCGTGCGCCAGCCTGCGTCTCAGCTCCCTTTGCCCCCCTGTTATTCTTCCATGCCAGCTATATTCGTACTCCTTTGCGTCGTAAGATCGTTTTTATGTGCTCCCATGACAGCAAGCCTTTTGTTCCGTTGCTCGCGTCGCATCATAACGTCGACTCAAGTGACATGGGGGGATGCGGAAAACAATCAGCTTGTCAGTCACCCAGCACCTCTGTGATGGTTTCCTGTAAATAACGATGAAAGCTCAGGTGTGTACAGAAAACATGTGTCCGTTGGCTGCTGGCTGAGGCGTCTCTTTGTCGACGATCAGTTGTGCTTGCAAAGGAACGGTGTCGCTTGTGTTGACTCTTGCGTCAGATAAGGGCCCCCGCAAAGAGGTACAGTAAGTCGGTGAATGGTGTTTTCTACCAAAATGTCTTTGCTCCCCCTTTGTCGACAAGGCCCGACTCACTATCGACACGTTTCTCTTGGCAAAATCTGTGACGACGGGCTCGTGTGCGTAGCGCCTCGTCAGCTGCGGTTGTAAGTGGGCAGATGCCACGTGGGCGGCCACGCACGTTTATGTCGCTCATTGGAACGGTTCGAGCTTACACAGGAATAAACATCGCATGCTAACGTTCTGCTTTTGATACTCCACGGACTCCTCCACTGCTGTCTTTAGCGGTCTCATCACTATCGGCAGCGCTGACCTACATTTTGCATCCTAAATTCTAATAATGGTTCTAAGATCATGTATTTATTCCCCGGCAGTCTATTCTTTTCACAAAAGGAATGCAATTTTGAGCCCCCGCCACATCAAATCAGATGTCAGCCGCTGTGATGCCATGCCACTAAAATCTTCCACAAGCTGTTCAGAATCAGTTCTGGCTGATGTAATGAACCTATATTAGCGATTGGACAATTTTTTGATCAGATCGGATTTCAAATTTGCCTCACAGGGCCAGCTAGCTGGGCCACAGTGATGTCAGCATTTTCCCATCGTCTGATGGGAAGTTCAGAGCAAGCTATTTCTGACTAGCAAACAAATACGTTTTGTAGTCAGTGTCTCCAGCGAAGAGGGTGAATTTAATTTCTTTGTCAATGTTTTTGTCTCTTGTTCTTTAGTCCAAGTGTTGCATTCATTCGTATTGCAGTTTCCCTCCTGTATGTTACGAAGCGGGTAAACCGAATGCTACAAACTAAACTGATAGTTTAGGGTGACTGCTGATCATTTGCGAGCGGTGTTTTGAAGAGCGACATATGATGCATCCCTCCAGTTCATATACAAAGATAAGAGAGCATGTGAAATGAATCACGTTCTTGAGGGAGGCTTTCCTGTCTGCGGCAGTGATTCAGCAGCGAATGGCTGAAACTAAAGCACAAGAGCAAGATAACTGACAGGACTCCTCCACATCCCAACTTCCTGCCAGGTTTTTTTTTTTTCCCCCCTTTGACATGGCCTTTTCTCCAAAATCCTATCTCATTAATTTGGCAAAGTGACCTAAAAAAAACACCCCCTTGGTGATTCTGTTGGACCACTTCACTGTGTTCTTCTCAGCTGAATGAGTGGCCCTCCAGCTGCCTCCTCCTCCTCCTCCTCCTCATACTCCTCCAGTGAGTAGCCCATGACCTCCTCCCCCACTCCAAGTCCAAACAGTGCGCTGCCTAGCCCGGCTCTTCTTCAAACAAATCCATTTAGAAAATGCCCCCACCTGAAGGGCGATCCAGAAGAGATTTCCAACTCCCTCAAGGCCACACATTTTTATCTCTAAATAATATTTTACAACAAAACATTCTCCTCCCTCGAGGGGTTTTGTTATCACACTTTCAGCGGAAAAAAAAAACCCATTTCTATTCCCAATCAGTTTGTTTCCAACCACATGTCACATGACCGATACGCAATTGCGACGAGTGCGTTAACTCCTCACGGTGCCGAAAACGCAACTGGACAATTGCTTCCTCCTGCACGTGTAGGCGGGAGCAGGGTAATAAAAGGCACAGTGTAACTACACCAAAGCTGTCATCACAGACAACAAGGTTAGCGACGCCGGTAATTCATTATCCCTGTTGGTACATGTCCACCTTGGCTTGTTTACCTCTGCAAATGTGTTGCCGGATAGGAACGTGCTGAATCTGCGAATGTGTGAGCTCGAGTGCTGCTTATAGGAGTGCAGATCTCCAAATCCAATACAATATGGTATTGGATCTGCTTTAATATATCCATGCAAAGACCTCTTTTTTTTATGCACAAGAAAATGTCGAAAATTTTGCAATACAAAAAAAAAGCTCTTTCTTGGCACAGGTTGATAAACGGTGATATAAATGTAAGCTCCTTGGCAAAAGGAGGTGCAAACAAGAAAGAACACGGCAGTTAAGTTGTTTAATAGCAAATTATACAGTAATGATGTCCCGACTGGGCAAAATAAATCAATAAAAAAAGTTTCTGACCTGTCACTGCGTCCTGCGTTTACTGCCCTGAAGATAAAGACACTTGACTGTATTTTGGACACCGTTTTGGTTCAAAACAAACTGCGTTGTTTTGGGCAACCTTTTCATGACCTGAATCTGCAAACATTTTAAAACCAGCATCAAGTTGGACTTTTTTTTTTTTTTGAAGGAAAGATATTTTTCCGTGGAAACACTAAAAGCACTCGTCTGAAAATGGAAGCGGGAACATGTTGAGTATTACATAACAACCATGCGCGAGGATGGAGCAACCAAAACCATGGTGGACCATGGGATTGTCGTTTCAACGCAATCTCGCAAATCGTGCATTTACGTCGCCACCACTCCCACCAACAAATTCTATGCACAAATAAAAGCTATTTAAAATATATACCAGTGTTTTTTGTGGTAGGTGGCCGAGTTGTATAATGCAGTTGTTCAGTGATTATTACAGATTACCTGCGAATGAGAATTGTTTTGATGATGTCGTCAAATGGATGCAAAACTTTCAAAAATATGACAGTTTTTGCTCAAACGTCGTTTAAGCGCACGCTGAGAGAGGCTAGATTGTCACAGAACATCTTTGGGCCCACTTTCAATTTGGTGCTCATTTGTGATATTTTAAATGTGTGTGTTTTTTTTTTTTTTACTGTCCCATTTCCTCGTTCACTTCAAGTTCCGTATCACATTGTTGATATAACTCCGTTTACCCATGAAACAACCCACCTGGGGCAGCCCGGTGGGCCAGTAGTTAGCGCCTCGACCTCACAGTGCAGAGGTCGTGGGTTCAATCCCGGCTCCGGCCTTGCTGTGTGGAGTTTGCATGTTCTCCCCGTGCCTGCGTGGGTTTTCTCCGGCTACTCCGGTTTCCTCCCACATTCCAAAAACATGCACGGCAGGTTTGTCAGGATGAAGCGGATTAGAAAATTGATGGATGGATGGATGGATGGATGGACACCCCACGTGCTCCGACCTCCAAATTGCAGGTCAATTTATGACAAGTACTGCACAATGACAATGTGATTTTGTTTAGGTAGACAAGGGTGTATGTATACAGTTTCACCAAAAGCTCCAGTTGACACAGTCAACATTAACGCTGCAGTTTCACTGGCAAACAGCCAGGACTTATTTTCAATCCACATTTCAGAAACTTCATTCCAATAGCAGTTGCGCAATCCCGTGATTTTTCTCTTTTTCTTTGTGCCACCTGAATACAAACAAATGTAATTGTGTCACCTGCTCACTTACAAGCATGCAATATATATCAAGCCTAAGGCTATTTAAAAAAAACAAATTGTAGATATGACCATGTCTCACTATTAGCAAGTATTGGCATCATGACAGTGATGGGATTGATGAATGGGAAACACTGTCATGTTGGTGTTTCAGAGGGGCGAATCTTTGTGTATTTACCAGCTGAATCCACCTTGGACGGCTTTGCCAAGCAGTCCAACTAAGACCCATCCCCCCCTTTGGGATTTTTGTCTGCTCCGCCCTTCTTGCTGTCAGGCTTTGAAAGTGATAATGAAGGGCCAAGCCAGAGGCTTCCGCTTTACTTCTTTTCACACACACTCACGCGCGCGCTCACACGCATGCCGGATCCCGCGTCACAAGATGCCGCTATCATTCATTGTAGCCTTGCTCCCCACCTTCGTGGATACCGCACCGGTGGGATTCTCAGCAGGTCTTGTAACTATGGCGACCACTCCCCACCTGCGACGAGATGATCCATATTCAGTAGCTCACACTCGCGATGTGCGCGACTAATTGTCTGTATGCGTTTTTTGTTTTTTTTAATTCTAAAATTATACTTTTGTCCCTGTAAAGAGCATTCCGCTCAGACTGCCGTTATGCTCCGTTGATGTGCTTTCTCCCCACTTTTAAGCGTGTGTTTGTGTGTCTAATTGCTTCTGCATCTAAATGCAAGAATTCATGAGCACGTGTCTTTTGCTGCCTCAAAGGCAAAATGACTGACAATGGCGGAAAAGTCTTTTTGAAGCGCACTAATTAATAGTTAATTCGCCCCCCAATCCCCCGCCCAATCTGCGGCTTCATCCGCAAACCTGCGAACTGATAGCGAGAGCTGCCAGTCACACAAAATCTCGCCGGCGTACATGAAGTAGACGCAGCTGTCACGTCACAATCGAGCACGAGCACAAGATGGATAATTAGGGACGACAGTGCAGTTTGGGGAGGGGGGGTATCCGTTTTTACTAATCAACACCAACACTCAAAGTGATTGCGCTTGAACATGACAATATTAGTGGGCTTTTTTTTGTGTGTTGTATGTTCATGATTTGATATTTGATTTGGATAAGAGAGAAGTCATTGTCTATTGGATGAACGAGTCATGGTTGGGGTTGGTTGGGATGATGGGACGAGTCGGGGAGCAGGTGTTCATATGGAGTCAATGGTTTTGGCAATAATGTCTCTTTAATGTAGGAGGGGTGTGTGTGTGTGTGTGTGTGTGTGTGTGTGAGCTTTGGGGGCTGGTGCAAACCAGTTTTGCAACTTACCTTGAACACCATTGGTGAACGCTTTGCCCCCACGGTTAGAAAACGGCCACATCTGAGCGCCGTGTTTAAACAGCTAACTGATGCAATGTCATGTGACCCACTGAAAGCGACGGATGAATAGAGGTTGCCGCTCTTAGGTTTCCAACTAAGATAAATACGTCGGAAGCTCTAGATTCAGTTGTGTTTTGTGTCATGGTTTGACATTTGATTTGTTTGGGTTTTGGAACACGTTTTCTAATAGGAAATAATGGAGGAAGAAAGCAGAGTCAAAAAGTCATCACCATAAAACAATTATGACTGGACAGCCAAATTTAAAATGTTCAAAGTGTCATATTAACAGTGTTAGTTTTAAAACAATCATGAACCATCTCATATAGTTTAATTTTTATTCCCAAGTGTTAAAAAAAAGTTATAAACTGTAAAATGTAAGAACAATTAAAAACATTGTTAACTAGTAATGCGTGCAGGGTGATTCTTTGAATGGGGGTCTGCTTATGTCATGTACCTTCCTGACAAGAGCGACAAAAAAAAACCCAAAACAAAGTCAAAATGATTTTAGTTAATACTACGTCTGATTTTGGAGGCACATATTTCCCTCAAATCATGGTGAAATTCAGAATTCTGCAAACTCGGGGGTGGTTTCCTCTTTCACTTTTGCAACTCCAAACACCAACGGAAAAGCAAAATATGTCTTTTTTTTGTACTTTTCAAAATACAGATGGGTTTTTTTTGTAGATTTTCATTTTTTTTTTGGGTAGTGTTTTCATTCTGAATTCTACCTCAGGGCCGTTCTACTTTTGAGATTTTTATCCGCGCATCCCCACCGGAAACACAATAATAAACATTTTGTGAAATCAACACTTTTGTGAAGGTCTTTTCAGTTCAGTTTGCGCCTGGTTTTCGTTACGGTCACCTCCGAGCAGGGACCAAAGCGCTTCAGTGCAAGCTTGCCCTTATTTGGAAGCGCTGGCTGAGCGGCCTGCCAGCAAGTCGCATGAATCCTTTTCCCGCTGGCTGGTTTACTGTATTGCTGTTACCCCTCTTGAAATCACGCCCCCAGCTCCGCTACTCCCGAGCTTGGAACATTTTTCAAGTCTCTGCGTGATGCCCTCGAAGCACATGCCCAACGACTGAATGGGTTTGTCGATGGCGCGCCCCGCTCTACGAAATGCTTTGTGAAAAGGCCTTAAGCATTTCAATCAAAAGTGAGCATTATTGTCTTTTTAACCGCCGATCCCATTTTTGCAAGTGCACCCAATGTCGTGGTCTGTATGTGTGTGTGTGTCGATCGTTGAGCTGATCACAAGCACAAATTTGTCGTAACTTTGTGATCAGAGACAAGAGAAGCGCTCGTGTCACCCAGCTGCAGCTTGAATAATGTATTCCGAATAAGGTTAGGAGAGAACAATCTTCAAACAAACCCCATTTTACTTGCGCGTCGGAATGTTGACACCGCTGTGCCATATGTGACTCGGAATGGTTTTTATCCGTTTTGGAACGGCCCGCAACTGCCATGTGCAGCTGGATATCTACAGTTCGAAATTAATGTAGCATTTAGAGAGCATTTGTTTCATGATGCGTGACACCGCAATAAAAGGTATACAACGTTTGGCCCTGGGAGAGTTGAATCGATGGCACTTGAGCTCTGTTTTATGAGCAGAAAAATTGATTAATCGGTCTTTGCAAATTCTGTAGATTGTGGGGAATTACGAGAAATAACATGACACAAGACATGGTAAGTTGTGCTGCTTTTATGCTGTGGGCCGTCTGATGGGTTCCATTATTCAGGTATGGAAGCAGGAGTTCACAACCTTCAATTGCTAGAGGTGAAGGACTCAAGTCAGACTTAAAATACTTGCTTGATTCAAACTTACGAAAGACTTCATCTCGAATATGAAAATCTGTAGTTTCAAGATGGTGCCATTTGTTTTTTTTTTTTTAAAGAAAAGTTATATTTAGTGTAACACGCCCAAACCTGGCAACCCAACAGTATCCTGTGATGCGGACTACAGAGGGCAGCTTTTGAAGCATGCATCAGAGGAAGTTTTGGATTCAAGAATGATGCTTTTTTTTTTTTTTTTCCAAAATCTGGAGGAAAAAAAAGAATGGCAACATGAAAACGTTGCCACTGTAATATAAAATGCGCAACTATTTCTCCATTGTGAAACAAATAAAGGTTTTCTTATCTCGTCTTACGATGACACAAAATCACAGTTAGCTATATTAGCTTGACAGTTTAGCTTCCTGTAGCTGCTCAAACATCAATTAAGCTTCATGTTGGTGATGTGTTTATTGAGAAAACAAAATAATAGACAATATAAGGCTAGTTTTGTCACCATTGAAAAACGGCTAACATGGTAGTGCAACTCACTTAGGGAAATACTACAGATACAAGTATAAAATGGCTAATGTTCAAATGTATGTTGTTGTACGGCTTAACTTCAAACTTGTTTGAAATTGAGTAGAGACGGGACTTGAAAATTATTTTCTATGGAGAGCATCGATCGTTTATCAAGTGTATTCAGTCTAATGCCCAGCCCTTGTTTTCAAGAGTCTTAACCCCGACCTTGACTCAACGTAGCATGAATCCAATCTACGTAGGGGAGGATCCAGACGGAAATAATACGATTTGAGTCACAGTGTGTTTCCTGCGTGAGCAGACACAAAACCGAATTGGGTGCCATTGATGAGATATTAAAATGGGAATCTTTGAAAATATATTTTAAAGAGTTCCAAAGACTCGTTGAATGCTCATTATCCATTTCAAACAATGCTTTAAAAAAAAAAAAATCATCACTTCCACATCGCGGTTCAATTGAGAGGCAAATCAGCCGTGGGACTGGGCGGAAGAAAGGAGTCTCTTCGAGCAGGGAGCGCTGGAATGTTCATCTTTCAGCATTCACTTCGATCACTTGCGAAAAATGTCCAGCTGAAATGTATGTTTTGGAATTAGTTTGCGTTATGATCTGAGTCAGGTTACCTTGCATCCATTCATTGTCATTAGCGCTTGTCTTGTAAACTGTGGATTGGTTGTCAGCCAATAACAGGGCACGTATAGACAAAACGATCGATTCGCCACTGTGGACACTTTACCATCTTCAATGAATCTAACATGTTTATTTTGGGGGTGTAAGAGGACCTCGGAGGGAGCCCACGCAAGCCAAGATGTGCATGATGAATGCGCTTTTATATTAAATGCAACTACGGTATTTGCGGTATTACTCTGTTCCAACGTGCTGTATTCATTTCAGTAACTTTCCAGATGCCGTTTATTCAGGCTGCATTTTTTCCTGTATGTAAACTCTTGAGTTGAAAAACGTCTTTTCCAAGAGTGCGGCGGCAGTTCAAAGGGAAGTAAACAGACGTTCAACATTGAAGCAACCGAAATCATGGGGCTCCGGAAACGAACAAGAGAATGACGTGGCGTGGCCACATGTGCGCTCAGCTTGTACGGCCCCTCCAGTGCGTTTGGGTGTACACTTTCGTCCAGCGTACGGGAGCACACTTTAAAGTTGGAATCAGGCGTGAAAATACCCCCGCCCCCGCTGCAACCGTCCTGCGCTCACCAGCTGTTATATGCAGCCACACAGGTGGGGTCATGGCACCCGTAGCCCAGGGGAGCCATGATTTAAGAATAGTTAGCTTAGCGCAGGAGGCAGATGGATGACGTGAAGCGCGTGAAACAAAAAGCAGGGGCCCGATTTCAGCTTCATGATCTGGCAGGTCAAAAATGCATTTACTGAGGCCTAAACATGGTTTGTTTTTATCGTTGGCATTTTCAGAAGCGATGTATTGTATTTTCGGGACAAGCTAATGGGGTCAATACATGCAGTATATCAGCAAGTAACAACTGGCGTTTTACTGCCTCTGCAGAAAGCTCGGCGTATAAATGGAGCATGCTTCGCGAAGCAGCCCGGACAATTATTTTGGCGTTGCAAAAAGTGTCTTTACATTAACTTTGGTACTCCGAGCTGGTAATTTAATAATTTAATAGAGACAGAGGCATCTGACTGAGCGGAACCACGCGTCGGGCCATATTATGCTCGCGCATTCTTGCCGTGCCAATGTCTCATGAATCTTGCGCGTAACTGCGGTGAATAAATTACTCTTAAGCAGCCTATCGTGATGGCTGTTAACGTTCATTAATGCTGCAAACAAAGTAGCAACCGTTCATTAATATCGCTGAAGAAGCTCCAGAAAGGAAACGGTCTGCGCCGCTGTGCATTCACATCATTCCACGGGATAAGTTACTGTCTTGCCACCTGTTTGTTCATTTGGACCCTGAGAAGAAAAAAAATTCCGACATTGAATCTTTTTTTTTTCTTCTCTGAATTGGCTGCAGTCATTCAAGTGATGTTCTCCAAAGATTACACATTCAGATCATCCGTTCATCCGTTTTCTATCGCGCTTGCCATCCTCGGACTGTTCGTCAACCAATCGCAGGACGCATATAGAACTATTCACGGACAATTTAGTATTCAATGAACCAACCGGGCAGAGTACTTGGAGGAAAAACCACACATGTACAAGGTGAACAAAAGTCTAGATTTAAATTCCGAGCCTCAGAACTGGAAGGAAGATGTTCCTGCAATTTATATTTCGTAGCCACTTGCAAAATTTCTTTTGATTACATTCTAGAGCCGAGGTCTGCCTCATATTGGACCGACTGTTCCAGGAAGCCGGTCGACCTCAACTTAGTTCATATCTTGCCGTGGAATCATCTAAATAATAATATTTGGTAAAAATAAAGAATTGTGCATCCGCAGGTCACACATGCTTGAAGACAACAGAGGAGGATGTTAATGTCCCAACAATATCGATCCCAAGAAGAAGTCATTCATTCATCTTCCGAACCGCTTGATCCTCACTAGGGTCGCGGGGGGTGCTGGAGCCTATCCCAACTGTCTCTGGGCAGTAGGCGGGGGACACCCTGAATCGGTTGCCAGCCAATTGCAGGGCACACAGAAACGAACAACTATCCATGACCACATTCATACATAGGGACAATTTAGAGTGCTCAATCAGCCTGCCATGCATGTCTTTGGAATGTGGGAGGAAACCGGAGCACCCGGAGAAAACCCACGCAAGCCCGGGGAGAACATGCAAACTCCACACAGGGAGGCCGGAGCTGGAATCGAACCCGATACCTCTGCACTGTGAAGCCGACGTGCTAACCACTGGACTACCGGGCCGCCCCCAAGAAGAAGTGAAACCACAAAATGCTGGGAGGAAATGTGAAGGCTCAACCGAGCCGAAAGGGCAAAGACAGGATTTCATTCAGGAAGATACGAGAATATTGAGTGCGCTTTCCTTTCAGTTATACCACGCCGTCAACGCACCCGCAATCCCTTTGGTCCGGCGATCTCGTTAAAAAAAAATATTTTCAGACGAGCTTGGATAATACTTGTCAAGCAGGTCCAACATCAATAATATTGAAACCTTCAAATCCCGTTCTCGACAATAGCGTTTGCGCCGTTATTTAACGCGATTGCTGTGGAAATGAATAATAGATAGCATCATATTGACCAGGATCCTTTCTGTCGACAGCGCGACGTCTCGATACGGACACAAACAAACCCTGTTTCTGTCAATCGTTGCGTTGTTCTGGAAAAGTCGATTTTGCCCGGACAGGGATTGCTTCATCACACTGCCGCCATATAACCCCCCCGCCCCCCCAACTGATTTCCCCCAGAATGTAAATCTTGTAATCCCCCGCACCATGCACGCCACCCGGCTGCCTCTTTTGCCTTGAAATTCCACGCAACCAGGAAATGCTGACCCATAATGGAATCCACTTCATCTTCTCATTGTAGGCAACGTCATCCTCTCTGCCCCGGTTGAGGCCGTAATGGCCGGTTGCTCTAAGTGTTTGTCAGCTGTTGACTGGCCCGTCTAATGGAAGCTGAAGGCTTGGCCTCTCGTCTTCAATTTGTTTCTCCGTGTCATGAGCACCTGTCTCGCGGCTGGCGGGCATCCGCCGGCTTCGATATTTTCATTCAACGACGGGAACTCCAGCTTGATGCTTTTCCTTGGAAAAAACCCTAAACATTATCACTCACCTGTCTCCTAAAACCAGTCCGGATCATAAAATAGTCAATAAATATGAGGATTTGTCGAATATTTTACCTCTGGGGAGTTTGGTCAGTGGTTGGTTAAGACAGCTCTGAAACGCTGATTTATACATTTATACCTCATTATCACCGTGGGAAGGACATGCCGTCGTAACTGGGGAGGACACAGCTTGA
This sequence comes from Hippocampus mohnikei, assembly GCA_026261675.1. Classification (NCBI taxonomy): domain Eukaryota; kingdom Metazoa; phylum Chordata; class Actinopteri; order Syngnathiformes; family Syngnathidae; genus Hippocampus; species Hippocampus mohnikei. Next base: position 10,185,370 of record JAKGUB010000106.1, read on the forward strand.
ATTGTAATATGAGATGCTGCAGGGAGCTCATCAATCACAGGTCGAAGAATCTCAGATTGCTGGGAGGAGCAAATGGCGTCTTTTGGCGCTCCTTGACATGGGTTACCCATATCCTCATCCGAGCCCCCCCCCACCCCCCTGTTCCTGCATATCAACCAAAATTTCATCCCTAAATGCTTTGTTCCAAATAATTTGATCGGTTTGAAAACCAAAAACCTACTCTGATTGTTTGCAAGAATGCAAAAAGGACGGAGGAGTGGTTGATGGATTAATGAGCGAAGAACTGTTCTGCGGTAAAGTCATCCTTTCCCGATAACCGATAATCCAGATGCGCTTCAAGGGTATTGCGCAAATGATCCTCCTTGACACTGTGAAAAGACATCCTGCAATCAGGGGATATTCTAACCGCACAAATGCTAAGCAGCGGCTGATTTTCAGGGTAAAGTCACGTTTGTTGATTGACCCATTGTATCAAGGTCACAATCGTCTCTTACCAGATGTGACATGTGTGGCTTTTCTTTGGAAGCCGACAAACCATCACAAACCGAAACATGACACTCAGAAGTCTTGAACAGTACATGTGGTTAATACTCAAGTTGAATTATCGTATTTTCACGACTATAAAACGCCATTAAAAGTCTTAAATTTTCTCCAAAATGGACAGGACGCCTTATAATGCGGAGCGTCTAGTGTATGAGCCGAGTTCCAAAGCCTGACTGAGAGCGCTTCTGGCCGACACGCTGTTTATATAGAGAAAAGGCGGAGTGAGTGACGACAGGCATGCGGAAGTCCGCCAATGAGTGAAGGGTGGGCGTGTAAGAGGACACTAAAGGCACGCCGCTAGCAGGTACCAGTCGCCAATGAATGAAGGGTAAGCGTGTAAGAGGTGAAGAGAAAAACATGAGTACATTGTAAAATGGCTAAATTACAACCAAACTCAGTTTTGCTTCCGTTGACTTTTTAAAAACGTGTTTTTAGCGTGCGTGCATGCATGCCGTATGTTTAAGCTGGCGTATGTTTTACCATGCCTGGCTGCGCCCAATAATACAGTGCGTTTTGTGTATGTGTCAAACACAGAAATAGCACCCATTACTGAGACTGCGCCCAACAATACGGTGCGCTGAATGGTCGTGAAAATACGGTAGTTTGATTTTTTTGCGTGGGGGGGGGGTGACCACTGACAAACCACATCGAAAGAAAAAACAAACACGGGCTTTATTAAAATACACCAAAGGTTGGCTAGCACACACCCGCTACTCGATTGACATTGAAAAAAAACAGTTTGATGATGAACAATGTCCAGATAATTTAGGAGGATTTCATCGTCGCCCAACCATGATTCAGGTACCGTTTGGGGAAATCAAACTTAGTTTATAGGTCCTCATTCATAAACGCTCGAAATGGATTTGAGGAAGAAAAAAAACCCCTGAACTGCTCTGAAATGTCAAAACATAAAGGTGACAATAGGTAATTTTCCACACTCCACTCTAAAAGAGGCGCAGAGAGGCGACGGGAGTATCTCGCTGTCGCATCGGGATTGATCCTGCTATATATAGGCACCAGCAGACTAATTTTATCAGGCCTGGATGGCTTGGCTGTCTTTTATACCTTCACGAGGACATTTTGGATGCTTGCGTTTATCAAACTCTCTGATCGAGGACTTTACAAGGATGGCCGTTTTGCCTCTTAAGGTTGACCATAACAATCTGTGAAACCGTTTTCTCTCTCCGCATTTTTAGGAATTGGTCTTGCTCTTTTTTGCGCCGCGGCAATAATACAAACAGGTCTTAATGCTTTGAGAGCCCTGCAGGGAGACGAACCACTTCTGAAAAATGCCATGTTCCTGATCTTTCCCTTTGTGTCTCACACATGTAGTGCACATGAGGCAGTTGTACGCTTCAAGATTCTCTTAGTTCTGTGTATTTCTGTAGTGTTCGGCACCCTGGAGGCGGCTGCCGTTCTCTCGCTGGCTTTCACCCTTTCCTTACTTTCATCTTCTCTCGACACCATAACTTCTTTTCCTCTCACCATTGCTACCTCGCCGTCTGAGAAGCTTCGCAGGGTTTTAGATCTTGGGGATGAATCAGAACCTCTCTCGGGAGGATGGGACACGGACTCTGTCCAAGTTCATCCGTCCATCCATCCATTTTCAGATCCGCGTTATCCTCACAAGGGTTGCGGGGCGTGCTGGGGCCTATCCCGGCTGACTTCGGGCAGTAGGCGGGGGACACCCTGGACTGGTTGTCAGCCAATCGCAGAGCACACAGAGACAAACAACCATCCGCTCTCACACTCACACCTCGGGACAATTTAGAGCAGTGGTCCCCAACTCCCGGCACCGGTCCGCAGGTCATTTGGTACCAGTCTGCACAGAAAGACTAAATAACTTACATTACTTCCGTTTTATTCATTTCGGAATCTGAAGGACGTATTATTTTGAAAAATTGACGGATTCTCTCGTGGTGTCAAACTCAAGGCCCGTGGGCCAGATCTGGTCCGCCACATCATTTTATGTGGCCCGCCAAAGCAAATCTAAGAGATCAACTTCCATGATGCTTGCCAAAATATGGACCAAAATTTCAAATTCTCATATGTAATAAATAAGAGAGATATTGTCAGCGTTTTTTTTTTTTTGCTGCCAAACCCCCCACGACAGCAACTTAAACAATAGTTGAATAATCCGTTATTATTGACTTTTTAACTAAAATGTGGCCCGCGACAAAAATGGGTTTGACACCCCTGGTCTACAGTATGTCACTCTTGACGCAGGTGAAGGCGGCAATTCTCGGTCACGTGATAGGTTACCACTAAAATGAAACCCAAGAGCTAGTAAAATGAGTAAAAAAAAAAAAAAAACATCTTTGGAAAGTTCCTTTGGGAAGGGGAAAAGGCCGAGCTAGAAGGCAGAAGAGCAGCCTATGAATTTTCAAGAAAAAGAAGGCTACATTTAATAGATCGTATCAGGAGTCCTACTTAAGTTTCGGATTTATCTCAACGGGAGATTCCCACGCAGCAAGCCCACTCTGCATAATATGCGGCGATGGTCAGTCGTATTTTTCATGCCCTTTTTTTATTTGTGGTGTATCTTATTTTGAAGGCACATTTAAATGTTACCGTAGCGACCAGAGAGTGCTGCGGCCAGATCGGACGTTCTTCGTGTCATGCTTCGTGTTTGTTATTATGTTACAAAAATACCACAGTTTTCATGCAAGTCATATATTGTTTGTGTTGTATTTATCCGGCCCTAAAGGCCAGTCTTTCAAAATCGTGTCTGACATTAAACCTGTCCGTGGGGCAAAAAAGGTTGGGGACCGCTGAATTTGAGTGTTCAATCAGCCTGTCATGCATGTTTTTGGAATGTGGGAGGAAACCGGAGTACCCGGAGAAAACCCACGCAGACACGGGGAGAACATGCAAACTCCACACAGGGAGGCCGGAGGTGGAACGCGTCCGCGTTCGGCATGTTAAAAAACATCACTGGTCAATGTGTATTCTGCTCCATGTCACAGACAATTTGCCCCTAAAAGTGTTTTATTGTAAAAGTTAATGGGGTGGGGAGGGGGGTGGGATGTGGGGGACATCTGTTCATTCACACAATAGGAGGCAGGCTCAACTGCCGTTATTCGATTCAGAAACATAATAACAACCCCATCGTTCTGGTTCTGCTTTGTGTGACAGTGTTATTTTTGTAACAAAAGCGTTCAGCAAGTCAGATTTGAGATGACTACTTTTTTAAAATTCATAATTAACGGCTGACAATGTAACACTTGAAGCTTATTACCGGTAAGTTTAGATCCGAAAGACAATCATCCTGGACCGCAGTATGGCCGACGATTTGCAGCGTTGCTTCTTCGGAGAATGTCGTCCATATGAAAGGGCCTGCGTGAAATGCGTCACTGAATTGAAAACTCGTTAAAGTGAATCACGAATCAAATCAAATCGGGGCCATGTGAATCCAATCAAATTAATTTTGAAAATCGGAATCAATGCTGAGCTCAACAATGAAAGTCATGTATAAAATGTATTGTAATGCAGTTTGTTTTTTTAAAATTCCAACTTTTTTTGGGGGGTGGGGAGCTCAACACTTCAACTTGCACTTAGCCTCGTCAACAGGGGCTGTGTGTGCATCGAGTTTGACGCGAATCAGGAGTGTCTTTGCAATTACTCAAACACACGCATCATCTGCATCACACTGCGCGCGCGTGTCGACTCTGAAATAACGAGGCGGCAGCAGCCGCGTCAGACCGTGACAGTGCAGCCTTGTTTAGCGGAGACGGTTCCTCGCCTCTAAAATAAAAGTGACGTGGATGAGAATGTCACTTTCTCTCATCCAAACTTCCAATTTGCTCAAGTTGAATTTTTCCTTGCGGCGCCAGTCACCTCGAAGTTGTGGCATGCAAATGCTCGTTTTGTGCAGGTTCACGACGGAGCTTTAAAATTGTGTATTAGTGCTTCTGGTCTTGTGCTCTGGGCACATATCACTTCCCACCCTGTGGTGCTTTTATTATACACCTTCCTAGGTGTGCAATTATCACATTTCGTGGAAGACTGATGTGAGTAGGCTTGAGTGCTAGTAGCCTTGAAACCCACTGAGAATAAGACAGTGGCCACAAATGATTGGATTAGTGCATCCCCCTCCACCCCTCCACTTAGAATAATCCTCTTTTGTAACATCCTGAATGAGTGTGGATGTGTGTGTGTGTGCGTGTGTGTGTGTTTTAGAGTCATCTGCCTCTCTCTCCCGGCAATCCGTGTACAGTCAGGCCGCGTGCGGGGTTCGTCCGCGGAGATGGCGCGGCATCCTGCACGCTTGATGCGCAGTGTGGGATGCCGCTTATGACACACCGGAGGCAGTGAAGGCAGGAGGAAAGCGATGGAGATGCGTGTTAATAATAGACAAATCTGAGGCCTTATCGAGCAAATATGGGTGCGACGGGATTGACTCGGATGTGGGGAAGATCCGCGGGTGTGGGGAGGGTGGGGGTAGAGTTGGATTATTGCGGTTGGGAGGTAGCGGAATGGTGTGATCGGTTGAAGGTCTGTAGGGTTTGGGATGTCATTGTCAGCCTCTAAACAGCCCACAGAGCGACAGGCACTTTGAAGTCTGGTGGAGCTGTTTAAATCCTGCCTGAAAAGACCTCCGGGCGCAAGGCAAAGAGAGGAGACGTTAGAGGAGGCTTGAAGGGCTGAGATGTAGAAGAAGGGATTGAAGGCGGTTGCAACACGGAGTAAGGGGGGCGGGCGGGGGGGGGGGGGGGTTCAAATATAATCACGAGTGAGACGGCAAATTTTCCTCAGCAGATGCCGTGCGGCATTTTGGATGCATGGGTAATGCTATCCGTTTTTCAGCATGTTGGAGAGGAGTCTCCGCAACATGAGAAGCGGTGATGCAGCTGGGGTGCAACACTGAGTCGAAGCGAGCGACGCCAGAAGAGTGCTCTGACATCACAAAGCGGGAATCGCTGGCGCACCGTGATTTTTTTCTTTTTTTTTTTGGTACCCTTTTTCTCATGTGCTGGACACGAAATGAACTAGCTTTTCTGCTGCTCTTGTGCCTCTCGATCGTGAGATCCACTCTGCTCCTCAGTGAACTTGAACTGATACCATGAAGGCAAATGGAACCTTTGCGTCGTTCCGATAGTCCTTGATTCCAGAGGAAGAATGTTCAGTTGGGGCAATCGTTGACCTCTCCCAACTTGTTTCTCGACCTTTGCCCCCATGACATGACAAGTACCTTTTGGTCTGCTCTGATGATGTCATATTCAATTCATTTGTTCCTTACGGAAAATAGTTCGGTTTCTTACGAGATTCGTGTGAGTAGTCATAAATTGATTACGCAAATTGAGTGGCATTTAAGTTATGTTGTTGTGCAGAAATTCTAAAAAAAATACTCAGGGTCTTTTGACCAAATGCATCATACATCCATGCTCATATTTTTCTGTTCTTTTAAGCCTTTTCTTCTCTGAGCAAGTCGATTTCAAATTCTACTAATACTTAGATTGGCAGCGTGATGGTTAGCACATCAGCCTCACAGTGCGGAGGTGCAGGGTTCGATTCCTGTGTGGAGTTTGCATGTTCTCCCCATGCCTGCGTGGGTTTTCTCCGGGTACTCGGGTTTCCTCCCACATTCCCAAAACATGCATGGCAGGTTAATGAACCACTCAAAATTGTCCCTAGGTGTGAGCGTGAGCGCCCATGGTTGTTCGTCTCTGTGTGCCCTGCGATTGGCTAGCGAGCAGTTCAGGGTGTCCCTCGCCGACTGCCCGAAGTCATGTGACTCAATTGAGAAGAGATGATTATTTCAGTGTACATACATTACATTTTGTGATATTTTTATTGGGCAGTGTGCCGTGAGATTTTGATTTTGTGTTTTGGCAGAAATTGTCACATATTGTACTCATGTAAATTTGCGCCAAAAGTTTAACTCTTTTCATAATTGGATTCCGAGAATCCACATATTGCACATCGTTATGAATTGATGCTCATTACAGTGGAGAGGTTCATTTTCCAGATGGGCCGCAATGTACAACTGAGCAATGCCAATAATGAGCAGTATATAATTACATAGCATTTAGCTTCTTATTATCTAAAGCCTTTAATAATATCCCTCTTGCATTCCCTGGAGTTTTATCTGTAAATGTACCTGGCTGAGTGGGAGTTTTAGCCCCCTTCCATTCTTGAAAGCAATATGCAGCATTAATGCTTCAATGGAGCTGATGTGCAGATGGTTGTCTCCTTTGGCCAAATTAAGAATTTTCACTTCTGAGTTTGTAATATTCCCTTTTTCAAGATCATACACTTTGTGAGGACTATCCCGAGCTTCGTAGCCCTATAAAACAAGTGTGGGGGGGATGGGGGTCTTACGTTCTGATTACTGTCGCCATTCTTTTTTTTTTTTTTTTTTTTTTGGAGTTACCATGGCAGCTCAATTTAAATCCCATTCAAGGACTCTTAAAGTAAATTTTGAGTGCGTTTAAGCTGCACATGAGTGCAATGGACCTCAATTGCAGTTGACAGAAAACCTGACCCTTTACGCACAGAAAGGAAATGATGAATGAGGTAGCCCGGTAAATTTGCATGACACACACACCACACACGTGTATGTAAAAGTACGAATACACACAGAGCAAAAACACTCCCACCCCTTTGAATTGTGCTCACTGAATTGGACACAAAGTGCAAAGGTGTCAACCTTTTTCTGCGAAATATGCCCACACACACACACACACACACACACACGGAATTTAAAAAACAGGGCCATCTAAGTGTAAGGCAAAGTTACTATGAGCTGATGGGAGGGGCTGTAGAAGATAAAAAGCTGTCTGGTGAATTATTAATGTCCAAGCATTGTGTCCACTGCCTCTTTAAAGACACACACACACACACACACACACACACACACAGCTGCAAATCCCAGTTGTTTGTGCAGACAGGAAACGACATACTTGTCGCTCTGTCTGGATTTTGGGCATGTGTAACTGCTCTGTTTTGTCCGGACCCAAAAGAGGAGGGGGGTGTTTGTAGCTCTTGGCTGAATGGAGAATGTTGTGTGTCAGGGTGCAAGTGGGGTCCGCGTGCGGATGAGGCAACATTCACACACCGTCTGCCAGCAAACGGTTCGACAATGTATTGAAAAGTCCTAAACGGCTTTCATTTATGCGGCAATCAGCATTCAGTTTGCTGTAATAATTGGTGCGTGTTGTAATCATTCATGATTAAATGAAAACATGATTTATTCATGCTCGAGCATAAATGTGTAAATGTGTCTTTAAAAAAAAAAAAATGCGTTTACAGCCAAAATGCATATTTATTACGTTCCCCCTCACAGTTTACGCCCGCTTGCGACGATGCATCCGTTTAGCTGCAAACCAAACAGCAGCGAGTAGGATTGGATAACAGATGCTTAAAAGACGAAGTGAATAATTCAAGCATTGAAAAACAGAGTGTACGTGCACACCTCAAGCTCACTCCCGAGGATGTGTACCTGCAGATGTTCCTTTATTTCCTGCGAGAGGTGCGGCGCGCAAACACTGCCATCGCTAAATATTTCAAAGCGCCGTTTTGTAAACCACGTTCTCGCTTTTCTCCCTTTCCTAGCAGGTGCCGCTGTGGCCCAGAGAGTGGTGACGGTGCAAAGCGGGCCCCTGATTCGGACCGAAGGCTCCCATGTGACCATCTGGTGCAACGTGACGGGCTACAAGGAAGGCCTGGAGCAGGACTTTGAGTGGTCCATGTACCTGCCGTCCGCGCCGGACCGGGAGATCCGCATCGTGAGCACAGCCCAACCCAACTACGCCTACGCCGTCTACGCCCAGAGAGTGAACAGCAAGGACATCTACGTGGAGAGGCTGAGCCGTGACTCCGCCATGCTGCACATCACCAAAGTGCAGGCCAAGGACCAGGGCCTGTTCGAGTGTTACACACCCAACACCGATGGCCGCTACCTTGGTTCCTACAGCGCCCGCACCAACCTCACTGGTGAGTCTTCACCTGAAAGCAATTAGCATACGCGCTCGCACATTTCATTTCAGGGGCTCTTGGTTCATGACGGTTCCAACATTTCAAGGTTAGAAACGTTGCAATATGTCACCGAGTTGCACAATAACGCACGCTTGGTTACCGCCGCGCTTGGGGCCTGATCGCAAAAAGCGGACTCTTCGCTCGAGCAGTTGGCGGACGTGTGGGGAGTGATCTTCTAATCTTCAGGCGCAACTGGTGATGTGTAAAAGTGGTGGAGCCAAATCAATGATAGTTTTTCACTTTCGGGTAGTTCTGATGGGGATTCGTATATGTGCAGGAATTGTATCAATTTCAAGTCATATGGCTCGACTCCTTGCTGTGGCTGTCTCCAAGTCAGCCCTCGCATCATTCAGAATTTCCAAAATAGTCTTGCCAAACAGGCAGTACAGAACATCTTGATTAGTTTTGTTTCTGGCATTTCGAAAATGGTTACGCTGATGAAAAGATCCGTTTTCGGTCATAGAAACCGCCAATGTTCTGTAATCAGGAAGGCACAGATGCAAAATTAGTCAGACTCACTCTTTGTTTTCCCCTCATCCATAATAGTAATTTATGCAGTTAAGTTTGACTAGAGTCGATCAAGTAAAGGGTTTACCAGTCCAAGCTACACTGCGGTGACCTTAACTACTGCAATGGGAATTTGACATCTAAAGCGTAACAATGTCAGCCTCGGAAAATATTGTCACCAGAAAAGAAAGGTGCGATGCCAAAAACGTCAATTCTGCCTTCATTTGTGTCCCCTCTGAGCTACTTAGTTGTTTTTGGAACCCTCAAACTCTGAATTAAAGTTTTATCTCAGATGAAGCACTTCAATTCACCCCCCCAAAAAAAAGCCCTCAAAGCCTTTTGACAAGTACAGATGCTCAAAGGTGCAGGCTGCCCTACAATGGTTCCCACTTTGGGAAACCTTCCATTCCTTGAGGTCTTTTTCATGGGATCACAGCACTAGCACGAACATTGATACGCACTTAGATGATTGGGCCCCTTTTGTGGCCTGCTATTGTGCAGCCACACGTGTCCAAATCCGGTCAAGCATTTGGCTGTCGCTCGAAACAAATGTGAGATGCAGAGTGCGTTAGCGGGATTAGAATCTCATCAACTGGAATAACTTTGACTTGTTTTAACTGTGGTGACTGGATATGTTGCACTGCACTGTGTCACCTGTTCACCAGTCTTTGCCTACAACACAGGCGCACACACACCCTGCGCGTTTGTCTAACAGGCCCACACAAGTCAGGACAGCTGCCGTCGTTTGAAACTCCGTCCCATTCACGGCGTCGTAATGAATGCAGACTTTGGCTGACCTTCGTCTCAGGGGTCAAAGGGCAAAAGAAGCAACCAAAATGGCCTTCGTCGTCCCAGACAAACTGTGAAAGCCGGGCCACATTGAACGCATCAGTCAGAATCGGACAACGCAAGCAAGCGACCGCGGAGAAGACCAAGGCTCAAATATTAGTTGCTTCTTGACAAATTTCACTCGAGAGGGCTGTAAGGTAAACGGAGCGTTGCAGCAAAGTGGAGTGCGGAGCAGCCAACGAGGCACCTCGAAGGACCAGTGATGGGACGTTGTGATTTCCGAGTTCATGTAAACACTTGCCGAGATTTATAGAAATAGTGTTGCCTCGTGATACTCTTGGCATAGTTCACAAACGATTGTCACATTGTCGTTACAGTTGTTTATCTCCCAACTCTGGCCGTTCGCGGCGTGTTTTGTGAATGTGGGCCGACCTTGCGGTATTTTCGGATGCACGTGCGAGAGAACCAGAGGAGCCGTTGTGGGACTTAATCTTCCTTTTTACCCGTATCCGTAACCTCTTAACCTGCTTTTGGAAGTCGGGTTCCACACGGGTATCGTGCTTCTATGTCGCTGAGTATGTGATGTTCCTTTGTGCTCGAAGAACAGCTGCACGCCTTCTTCAAGCTTTGTGGACAAATGAGACCTTGACACCCCCCCCGTCACCCTACCCCACCCGTTCTTGCTCCGCTCCCTACTGTTCCGGCTGCATACATCAGTCCTTGACTCTTCCTCTAATGCGCTTCGGTTCTTTTGATATGGCAGCCCTTTTATGAGGCGAATGTATTAGACAGACCACCGTGCACTGTGAAGCAAGGTCAGCGGAACCTCTAAAGCCGTACGTCCTTGAAGTCATAACATTTGGATTTCAACAAATATTATGAGGGGGTGGAAAAAGACGGACGAAGCATCGGCGTTCGAACCAATGCGATGCGTGTCAATCACAGTGGCACGTCAGCTCGAGCGCGGCATCTTTTTGGGCCTTTTTTGTGTCACCTTTTGCCTTAAAACTCATTCAGTACCAGCCAATTCTAGACCAAGTCTGAAAAGACGTTTAAAAACGTCTTTGGGAGTGAATGAGTTAAGGAGCAGCCTCAACATGAAGTGCTAAGCAAAGAACACGGGAAGAAGGATGCGTGGCGTTGGCGTCACCACGCATGCCTTCGTCACTTATCAAAAGTCCATTTCCCTGCCTCTTCCTGGGTTGTCATTCTGTCGAAACATTGACAGAATGTGAAGTCAACCCAGCAATTTCCCGGCTTTGGAGATAGTAACAGATGATCTTTTTTGTTTTGTTGTGTTTTGTTTTGTTTTCCGCGCTCAGTATTGGTTCTTTGATCATGAAGAAAGTAAGGAAGCGAGAGGTCAATCTGAGACCATACTTGTTTTACTGTTCACGTTTTTAGACCCGTTTGAACATTACTCTAAATAAGTAAGAAATGAATGGGACAGTTTAATCCTGTGAAAGATTTGTAATTGTTTTCTATTTGTAAAAATCAAACCATTCATCTATTTTCTGTCGCACTTGTCCTCATTAAGATGATGGCGGAGCTGCTGCCTATCCCGGCTGATTTTGGGCGGCAGGGCGAGACTGGCTTCCGGCCAATCGGTTTTAAAATCAGTGGATAATTTGTAGGGTGACAAGTATCCCCAAATCGGGTTATGTCCGACAATTTAAAGGTTCCGGTGCACTGGTGAGGTGCAGGTAATCTTCAAAATCCAATGTTAAGGTGTCTCTACTTCGCATGGTTCTGTTTGCAAACCTGCATTGCGTGTTCTAACGCGAGTGCGGTATAGGTAGCTTGCCGTGTGTCTAAACTTAGATCAATCAAATAAAAATGGAACTCCGCTGAGGCCTTGTGCAATGCTGCCTTGGGCGGTGCAGTAATAATATGCATGAGAATGTCGTAATTGGCTATCACGGCACAAATGCACGATTATTTCCACTAACACGGGGGAACAGCACCTTTCCGCAATGCCGGAAAAGGTTACGTTTCACTTTTCATTTGAAGTTTTGCCCCTGAAAATGTTGCCTTTATGTTCTTGTTGAATACGTGTATTCACCGGTGACTTTCTAAATGCGTCCATCTATTGATTTGCTTTAAACAAGACAGATTGATGAGTTTGAAGGCATGCGCCAGGGTTGTGACTCCCAAGCCACAACATTATGTACACCCCACACCGGCTAACGAGAGCCGATATGATTTTTAATGTGGTTGTGCGTAACTCATGACGCGAGGGTGACCAAAATATCACAAACACCCGTCAGCGTCATGCAGCGCTGTTTAGGTTTGCAGCTAGCGTTATCGCTCTGCGTGTCGTTAGCTCGACACATTTGTTTATGGATTACGCTTTGTAATGATGGGCATTAAAAGTCAAAGCAGCATTATGTTTACGGTTTATATACTGCAGGTCTGCCGTCATCGATGTCGAATGCCTTGATACGGCACGCTAGCGCTGTAATTTACGGTATGGATACGTGTACACTTTGCACGACTCGAATACCGTTAGTATAATAGATATCCATATTGGTCTTTTAACTGAGTAAAAAAAAAAATGTCTTGCAATGTGTAATGCGAAGGATCGAGTTCGAAACTGACGTTAGCGTTGTTTTCTTTTTAATTTATTATTTTATATATTTTTATGAGTCCGTAATTAAAAAATGGGGTGGGTGCTCTATGTTGGTGATGAAATGCGAGTACTGTATTCAAATTGGGTCTGCAAGGCAAGAGGTTACTTGTACTCCTCTGTGCACACCTCCGTCTTTCAGATCTTGTTGGTGCCACCCCACAAGATTGACTAAGCGCCATCTGTTCCATTCCGTTTGTGCTTAAGTCTTGTTGGACTTCCTCCTACACGTCAGATTGGCGTAAAAAAGGACAACAGGCTGACATGCTCGTCATGGCTGTCCTTATCCTACGCACCAGCCTGTGCGCGAGCAAGTCCAGCGAGCAGCGGAACGGACGAGTAGTGCCTTGCTCTTGCTCTCAGAAGCCTAATCTCATCCTCACCGTCGTAAAACGCATCAATGGAGAGTCCCCGACAAAATGAAGCTTCCGCGTTTTAGCAAATAGTCCGCGCATACCAGCGTTGGGGGATTGGGGGATAAGCATTTCCTTCATCATTATTGGACCGAGAAAGCGTGTCCATCTTCTGAACGAATGAGTATTCGGAGAAATAAAGAAAGTGACGTATGGAATAAATGCTGAATTGGAGAGAAAGGAAATGCGGAGACAGAAATAGCGCCAAGTGGCTAGTGGGCCAATAAATGATGCGCATTTCAAACTCAAGTGCAGTGTGATTGGTTTACACTTTCCCCAGGCATTATCCGCCATATGACCAACACCGTATGGGTGCATTTGAAATAGTCTCTGCCTGACGTGATTGCTGATGTTGTAACATCCGATTGACATTAGCACCGCACAAATTGAGAGAAACACTTAAAGTAGATGGGAAGGTTGGGAATTTCAATGGGGGCACACCAAAGCTGCCAGGCAAACATTTTTTTTTTTTTAACCTGGCTGCCAGGCTTCCTGCAAAATGCCACATTTGTCGAGTCGCACCATTGATTTTCTTCCAATTTATGGCCTGCGTCCCCAAAACATTCTCACTGGAGCGAATGAATCCATTCACACGCACAAATGTGACCCTGTTACAAGCAAAGCAATGCAGTCCCAAGATTAGTGTGCGATTTTCGCTCCTTCTCCTTAAAGTGGCTCAAATCCTTGCAGTACGTGTTTTTGTTTAGTTTAGTTTTTTTCCCCAGGTATTCCATTGTAAATATCTGACCTGTAACATCCAACTTTTCGGTACCAGTTGCAATCGTTCAGTGCAATCTTGCCTGTTGATTGTTGTCATTTCATGACAAAAGAAACCCTCCCCCTAAAAGCTCAATTTAAAAACATCGTTGATTACGCCAGCGAGCGGAATTCGTGCCGGTAGGTTGGCTTGCTTGCATGCATCACGGCCCTGCGTCGTGTTTCTTTCTTTTAATCACACGCTGCCTGGCTATACAAGCTATCGCCATCCTGCAACGCACCTCGGGGTGCAAACGAGGATGGGTGTAATAATCACATAATCAATTTGTCAATTAATTGGATGAGAAAGGAGGCTAGATAATAGCATTATGCGCGTTTCAAAATGGAGCGTGCTACTTGGCTGCAATCAGCAGAGGCACTGTGGATTCGGTCTTAACCAATTTGCTTTTAAAACAACAACGAAAACAGCAACATGACGTCATGTTGAATCGAACCGCTTCATACGAAGGCCTCGGCTATGGCACTTCTCGAGGAAGCAATGTTTTGATCTTTACAGCACTGCCTTTCAAAGAGGGCTTAAGAACTTCCAAAGATTGATCCTCCCGTCTTCCCTCGAGACATCATTGCAGTTTGTTTAATTGAGCCTTTAAGGGAATGTAGTCAAATGTTAATCCGTAGTTTTAATGCTAACCTGACTCGGATTTACTGATATGAAATCTTTGAAGGTTGTGAGCTGTAACAATAAAACAAAATACAATTAGAACACTGAACGGCGCAATTAATTAAGGAAGTGTCATTTGTAAGAAGTTAACACTATTAACTCAATTAGAGATTCCATTGCATTAGCACTGTTGGGTGCTGCAATTCATTACCAAAACATAGAGTTCTGCTTTTTAACGAACGTAGTAGTGTTGCTCATGACATTGCCAAACATATACCCACATCCCTGTGTAGCAACTTGGGCAAAATTTGTTGTAAACATTATGCGAAGCCACCGCCAGTAACACTGTTGGCTAATGTTCACCGTTGCTAACATTGCATCTCTGCTTACCTTTTTGCTTTGACATAATAGTGCTTTGACCACTGCTTGGTGGCTCTTTTGCTTTGGATCTTCAGACAGGCTAACTTATCATTTACTTGGGTCAGACACTTGGTGTGGTTATGTGAATTTGTGTTCTGCAACAAGTGGGGTGTAAGTGCAAGAATGTCTTGCAGACAGACACGTTTTCAGAAATAAGACTGCATAAGATGTACTTGGTTCTTTAAGTTTGTGCTTGATCACTTGGCAGACCCTCTAGAGACCCAACTGTTTGCATTAAACTGAGAAAAAAAGTCAATTTTGCATACTAAATTCCATGTAAATAAACAAGACCTAACCTAGTCACTGACAATGCGAGCCTATCTCCCAATTTCCCACGTGTGTCCCTTGCATCCGTCTCCGGGTCTCTACAACAATCCAAATCTCCAGAGTCAATTTAGCTCGGCCCATGCCTCAGCCTTTAAGCCGGTGCCGGCCAGGTTGGGGTGCAGGTTAGTCAATACAGCTGATTGAAGCACTTATAGTGCAGGATGATGGCGGCAACCGGTGATTGAATGGACACCTTGGTGGAAGGTGGTTTTGGGGGAAAATGCCGAGAAGCATCTTTGGAGAGACACTTGGAAAACCGTATGTTGACAAGTGCAGAAATAGTGGGATTGGTGAAGGGTAGATTGAGGATAGAAAGTCGAGATGAACAGACAAGGGAAGTTGTATATCTGAGTCTGTTGCTATTGATTGGGACTCGAGGCCCTTGTGACAGCGAAGCATTTTATCTCTCGTCTCTCCTTGGAGGGACACTGCCAGCTTCCCTCTCTGGCCTCGCCCTCACCTCTCGGTTTCATTTCCCCACACGGCCTCTTGTAGAGATTCTAAGCTGCACAGCAGGCAGGAGTCCAGATGGAAAGAGATTCTTATCGCGGTGCCTGGCTCGACTTTTCCTCGCTCGTCCCGTCTACTTTAGCGGCCAAGGCGCTGCGACATTGCTGTCACTGTGTCCTACATGGCACACGCACGCACAAACACACACATCTCTCATTGTCACACTGTGGCGAGCTGTCACTCAGTTTGAGACTGTGCACGAGTCCTCCCTTTGGATCTCTGCTATGCTTTCGACTGAAAACGGCTGTAAGAACCTCGCGGATCTTAGCACAACTACTGAATATGTTTGGTACAGAGGGTGAACGCCAATGGCACTTTTTAGTCCCAACATGACCAACTGAGCTTTTTGAGCTTGTCGTTTGAAAGGGTACATTTGTAAGGAGGTATAAAATAATGTGTGAATCCCCGGGTCCCCATGAGTCTTGTTCTGCAGAAAATCACACACTCTATACTGTATGAATGAATGAATCTCATTAGAAAATGCTAATTCACATCTGGTTCGGGTGATGCTGAGGCAGCTTGCATATATTTCCAAGTTCGTCATCACTTTGCACCTTGATATTCATATCAGTACAGAAATTTAAAAAAGTTAATTACCTGTACAAATGCTATTTATCGAGGCCAGCCGTGATAAATCTTACACTGGATGGTGGCTGTATTGGAGACACAGTATGGGTCGATAGTTAAGGACTAAATAGACGGATAATAAGTATCAACCGGCCTAGAAGACGTTCTAAAATGAAGGAATTTCATAGCTGGACTGATTACGTAATGGAATGGAAGCTGTGGGTGCTTCGTGGGTCTAATATGAGTTCTTGGTAAGGTACATTTGCCGCATTGCCTTACATCCTGCTCCCGATATTGCTGCAGTGAAGCAATCAAAGTGTAATACCAGTGTCAAGCGTATTCCGACTCTCAAATTATTTTTCGATGATGGCCTAATCTTATTTAGGTTTGTCCGACGCCAACCCGACCGACTGAGTAAGGGTTTTGAGAGGATGAGCGAGATTTCATGTTTCCGTATATGTTGGTGTGTGTTCTCCCTACTCTATGTGTTTATTAATGTTTTTATAATAGGCTAAAGATGCAGCGCTGTTCCTCCAGTTGATTAGATTAGTTAAGCTAAGCACTAACCCTCCAGGGCCTGCTGCCTCTTCTCTACGAGATTACCAGAGCACAGCCACAGTTTGAATATGAATACAACATGAATATGGATGCGCTAACGACTATTTGTGTTCGAGCCTTTAAAACGCGCGCGGGTAAAGTGCGGAACTTGCTGGATAATTGCCTCCAGGAAACGTACGGTCGGAAGTCTAGTTGAGATGGGCTGCTCGCGTATTCTCTGACGCTTTGAAGCCTTATCTGAGCACGGCGGGGTCAGCGAGGATTTTCTCTGTTTGTGTTCGACAATGGACCTGCAAAACGCATGCACGTGAGAGAATACGCGCACAGACGCAAAGTCCAGCTATTGACACACTCGACGCATTGCAAATCCTGCGAAACAAATATCTTCGGGGATGTTCAACCAAGCGTGAGCAGTGAGAGGACTGAATTCGTTCAAGAGTAACCTTTTGCCTGGATAACACTGCAATGTCAACTCGTGGTTAGTCGAGCTCCAAAAGTGTCATTTATACCGCGGCATGAAGTCATTAGTATCAACTGGGCAAGAAAAATGAAGTGGATTCACTGGCTTGTAAGGTAAAAAGCAGCATCATTATGTCGCTGCCGGAAAGTTGAATATTGCAATATTACAGATGGTTTGGTTTGCCAAAACACGCAAAAAAATGACAACACTACCGCACGTAGGGCAAAAATAAATAAATAAATAAATAGGGTTCATACATGCATACATAATGTGTTTAAGCATGTGTGCTTATTTGTGTCCTACTTAGAGTCCTACTTAGAGTCAAATAAGAATAAATAAGAAAATAATAAGAAAAAATGCAATAAATAAACCCTCGTGAGGAGAAGCATTTCAGATAATGGATGGATGACGTTAAATATTATTTCATCGAATCTGAAAATATTGCACATACAAAGTGAAAGGGAACATTGCACTCATGCACTCACGACTAGTTCCATCTTGTGCGGGCGGGGGAGCGATTGGTGTGTTTTACAAGTGAAGATCTATTTATCCCTCCCAAAACGACTGGCAGCACAGACTGGCAATGGCTCATTTGCCTCACCTGCTGCTTTGCTGGATGTCAGCCGGGTAACTGACTGAGCAGTGAACTTTTCCCTTCAACTGAGTTGTTTTTCTCTCCTCTATCAATCCTTCCCCCCACCCCCTCTCCCTTCAATCTCAAGAGATCGCTTAGGGATGCCTCTCGTCAATACACAGGGGAGCTACTTGAACTTATAAATGCCTCTCCTCAAATACACACCTCCCATTCCCATTTTAGGAAGAACGATAAAAAGGAGTGCCACCATCCATCGCTCTATCCATCCACTTTGTGTCGTGCTTGTCGTAGGTAAGGGTTGCGGCTTGCGGGTCAGCTGGAGCCTTCCCCAGCTAACTACCGTATTTTCCGGACTATAAGTCGCAGTTCTTTTCATTGTTTGGCCGGGGGTACGATTTGTACTCTGGGGCGACTTATGTGTGAAATTATTAACACATGATTATGTCATTTCACGTTGTTTTCACATTAAACCATAAGAGGGCGCTCTCGGTCTGTGTTGATAAATCGTGATGAGTCTGACATAAGCGACGTAGAAGAGGAAGCAGCGCATCGTCTACCTCCCGAGTTGGTGGAGTTGTTTAAAAGTGACACCGAGGATGTAGATTTCATTGGATTTAGGGATGTGGAGTGAAACTTGTATGTTTGGTAAACTTGTTAACATGCTCTTTATGCTAGAGTTATCTGAATAATTTAATATGTCACGTCGTTACTGACATCACCAGGCATGTCAGTCGTATAACGTTAGTATACCGTACACTTATTCAGCCTCTTGTTCTCTATTTTATTTTTATTTTAAATTGCCTTTCAAGATGACGTGTATGTTTTTGGTGTTGGATTTTATCAAATAAATTTCCCCCAAAATGCGACTTATACTCCAGCACGACTTATATAAGTTTTTTCCTTCTTAATTACGCATTTTTTGGCTGGTGTGATTTATAATCCGGAGTGACGTATAATCCAAAAAATACGGTATGTGCAGGAGGTGGGGTAGAGAGAACCTGCAGGGGTCACCAGCCAATTGCAAGGCACATAAGGACAAACAGACATTCACCCGTGGACAAGTTAAAGTCTATAAGGTGACATACGATGCATGTTTTGGGAGTACGGGGAGGACATGCAAGCACTGAATGAAACGGTCTGAACCGGGATTTGACCTCTTGACCGTGACGCATCTTTAATATTTTGAGCCGACTTTCCACCAAGCATTGCAGGTCATTGGGGTTTACGTTTTGGTAGCTGCAGCTCCGATTTCATTTGCATTGTTTCGAGCTATTGACAGATCAGCCTAGCAGATATCTGCGCGACAATTTACGCAATCAGCATATTCTGCCCTTGCCCGTGTTGGTGGACAGTAGAGGAGTCAGGCATGCCAGTTTAGCTCATATGCAACCTTTGCCTTTATTTAGAGTGGAGGTTTGCGGATCTGGCAGCATGACAAGGCTCTGTACACTGATTAAAACACAGCGGTATGATTTATAAGGTTTATTAACTCACACAGACGCGCGCACGTGCATTCGCACACAAAAACGGTCAGATGGCCGCGCCCATAACTGGTTCTGTCCTCCGGGAAGTCTTTAATTGGTCACAGTGCTTTACCATCTGGGGTTGGTGTGACGTACGGAGGGAGGGGAATGTAGAGATGCAGGATCCCGGCAAAAAATGGAGGGGAGGAAAGGCAGAGCAGCACGTGGGGGACGAAACCTATTAGGGTTTCATTACTGGCACCCTCTCTACAATGGGAATCACGATAAGCGTGATCAATGCTGTTTATAGTGTCACAGCATACCGCTGCACTTGGAGCACCCCTGTGCATCGGAGCAAGCCTTTGGGTAGATTAGGTAATTGCTGTCGTGGGATTTGTCATTTTTTTTGCTTGTGTGTGTGCCTGTCGGGTGAGGTTTTGTGTGGATGCTGGCAGTCTTCGCCAAATCCCACGCGTCCCCGCAACCCCGGGGACTACAGGGACGCGCAAGACAAACAGTCAGCGCCGGCTGTCGAATGGAGAAAGTTGCAGCTGGTAAAGATGGCAGGGAGGGAAAAAAAACGGGGAGGGAGATGCTGAATGGAGGGGGTATTTCGTGCATGTTTTGGGCACGGGGAATAAATCTTTGATGTTATGAAGGATTTTAGTCAACGATAGCTTTGCGCATAGCTCGTCTCAAACACTCTTAGGAAGATTTGTCTTTCATACTCCCACTTCTCTTCAGACTACCCCTCCTTACGCCTTGCCATTTAATCCCCACTTACTCTCCATCTTCGCAACACACTCCCTCAGCCTCATTTCCTGGCTGGGCCTTAGTGAAAGGTAATGTCATAATTGTTTATATACCTGTGTGTGTGCGTGCCCGCGCGCGCGCATTTGCACGCATCTTGTTAAATCCTCCTCTCGTGCCTTTTGTATAAACAGCATCTCCTAGTTGAGTCTTCTCCCCGCGAATCCCCGTCTTATCGCAGCACTCAGCCTTATAAATCCACGTCACCGTTCTACCCTCGACGAGAACAAAAACCGACCGCTTCATTCTTTGCCTGGCGCGCACTTCGCTGCTCTCCCACACTTCCTGCCTTTGTTATACCGGCGGATTGCGCCGGTCAATTAGTAAAGTGGACATGTGCAAGGTTCGAAACATGAAACTGGTGAAAACTTGTGGGGTGAGTGAAGAGTGCAGCACTTGAAGCCCGACATAATTTTATTTTATTGTATTTTTTTTTTAGCCTGCTTGACTAATCCCCACCCATAAACCTCTTGCAGTGTATGAACGAAGAACCGATATTTCTGCACACCCCAACTGGCATCCTCACTGGGCGACAACAGTTCAAACCGCCATCAGGTATTATATCTCGATGGGATTACCGAGCGTTAATACAAAGCCAATATGGCAATTGAAGTCTTCATCAAAGCGCTTAGGGGGCTTCCCATCAGGCCACCTTTGGAATCAGTCCGCATTACATTAACGAGGTAAAGCGTAAGACCCTCGTATATCCACGAGACTATCATGCAGTCTGTTCGACTAAACTGCGCGTATGTAGACTAGTTCTTGAGGGTATTCCGCCGGCCTTGTTAAGTACCGTGTCAACAAGCCTAGCAACATAATTGTGCAATCGTTTTTCTTCTTAGTGGAAAAAGGCTGCTGATCGACTCCCACTTGGTGTGGTTTAAAGCATTTAAATACAGTTAAAAATAGCGAAGGTGAAATGAAGACTGCCAGAAACTTCAAACACCACAGCTGTTATCTAGGATCTAACAACAGACATTCCAAAACAGATTTGATGTCACATTTCAGTTCATCTTAACACAATACGAATTAGAGTGGAGAATCCTGATCCCTCTCCTCGCACGAGTAGGCGGGAGGCTGATAGCTGCTTCAACCAGACAAACCGTATGACATCACAGCTCAATGCAAACTAACCCGCCGATGAATTTGACAAAAAGGGAACGTGACACCGCAAACAATGGATAACGTTGGATGACATCCGGCATTTTGTCTTCCAATTGTTGGCGTGTCACTGTTTATTTGAAGAGGAAGACAAGCCATATTTGAGAAGAGTCGCTTTATGTCAGTTCAAATTAGTCAGATTGTCGCATCGAGGGGGAGATTCTGTCAACGAGTCAGAGGGCTGCGGATGATTTGGCTCATTTTAGGTACGCAGCCCTAACGTGGCACTTTTTAGCATCTACAGTCATGTTGTCAGGATGAGTCATTTTTGCAACCCTTCACAACTTTGGAAACTGGACTGAGCTTGATGGGCATTAAGCCAGTCGTAAGTAAGACTTTTTTTTTTTTTTTTAAATTACAATAACCGGAAGGACAACAGATAAGATATGATCAGAGCAGTCCGATAAAGGGCACTTGATTGCCGGAGGCAGACAAGAGCCAAGATGCAAGCTGTGCCCATAGTCAAGTGCTTGATTGCTGGGCGAAAAATGCTCAACAAGAAATCAAATACATTTTTCTTTTAAACGAATAATGACTTGTGGGTGAGGTCAGATGGGAGAAGCCATCAGGGCTGGTCAAGAGGTGTAGTGATGAATGTTAATTACGTTAAACTCGACATTGGCCCCTGCTAGGAGGGGACACGCTGGCCGGTCGTGACGCCGCCTCCATCGCTGTATACTTGCAGGTATAATGAGCTGTAATAACCAGAGGAGGTCGAGCTTTATGTATCCTTCTAAGATGCTACGGGGTTTTAAAAAACATTTTTATGAGTCTTCTGACTGACCCAAAATAAAAAAAAAAAAACAATCAAGGAGCCGTTAAACGATTAGTTAGTGAGTGTCTCGGAATTCAATAAAATGTTCACGCTGTGTTCTAAGAAAGTCTTTTAAGAGGGACATGCTCTGATGGAGGAAGTAGACAAAGAAATATGTGATAATTGGGTGCAGACGAGCTCGTAGGCGAGGAAGGGAAAGGGAAGCGGGGATGAGGCGGGGGGGATGGGATGGGGGGGGAGCAGATGGGAAAAGCTCCAGTGAGGAGAAAATGGGACAGAGCCTAAAGAAGGATGACTGTTTGGTGACACCAGAAAGAAAGCTACCGAGACCCCTTTTTATTAAATTGAAAAACCCTCCTCCTTTCCGTCATCGACCTCTGAGCTCTTGTGTGTGGACACCACCAACCTACCCAACACACACACACACACACACACACACACACACACCCTCTTAGAGAGCGCTGTTCCATTAGCAAAGGACCTCCCACCCCCTAACTGAACATCTCATGAAAGCCTGCGTAAGATCGCTCACATTCGACCACTTTTTTTGATTTCATCTGGCTTCACGTTTTCCAAATATTGGCTCTGTTCTGAGACCTCATTAATCAGACTCTGTACCATGCACACGAGACTTTTAGCTCATAGCGCCTCATTTGTTAAGCATAGCGGTTGAATCCATTTGTTTTCATTTGGGCCGTTTGCCTCATAAAACTTCCGCATCGGCCAAGTTTGCATTATGGAATTTTTTTTTTCCCTCAGTCTGCTTACAGGCAAACTGTTAATGCATTGTTATTGCAATATTGTAGAAGAGAGAGAATCCTTTAATTTCCATCTACTGAGCTGAGAAGTCACAGCGATTTATGGTGTAGCTTATTTCTCACCTGATTTATGAAGCTCACTTATTCAAGTTGAATGGGTTGGGAAATAATGGACTATATTTAAATACATATACACTGTATCTTTTCCTCTCTGAATATTGACACAGACAGTTTGGCATGAGTATAAAAAGGGATTTTGATTGACAACGCGGATAAGAGGGAGTCTGCGGTTTGTGTTCGGACATTTGACTACATCACCCAAATTTGCACAAAAGTCTGAAACGATGGACTCACATTGACACTGCCATGGTATGTAACAAGGTGATATCGATATTTTCTTTCCAACCAAATTCACGTCATCTCAAAGAGTAAACTATTGCACTTACTGAAGCACTGGATCGTGACGTGATCAATACCTGATGCAGTTGGATTAATGCCGCACTGTGACACATAACACCAAATCGTAATATTAATACTTAGTCGCCCTCATTATTAAAAAAAAAAAAACTAAATGAAACTCGCCATGTGCTCAATCTGACTGCAGATAGTGACTGTGGTAATATCTGATGCAGTTGAAGCGAGTGATAACAGGTTGCAATATTGACCCCCTCCCACCCCCATCCCTGATGCTAATGTAACATTTACTCTGCTCAAATGATTTCCGCAATATAGAGCTCTTTACGGCCTCAAAAGAAATTGCCGATGTCAACATTGAATATCTGACACGTGCGGTGTGTTTGTGCACATCCGTGAGCAAACTAATAAATCCCCTTTTATGGTTCTCCAAGAATTCAGTGTTGACCTAATTATATACAAGGGTTATTAATGGGGCTCATTACTTTTTTTTCTCTCCCTGCACTGATTTTCTTTTTCACTAAAATCACTGATATGAATTAGGAACATTAGAAAGCAATTAACTTGTTTGTTTGGAAAAGCCCTCAACCACTTTGTTGAAGAACAGCCGGCATGGACTCGCATTCGAGCAGCACGCTAAGTATGCCATTAAAAATAAAATTAGAGTGTGAAAATCTCAACAAATATTAAAAGGCCCGCTGAGTGAAACCAGCGTTGATTTACAGTAGAAGAGTGAAACTTCTTCTTTCTGGACCAGTAGCTTTGATGGATGCTGGCATTTTTCCGGAAAGACGCTGGAAAGAGAGCATCATAAATTCACAAAAGAATCTCGCATGCAGCATTTTGGCAGCGGATCCCACCGATCATACGCGCAACATAATATGGCCGCACTAGGTTGCATTTAAATCATTAGAACAAGCTCGTGCTTTTGAGGCCGCCTATGATAATTGCGTGACATAAGACTTGAGAAGAAACCTTAAAAGCAGCGAAAGCGTTGAAGCGATTCGCTTCATCTAGGTTCCACTAAGTCGCCAGGGCTCCTCTGATCATGCTCCTGTGTTGTATTATGGATGTAACCCCCTGCTGAGGGCCTAGATCGCACACTGCAGCCTTCAACTTTTTGACACCAAACCCCCTGACCCAACCCATCGCTACCCCCCCCCCCCCCCTTCCGTGCTGCTGATGTCTCGTTTGGCACGGCTACTTATTAGGTTTACAACTCTTGAGGATAGTTTGAAATGTCAGAGTTAGTGTTCCAGTGTTGAGTTTGACGACCTGTTTGATTTCCCAGCTTGTCTCGGCATAAAGCTACAAAGAGAATGCAGTCACCCACCCCCCCCTCCCCCACGCCCCCAATCTATTACAGGGGTTGCATTCCCGACTAACCTCATTATCTGTGAAATCTGCGATATAAAACTAGCCAGGCGGCCCGGTTGACGAGTGGTTAGCGTGTCGACCTCACAGCGCAGAGGTCATGGGATCAATCACGGCTCCGGCCTTCCCGTGTGGAGTTTGCATGTTCTTCCCGTGCCTGCGTGGGTTTCCTCCCACATTCTAAAATCATGCCTGGCTGGCTGATTGAACACTCTAAAATTGTCTCTGGGTGCGAGTTTGAGCGCGGCAGGTTGTTCGCCTCTGTGTGCCCTGCGATTGGCTGGCAACCAGTTTAGGGTGTCCCCCGCTGACTGCCCGAAGACGGCTGGGATAAAGCAGATCAGAAAATGGATGGATGGATAACAATAGCCTGTTTAAATATTCTATTTGCATGTTTTTACAGCAATTTTAACTTCTTTAAGCCCAGTTTTAAAATCATGCCAACACATCACATGTTGTGAGCACGCCCCACTATTTGAGAAGGACTGCTGTAGTCCGACATTTATTTTGGAGAAGAATCTGTGTTTGGTGGTTGCGCCTTCTCGGCAGCACGCGTGTACCAGCACTGATTTCGATCGGGAGGAATGTCGGCGCCATTTGACTGTCTGTGCTGTCAGGGCTGCAATATAAATCAGGATGTATTGTGTTGTATATGCTCATCAGCCAATCGGCAGCAATCTGAGGAGTGTTTGAAGCACGATGGATAACAAGGACGTCGGTGACAGGTGTAGGTGTGACGCTGGTGCCGTATTTATCCGTAATTGTGTTGGCTCCTGAACCCCGGTACTCCCGCTTGAGTTGCGGTCGTCCTGCCTCGGCGATGAGGCTTTCGAATCGCAACGGAGGATCACGCCCGTGCTCCATCGTCCTCTCAGCACTTTTATCCGTTTCACCAAGTAATTAACATTAATTGCCCTGCTGGCTCCGCCAAATGGCCATTTGAGTTGCACCAACACGCCGACACTTAACACGCTGCCGCGCTCCGTAAATCGGTACCCACTTCAGCTGTGTCTGAACATCTGCTGCACTCGCCCCCTGTGAATGCTTCTCTCGCCAAAATGTACCCATTTGTCAATTGCATGGATATTTTCGATGAGATAAAACATTTAAGCATCTAAACTTGCTTGTCACTCCCTGTTAAAAGCCACATACAGTTGGAATACTATCCGCTCCGGGATGCTGGTCAACTTTGTGAGCATTTAGACTCCCCCCCCCCCCCCTCCCCCACTCCCAAGAAAAAAAATGTCAATTAAATGGAACCATTACAGGATCCAATTATTGTCATCATGAAACCTTTTCTGGACTTTTCAGGCTGTATTCAAAGTAGCATTTGAAGTCCAACCAGCCGGAAATGAATGACATTCCTGCGCTCACTGAGCTGAAGTCGCACAATTTTCTCAAAACTTGTGCAGCATTCAAATTTGGGAATTCCACTGCAAAACGTTACGATGTATGCTGTTAATGTTTGTGAATGGAGAACAAAACTACAGCTACATAATGGTGGACTGACACTTGTACACCACTCATCCTTTTGGCTGTGCATTTGAGCCCATTGGTCATGTGTGGCAGCTTCCTAATGAGGCGCCCATTATGCTGCAATGTTATATCCACCGGTTGAGCGGCAAAGAGATACACTTTTCCATTTCAAACAAAACTACAAAACGAGTACATGTGTTGCCTCGCCATCAAGCTTGACATGCTACTCACACACGCAAGTCCTTTGTTGCTTGCTACTTCCTTCTGCAACGTTAAAAAATGCATTTGAACAAAGTGCAAGAAAAGAAGTTTGGTTGCATGCAATATACAGGTCACTGTGGATAAATCATCTATTTTCACCACCTCTCATCTTTGCGAAAGTCGTCTTCTCTACTGTCTTTGTGTCTTCCTCCCCCCCTCTTACTTGCACATCCTCATGTGCAGACTTAAAAGGGCAGCTTGAGCAACGACGAGCGTCGCTCACTTCAGAGGTTTGACGGAAGGAGAAGATCGGCTGGTAGGGAAGATTAAAGAAAGGGGAAAAAAATGGAGATGAGGTAGACCAGGAGGGAAGATTTATGGTGGACTGACAGCCTATGTGCCCGTCAAAAAGACCAAATAATAAACAGAACGTTTATTTTTTTTCCTTCACGCTCAAGCTCAACAAACAAAATGCGAAGGATGATGAGTCGAATTCAAATTCTATATTAAAAATGGAATCCGAGGAGATAAATATGTGCTGTAAGCGCCTGAATCTGCTAAATGAGGTTTTGTGGTTCGACCCTTCAGGCAAGTATCCACATATGTTTAAAAAAAATGGACTCCACGAACCTCAGGATAAGGCAATAGAAGAGCCGTGTGATTTCTCCCAGCCAGTCAACAATGGATTTATATAATTATAGCATTTTAATGTTCGAATATTTTAGTGGGCCACATGTATCAGACGTTAGCCTCACGTTTTTGAGGATCAGAGTTCGCATTTCGATTCCAGCCTTCCGATGTAACGTTTTCCTGTTAGCTTCATGTAAGGCTCTAAATCGTTTACGGGAATGAATACAAAATGTAAATGGGCTGTTTGTCTGCAACTGGCTGGCGACCAGTCTTGGGTAAATGCCGCCTCTTCCCCAGTCAGCTGGAATAGGCTCCATCAACCGAAGGAGGACAAGCAAAGATCACAGGGGAAAAAAGATGCAGATATAGTAACTATGGCAGAACTAAGATAAATGATTTTGGAGTTTTTATGTTTTTATGGCACCATCAATGTGTTGATTCAAGCCATTTAATGGATTCATTCTTCCTAGAAAAAAAAAATAATAATAATGAATCCAGATTGCTGCATAAAGATAAGATGTTGCCGGAATAAATGAATGCATAACCCAAACCAATAAAAAAATAAAGCAAACTTCTCGGAAGAGATATCTCAAGGAGTCATTTATTGGACAGGGAAACCACATTGGCCTTGAATTTAAGTGAAAAGGGCGCCTTGCAGATCTGAATGCTGTAGAACAATTTCATTGATTTAGGCCGACAGGGAATTATAATGGAAAAGTTTGGAAAGTTTTCCATTCTGACGGGGAAAAAAAAGGATTTCAGAGGGTGCCCTATGAAGTGTTAATAACCTTAATGCCTATTTCATTCAGTGTGGAATGGCCATCTCGAACCACGTTTACCCAAACAATCAGGCTTCAAGGTTGACATTTATGACATACAGCAGCAATAGTTGAGGTAGTTGAAATCACTGCTTTGAGGTCTCAAGTGACACAAGAAAGTGTGTTTGTGCCCACAAATGCCTTCTCATTCTCTTCCTAATCCGCTCCCAGATTGAGGTCAGTGGGGCCATTGCAAGATCTCCAAAACCTCACTCAGAAATACCGAGATTGGCTGACGTCCCCTGATTGGTCTGCTATCCCAGACTGAGCTGTCTCGAAGTCTGATTGGTTCATTGGGTTCAGGACTAGTCCCAATGTTAAATGTCTCCTTAAGGCCATGGGCTGTGACGCATCAACTTGCTGAATTCTTTCAGTCCACGGGGACTTAGAGGGCTTCACAATAAATATCGGAGGTATGCAGGGGCACAAGGTTGTCCCAGTGACGCTTTTGCTGTTCGAAGAGGCCCGGAGAATCATGTGGGAGGGTTGCTATGGCGATGATAGGTTGTAGCGTAGGTGTGTTGTTGTGGTAACAGTCTCGTGCGGCTGCCGCTCAGGCTCTGATTGCTGAGCATTCAGTCTTTTGATGAGTTGAACAGTAATTGACAATTTAAGTACTATCCGATGTAATGATGCAGTAATAAATGTTTTATAACACCCTAGAAATTAAAGTGGCTTATGAAATCATTATGATCATCAAATTGTATAAATATAAATTGTATCTCACCTTTTCGCCCTGTTTGTCACCAAGTTTAATGGTTTCCTTTCAGGCTGGACTATATGGACATATTTCATTTGTCTATTTATGTGATATATCTCAATATTACTATGGGTTCTGTTAAAATTATGCATGATTTCAAAGAAAAAAACAGAATATAATATCAATGTGTGTGTGTGTGTGTGTGTGTGTGTGTGTGTGTGTGTGTGTGTGTGTGCACGTGTGTGCTTGCGTCTTTCTTTCTCCCTCTACCAACAACATCATTGTCATTGGGTGGCTTTAGGTGTTGATCAGCGGCAAACTTGAAATATATTGCCCGGCCCGAGTTTCCTTCGTCCAACATCATCATTTTTGTTTTGTGTTTTCAAGTGTAATATTTTTGTAAATTATCCTCATGTTTGAATTAGAAGAAAACATTAACCCAATTATTTCAATAAATAACAGATGAATTGTTCATGTAAATATGTCATTGTCTTATTTGATTTATTTGATTTGTTTTGGCCGATTATAATAAAGTGCCCTGGCAGACAAAATGTTTAATCTGGCTAACTCCAAAAAAAAAAAAAAAAAAGAGATTACTTATTATCCGATCTCGTTCACTCACGTTCAAAATTGCGTTACACTTTATCGCTCAGGGTCCCGAATTTGGAAGACACTAATTTGTGGAACAACAACAGGATTATATCATAGCGATATGGTTCCGCCGAAATCCGCTTGCCCAGCGGTAAGACCCATTAAGAGAGTGAGTTTGCCCAGCCAGAAACCATTATAAACAGAGCCTCTCACTATAAACACTGGCACCGGCCTACTTAGAGTCCCATATTAGTAATTGTATCATACAAGCAACAAAGGCGTATATCAGCAGAAAAGGTTTATTGCACCCAGGACTAATATTGCCATAATAATTCACTTGAGGTGAGCGAGAAGTGAATGCGAAGATAGTATTCAGTCAAAGAAGTGCAGCAAATTGCTCCTTCCTGCGCGGCTGTACAGCCGCAGCAGAAAGTAGCACCTCATTAGAGGGCTGCTGACTTTGACCCTCTCTTATTGGACACTTTGTTTTCCTGCTACGTCTATTTTAACACCGTTTCTCACTTGAGCAGCACTAACCACGGTATTTTCTTCTCCCTGTCCTCTTGTCTGTCTTCTTCTCTGTGATCTGCCTGACTTTGGCCCAGTTTGGCTGTGCTGCTCGTTCCGGCTGGCCCCGCTGCTGTAGCGCCTGTTTTTGCACAACAGAAATACATTCCCAGTTAAATGTATTCAGAGCTGCTCTTTTTCGTTTATCTGACTTGAAATATTTTGAAAAATAGTATGGCCCGCTATCATTAAAATTAATGGTATGGAATACTGTATAATATCTCATCATGGTGGCTTCCTCTCAAATAAATACACATATCTATGACCCAATTAATCGTCCAGCACTGCACTACAAATAAATGCCTCTAAAAAAACAAACAAACAAACAAAAAAAAAACAGGTAATGTTGGGTGACTGCAGAGGCATTACAGGCTGTTCCTTGTGAGTCATCATCTCGCCGGCAAGTTTATGCGGCGGCGAAGTGTGTATGTTCGGGCTGGCGTTTGCTTACCTTCACACGTCGCTCGGTGGGCTGGTTCTCGTCCTCCCACTGGTGAGTGTGCGCTTTGGTGTCTGCTTGCGAAAGTAAGACTCAGAGTGTTGGGAAGGTCGGGGGGGTGGGGGGGTTGGGGGAAGGGTGGGTTGAGTGCCTGAAAATGTTTGGACATCATCTTGTTATCAAGCATACAGACTCAACTATTTACATACATCCAGTTTTTTTTTTTTAATACACACAATTAAAAACAAATCTGATGTCCATAATTTCATACATTACTGATAATAGTCATTTGATAAATGTAAAATAAATAAATAACAGATTGCATCTGATTTCAGTATATTTACGTTCGGCCTAATGGTACTATAACGTACAACTATCACAAAATGCTAAACGACTCTCAAGGTTGACAGCCAAGTACAATAAATTACTGGCTTCTGACTAGAAAAAGTGAATAGAACGCCGCTCACAGTTCTGAGTTAGCTAAAAGTAATTATTTGACGTATACTGATATGCATACTCTCAGCAGTTGACGAAATAACCAACCTCGACAGCACTACCTGAAGAATTAGGTTTTTGGCTCCGTTTACGGCTTTCAAAGCGAACCCGTTCGGTTATGATGTATTCGAGTGCCTGGCTAGTCCACTGAAGTTGCCACGCCGATATCAAAAAGCACGTCATCAGCTTTATTGCCAGCCAATGAACCATGGCGGTGACGTGGAAGCTGTTATTAGAAGCACAAATTACAGCACGCTGTTGCTATTGCTCGGGTAAGATTCACCGCACACAATTATGCTTCGACTTGCATCATTTGCTCAATTAACTTGATGTCACGCTGTTTTAACTTCTGTGCATTGAGCACATTCCTAGGCACCGTGCCTGCACACAATATGCGCATATCAGTCATACATTTCACCTTGCCATTGAGGCGCATTTGCTCCATAATTTAAAATTGACAGTCCTTTTCGACAATTTTCAGCTTCATCTTTTTTTTTTTTTTTTTTTTTTTTAATGACCTTCTACTGCATGCTTATTCATACATTCATGTAATTCTCCGGAGCCCTGTGCTGCTGTGTGGTGTCAGCATACTCTAGCATGTTAAAGTCGAACATGAAACAGGAGGATATGGGTGGCGCTCATGTCAGAGGGAAAAAAATATTTTTCTTCCTCCACTTGGTTGCAAAACAGATCTTGAGGCAATTTTAGTTTCTATCGATATGTCTATTTATTCTCACTACGAGCAGACATAAACCTCAAATTGTCTGCTGTAGTCAAGCCAGTCCTGCACATTAAACAGCAACCTGCTGTTTCTTTATGGACTGGGACGCAACACTTAAAATAATGGGTCATTCTAACCCGAAACGGCCTCGGCACTCATTCATTTTGATGTTAAGCACTTCCTACCTGTGCATTCCCTGAATAGATTTGCACATTGTATATGCTGTACCCCTTGTTGCGCCAGGAACTGTATTTGGTAGTCGAATTGGAAGCCATGTACCTCACAATGAAGAAATACAACAATGTGACTTCCCTCAGTTAACCCTATGTTGCATACGGGTTACTTCAGTAACTACAACTTTAACTCATATTGGTTATTCAAGTTACCAGTTTTAGTTTTTAAATCCACCGCGAGATGTCACTAGCGTGCGCAACAGCGGGAGGAAAAGGTGAAAGAGGGTCCACAAAATGTTGAATAATTTCTATCCGTGAGATGAAAAGGTCCAAATACCCTATTGTACTTGTGCAGAAGAGTATATAGAACATATAGAACACAATAAATAACAGTTTCTATGTGTTACCTATCAGTACTGCCATGCTTTTTGGCAAGGTAATTGTAGTGACCATTATGCACACAAGTACCCCCCTATTATGTATTTTTTTTCCCAAAATTGTGAATTTATTATGATATTTGGCCATAATCTACCCTAAATTTAAAAACAAACCACAATTGAATAACTCCTGCAGAAGCCATGCAACATAGGATTAAACAAAAGACGGGCGGGGACACGGGTTAGAATCATTTGTGGGGAAAGTACAATGACACCAAAGTATTTTTCAAAGGGCTGCAGCAATTGAATATTTTTAGAATTGACTAGTTCATCTGTTAATAGAGTAATTGGATGAACATTTGATTTGTGTGATTAAACCACAATGCCAACACATAATATACCGTATTGGCCCGAATGTAAGACGGCCCTGATTATAAGACGATCCCCTCTTTTTCAAGACACAAGTTTGAAAAAAGTATTTTTGAACACCAAATTAATATTTATACAGAAAATAAATACAGTACCTCTGAAACAAATGATTATTACAATACATTTGAGAGAAAAAGCATCTTGAAGTTTACACCAAACTTCTTCTCAGCTGCCGGTTAACCTGGCCGATCTTCGACCCACTTTTCTCCAGATTGTCGCTACGTTTCCCCATTTTCTGTTATCTCTTCTATTATTTTCTTCTCTTTTCTTTCTTACCGCTATTTATTTTATTTTTCTTCTTCGTGATACCGCTATTTTTATTTTTATTCTTCGTGACAGGGGTTCACTTTGGCCTGGGGAGTCAAGTTCAGCATTCGCTTCAATGATATCTGGCGCCATCCAGCGCCGTGAATGGTATAATGTCTAGACCCCGAATATAAGACGACCCCCACTTTTTCAGTCTTATTTCAATGCAAAAAACAGCATCTTATATTCGGGCCAATACGGTACATTCATTTATACACCATGCATGTGATGAGTAAATTTTATTGTTGTCCATCCTCATTCTATGCTTGACTATATGTGACTTTTCAGGGCCTGATGTGTGCATCGGCGAGTGAGAGTTGTTGGTTTTTAGCTCAGGTTAGCTCGTGCCCTAGTCCAATGCTGGGACCGGTGACGAGGCAAGCGGTGTGGCCATAGAAGCTCACATACTATGTATGTGCTGCTTGTTTCTTTTGTGAATTTCGTCTGTTCCACATGGCAATTGAAAATGCACTGTGGCTATCCTTGACTTTTTGCAGGGGCAGTAAAATACATTTCGAACTAGCGGTGGTAAAGTCTATATTATATAGTCTCTGACTCTCTACTCCATCATTGAGCCAAATTCCAAGTTGTGTCAGCTTATCCACATGACATTTGTCCCACCTCAGATTCTCATTTTCTCTTTGCAGTTATTGCTGACTCACTGACAGTATCCGCTCCAGCCCAGACCCTGTCCAAAGTGGAAGGCGATACTCTTCAGCTGACCTGTGAAGTTTCTCGGACCACGACGCAACACACGCACTTGTCAGTGGGCTGGTACCTGAAAGCGCCCGATGACGCATCCGCCCCGCCTCAGGAGCTGCTCACCCTATCGAAGGACTTTGTTTTGCGGTCCGGGGGTCCATACCGCCAGAGGATGGCGGCGGGGGACCTCAGGCTGGACAAAACCAGCGCCACATCCTACCGACTTACTATCCACAAGCTGCAGCCGGTGGACCAGGGCCTGCTCTACTGCCAGGCTGCTGAGTGGATCCAGGACGCCGACGGCAGCTGGTTTGCGATGACTCGCAAACAGAGCGACAAGACCCCGCTCCGCATTCAGCCCACCGGTGAGCCAAGTGAGGGATGCAGATTTGATTTCAAAGAGTCAAGAAGCAGATGTACATGGCACATGTGGGGGCTGGCTTCCTCTGATTGCTGATCAGCCTCTCACACTAGGCTCATTAACTCTCTAAAAAGGGCTTATTCAACCTCCACAGACCTCCCACTGATGCATTTGTGTCGCTTTAGCGAGCAACATTAAAAGTATAGGCAAGGATAGTGTAAATTGCTTTTAACGGTGCACAACAGGTGTCTACAGTTTACTGTCTCCCCATTGTTCGATGTAGCAGTACAATAGGAGCCCATTTGTGTACCCAAAGGCTAATTAATTTCAGAAAGGTTCCAGGCATGTTGTTTAAAAAGAAAAGATGATATCCAAACTGAGTTTTCATCGTCAGTTTGGACCAGACAAACGATCATCACATCCGCAAAGACAGCCTCCAGTATTTGCTTCATTCGGTGTGACAGAAGAGGCGAGAGTTATTGGAGGACACTTTGTCTCACAAGCGTCCCACATTATGATGTTCGACTGACGATTCCTAAAGAAGGGAAGAATTTAGAAACAATTTTAGTTTCCTGCTAAAAGAAGAGCGTCTACTCTTTCTTTTTTTGTAGGGTCAGTGCTTATATGGTCATGCAGCACAATATTTTGTGGGTCTTGAAAGATCATAAAGAACGTCATTATTTTGTTGGCAATCCTAGGAAAACGGCTGGCAGTGACTGAGATAGTAGCCATTCAGCAGAACAAAACCATACGCATGCGGCACAGCTAAACTTGGCTCAACGTATCGCCTCCTTGACAAATACATATCACTGTAAGCTACTATCTTGTGTCAAGATATGCACTACAAAAAGGTTACGAAAACTGAAAAGGTACATCGTCAGGAAAAGCCCAAGGTAGTGTAGGTTCCCCATAAATTGTAACAGGAGCATTCGTAACTGGCGAAAACTGCGACTAGGCCCTGTTTCACTCTATCGCTACTTCCAGGTTGGAAAACGGTTTGGCGGGGACACCAGTCGCGGTTCTTCTTGAGTGCATTAGCGTGACGCACGGTGCCGGCCGTCGGCAACTCTGATTGTCCGGTCGGTCGATCGTCTAATGGAGATGACAAAGTGCGGGAGGCGGTGGAGGAGTAAGAGGAAGAAAGGAGGTAGGACATCGGGTCAAGTAACATGATGGCGTCGCTGTGGGCTTACTATGCCTCATGATAATGATCTCAGAAGTAGTCAACCCCCGGCCTTGACGGATCAGACACAAAGACAGCTTTATGGCTCGTCACCGCACCTCCCACCCAACTCGACCTCCTCACCCCGTCACTCGAGCTGTGCCGTCACCCACTCGGAAGAAGTAATTTGTTCTTTGTGCGCCCAACTGGAAAGGCCCTTACGTCTGGCTGGTAAACAGCGATGACATTAGCGCCATTATACAGGCGCAACACAGACTTGGGTGTCTCTACAAGCGAATCCCTTCAAATTAGACTCATTTTTGGCCTTTAACAATGAAATATCATTTCCGCTCTGGAGCTGTACAAGTTCATGGCGCCCCAGACAGCGTTGGCTGGTGGAGACGAGCGAGGGGGAGCGCCAACAGAGATGTAAAGCACGCTTGTCAGATGACTCCCTGCTACTTCAGGGAGGAGACAAAAGGCACCAAGAGTTCCCCTCTCTGAACCTGTTGTCACTCTCCTTCTTCCCTGTAATCCATAATAGATAGAGGTGTTGTTGCATGACGGCGAACACAGCAGAGGTTTGCCTATCATAGCGCTCTTGATGTGTGTGATTTTTGGATCGCTTTGTGTTTGCTTACCGCCAGGCGAGGGTGAACCTTGTTTAACTTTTTGGGGGCGAACTCGTCTAGTCGGTATGTGTGCAAATTTGACAACCGGAAAGGGGAGGATGTTATCGGAGCCGAGCACAGCACCTACATTAAGCGCCCATCATAAAAGATGGAGTGGAAGACAGCCCCATCACTAACTAATCACCCGCACCCAGCATCAAAGAGGCAAGACTTGGACAGAACTTTTCTTTTTACTGCTCCATTATTTTTTTAAATCAACTTTCTCATACTTCCTCTTTGGTCCACTTTGGATTTGTAACTTTTTTTGAGTTTTTTTTTTTTTTGTGTTTGTGTCTTGGATTAGTAACTAGCCCATCTGCCTCAGAGTTGAGAGGTTCTCGGTTCAAATCGAAGTCCAGGCACTTCTGTTCGCGTTTTCTTCCGTGATTCCAGTTTCCTCCCACAATCCAAAACAAGTGTTACAGAAAACAGAGAGAGATGAAGTTGCTTTTAGTGGCTTGGGTTTATAGTATATACGAATGCTTTTCCATGACAAGTTCCAGAACAGCTTGGCCCCCAGTGTGCCCCTGGCCTTGGTTGTCCTGTCCTTGGTCTCTATTTCTTGTCCATTAAAAAAAGGCCCCAATCAAAATTGTGAGGCTGATTTAATGTGTGGACTCCTCCTGATGTGAACTGTGCGAGCCAGTATCGAATTCTGAAGCTCCTTATACAATATATATTTTTTAAGTCCTAAAAAGATGTGGGTTACTCCAAAAAGTTGAATGCGGTGAAAATAAAGACGAAGGTGTCAACATGTTGAAAGACTGGGCGCGCCTTTCTCCCATACCTTTTTACCACAACTTTTGCTATCTCCGTCACAGGTCCATATGAAATTGTATATATGGTTAAGTGTTGCTGTAAAACACATTGCGTTGGAAAAGCGGGACAGAACCAGGCTGGTTCCCAGTAGAACTGGTATGGAAAAGGGGCACATGTCTCACAGTCAACAGGTTCTGTGTTCAAAACTCCCTTGGGTCCCGGCTTCCTCCCACATTCCTAGAAGGTGCACATTAAATTATCCACAGGGGTGAAAGGTTGTTTGTCTGTACAGTATGTGCTATGGGATTGCCTGCAAAAAAATGGCTGCTGTTCATTAGCTCGAGACACTGCATTTCAGACCCCGCAGTGTCCGATTTGTTATAGCAGTAAATGAATCCCCTGCTTTGTCACCTCGTGGATAAAGTTAAAGTATCTCGATTAATTGTTGTTCGTTGTTAATCTACGTCCAACTGATGTAATCATGTACTTTTTACAATGGTGCATAGTTTTTGCACATTATTCTTTTACACATAGTGGATGAAGAAGAGACAGAACTGTGCCGCGAGAAAGCAGTTTAATAGCCTGAAAGTAGGAATATGAAGATGATGTTTCACTCCAGTCCAGTAGATGGCAGCCATTTGCTTTACAAAGGGGTAAACAAATGGTAAACAGCTGATGGAAAAAGCTGTCATGTTGGCTTTCGTACATGCTTTTTATTAGTCATAATGAGGAATTTAACAAATCTTAAATGTACCACAGTGTGATTTATTACCCCCCCCATTTCTCACCATTGAAGACTTGGACCAAGCAATGTGGGATTTGCAATGTCACTTCTATTCGATATTATTAATGACAGGACTCTAAACTTGATTGTCCTCATCAGGAAGGCAGACCACAAAGGGCCAAGATGAATAGTGAGCTGTCATCATTCCTTAGTTGTCATATCAGTATAAATCAACCCTCTTGAATAGCGTCTACGCAAAAAGATTTGGGCTCTGACATCGTAATATATGCAGAAGATTACTGTTATTTATTCCCGTTCAACGATCAATCTGCGAGTGACATCATGGCGGTTAAAGCTGCAGCACATCACACGTTTGGTACATTGGTACAAGCATTTGTACAAAGTATTGAGATTCAGAAAACTTTATTTATCCCCGTGGGGCAATTAGAGTATGAAAAACACCTCTAATCCATAATAAACACACAATCAAATAAAAAACAGCAAGTATAAAAATCATTTATGTTGCTGTGTAAACTAGTCGTCATTTACTTGCAACCTCAAATAGTTTGCCTGTGCCATCGTAAACCGAGAACTCTAATTAATTATTTGTTCCTCTTCCCAGTCTATTAAAGAAACGTAGTCATCCCCGAGTATGCCAACACAGCCGATGCACATTAATCAAGAAGGACTCAAAAGTTCACCCATGAGAGCTCTGTCCGTATTCTAAACAACTGTAACTTGCCTCTGGGCTGAAAAATGGAGACTTAATCTTGACAAAACAATGCAAGAGTGTGCTACCCACAGTTTTTGAGTGCAGAGGCTGAATACTAAAGTGAGGAGGATAGAATATTAAGGGGATTCTCGGGGCACAAGATGACACTAAAATTGTGTCAGTTGCAACCACAGAGAAGACGCCAAGGGAATAGAAAAGAGGAAAGGTTGAGGTCAGGCTGTGCGGTGCAGGGATTATTTTTTTTAAAAACGCTGATTTGTCAGAATGTGCCGCTCGCCCCTCGCCGCTGCCCCCCCCACCTCCTCTCGTCGCTTTCACCTCGGCAATAAAAAATAAAGCTAATTAGAATTCTCACTTGCAGTGTGACAGGGAGTCAAGTGCTCTCTTCTTCCTCCTGCTCACACACAGCAAAGTTGCTGGTGCTCACTCCGCTTCCACTTATCCAAATTACGATCACTTTCTGTGAGTGTGTGTGTGTGGGGGGGTGCGTGGGGGTGGGGGCGTGCGCTGGGTTTATTTGCTGTATTAATTTGCAGATGATGAGCGCGGTAGGCTACGTGTCGGAAACGGATGCTTTGCTTCTCAGTGTTGGTGGTAGCCTCGAGCTGTAATTACGACGACGTACTCACTTCCTGACAAACACTCTGGTGTGAAAATGTTCAGTTCTCTGTTGTGATGCAGAGGAGCGCACAGACGAGAGGCGGGCGCGGGGGTTAATAGCGACACGAAGCCAGTCATTATTTAGTGTGCATAATATGTACTGTATGGATCAAAGTATTGGGACATGCCTCTTGATCAATGAATCAATCACGAGTAGGACTAATTGCCATAGTTTGCCCTGACAAGACATTTTGAATATGGGGAAGAGATACAAAGCAAGGTCCATAAAGAGGTGCTTGGATGAGTTGGGTATAAAATCACTGAGCTGGAAACACGATGGATAATGTTTTAATGCTTAGTGTTGTTATCGGGTAAAGGCGGCTTGATAAAATGACCAAATCGAATGTGCCGTGAATACTGAATAATCAGATAAAAATAAAATTGAATATGAGGAAGTATGTTTGCGTTAATACCCAAAGGTTGCACGACCAAGTCCCTTTCACGTAACACTTGATTTTCAACTTGTTGTTTTTTTCAATATTTTCATTTATTTTAAAAATCTTATTTTTTTGAGGTGGGTGCATATTGGAGTTCTATCAGCATTTTATTTTTATTTTTTTAAGAATTTGAAGTTGGGGGGGGAAAAAGTCATCCAGTTTTCAATGCCCGTCACTTATACACAGGTTTTTGTTCGCTGGCCAATTCTTTCTAACATCCACGTTCTGTTTTCTCTTCAGATCGTGACTTCAGCATCCAGGTGAGCACGGAGCGACGGTCCTTCACGGCCGGTGAGCCGCTGGAGCTCCGCTGCACCATTGAGGCGCAGAACGTCCTTGAGCGATTCTTCATGGTGTCGTGGGTCTTCAGCAGCTCACCGGTGGCCGTGGTGGGCCCCAGTGCCGTGCCTGTCCTGGGAACCGACTACGTGGCTCGCGAAGCTGCCGGCCACATGACGGTGCGCAAGGAGAGCCCCAATGTGCACCTCCTCAAGCTGCAGCACCTACGCCCCGACGACGCCGGCAAATACATCTGCCGCGTGACAGAGCGGGAAAAGACACCCACGGGAGACTTCATCGACCGCAGCAAGCGGTCCCGCAACGTTCAGATCACAGTGCAGCCGCTCAGTGAGTCATAATCCGGTCACGAGGCCACTGGCTTAGTTGTTCTGTCCTTACTTGTCAATTACACGAAGAATCATGAGCTATTCATAAGAGCAGTTTTAGTGGTATTGAATGTCCCCACCTCTCTCCTTTTGCCATGACAGATAGCCCCTATTGTTAGCTGTGAGTAAGTAGAGATCAGATAATGCTGCTCTTATTCCTAATGTATTTTCCCTTTGAGTGGATTGCTAAGGAATTGTAATGTAGAATTATGGTCCTTCCCATAAAGCGGGTCGGAGGGATGTAGGGGGGAGGGGGGGGTACACCAGGATAATGGAAATCTGTAGAGTCTAGACTTACAGAGGTTGAACTAACAGCCATGAAATAAGACGACAAAGAAATAAAAGAGCCAAAGAAAGGCGCATCACTTCTGTGCCCGCCAAGAGGTTCCCCACGTCGGGTGATGAGGTTCTTTTCGGATGTATGGCCGGCTGGAGTCAGTCAGACTTACACCTGATCGTTGCAAATTTGACTTCTGAAAAGCAGAAGGTTCATCTGTTTCATCCCCCCTCATACGTTTTGACATCGTAGTCTCTCTGCGCTGGGACAATCTGTGTCGTCAGCCGCTGCCTTTCCTAAAAACAACAACAAAACCCTTCCTAACCACAAAGTTGCGTCTCCTTTCAAGCGGCTAACGCCATGCTAACCCGACCCTGATACGCGCCTCCTGCTAAATCAGCCCACCTAAAATAGCCCCAAACCAGCGGAAGTCTCCAGGGAAACCCCTTTTAGGGTTGAATTAGTTTTTCCAACAAAGACCGTCAATGCCTTATAAAGGATGTTTACGGAGGTTACGCAAGTTAAGGAAAACCTGGAACGGCGTCAAGCAAGCAGTTGAGACTGAGGTGGCGCTTTTTTTTTTATGCTTGAGCGTCTTTCTCATGTTCACACACTCATCTAAATTTGTGCTGCGCCACTCTAAAACGGGAAAGTGGGAGAAAGTCACTACCGAGATGTGATGTAGTCACAGCAAGTCAACGCTAATGCTATGTTTCCCAACAAGGTACTATATATACCATTTGCCATGGTGTACGTTTTATATCAGGAATACATTGATCATTATATCGCAGTGAATTTGTACTTTAACCTAAACACATAATAAGGGGGTACTGAAAAGGGGCACTGTTGAGCTCAGATATTTTGGGACCTTTTACAAAGGAAATGCTGTAAAATGCACAACACACTGAACCAAAACTGGATGTGGAAATTAGGCTAAAGACACGTTTCAAGGTCAATTCGACTTTTCCTAGCAGGTGATTTACCTGTACGGGAAGCAACAAATTAGTACGGTGTATGTAGAGCTCTACGACACAACCGAAAAGCCCTTGTTCATTGATGTGTTGCGCCTCCATAATCTGTGTGTTTTTGTAGAATTATCTCAGGTATGAAAGATTTGGAATGAATGTGAAACGGGTTGGGAAAAAATGATTTTTAGGTTTGACTGTGATATCAGCGGAGTGGCTAACGTAATATACATTCATACACGGCTCATGTCTGTTGGGGAGGAAGAACAAAGTTTGGCCGGCTGGTACTTTAGTTTTTGGGTTAACTGCAGCTTTGTGATGTTTTTGAAGTGAAGAGGTTGTCGTAAAGCGGGGAAAGCAAGCAAGAGAGCCTGGAAGGACTTCTTACCCTCCTCTTCA
Source organism: Hippocampus mohnikei (assembly GCA_026261675.1). Taxonomy (NCBI): domain Eukaryota; kingdom Metazoa; phylum Chordata; class Actinopteri; order Syngnathiformes; family Syngnathidae; genus Hippocampus; species Hippocampus mohnikei. The sequence goes on from JAKGUB010000106.1 coordinate 10,226,233, forward strand.
TCTGCCTCTTGTGATCCAATCCTTCTTAGCTTAGTGAATAAACTACTGCGAGTTCGAAAGACTAAAAAAACCCATCCCCTACACAAACCCAAACCCACCAGGGCCTGCTCACTATCCGTCACTCTGATGCGCCTCGGGCCAGAAACGTATCCGCAATAGCAACCTCTCACGTACACCGGCAAAGACTGGTGCGCTACGCATCGCGCAGGTTGGTTTTATACTCCAGGGAACAGGCTTTGTAATTTGTTGCATTGCCACTGGGCTCATGTTCTCTGGGATGTTTTAATACTGAATGTGTGCTTTGCTGTTGTCTTTTGGATTCAGCGTGGGGACAGGATTTTTAAAAATCTTCCATCTCGTCCCTCGCTGACTTTGATCGAGTTGTCCGTTTTCCTTATAGAGAGCAACATCACCGTCTTGTTGTCGAGCAACTCCTCTGAGGTCCTGGAGGGCAACGTGATGCAGTTGACCTGCTCGGTGCAGTCCACCACAGGTCCGCTGTCTGTTGTCTGGCAGTGGACGGACAAGCAAGGCAGTGAACCGGCCCAGAGGTTGGCCTCTTTGGACAGAGATGGCACCGTTCGCCACAGCGATTCCTACAGGGAGCGCTCCAGCTATGGCGAGATACGAGTCGAGAGGTCGGCGCCTGACACCTTCTTACTGTCCATCTACAACGTCTTGCCTGGGGATGAAGGGCAGTACAGTTGCACCGCAACCGAGTGGTTTCAAAGCGGCACTGAACCGGAACTCAGCTGGGAGCAGATTGGAGAGAAGTCAGACACGCGGGTGGTCACCGTCAAGACTGTCGGTAAGTTTTTTTAAAGTCTGAACTGCTTTCAAGACCATTCACATGAAAAGGAAAAAAATGTGCTTATGTTTTTGCGACAGAATGAATGCTTAAGGCAGGAAAGGCCTTCTACCAAGTAGCTAAGTTTACAATTTGATTTATTGTAAGCATTGTGAAGAATACCAAAATAGCTGAATTGTTCCATTCCACTATACGGCAACCTTCTATTGTTGTGTAGTGTTGCAGTATCCACTGGATGGAGCGAGACACATTGAAGTGCAAAGTGACGTGTCAGTCATAAACTTTTATGGATCAAATGCAGTCTTGTTGTAACTCATAAAGCTAACGGCTAGAACTGATCAATCAAGCGATATCAACGACACCGTTATGGACACCCGCTTAAGTCAATTATGTGGTCCACTGAATATGCTCATGCAAGGTTGACTTGTCATTTGATCAATAGCGGTGTGATTGTACATCACAGCTCGAGCTGCATCCACTACAGCCTGTTAAACGGTCAGCGCTATGTCGTCAACTGTACCACTTTTTGGCACTTACTGTCTATTCGGGTGTCAACCGTCTTGCTTTGGTACCGAAACGTGGGGAGCTAGACACACTGGCTGACAGACCGCACTCAGCCCATGGAATTGGAGACGGGCAAATATGTGCCATCTCGACAGACAGAAGAATCAAACAAAGGTCTTGCTCTTTGTTGAAACATTTTAAAAACCCGCACATGCCTCTTTAGTGTTGGTCCATTATTGAAGCTTTTCAGGTTTTGATGCCATGATGTAATATTATGTTGTAAATGTAACTGTACATAGCGAATATAACCTTTAAACTTTGATTTGACTAAAATCGTGAATTAATTCCAAATCACGATATCTTGTCAGAAAAATTGCAATTCACTCTTTTCCTAAAATCGTTCCGCCCTACCATGTCATGCTATACACAAATGAGAGTCCAAAACAATTGTGAACCTCCGACGCATGTTAACTAGACTGGATTTCTTGATCAGTAACTGAATCAATGGCCGGCCGGGCGAAGCTCCGAGCTGTGCTAAGCAAGCTTCATAAAGACATGCTTGCATGAGTTTAGGCCGGTCGAACGCGAAAAACTCAACCTCATCACAGGAAGAACAAGTAGAGAGCTTGTGAGCTGGAGATTTTCAAGGTTTAAGGACACACGCCAAAAGTCTCGTAGAGTCTTCCCAGAAGAGTGCAAGCTGTTCCAGCAGCACATTTTCTTCGGTTTTCATTCACTGTAGGTGTAATGGCCGCGTGTCCCATTACTTATGTCCATAGCGAGTTTTCGAACATTCCATGGTTTATTCATGTTCTGCCTAGGGGTAAAGAACTATTAGGGCACATTCTCACACCACCTGCCACACGTCAAGTGTTGCATGCTGTGGTGGCAGTCATTATGCGCACAGAGACACACGTACATGCACGCACACACACACACACACACACACACACACACACAGATTAGTTGGATTTATCCAAATGGAAATTCAGCACCGATGTGTTTCACAGTGTATGGGTCTGCCCTCCATCAGTGCAGAGTTAAGAAGAACATTCGGAGTACAGGCTGAGAAAACCACTGGAGCGAAGCGGTGAGGAGCTGGCAGGTCAAGAGCAGAGGGGCTCAATACGCACCGGCACACACACACACACACACACACACACACACACACACACACACACACACACAGATTAACTTGCTTCAAAGAGGTCCGATTTTAAGTGGCTATTTGTTGGCTTCAGGCAGACATTCGTTTGAGGAACAAGAAGGCCTGTTATGTTCCGTATTTTCACGACCCTGAAAAGTCTGCCATTTTCTCCAAAATGGATGGGGCGCCTAATAATGCGGGTCGCCTTGTGTATGCACCGAGTTCCAAAATCTATGAATGTTGTCGTGTGACTTCGATGAGGGGTCCGTTTGACTGACCGGACTTAACTGAGGACAGCATGCGGATGTTGAAATACTTCAATAAAGTACAACGAACTCAGTTTTGCTCCAGCTGCCTTTTTAAAAAGATATGCTAGCATGCATGGATGCTACCGTATTTTTTAAGCTAGCATATCATTTACCATTTCTGCGTCCAATAATACAAAGCATCTTTCTTTAATATGTGTTAAATACAGAAATAGCATCCGTAACTGAGTCTGCGCCTTTATATACGGTGCGCCGTATGGTCGTGAAAATACGATAGTTTGGCGCAAACAAGTCAAGAGGTTCTTGTCTCTGCCCCCTCTTCTAGTCCCTGTTTGTACTGTAGATGAATGATGTGTGCTGTGATGCGGCGGACATTTTGTGTTGAACTTCATCTTGTATTTATTTTGGTTTGTGTGTTCACCACAAAAAAAGTATTATTGGATCCACATCCCTTTTGTGGAAGCCTGTTAGTTTTTCTGTTTAGTTATAAGGCTTGCTGATTTTGTCTACCTAAAAAGAAAAAAAAAACATCCTCTGGGCACATGGATGGGTTCTACTGTGACCTGCCCCTCTGAATCGATTGACAGCCTAATGCTCCGGATATTATATATGGTCATTTTAACCTAATTGAATTCATAGCCTCCTAATGGACTCCCGCTGCCTACTAACAAAACCCTGGAGGGCATCCTCGGAAAACATCCACTGGGAAACTTCTTCTTTTCATTTGTGTGCCACAGTCAAGACAAGGCAGCATGGTGCAGTAGCTTAGTTTGACAGACTAGAGTGGAGTATTTTTCAACAAAACAAAACACACAGACTAGCCGCCTTTTATGCTGTGTAGTCTTTCCATTTCAATGAAAATAGCTGCCCAGGTTTTTGTCAGTGAGAAAATGAAAAACCCCAGGCAGCCTCCGCCGCGGTGGGTTAAGTGGACCGGACTGAAAAAAAAAAGCCATTGATTACACCGCCCTAAAGCACAATGGGGAGGATGGCTGTCGGAGAAAGAGGGATGAGGGACAGGACAAAAAATCAAGACGAGGGAGACCTTTTCGTCGAAAATAACGAGACATATTTCCTCCAATTTTTGTTTTGTTGTTTGCTTAGTGCTTCATATTTAACATCACAAACATGGCGGCAGATCATTTTAGGACCGAGATCCCACGTCGCCCGTGGGCGTATGTTGATCACAATGCATGATGATGATGGAACATTTTGGCCTAATGAGGACAGTTTTCACTCGGCGGCGAGGTGGGCGGAGATCGAACATCGGTGCTTAAAAGAAGTCTTTCCCTTGTGTTTTCTTTGCCATCGCTGTTAATGTTGAGGCGGGCTCTCACTGTGAATGAAGCGCACACACAAATGCTGACACGCGGGCGAAAATGTGGAAAAAATAAGTGACTTCTCGCAGTTCCTGTACATGCCGCGCTTACCACGCTGCTAGGGAAATTGTTGGTGGTAGATGAAGTCGTGCTTGGATCTGTATGAATTCAGCGCACTTGTGAAAGACCCTCAAGAAACCTCAACGCTAGGTTTCCCCCGGTTTGTGTGCATTTTCGACAGGTGGATTTTCTCCAGTTAGTTACCCCAGCTTCCTCCACATTCCAAAAACAGACCTGCGATTGTCGATATGTGCCCAGTTGTGTTAATGTTACCAGCCATTTCTAAATTTAGTCTCAATTTTCGTTCAATTTCAACCCCGCTTGTTTGATGTCCCATTTAGTCAACTTCATTCCCTTTTTCTGAAGTTTTGGTCCGCTCTAAGTTGAGCATTTTAGTCTTTTTTATACATTTATGAAATGTTTTACAGTGATATTTAAGTATATTTCTCATTTCCATGGACCTATGGCTAAAAAGTGAAGCGTGGAGAATCTCTGTTTCACGAATGAATGAGTAGTCAATGAAGCGGGCAATCATCACCAGCAGCCTCTCAAATATCGACACTGCTTTTTTTTTTTTTTCTCGCCCCTTTCGCCTCTGCTCATATTATAATATCGCTACGACGGCCAGGGCAATCCACTTCTTTGACAAGTACATCATGTTGTTTATGGTTCAATAAATAAAATGTTTCCTGAGAGACCCCAGGGGTTGCAGTTTTTCCCATTGCATCGAGTTAGTATATATGTGCCAAGCATCAGATGCGAGTTGCTGGCGGCTGGATTTATTTATTGATTTTGTCCAGTTTGGCTGCGATTTGCGGCACGGCTTGAGCTGAAACATATTGGGAAGCTCTGGAAAATATGAATCAGATCCAATATGTACTCTTGGTTACGTTGCCTGTGTTATCATCATCATCATATCTTCTGTTCTCTCGCCACCAGAGTCCTCCTTCGTGGTCTCCGCCTCATCACGGACCCCATCTGTAACCTACGGAGACTCCTTCGACCTCCTGTGCTTGGTCAAGCCCCGCCACAACCCTCGCGTCCCCACCTCCGTCACTTGGCGCTTCATGCCGGCTGGTACAGAGGCCTCCGGCGAGGGCGAGTTCAAGGAGGTGGTGACTTTCACCCGGGAGGGTACGTTGCAGTGGGGGGAACAGCTGCTCGGTCTGGGCACCCGCACCACCGTTGACCGCTCGCACTCCAACACCAACTTCCGGCTGTCCGTGACGCGGGCGGGGCGTCGCGAGGCCGGCAAGTACCAGTGCACCGCCGTTCTGTGGAGGAAAAACTACGACAACAGCTGGAGCAGAGTGGCCAACCGTACCTCCAACCTGCTGGGAATCAGCGTCTTCCAACCAGGTAAAGCACTGCGTACATTCATGTGGCCCTCACTGGAGAGCACACACACACACACACACATACAGAGAGTGAGCTGCAGAGCTGAGAGGAAGTCCGCATTCTATAATTGCTCTTGGTCTCTAGTTTAGCAACTAATTGGTGTGTGCGTCAGGATGGGGTCTCCTGTTGGAGCTCGGCGAATGGATCGCTAAAGATCCCACAGGAAGGAAGAACAAAGTGGGAAAAGAAGTCAGGAGGATGGGGAAGCGAGGAACCGAGACGGTCGGGTCAGGGTGGCAAAGTGTGATAAAGAGAGTGAGCCTTCTCTCCTTGAACTTGTGTTTTTCGCAGCAGAGGCATTAAACTGTCCACGCTACCTGCACTGGACCTCTGTGCCACACACGCACACACGCACACACACACACACACACACACACACACACACACACACATACACACGCACACGCACACAGACACGCACACACGTCCAATTAGTGGCTAAAGTCAAACAACAAATCGACACACAGACACACACCGGCCCAATTTAGCACAGTCTTGTATGGCTCAACAGCATGATACATAATTCATAATGCAGGTAAGGTAAAGGCCCCGTGGTACCTGCATAACCAATTTGGAGTGAGAATGAACGAGTCACGTGGGTCAGCGTTATGTATGATGATCAGCAATCATCTGAAAGGCAAATTGATGGCGCGTGATGCAATGTTGTTCTCGCCAGAAATGTCAATGAAATTGCACTAAAAGGCAGGCTTTCTATTTTGTTGATGATTATCCGCCCTGTCCTGTCACAACAAAGGCCACAGACATGGCTCGCATAAATTACTACATTTTGCCGCAATGTCAAAGCAATTGAGGCAATATTAATTTATCCATTTTTTATAGAAGTGGTCTCCAACCACCGGTGCCCTGGCCAATTTTCTTCTGGGTCGAACATTTCTGTCCCAATTGGAAATGTACATCGTCACTCGGGCACTCTTATATTCGGGGAATATATGTCAGCACCTCACCAAATGAATAGAAATGCCATTAACTAGTTCCAGACTCTGGGCGGCCCGGTGGTCCAGTGGTTAGCGCGTCGACCTTACAGTGCAGAGTCGCAGGGTTCGACTCCGGCCACTCTGTGTGGAGTTTGCATGTTCTCCCCGGGCCTGCGTGGCTTTTCTCCGGGTACTCCGGTCTCCTCCCACATTCCAAAAACATGCATGGCAGGCTGATTGAACACTCTGATTGTCCCTTGTTGTGAGTGTGAGCGCGGATGGTTGTTCGTATCTGTGTGCCCTGTGAATGGCTGGCAACTGGTTCAGGGTGTCCCCCACCTACTGCCCGAAGACAGCTGGTATAGGCTCCAGCACCCCCTGCGACCATTGTGAGGATAAAGCTGATAAAAAAATGGACTGGATTGGATAGTTCTAGAGACCCCCCCCCATCATAGACTGAGGAGCCCCTATAAAGAAATGATGGTTATGAATTTAAGACAGTGAGCATGCATGGATATGTGACGTTTGCTTGTGTCCTTTAGCGTGCCCGCGGGCAACATTTGTGCTAACAAACACAGACTTGGGTAATCAATAAGTCTTTCACAGCGAGACAGAGGAATGTAGTCACATGAGCAGACTTGACCGTCTCTCATTGCGCAATATCGATCCCCTTACGCAAACAGGCGCACGCATGCCGTAGCGCGACATTGCCAGCTAGTTTCGTGTCTGTGTTGTGACCTTAGCCGTCCACACAGAAGACAGCGCGTCGACCGGCCCTTCGCGAGTTATTTGGAAATCGCCTCATCATCCTGAAAGCTCATTTACTTTCCCCGGTGGGCACTTTGCTTTAAACCCACACTGTCTACAGGGGAATGCATTCAAGGTCCTCCTCTGCCTTTTTTTTTATTTTAATCTTTGATCCTAAAGTGGTCAACCACCCTGATATTCCATCCGTAAAAAACGATCATTCCATAAGCTGTCAAATGGAAGTCAGCAACGGTGACAAAGCAATCATTGTGTATTTGGTGGCGCAAATTCCTTCATATTATGAGAAATGAGGCGCCGCTCAAGTCCTCGCCGCGCCGTGTCCTTCACGTCCGGGGACCTTCATTCACACCGATGATTTGTTTCCACTTCCTCTCTATATTCTTTGAGTGCTAGCCAATCAGGCCCCGGGTCTTCTGACCCTCACAAAGGCTGCGTGTGAAATGAGGTGTGAGCAAACACAGGGACTGTCCAGATACATAATTGAGCGGCTGGAAATCGCGCTCCCCCTGGTACCCGCTCAATATGCATGAGCCGCCTGGCCCGCGTGGTGAGCGCGTCGACATGTGCTCATATACATCCGCGCTCTCGCATGAACGGCCCAGCTCACGCGTTTTCCTCGCCTTGTGCCTCTGAGAGCTTTTCCTGTGCTTGCTTTGCATATTCACAGCAAACCCGCCTCATCCCTGATTCCCAGCGATGCTGGTGTGGAATTATTTTTGCCAGCTTCCTCATGCTTCATTCTGGCAATCTCTTTACTTACAGATTGCCTAAGTGGGAGGGGATGTTTTACCAAGGAATTTGTTTTTGAAACTTTTTGATGACTTGTATAGCAATAGTTCAGCTTGCGTTGCCTATCATCACCAAATGTGTGTACAGCAGGCATCATACAACACAATGATAACCTTTTCACCAGTCTGGCATCAGACTGCAAATTATCTTGTTGTCCTGTTTCGTCACAGTTTTATGTTATTACGAGTAATATTTTAAAGAAGCAGCCTTATAGTTCTTTTGACTTGTATTTAACACACATGCATGGCATATATGCAAGCCTGACTCGCCATTGGCCCAGAATTATGCTTGCTCTTGGTTAAGTGTCGCTGCTTTATTAAATACGTTTTACTGACATCTGATCGTTCTGTTGGTGTTTCCTTGAGCGTAGCTCCATCTGGTGGATGCATTGTAGATTGCGTCTTTTAATGGGGTGCGCCCAATGTATGAAAAAAATACAAAATAGGCCATTCGTTTAAGGTGCGCCTCATAATCCATTGCGCCTTTTAGTGTGGAAAATACGGTACTTGTAAATAAAATGTATTATTATTATTACTGACCACTGTTTTCCCGGGGAAAAAAAGGAAAAAAGTGCCTACGGAGAAAGTCATCTTAGATAAATAGAAAGCTGCAAAATAGGATGTTCATTTCCTGTAGGTATAAATACAGGAGTCCCAATACTTTTGTCTTCATCTACATGTGATTGCTCCAAATAATTATGTGCCAGTAGCCTTGGGTCTACTTCCTGTCCCCAAATTGCAAATCTCATGGGGGATGAGAGGAAGAAAAAAAAAAAAAGAGTTCACCATTCAAACAGCATCTTGCACTCGTGTACTTCATTTCTATTTAGCTTGAGTTATCCAGCACAGGCTGCAAGCAGTGGGTGGTCTATTGCTTAGCGCCATCAATCTAATGTGTGCACGCAACATACAAACACGGCAGGGAGGGGGCCTGACCTCCCACGGCCCATGTTTAATTTTCTTCGAGGATCTTCCCTAATGTAATCCCCGAAAAAGACATTAGAACATGTGATCCACTTCCCGCGTACACTGGCTGCATTTATTACTTTTTTACCTGATTGGGTTTTCGCTATTGTGTCTCGCTGCAGCACAATAACGGCAAACACGTGTTCAGCATGGCAGCTCACCGGGGGAAGCCTTCATCTCCATGACACAATCTAATATCGTCAGAACACAAACTGCGCACACACGAATCCGTGCACATTCATGCAGCAAACACACACAAATAATTATGCGGAATTTTCCCTAATGGAAGTGGAGTTTAGTTTAATGATGGTTTGGGGAGTTCAATAAATTTTTCTCATCATTTTAGCCGGCGCGTGTCTAGCATGTGGAGTAGGACATTAAGAGGTTATTGGCCGGGCCAGAAGGATGATGGGGATGTCGCCTGGGGGAAGGATAGAAGGGGGGGGGGCGCAGAAAGGGGCTGTCCCACTTTAGCCTGCACCATGGATGAACTTTTGACTACATTTTCTTGGTCGACCATGAGAAATATTAACAATCAGTTAATTGGTTCATTCTCATGTTCAGGACACTATGGTAGCCGCCATATGCAGTGGACATATGAAGTCTACACGCCCCTGCTCAAAAATGCCAGGGTGTTGGAACATACGAAAATGTGCCACATTTTCCCCTTTCCTCCTCCATAATGACCGTCTTCACTATGTTCCATGATTTATTGAATGCCTTGGAAATTTCTTCTGCAGCCTTCTCCCGAATGACAGCTTTGAACGATGCCATCCCTCTAATGCTGCAGAAGCTGACTGCCGACCATCGCTCGGGTTATAAACTGTGACTTCTGAAATGTCAGGAAAAGAGGACCGGAATAGCTGAACTTTATTTGGGGTTAATCACAGGCACTTTTAATGGTAGTTGTGTGCTGACGAACATGAGTCGTGATGTGATTTGTTACGTCAAAACACAATGCCACATCTGCAGTTAGATATAAGACAAAGTGCACACTTGTACATCCACAAGAGTTCAGGTTTTTTTTGTTCACTTCCCCTCTCTCTTTTATAATTGAGTTGTACAGGTTATAGGTCACATTAATGGCGGATTTATTTTAATTGATGATATTAGTCTAACCTTTCTATTCACAAAAGCCTGACATTTGAACAGGTTGTGTGTCATACAAGTGGAATGTTTAGTCACGGATAAGCCGTGCATGCTTTTTGAACTTGGGAGGAAGGGATTTGAAACCTCTGAGACTGACAAAACAGCTGTTTTCAGTCAAGTGGCACACTCAAAAAATAATTGGGTAGAAAAGTAACCCAACGGTGGGTCCAAAAAAATGGAACTGACCCTCCCAAAAAAAAAACCCCAACTTTTTGGGTAATGTAACCCCAATATTTGGGTCAAATGCGTAACTCGCATTACCCAATATTTGGTTTTATACATTTAAGGCTAAACCTGGTTTAAGTGAATAACCCACACAGCAACCTAAATTTGGGGTCATTTAACCCAAAAACCGAGGTCAAATATATAACCTACATAACAAGCTAATGATTTGGGTGATACGTTTAACCCCAAAATTAGGATCAAATAAATAACCCACATAACAAGTCACAAAAATCGGGTTGCTTTGTAGTTTGACGCAACTTTTGGGGTGAAATGAATAACCCAAAGTATTTGACCCAAGTGGGTGTGATCGCTTTTTGACCTCTGATTGGTCTATTTTGAGACTGTGTTGACTCCATGTTGACTCAGTTTCTTCCGCAAATCAATTCTTCACAGACATGTCAAAATTGTCAACACTCAATTACTACATTAGAAATCTGTTAGTAGGCCCATCCCGACTCCCAACTCCTCACATCTTTCCGCTCGATTGGCTACCTTTCATTCTTCTCCACATTAATTCTTATCTGTCTCCCGTGCTGTTATCTTGTCGCCGCGCGACAAGAGTTTTTGAGGATTTATGTCGTCGACTCCCCGCAACTTTATCACGCCCTGCTCCCGCTCTCTAATAGTTCTCCGGGGTTATCCTCCCCTTTTTTTTTTTTAATATGCGCTGGCACTAGCAGATGCCACATGTGCGCAATTCTTTTCATGGCGGTGAAACACTTGCCGCCGAGCTGTTATTGATAGCGACTGCAGCGATCGGAGGTTCTCGCTTATCGGGCCATGAATAGAAGCTGTCCGTCTTCATTACGGCCCGCCCTCTCCTCAGCCGCTCCATCTCTGTCTTCCTGCGTTTTTTCTTCTCGCTCCGCTCATAAGTCTCTTTTAATGTCTTTCCCGGTCCCCTTGCTCTCACTTAGCAGCATGTTTTTCCTCGGTGCCCCCCCCCCTCCCCCGAGCTTCTTTCACACGCTTGTGATTTTTCAATATTTTATAATTCCCCGATTCCCTCCTCCCCCTCGTAATTCTCTCCATTATGTTTACATTTTTCTTCAAGCGGCTTCCTCACCGGTGTTTCGTGAATAATAAGGAATACGGTGTTGTGCTTGCCGTTGTGGCAGCGTTATTGCCACCGACACGGTGGTAAATCTCGTTCTTTGTTTTTTCAGCCGCTATACCGTGCTTTGCCCGCGAGCTCACCTGAGGCGGCACTCTGCGCACAGGCTGCCTGCATGCCACTCTTTCCGTGTTTTCTCCCGCCTGTTTACGAGCACGCAATCCGCCGACGCGCAGGGTCATAACGGGTGGTGAGCGCCGAGTCTTCCGGGTGTGCACTGGAACAGAACACAATTTTATGAGAGCCTTTTAATTCGTCATAGTCATTTCCAGACGCTCTAGGTCAAGCTCCGATGTTGACGTCGTCACAAAAGCAAACCTGCGTACTCGCTAAGACACGCACGCGGCTGCGTTCTTCGGTCAAATCCCATTCGATCGAGGTTTTCTATTCTGTGTTGTCTTTCCATCTCTCTTAAGTGTGTTTCTTTGTGTGCCTTGCTACTGCCGCCGTAATTGAAGGCGTACGTCACCGCTAGCTACAGTGATGTACAGCAGTAGTTAAGCAGCAGAGCAGGGCGGGTCGAGGCTCGGCCGGCTCGGATGACTCTTAATGAGCGCAGGTTTTATGCTTATCGGAAGAACCCTTTCCTATGCAAAGACGCTCGCGGTTCCGTTTGATGAATCTTTTTGCTCTCTGCATCTCGAGGCCCATTCATCTCTTGCGCATCGGCTTCCCATCAGGCCAAATCACATTCCAACAGTCGCTCGGGTGTTGGGGAATTTCTGAGACCATGAACAAAAGTGGACATAGGATACGCAAGTTTGCTCCAAATGATTTATTGCAAAAGGGAATTGTAGTTTTGTTTTTAAACCAATACACATGGTATTTTTTCATTCCTAAGCAAAAGGATAGATGAGAGGGTCCAACTAAATATGGGGGTCCTCATACATGTTTGAAGATAAAAATGACCATGTATTGTGGCGAGAGCGGGAAAACTATTTTTCATGATTTTAGTTTTCCGGAGGTGTATTGTTATGAATGATGCAGGTGTGGCTATTTTGGAGCGCCTCGTTGTTGGCCGTGAGTGCATGCAGAGAATGGTGTGGGGGGCACTGTAGGTGCCGCATGAAAGAGCCCTGCAATGACCCGGTGGGATATATTCAGCTACCGGAGGTTTTAAATGGATATATTTTTAGTCGCATCCATTTTTCCAGGTTGATTGACAGTTGAGTGGGGTGTGGTTTCAGCACATTCAGCAGACATGGCCGACTGAGTCGTTCCAGAGCGGAGAGAAAAGGCTTGATTTAAAAAAAAAAAAAACATTTTGAAGCCTCATTTAATCACTCAAATTTGGCAGCACTTCTGTGCTGTGTCAGTTTTACGAGACACATTTATTGACGCAACACATGAACTTAAATGACAGCCATCTTGCGGGATAGAAATAAAGAGTGACTTGAAATAAGCCACTGATGACAGTTAGGAGAAGGTAGGAGCTTTGTTTTGGTGTACATGTGGAGATCCCCATAATTAGCCTGCCTTTGAGATGTTGGGGGCTGAGAAGTTATATCCCTCTGACACAATGTATTGTTGTCATTAGCATAGAAATTAGTCACCTAATTCATCAGGGAGTGTGAGCGAGACTGTTCGACATCCCTCATTTTCCCTTCCCAGTGGCGTGGCAAGTTTAGTGCATTTTGGGATGACGGGGCTTTGGCGAGGGGGCAGCCAGCCAAAGTAAGATGTTGCGCAGGGGATCAAGTCATGTCTAAAGGCTTCAGTCCTGATATGCTCAGTGGGGGTCCCGGCCACGGATTAACCCCAGCCCGTGCTGATGCTAAATGGTAAAGGTTGAGCAGGATGCCTTTAAGACTCCGTAAGTCTTCTGGAGTGGAGCTGTAGAGGCGTTCCAAAATCAACCCCCACCGCCCCCCATCCCTCACGACGCCCCCCCCCCTCTGGGGCATGTTATCGCCTTCTCTCTTTTACAGCTCTCTCATCTTCTCCATCTTCCGAATGCAAAAGCCACTTCACCGTGTGCTTGAAGGTGAGGAAGGGAATCGGCATGGCGAGCTGAACCATGTTAAGTCAACAGAATCGCCAAACTCAAAGGCACTGACGCCCGTAAAATTGACCCAAATTTAGCGGAAAAATATGGCTTGAATACACATTGGGGGTATCCAAATGAAGGAAAAAAAAGCAGAATACAATTCCATCAGGCTTCTGCTACCTGCATTTCAGTTCAAATTCCCCATTTTTTTCGGCACATTTAGACTTAGTGGGGACAGACTTCATCTCAGCACAACACACACACACACACACACACACACACACACACCAGCTACACTTGCGATACGATCAAATCAGCCAGCGGCGGCTTTGCACAAGCACAATGGGCGTTAAAAATGTTATCACTGTTTATCGGTAGGCCCTTCCATCCCCTTGACACTGTACTATCCCCCCCCCCACCCCACCCAAAGCATCTCCAGGTACAAGTACTGCACATTCCTATATACTGAGTGCCATTCGCCTTTGCAAAGGTTCATGTATTCATTTTGTGGAACAGGAGCACAAGCAAAATATGAAAAAGTGACTGAGCAGTAGGTTCCCTCAGCACATCCCCAACTATAACTGCGCGAGAAACTCATAACAGATTTCAAGTTGAACTTTTACTTGGACAAGCTGCCATACATTTCATAGGCTGCTGCGGTTTCCAGGGCAACCTGGGTGAACATCACGGCATGGCAAAGATAACTTAAATAGGACCGCAGGGATTGGATCTTCCACTGCGAAAGCACGGCAACGATTAAGCAAAATTTAATTAAAAGTATGATTGTTGCTCCGCGAATTGTATTAAAATGTGTCATCGGGCCAAAACGGAGATCTAATGATATGGTCCGTATCCCATTTGTGCCTCCTGCGGTACAACAGCTCCACTACCTCAGCGTTTTTCCTGGGCTCGTGTACTGTACACATGCAGGCGCACGGAAATCCACACTTTGCAGCGTCTAATTGGCTCATTCAACCCTCATTTCAACCCTGTCCCATGTGTGCCCAATTTGTCTCCTTTAATGGCAGCTAAAATTTTCTCTTTCCCCCCCCGCAAACCCCACATGTATTTTTTTGTGTTTTTTGGCACAAAGTCTTCAGCTCGATTTTGATAAGGAAGGCAGGATAGCAAATTGAACCCCCAAAAGCAGCACAACACAACACTTGTTTTGGAGGCTGCACAACAACAACAGCAGCAGCAGTCAGTGGGGAGTGGATGAGGATAACTATCGCTCATGAAAAATTTGCGGCGAACCTCAAAGCAGCGGCAAAACTGGAAGGGGGCAAGTGTTCGTTAAGTAGAGGATGCAGCCTGACTCTTCAAAAGAGGACCCACCACAACTCCTTTCCAATCCCTGTCTCCGCTCCACGTGGAGTCTTTTAAATACGTGATAGGCTTATCTCCTATTTTCCCCCTTCGTCAAAAACACTTTTGACCAGCCATCACCTCCCCTCTCCCGGCTGTTACTCTGATTTATGCGTCTCCTGATCAAGTTCTGTCTAATCACCTGACAGCACCGTCATGAATATTCCAGAAGTCTCACCTGTGCTCATGAATATGGATGGCACCTTAAGCACTCTTACAGAGGTGCTGCTAGGTCTCCCGTGAACGTTTGGGCTCTTATTTAGATATACTTGCCTAATATGTACTTAATGACCGTTGAGCTGCCCAACGTGCCAGTGGGCCGCGCGAGCAAAAGAAGAGAAGGCCATGTGGGCGAACGTATGTTTTTTGCAGATGAGAGGAAAACAGTCGCGAGCAATCACTTCTGTGACAGACAGATACCTTCCTCAAATAAATCTGACACCTAGTTGGGGTGTGAACAACACGAGGAATCAGTTAAAAAAAACAAACAAAGCACAGCAACAGAGAAAGCTAACTTTAGCGTGTGTTTATTTTGGCTTAATTCAACTCATGCTTGAGTAGGTGCTGAAGGTGATAGGTGAGAATGTGAAAGGGCGTACCTTTCCTTTTGCCCATGTGATAGGCTCCAGCTAACCTGCGACTAGGAATGAATAATTTTGAAAAATTATCTCATTTGTGTGTCACCCCCCACCCCCCACTCCCCATATTGCGATTGAGATTTATTATGCAATTATTTTTCCATGTGGGGTTTTTAGATGGATGGATGGATGGATGGACATGAAGCAGTTTTTTTTTCCCCCCAAATTGTTCGTCACTGCATTGCCATGTCGACTTGAATATGAATATGTTTGACTAGTTCAGGCCTACTGTACCTGCGACCATAATACAAACGAGCCATATACAGTAGAAAATGCTTGGATGTTGCCTCGCACCTTTGCTGTGCCATAGCTCACGCATGCACGCACACACACATTCTTATGTATTCCATCATTTCCACTTAGCTGCAATGGTCTGTTTTCTGGCTGCTCCCTTCTGAGTAAATTTCATCGTCTTATACCCTAGAGTCCAAACTGAAGATTGTCATCCTCCTCCGTTGTTGTTGTTGTTTTCATTTCTTGTTTAGATGGTGTTTTATTTTGAATTGGAAAAGCCACTCGCCTAAACTCAGGTGAGTACAGTGTAGTGCAAAAGTGGCAAACGTTTTGTATAAAAGTGTTTTGGTTTTTGTGTGTGTGTGTTTGTAATCCCGTTAACCAAACGACAAACCCACCTTGATGAGAACACAAGCCCCTTGGCGTTGGTAATAAAACAGGTGAGCGCGAGAACTGGCGCTTGAAGTTTGAATGCCGACTTAGAGCAGAACAGAGGAAATGTTGACAATCCCATTTTGATGACATCCCCTGGAGGCTCATTAAGAGAAAGCCGCCGATGCGAACTCCACTCTCTGCTGAGGGAAGGCGTGTAGACGTCGAGCCTGCCTTGTTACTTTGTGATTGAACTGGCTCCCTACTCTCTATCCCCGCCCCTCCCCTACCCGCTACCTAGCCGTCCTAATCAATGGCACATTCACTACTACTTACTGAACTTGGATCATATGGATTGCTTTAGTGTTTTCTCTCGTGTAACGTTTCGAGCGGAGCAAAAGCAAGGCAGAAGCGTGCCGCCCTCTGCGGGAATGGACACGTGTGAGGACGTGACGAGCGGCTGCTCTGTGAAGTCGCTGCTCACTTAACGTCGCATTTCACTGCCAGACTATTCTGGGGGGAGACGTGAAGGTTGTTTTGCAATAGAAGAGGGCCGCATTTTTGCTTCATTGCCACTCTCGCTCTCCCGGCTTGTTTGTGGCTCCTCCGTCCCGCCACTGCGTGAGCGAATGCTTAATTATAACAACTTGTAATAGCCGGCCATGCTTTCTTAATAGGGCTTGAATAATTTGCATATTTAATCTTTGAAAAGGCATTTCTGTAAACACTAATGTACAGCTCTCACGTTTTCCCTTTTTCTCCTGGCCACAGCTTCAAACTTGAAATGGGGGGGGGGGGATCTTCCTTCCTTGCCAACCCAATCTTGCATGGCTCTCCTTTTGAAGGTCCGGAGGTAATTCTCTTTGCAAAAGAAATGATTGCCAAGATTCTTCAGCGTTCTTACGGTCATTTCTGTGGAGATGAGGCTTCCTATCTGGGACGCACGTGGATGTCATGGCAATGATGGCGAATGCAAGAGCTCTTCCTTGTCCTTAATTAGGACTTAGTGTCATGTGTTCTGTTCATACACTGTCATGGACGGTTGCATTCGTCAAGTGGAAGCCAAATGACAAATAGATTTGTCGAGTTTTCAACGAGTCAGCGTTGTCTGTGAAATTCAGGTTAGATTAATTGACATCAAATTGCATTTGAGATCAGCACAGCTAGTGATGGGAAGCTTCAAATTTGCTTCATGAACCTTTTTTTTTTTTTAATCCTCTAGATCAGTGGTCCCCAACCTTTTTTGTGTAATGGACCAGTTTAGACAAGTACATGCTGTTTGCCCGGCAAGCATTTTTTTCCATTGCTTTTAAATTGCCAGTGTTAAAGCACTGGTACTGACAGCAAAGATAATTATAGTGTAATTAAACCTTTCATTGACAGATTTTCTTTCATTCATTTGAAACAATGTTATTCTACTGTATAACAAATGTAGAATAAAATAACACCTTGGACCAATCAGGAATAATAAATCTGCCTTATAATGTAAACATAATTTTTAAGTTGTGATCCTACACACGGCTTTAGCATCATTGCTACTTGCTATTGTGACGGATCAAAAGATGAAACGCTTGCTGCTTTCATCCGACGGCTGCCGCCAAGTTATTAGGGACAAAACTACTAATGTTATATCATATGATCCATCCATTTTCTGATCCGCTTATCCTTATATCATATGAAATGAACCAATAAATCAGAGTGACACAAACAACGCTTCCATATACGGGACTTCACATAACTTATGGGGGGTTTATTTTCTTCTCTTCTCCAGTTCTTGTTTGAGCCTCTTGGAATAAGTGTCACAAGCGGCGATAAAATGCAAAAACACAAGCAGAATTGATCCTTAAATGCTTGGTGTCATGTGGGTATGCAGACGTCTGGCGTGCCTTCATGCACAATGGCCGTTTTTTTACTTAGATCCAATTTCATATAAAACCCAATAATTTCAAAAAATGTTTTTGTCCAAAAGTTTATCCTTTATAAAGATGATAATCTTCAATTGGGAGACTGTCAGAAAGATGTTGATCTCACCTTGTTTTGTTATTGTGGTGATCATTTGTATTTTGGTACCGCACGGCATCATTCTGAGAAAAGCAAAAGCAGGTAGCACAATACTAAAGCAGGTCTTAAGCGCTGCGATGGTGGGAATTAGACTTGTTCAACTCATTAGTCTCAGCTGTGACGATTGAATCAACGACAACGACACAGAGTGCAGGGTGTTATTATCTTTGCATGTCGGATGGATGTATACATAATTTTTTTAAGTGTCTATTTAAAACAATGCAGGAAGTTAAAAGGCTCAAACGGTTTGACCGAAAAGGTCTCAAATGTATCGTGTCATCTGTAAATTGATAGTGTACTTGGTGCTAGTGTCTCCAATTTTTCAGGCCTCTTGTGTCAAACCTTTTAAGCTCTTCTCTGTTTCAAAGTGTGGTTTGAGTAGTCATCTCAAATCATCAATTATGACCATCTCCATTCAGGTGCCCTGTGCTCGGTTGCCTGTGGCAGGTCGGTGGCTGTTGCCAGCAGGGGATGTTTTCTGCCCCCTAGTGGGGAAAAACTGCAGCAGCGGCTGCGAACACACAAACACTCACGCGCACCCATTGATCAATAAATCAACTCAGAGGCTTGATCACATTGGCGTGCTTCAACAAGTATTTAACTTTAATATCCTATTGATGATGGCCACACGTAGCACAACGTTGTTGCTTTATATTCAGTTTTTTCCACCAGGTAGACACAATATTAAGTACATCCGCACATTCTAATCAGATCCAACGCAGGGAGTCGTAGCTCGCCTTTGATTAACAGACACTTCCAGATATGAACAATATGCATCGTACGGTACCTGCAGCTCGTTGTTTCCCCGCTGCTGACGTGACTGCGACCAATGATGTCAAAACAGTCTCCCTCCCTCCCCGTGAATGTCTGACATTTTGACAGACAGCCTGGCCTCCCTCCTTGTCTAATTGAGCCCGCTTGCCTTCCTGTTACCAAACCTTCACTCCCTTTGCACTTTTGTGCCTTTTGTCACACATGTCCTTTCCGCCCTTGATTTCAGCAGCCCTGGCCACTTTGAGATGTCTTGCGTGTTGTTCTCCTCCTCGTATTGTCGGCGTGTCATCTGTCCACCAAACAGAAAATCTGGCAAAGGTCTGTTATGAATGTAGAACAACTTGCAGCAGAGGAGGTTCGGCTTTTCGGTGTTGTTTGTTTGTGGCCAAGATAAAAGAATAAAAGGACTTTTCAGACTTTGTGGAGGCGTGAGGAACTGTTAAACGTTGGCGCTGATCAAGGATTTTTGTTGCAAGATGAGATTGTGACATTTCTCAATTGGTCTGTGTACAGTGCATGAGTCTAAAAGAAGATGAAGTGTGTCAGAAAGGTTCCAGGGCTGGTGTCTCAAAAGATCTACTGTATCTCAAACCCAAACCAGGCCAGACCATGAACCAGCACGTCGACAAAAATAAATAAAAAAAAATAATTCTGCAGTGCTTGAACTTTTCTGCCACATCGTATGCTAACCCAAGGCTCAAAATAAGCGCTTTCGCATCGCAGTTTGCAGGTCAAAATTCAGATTTTGAGCCTCCAACAAACACATTGTAACACAAAATAAATTCCATCGTTTGGTTTTTTTTTTTCTCCACAGAAAGTAAGCTTCAAGTGCTAAAAAAGAACCAGTCTCTGGTCAACCTGGAGGACAGTCGAGTCCGGATCAATTGCTCCATCACCTCGCAGACCAGCCCGGACTCCCACCACGCCGTGCTGTGGTACGTGAGACGCGCCGCCGCGGGCACGGAGGCCGACGAGCTCCTACTCCGGATTGAGCGATCGGGGGCCCTGGAGTACGGCACGTACGCCGACGAGGAGAGACTGCGGCGGCGCGTGCAGGCCGAGAGGCTCTCCCCGCGCCACTACGCGCTGACGCTGAACAGGGCGGAGAGCGGCGACTCGGGGACGTACTACTGCCTGGTGGAGGAGTGGCTGAGTGACCCAGATGGAGCGTGGTATCGCCTCTCGCGGGACACGTCTGGGTTCACGGAGGTTCTGGTTCGACAGCCAGGTCAGTGTCTTTAACAAGGTGCTTGTTTCTCTTACTCCCGATGCAAGGAGGAGGAACCAGCTGTCATGTTGACCTCGCATGTTGGTCCTTTTTTTGTCTTATTGTTCGATTTTTTTCTTCTTCTTCTTTTTCTATGGAAGATATGTCTCAATTTAAGTCATGCAGCCCCCACAGATATTTTTGTGCACAGAACACAAATGGAATGTATTATATTGATTGAGTGCATTTCTAACAACGCTCAAGATGCCAGCAGGGCCCTAAAGTTCTCTTTTTTTCCATTGTAATACCTTTTTCCTTTCATGGATTCAATATCACGAAAAAGATGGTTAATGGGTTCCATTTTTAGGGGGGTTGGGGAGGGTAAAAACATACACACATCTTCAGTATTATAAATTATTTGAGGCTGGTCAAGTGGAGTGTGGTCGTCTGTAACCACAAATGTGGAGTTTCCGCATTTTTTAGGCCATAAGGTGCGCAATAAATCAGTAAATTTCTCAAAAGTGCGCCTTATAACCTGGTGCGCCTTATGAATGGACGTCAGCGTTTCAGTTCTCCGTCTTTAATTCAAATTACTTCACGTTTGCATTGTCATTCTTATCCGCATTTAATTGCTAGCTAGCAGGCGTACGTGTTTTTGTCATACTCGAACTGGAACTATTTCTTGTTTCCGTGTGTCAAAATCATGGGAAATGCAGTCCCACTAGCCTGAACGCTGCAGTTAGACTGTGTCGCGGTTCTAATATTACGATGCGGGTCCAATATCTTTGCGGTCTGTGGGACGGCATATTTTGAATGATGCGTTGATTCATTGTGTAAAATACGGTGAGACAAAGTACCGTCGCGTGCGCTAAATAAAAGCACACTGTGACAATAGCGATCTCTCCCAATTCTTGCCGCCCACCTGCTTTTTTGGACGTCCTTGCCATGCACGGTGTAAACGCCCTCGTGTCATTTCGTGCTCTTGCCTGGGCGCCAATAGCCGCCAGCCACTAGCACTGATAACTAGCAGCTCAATCTCCCGACAGCAGTCAAATCCGCGGAAGAGATCAGCTGGCACCGAATGGTTTTGAAGCCCCGACAGCTGTCAAGGCAGCACACGGAAGCTTTCTCATCAGGTCACTTCTTCCCAAGAAGCATCCAAAAGCACTCAAAGGCATCACGTATTCATGCGTTGTCAACGCCAATGTAAGATGACGTCCCTCAGGACAATCACAAGCGTGATGTAAAAAAATTTTAAAAAAAAATTTTCTCATTACCAGCAAAAACCTCCAAATAACCTCTGTTGCTTCCAAATAAATATACAAATAACCCACTTTCTTGTAGGAAGATATTCCAAAGATTTTTAGTTGGCCTCGAAGAACTTTTATTTCGAGGTGTCCTGTTTATAACATGCACTGCCGTCATCAATACAGCATTAGTTCAAAAAAGTAAAGACAGCGAGGGTGGAGTGGGGGGGTGAAATAACAAAACAACAACAAAAAAAGAGTGAATTATGTGAAGTCAACACCGCTGCACCTAATTGGGCTCTAGCAGCTACACATATTTAACCCGATGGGAATACGTCACAGTATATGCAACTTTATATTTGCTGAATATATGTTTGCTTTCATTATGGGGATGTAAATTTCTCGGTCAATCAATATGGGGTTCCTCGCATTCATTTATTAGTAAACATTTAATCGGAAATGCCCAGCGTGTACAACGCATGTCGACTGTCATGTATACATAATGCCAAACCATCGATATTTCATGATAAATGAACATCAATACATGAAGTACATATATCATAAACATCAATGGTAACGATGCGTCAAAGCAGCTTTGATCTTGTGCTATTCTCGTTCTTATTTTTCTCGGTTGGTTTATCACGAACTAATGAGTAGATTTAATATATGCCATATATAAATATATAGCATATACTTTATTCAGCATCATCCCCCCCACCCCCACAGGAAAGAATGGACGTGATGAATCTGCACATGCTAAGCTACAGCAACTTCACAATAACTTCCTTGTTCCTGTTCTACGGTGTTGTCATTACAAACATCCTTGTGTGGTTTTGCGTGATATTTCTTTTTTCTTTTTTTCTTCCCCCAAATATTTAGTCGGTTTCCAAAGTCTGCGACTCGACAGCTGTTGGTTGCATTTGCTCTCTTTTTTGGACATGATCCATAAAACTAATGAAAAATTACAATATAATTGCTAAAAAAACAAACAGAGAGAAAGAGAGAAAAGAAAGAGAACAAATGCAACAACTGTGAACTAATTACTGCAGTCGGGAATTTTGGCAGTAAAGTGTTAAAACTGTTTTCAAACCTTTTAGTTGTGCTTATGAATTTATTTATCTATCTATTTATTTATTTAGGTTTTTTTTTGTTTTGTTTTTTTTTGTGTGTGTGTGTGTGTGTGTGTGTGTGTGTGTGGTGCTAAAATAAGGCCCAGTGCCGCACTTGCAATGTTTCCCAACCAGAGTAGCGTGGGCACATTGCTGGGGGAACGTGGAAACTTTGAGTGATTTATTTCCCAGCGCAGCCGTGCCAATATCACAACAGCTGCGTGTCCACTCAAGTCTCTCATTCATGAAGACAAAAGGAAAACTGCTGTCGTGGGCCGGAATATTCTTCTTGTTCAGTGTTTTGTTCCTGATATTTCAAGTTTAGCCCCAGTGTGTTAGCTTGTGAGTTTCCTGGTGGCTAGCGGCTCTTGTCGCAGGGTGGACAGCACAGCTGAGAATTTTTAGCGGACATGTTTTTGCAGTTCAGTCATGTAAGGCGTATCTGCACAATAAAGATGCTCGATGAAGTCGTATCGTTTTATGTACTCGGCAATTTGGCTATCATCATTCAGATTTGCTGTTGTTGTGAACACTGTTCACTTTGGCGCGTCTGATTTAACGAATCCAGGCAAACTGAGACTCTCCAATGTTCCAAATGTAGCAAGCGAGCAATATTCAAAAAGGCAGAAAGTTGACGACTGATCATGTGTTTCACTCCAGAGGCCCGACTACTGGTGGAGGAAACGGAGTCAAACGTGACTGTCGCGGAGTCCGGCCCAATCCGCCTTGGCTGCAGCATTCCCTCGCAGTCGTCCCGAGACTCGCGCTTCTCCGTGTCCTGGTACGTGGAGCGCGCCGAGGAGGAGGACGACGAGCTGCTGCCGACGGAAGAAGAGCGCGAGCGGGAGTGCGTGTTCTCCATCGGGCACGACGCCATCTTTGGGAACGGCAACTGCAGCCCCACAGAGGAGGCGGGGCCTAACTCCCGCCTGCAGTTCGAGAGGAGCGCCTCGGACCAGTACAGCCTGACTATTCAGGGAGCCCGGCCGACCGACAGGGGGCGCTACTACTGCCATGTGGAGGAGTGGCTGCTCAACCCTCGCAATGCTTGGTACCGCCTGGCCACCAACAACTCCGGCTTCATGACTGTCAATGTACTGCAACAAGGTGAGCTCCTACTGTCTTTGCCTGTGCGTATTTGAGTGGTCGCTTCCCAACTCATAACTTGTGGGTTTGATCCCCGGCCCTTGTGACCCTTGACCTTGAGCGGGGTGCTGGGCCTACAGTTGCTGATGTTTATTCACGCTCGACGTGTATAGCTTGACTTCTGAGTCTGGATGTACACTACATGGTTCTTGTCACAGTCATCAATTAGACATTCATAATAAAGACCCAATGAGGAGAGGAGACACTGGATTCTGGTACCAAATCTCTCGAGGGGGGGCTACGAGGAGAAGCGTTAGGTTTCAGTTCTCTGCACGTCACGCAAGGATCTCCCCGCTCGCCCTCTCTTTTATTTCTCATTGGGAATCTAATACAGGGGTGTGTCCAACCTTAGCAGTGCGGGCTGTTGAAGACACACACTGAACTTGTTTGACTATGTGTGTGTACGTGAGTGAAAAGTACGTACATGTGTGCAATCATTACAAAAACACCAAGTAAGCTGCAGCTGGTGTTGACAGTTCCATCCACATCCGACCTTGCTCTTGTTTTGTCTTCTTACCTTATCTCTTTCCAACCACATTCTCAGAAAGGTGGTTGTGTCCCCTCACTGTCTCACAGTGCGCTAAGCATTCTTGATTGCAAGCATAATCAATCCATCATTATTAATACGCAAATGTATGAGAACTAAACCTAAAATACAAAATGATTCCTTCACTTCTCCTGACAAAATTCGGCTTTTTCACACAGTGTGAATAGGGAGACATAGAATTGGATATGTTTTGATGTGCTTCTGAGGCCCAAAAGTTGGCCTCATTATTGGAGCAATGATTGTTGAATTAAATATGGTACTTATATGGTGTCTGTAAAGGGCAAAGCATGGGCTGGGAGCGCACATAAAACCTGCTCTGTTCTGTAATCTGGCCCACCTAAAAATTATAGTGGATGTAAAATGTCTACTTCAACGCCCCTGTTCAAATGCCATGTATTTGTGATGTAAAAAAATGAAACCGATATATCTTTACGCCATTAATGTGACATCCACAACTCAGTTTTCCGAAAGTAAAATGTCATTTGTTCAACGTGGCCGTCTCACCCACTGCCACCTCCCCCCCGTGTGAAATGACCGTGTTTCCCGTGTGGCCGTCCCCAGAGTCCACCGTCAAGTCAGTGGTGTGCTCCAACGAGGCGCTCTTCTACTTCGTCTTCTTCTACCCGTTCCCCATCTTCGGCATCCTCCTCATCGCCCTGCTGCTGGTGCGCTTCAAGAACCGCAACAACAACAAGAGCCAGGAGGGCAAGAACGGCGCCCCCCTCCTGTGGATCAAGGAACCGCACCTCAGCTACTCTCCCACCTGTCTGGACCCGCCCGCGCTCAGCCTGCATCCTGGATCCGTGGACTAGAGCTTGACCCGCCACGTCGGCCGTCGCACCAGGGGAGCGGATCAGGACGCCGCTTTTGGGATTCCCTGCCGTTGACTGCTGATTTCATCCACCAGTAGATCGGCTGCCTGGTTTTTTTTTTTCAGTGTGAGTGTGTGAGTGAGCGGCCTTCTCATTTTTGTGTGTCTCACTGCCGCGTTTGATTCAATTACCCTAAATATTGGTCTGTTTTTCAAAAAGGAGAACAAAAAGAAATCAGCACACTTCTGAAAAAAAGGAACTCTCAGTATTAATTGGATGCCCGAAAAGAAAAAAAAAAACGTCTCGACAGTCCTCATCCAAGAGCAACCTTGGCCAACACAAGTTGGTTGCCATGGCGATGCTCCGAGCCCACTGACTCCATAGCAGGTGACTTGGCAGCCTCGCAGAGAGACAAAGAAAAGGTCCACCTGGCCCCGCAAAGAATTTGGCCCACAGAATCAAGCCCTGGAGCACCACTTTACACACACACACACACACACACACACACACACACACACACACACACACACACACACACACACACACACACACACACACACACACACACACACACACACTGCCACACGCACACACAGACTGCGAGACAATAAACAAGCAAACATCTTCTACTCTACGTCCTGCTGAGGACCTCCTCCACTGTTTGCCAAGAGCTCCTTATTCCCACTCTGTGGTGTAAAAAGCTGATTGGTCCTAAGGCGGCTAGTAAACGCATCCGCTTCCCTCCTGCTGTGGACGTTTTGATTCTCCTTTCAATTGAAAATTACACGGCGGGATTGGGACGGAAATTAAGATCTAGCACATTTCCTTTCAGTTTGTTCTGTACTTTTGTCTTCAAAAGAGACGTGGAAAATGACTTTTTACAGGGAGGGGAGAGAAAAGCTCACATCCGTCTGAATGGAAGTGGTGTGTGGATCGTGTCACACGCACACACGTGGGTGGTGGAAAATGTTTGTTGTAAAGAGTTTTCTATTTATTGTTTTATACTTGTTTGCATTGCTAAATTTTTTCTCTCTTTTTTTTTTTTTTTTTTGCTTTGAATTTCTCTGCTGCTTTCGTTGCCTGGCAACTGCGCCAAGCAGATGATGCCAGTAAGGCTGTTTGATGGCGACCATGTGCTTAATGATGCTCACTTTTGTACCAAATGAATTGTGGGTGAGTCAGTGTTAAAACTTAATCCAACGAGGATGAAAATGACATGTGGCTTGACGTGTACAACATTCAGAAAAAAAAAAGCTTCTTGCTCACTTCCAATTTTATTTTGTGACGCTTTGCCGCAGAAGGATTTTCATTTTTTTTTTGCGTGTATTCCCCCGCCCCACAAAGGTGGCTCAACATGCCTGTTCACTTGAGGCAGAAGGGAAAATTTGCATCTCCGTCCCTAGAATGCAAGAGACAGAAAAAAAAACAGAGACTTTAACCCTTTCACTGCCAGACTGGACCTAAAATGAAGAGGAGGGGGATAGAAAGAGAAATCTCCCCTTTTCCCCCTCCAACTCCAACTTTGTCGTCTCAGTTGTGTCAACATGTATATTGCATGACAAAACCGCAGGAGACATTTTAGATGTTTTGTAAACTTGGAACTCTCTTGAGCATCGTGTTTGTGTGACAGAGCGCCGACCCAAACCCGCGGTGGACTTCCTGAGCCCATTTACTAATAAGCGACACCCCCTCCCCACACACACAAATACAAATGTGATGTTTGCTAATACAGAAGGTCCTCAGTATACAAACAGATCATAAAATTGTGGTCAATGGTCTCAAAGTGTTTTTAATACTATAATATTAAATATTGATTGTAATTAAGACTTTACTACTGTGTTATAATACAGTTTTTTGTTTAGAACTATGTCATTCACTGAGGACCCGCTGTATTTTCATCTTGTCCGATGACACGCGCAAATGCCATTTGGATGAAGAAAGATACCATTTGGAGGTACGGCTCACTATCCTGTACAAAGTATCAAGAATTTAGTAGGAAATGGTGAGAAAAGTTGGCACTGTAGAATTCTATCAATAATACTGTTAGGCTCTCAACAACAAGCAGGGGTACAACCTTGAAGCTGAGGTCTGCTGCACACCAGTTGACACGGCCCAACGCGACTGAACTATTACAACAAAAATGAGGATGATGGGTAGTAACGCATTTATGCACTATGATGGGCACAGGGCGCTATAAGAGCCGTTTTTCATGCAATGATTTGACAAACGACGGGACAAGCTGAAAGTCAACAACAGTGCTTTATGTTCGTATCAAATCCTACTAAATTGTGACATCTTGTTTTTTTTTTAACAATTGATGATTTTAGCACAGGACCAAAAAGACACTTGATAGAAGAAAGGTAGTATACACTGTACACAATCATCCAATCAACTTTGTGACCTTGATAGCGCGTTTCAAACATCGTCACGCAAGCCTCCACAATGGCAGTTTCACATTCAATTAGAAAATTACAACCATTTTTTTTTCCATTCATGAAACCAAAGCCCATTTTTTAATTTCTTTTGACGCGCACACATTCATTATGTACAATGTTTATGACCATACAAGACAAGAACATACACCTATTAATGAGTGTTTATCTTCCTTGCTCTTGTGCGTGTAAGCTGCCACGTGGAGGGGTGCTTTAGAACATCGCCTCGTTAAATTTCAATGACATTTTTTTGTGTATTCTTGCTCCCCAGCCACCTACATTTCATGCAGATTTGCATCCCCTCTCCCCCCACGCATTTTCCCCATGGCCAGGAAGCGAAGGTCCGCCACCATTGCTGGAACTGTACAGATGTGCGTTCTGACTGGTGTTTTTTGTAGTAATAATAATCCTATTAATAACAAGGATGAGTCCCATCCCGAGCTGCCTCCGAGTGTCCTTTTGAGACGGTGTCGTAGCTGCCTTTGTGAGGGCTGCATGTGTCGACGGTTTGCTGGCTCCACATTTAGCGATCCAAAATAGTTTGTGGTGATGTTTTCAGTTCAGCCAGTGATGCTCGGTGATGTACTTTTATATCACGATCGTTTGTTTTGATTTCATTTTCTTCTGCTCCTCTGTCCAATAGTTGCCATTGTGACCATGAAAAAGGCACTT
Source organism: Hippocampus mohnikei (assembly GCA_026261675.1). Lineage (NCBI taxonomy): Eukaryota > Metazoa > Chordata > Actinopteri > Syngnathiformes > Syngnathidae > Hippocampus > Hippocampus mohnikei. The sequence continues at coordinate 10,254,283 of JAKGUB010000106.1, forward strand.
TGCTATTGTCGGTTTATTGCAATAAAAATACATACAGAGTATTGATTTTTTTTTTCCCAAGTGCAAAACAAACTACTTCTTTCACTTGTGGTCGGTTTAATTATTATACTTAGATATTTATGGACATTTTCAGACAATAATTGTTTTTATTTTATGATCAAAATATACACAGTAATATATTCAATACCTTATTCTATTCATTCATAACTATAAAGTAATAAATCAAAAAAATTAAATCAAGTATTAAAAAAACTTAAATAGCATATCAATAATATATTGCACAGGATGATATTACATTGATATAATTAGCGTGAAATTACATATACAGGTAATAAAAGTATCATTTGGGTTTGAATGTGTGGATGCATTTTATATGAATATCAACATAATTTGAGTTCAAAGACAAATCCACCAAATTGTATCGAAGTGACAAGATTCTCTGTTGGTGAGAAAAATTGTTCAAAGATTATTGTTTATATTATTTTTACTGCATTTTTACATGCAAAAGACAACTGTAAACAAACTAAAAACAACAATAAATTAACACTTGAAGAAATGACTTCCCTATATTACTAATAAATGAAAATGAATTATTCTTAAAACATGGTCAAATTAACAACCAACAAATCCCTAAAGCGGATTCCTAAAGCAGTGCCGTTAAAACGTCCAATATTGACAGTGAAATATTGAACCGTTATTCCCTGTTAAGATCAGAGGAATTAAAAGCCCTGCAGGCCTTGGTTTATTGCCGTCGCATCTGGGTGGGATGGTAACCTTTGAACCCCGAAACAACACCAGAATTGAGCAAGAGTTGCACGCTAGCAGGCTAAACCCAAAATGCCTCTTAAATGTTAAAAAAAAATATATACTGTATATGTGTGTGTGTGTGTGCGTATATATCTTTCTTAATAACTCAGGCTGAAGCGGAGCAAACGTGCGCCATCTGCTCATACATCACGGTGGCAGGAGGGGAAAGTAGCACGCCCTGCAACATCAATCATACGTAGATACTTCTATAAGTCATAGCACGGTTGCTCCGGTATACAGTTGAGGCTCTGGAGATTTGGAGCAGCTCCTGACAAAAATCTCTCTGGACTGAGAGGAAGCTGCACATCGAGAGCTAGCAGGCACATTTAATGCTTGTGTTATTGTGAGCCAACGCCAGCTCCCAACTTCTGGATGCAAAAAAAAAACCACTGAAACTGAATTGTCCCTTTGAGCGCTCTTTCCTTGTGTTTTTGTCCCACTTTTCTCCTCTGTTGTCTTAAGCGGACACAAGAGGAGAGCGCTTCACTTTAGAGACCAACGACGCTCTCTTTTGCTCCACTCTTAAATGCCATGGCTTGTTTCATCGCCTTTAACAAATAAGTGGCGCACCTCAAATAAATACTCCCACTGTTACATTTGGCATTTGAGTGAGTAACACCTTCCCCATCTGTGCTCCCGTGATAATTTTGTGGCAACGCTTCACTCCGCAATGAAGATGCAATGATCATGAAGATCATTACAGAACGCCCTATCGATGTGTTCTGCGAGCAGCAGGCTTGACGCCCTGTTATGCTTTTTTTTTTTTTTTGTCAGAAAGCAGAGCGCTTTGTGAGCTATGAGTCACGTCGTGATGCAAGCCCGAGTCAATACGAGGGAGAAATTCTGTTCAATCCCAGTTCAGCCTTCACCAAAGCACTGGAGCTGCGCTTCCCCAACCGAGGCGCTCAAAAGAAGCATCGGGAGAAATGTGCTATTGACGCAACATATGCTCGCCGCCGCCCGAAGACGATCAATAGAATCACAATGGGAACGTCGCTGGGAATACTTTTACACGTGATCACGTTGGAAACAAAAAGCAGATTTGCGCAAAAGATAAACATGACTCTCACTCGCCTTTCTCATTTTTTTTCTCCAGAGACAGCTCGCCAGTTGTTCACAAAGCCATCTGCTTGGAAAATGGAGAGCACTTCAAAACTGGCAAAAGGTAGTAAACAAACTTTCTGTCCATGCATCTTGTGGCTCTTTCCAAAAAAAAAAAAAAAAGCTGAATGTTAATTCCCAAACAGCTTTGAAATCGGGGAGCATTGATTAAGGCACTGCCTCGAAAATGGGTACAAAAATTAATTAACTTATTGAATATACTTATTCTTGTAAAATTCAGATTGTCCCCAGCTATGAGTGTGAGCGTGATGGTTGTTTGTCTCTGTGTGCCCTGCGATTGGCTGGTAACCGGTTCAGGGTGTCCCCCGCCTACTGCCCGAAGACAGCTGGGATAGGCTCCAGCACCCCCCGCGACCCTTGTGAGGATAAAGCGGATCGGAAAATTGATGGATGGATGGATGAGTGACATTTTTGAGGGTGTAAATGTGAATGAAAATTCACCAAATTTGGCACCAAAAAAAAAAATAAAAAGATATTTTAAAGTTGGGGTCTGAAGCGCCCCCTACAGGGACCTCTCTCTTGGTACATTTGACCTCGGACTACAAAAATTGGGAGGCACGCGTCCCAACCGAGACGGGAAGTGAGCAATTCATATTTGAATGTACAACTTCGGCCCCTTTTCGCACATTTACAAGTACACGGGTCATACTTTTGCCCTCTTGTCCTAGTTTTGAACTTGTATTTTTAGTTTGACCCAATATAATAGTAGCCTCCCTGTTGTAATGCAAAAGCAGTTCCCTATCAGACAGCAAAAGTGTTGCTATCATTTTTCACAAGGCTGCACCCAAGGTCAAGCCACTCCTCTACATCTCCACTTTTTGCATCAACCAAAGCCCCCCGAGCCCCTACCCCCTGTTTCAACTGCGTTTGACAATCAAACAACAAAAACATCATTGATCCCGTAGCATGTATTATGCATTCACAAATATGCAACACTTGCAAACAAACTGAAATACCCTCTCCCCATTCATAAAAGATGCAACTAAATATGTTTGTGTGCGTCAGAAAGGGATTAACCTGCGAAGGTTGTGACATTTACTCCCCCCCACTCGCTCCCTCTTGGTTCCCCAAAGTCTCACGATTTGAGCTGTAGAGCTAATTAACTCCCAGGCTTTCATTGTTCTCTTTGGTTTGAGAACACACACGGGTCCATCCCAGCTAATAGGTGGAATTACTTCGGAGAGAGGTGCGTAATTTATTTAGATGAGGCCTTTTTTTTTTCTTTCTTTACCCTTGGCGTTGTCGCTTGATAAACAAGGAGAGAGAAGAGAGGCTGAAGAAGATTGGGGTACGTGAGCGTCGGGGAATCTGTTTCTCTCCATTCGATTGCTGCTGAAAGGTTTTGCTTTTTCAGTCCACATGCATCAAGGCCAACCAATCCTGCTGCAAGTGTGAGTGATAGGGAAGGTGCTGGCTCCAAATGTTTTTGTGTTTCAATGTTTTGTAATGTGCCGTGGATGAATTTGTATAATCGTTATTTTGTATGGAATTAATTGTAAGTGTTGGAAGAACCACCTTGACAGTGAGATGATGCATCTCAAGCCACAGGATATCCCTTAAAGCACAGGTGTCAAACTCAAGGGCCAGATCTGGCCCGCCACGTCATTTTATGCGGCGGGCGAAAGCAAATCATGTGTGTCAACTTCCATGATCCTTGCTCAAATCTGGACCGATATGTCAAATTGTCATGTGTAATAACATTGTTATTTTGCTTTTTTTTTTTTTTTAACCTGGTTTGCACTCAATTGGACAATAAGTGAACCAACAGTTGACTGATTTCAAAACTAGTAATCCATCAATTTGATTTGTTGTGTCCAAGTAATAATACGATGTGATGATTAAACATTTATTCAGTTTCACTGCCGTGATGGCCCTCCGAGAGAAGACGTGACTCCAAAGTGGCCCGCGACAAAAATGAGTTTGACACCGCCTGCCTTCAAGCACTAAACAAAAACATTTAAAACATCCTCCGGAGGGAATCATCCCCCCAACCAAAGGACAAAGTATTGTGAGACAATCAGTCAAAAAATAAATTATTGATTAATTACATATATTTTTAATTAATCGGCCGATTAAACATTTATCAAAATTTTCTTCTGCCAAATCTCGGAATCGCCAAAAAAAAAAAACATATGGGTCTGGCCTAGTACTAACAAATGATGTGAAATGTAGTCCTGCCTCCAAGTGTAACTCAGCCCCAGCTCGAGAAGCTTTATGGCCATTTATGTGTGGTTTACATCATCCGTGGCAAGTTTGACAAAGTTGGGATGGCTGTTTGTATTTATCCGGACATAAGACATCAGCGTTTGACATCGTTTACCACAGCACTTGGCCGCCGGGCAAGACGGCCAGTGTTTTGTCGTGAATTTTAAGCATGTCGTATTTTGATGGGTGAATACGCTCCTGCGTGCGCAATCACAAGCGAGGGCGGCAGCAACGACAGCGGCGGCGAGCTCATCATCTCCTCTGGGGAGGGCCAAGTAATTATGACGGAGAAAGCGAAGGCAAAGACTCGCCTAATGTTCCTCTGAGTGCTGAAGAACAGCGGAGGAGGTCCGTGGAAAGATATTTCATACAATGCTCGAATGGAAGGAAGAAGGGCGAGAGGGAATGAATGCAAGGGGGAATAGATTCAAAAAGCGGCAGAGAGCAAAGAGAGGAAAGAAGAAGCAGTAAGTCGAATTCAAACAGCCCCTTTTCATTAGTTCGCTGCATATTTGACTACTTCTCATACTTGCCACAGCCCTCGTGTGAATATGGGGAAACTCACTGTCTCGTTTAATAGCTCAGGTCAACTTTGCACATGGAGGATCTACAGGATGTTCAAACGAGGGTTTGCTTTTTTTGGGGGGGTGAGGGGGATCACACGAGGAGATTTGGGCTGCAAACGATTCATAATTCATGTACTTGATGTAAGAGGCCACAATCCACTGTTATTTCAGGGAACATCACCGTCCTGAGGGACGGAATGAAAGACGAGCCGCGTCGTATGATGTTGGATAACCAAAGCCGATACAACAGCTCCGACAACAGAAAAACATTTGAAAATGCTGAGCTGAAAGTTCACCTTTGATTTCTTTTGAGGTCTTTTAATGACCATTTATGTTCATCTCTACAATTTGTCATCCATTCTTTTTTGGTCACAGGAATGTCAAGCTGCTTGGAGATGGTCGTCTTTCCCTTGAAGGTGATCATTTTATTCCTAATGGCCTGAGAAAACGTTTTCCTTCACTTCCTCTGGTCCGCGTTTAATGTGGTACACGCCATGGGACTAAACAGCACAGTGTCCACCCCTCACCCTTGAAATAAGCCAACTGACGGATTACAGTTTTGAATACATCTGGTTTAAAGGACACTCTACACACGTCTATTACTTTTCACAAATAGTATATGTATGACAATAAAATGCGAATTATAAAGATTTGAAATGTGTGCCGGAATAGCTCACCAAGAATCAATACTTCCGTCTCTGGCTTGAGGCATATTTCTTTCCAGTAAAAGGCACTCTAAGAGTCATTTGACTAATATCATACATAATATAATCGCGCTGAGCAGAGAGCGTCATTAGCAAACTTTTGAGTGCGGGTATCTTGTCAAACTTGGTGTGGCGGCTCTTTGTGTGTGCGGAACTTCGAAGGGAGACTCTCTGAGGTGAAACTTATCACTCAGGAACTCCATTAAGTGACACGCACCGAGACGTGGCACATCCGTCCATCCATCCGGCGAATTTAGCAGCGCCGTGTGTGACGGAAGAAGGCACCTACTTAAAAGTGACTTGCTTGTGGCAGAGGAGTCGAGGCTTTTTTTTAGGAGCTGACCTCCGCCAAGGCCCAAACCATTAGCAAACGTGAAACAAGCATTTTTTTGGAGTGTCGTACTTGTAGTTGTTGGCGAGAGCCGCCGATCGCTTGGTTGACATAAAGCAATTAACATAAATGATGTGCCTTTATCCAGATCAATATTAAGATCTAACAGGTATTTCCAACCGCCCCCTTTGCAACGATTTGCTCTTTTTTTTACCCCGGCTAAATGTTTCTTGCGGCTTTTTTCTCGTGAAGTTACAACTTTCTTGTAAAATTATGACTGAACGTATTTTCCGTACTCATAAGGCGCACCTAAAAGTATACAATTTCCTCAAAAGCCGGCACTCGCCAAATCCGATACGCCTTATATTTGGATCAATATTCTGATTTCTTGGTCGTCGTATTTTAAATGATCTGTAAAGCGCTTTGTTACAGCTGTAGCAGTTGTGAAAGCATGATATGAATAAAGCTGTATTGTATTGTTTTCCCTTTAGCGTAGCTCCATCTCGTGGATACATAATTCAACCACAGCCACCATTGTAGCTTGTATTGTTTTGTGTTTTTTGTTATTGTAGAGTGTCCTTGGGTGTCTTGAAAGGCGCTTATAAATAAAATGTATTATTATAATTATTATTATGCACCCTATATACGAAAACAGTTTTAAAATAGGCCATTCATTGAAGGTGCTCCTGATACTCTGAAGCGCGATTTGAATTCTTGTAAAAATTCAGACTTTGTTCCCACATTTACAGCTACGTTTTAATTGATTTGGGTGATTTAGGTGTGTGAGTGATGGCGTTATTCCCGTAAAATTGTGATTTTACTCTCACCAAATTTTGACTGTATTCTCGTGAAAGGGGAACGTTCTTCTTCTAAAATGATTTGAATTCTCGTAAAATGCAATTATGGCTTCATTCCAGTAAAATGCAGACTTGATTCAAATTTCAGATTTATTCTCACAGCATTTAACCGTTTCCCCTTATCGCAATGACTCTGCTTGTGAAATTATTTGTCCAATACTACAATTATTTTTCAGCTTCAGAAACACAAATATTTAAATGAGGATGATGATTTTTGGACTTTATTTTGTTAAAATTCCCTGGTTATTTTCCACAATAGTGCTTGATACTTGTGATTGGTTTTACTCGCGCTGATATAACTTTTGCCAATGAAGCAAAACCCCATTCATTCTCTTCAGCACTTATTTTTTGTGAACTTTTTCCATTCAAGTTGCGTCAGTTTTCTTGTAAACTTTCTTCCAGCAAACCGACAGTGTTCTTGTTGTTCTTCTGACTTTATTCTCATGATACGACTTCGGTTACAATGATGTCTTGATTGCACAATATTGAGCTATGGGGGAAAATCAGGGTGCTGTTTGTGAGTGCAAATGACTGTGGATGCGGTTGCCATGGCAGCTGAGCGGGAAGTTTCTCTCTCTCACGCTCTCTCTCCTGCGACTCCAAGGTACAAGTCAGTTGCATGTACCTGCGACTTGCTCCGGCTGCTGACATTTGCATGCACGTCGCCGGCAATCGGCTGCAGAGACGAGGAAATGAAGCGGAAACAGTCGACATACAGTGCGGTGTGTATGAATGTAAATGATGGCGCTGACAAGGCGCTTTCCTGTCCGCCTGTGCTTTCAAAACATGCGTCGCCAGACATTCGCCCCGCAATCCTTCGCATGGGGATTCCAGTTTAAATATTGACAAATGTAACATACAAATATGTAATGACGGTGCACGCATTCGTCCGATGTCATGTGACATTCAAAAAAAAATGTCATCAATCATTGAACAGTCTGTGATTTGCCCCACAGATACATCGCTGCTGCATTATTGAGCGCCCGTTTGAAGCATGTCGCCAGTAATTCTGATCGACAGCGGGCACCCGTCCTCTGCGCAAGACACGGGGGACTCTTACCGTCGGGTATCTTCGCCCACATTACGGTCAGGTACGAGATTACATATCGATCACGGGTGACCTTCAATCAACTTCTGCAAACAAGCAAGATGGTGAGTGATGAGCTCAACGCAGCCATACAGCGTGTAGTTGTTTGACCTTCAGCTAATTTGAATTCATGTTCATGCCACACTGGCTTAAGGAGAGGAAACGGCATCTCTGGGAACTCGGCACTGGGTGCATGATGTCAGTGGGCCGGCCAGGACCACACGTTATAGTTAATATAAATCTTGGGGTTTTTTTAACCACTGACTTTTAAAAAGTGCAATATGGGGCTATTTTTCTGATGATTTTTTTTTCTGATGGAGTATTTATTTGGGGGGGGTTCAAAGAAGAGCTGAGGTTCTTGATATAATTACAAAAAAAACAATTTTGAAAAAAATTACACTGTGCCCCCCCCCATAATATTAAAACGTTATTCCTGTAAAGTTCTCCCTGGGGATTTAAAAAAAACTTGTAAATGTCAAATTCTTCATGGAAAATTGTCTTTTTCTCCAAATGTTCCAACTTTGTCAGGTAAATTGACAATTTTCTTCGACAGGAAATTGAAGTTATGTTTTGCAATTTAAGAGTAAAATTATTGATTTTCACGGAATTGCGACATTGTTTTTGTTTCACGCAGTACTGCCAAAAATGACCAAAATTAGAGCGATGCAGTCGGCCCAAGTGTTCACCAAAAATGACTTGTTTCTAAAAAGCAGATTTTATGATTTTGTAACACTGTCTTATTATGCAGTTTGAACATTAACAATGCGCTCAAATAGATAACAATTAAAAAGGAAATAAACAATGGAATTGTAACATTTCTTATAAATTACATGCAAATGTTATATACAACTGAATTGTACATTGGCTTTTTCCTCCTCTGTCTGGTTTATAACGCACTTGCACTTTTTTCATCCAAAATTTGTCTTCCTCATTTTCTTGCCATTATTTATTGTGACTTTATTCTATAATTGTGTTTCAGTTTTGAAATGTGCTATTTCATGCCAATCTTGAATACAGTAATATTTTTTTCTGTGTACCGCACTTTGAGAATAACTTGCCGCTAATTTGCCATCTCATGTAGGCAAATGCCTTTTAGTTTAAATGGATTCTTTGCTGAGAATTCAATACACGGCTGTCTAATTTCACCAGAAGGAGAAAAAAAAATCCACACACAAAAATGACTGAAGGCTTTTTAATAAACAAAATCAATTCCCACAGATGTTTGCCAGAAAAGTGTGTATATACACAGTATATAGAAAAAGCTTTTTGGATCATTTCCCTTCCGAGTAGGAATAAACTGTTCAGGAATGTTTAATAGTCCGGCTTCTTTCACAAAATTGTGACGGGTCTTCCGGTCCGGGCTCATCTGCCACATCCACCAAAGGTCATCAAAAGGTCATCTCAACGGTCCAGCGAGCGTTTTTGGATAGCCTCTACCACGACGGTACGTAGGAGGGCGATGACGGAGCGAGGGTCGTCGCTGCCAATCACTGCGCTGCCCGAAACGATCATGTTAGCGCCAGCCTACGCGTGATGGGAGAATTTTTAGAGTTGGGCTGCGGTCGACGGGATTCTCGGGGGAAAGGCGTGTATCATTGTTCACCTCAGCACACTTGTAAATGGAGTCGGGGCCCACGCCGCCATCTACCTCGATGTCCAGCGATGGGAACTGTCGCCTCAGCGAGCTCACCTACACACACAATTTTTTAAAAAGCGGATACGTATATTTTTGCGGCTTAACACAACAGTCACCTATTATTAGGTTTTGAGAGGCGTCTTGTGTTGTTGACAGTACCTTAGGCATCATGTCCTCCATGAACTTCTGTCCTCCAAAGCCAGGTTCAACAGTCATGACCAGAGCCATGTCAATCTGGTTGGCCCATGGGGCCAGCATTTCAACTGTAGTAGCGGGCTTTATGGCCACTCCCACCTGCACACAGACACCGCCACAGACTAGGTTATATCTGTGATAGGATTCATATGTCGCATAAGCAGTGATTTAGCTTCATGCTGAAATCGTTTGACCAGACGTATGTGCTTGCACGCTGCAAATAATTTGCTGAAATCTGACCTGTGACTGTGAGAGAATTTTACTCTTCGACAACAGCCATGCAGTTTAAATTAAATTGTTGAACATGTTAATTGTTAATTTATAGTGTTCCCCCACATTTGCAATTCACCTTTTTTTGTTCATGTGGAAGGGCTATTCTCCTTTATTCTCACTTATCTTCTGGGGTATTAAAATTTCAAATAATATATTTGGATGAAAAATAAAAATCTGACATTGTATCGCCTATCTATTCCATCTTTTTCATCACGTCATGTTTGTCACCTTCATGCCACTCTCGCGGATCTCTTTGATGAGGTTCCCAGGGTTGCTCGTGGCCTCCAGGTGGAACGTGTACTGGTTCGCTCCGGCTGCAGCCATGGGCTTCACCCACTGCTCGGGCCTCGACACCATCATGTGCATGTCTGCAACAGCCACATAATTATGATGATACACTTGCGAGTTTTCAATTTGATCGTTAACGTAGGGAAAATTCTCACCAAAGAAAGGGTCTTTGCCTACTGACTTTCGCAAGCATTCCACCATGGGGTGCCCAAACGTGATATTGGGGACAAAATGGCTACAACAAAAAAGAGAGACATCAATATTGCAGTTTGAGATAGATAGATAGATAGATAGATAGATAGATAGATAGATAGATAGATAGATAGATAGATAGATAGATAGATAGATAGTAATCTATTCAAAATACGTGACGGTCAAATATAATCAAAACGAAGAGCCATAAAAATAAAATGATGAAAACCTTTCTTAAAAACCTAAGATCTCATGAATTTTGTTCAAACGAAGAGGCTAGTTTACTTTTTTTGCATCCCCTGTTGCCCTCGTGCACGAGACTTGAGGCTAGCGGTTAGCATGCTAGCTAAACTGGCGAAAAAAGAAGTGGAAAAAGCTGACCCGTCCATGACGTCGAGGTGCAAATAGTCTGCTCCACACTCCATCATCCGCACACACTCGCTGCCCAGACATGACAGGTCGCTGCTCAGAATGGACGGGCCGATTTTCGCACTGTACGACATGATCACACAAAAGTCTTGACGACTACCAGCCGATAGGTTGGCGAGTAGGTAATGTTTACAAGCAGCCGGCCAAGAGCAACTTCTGGTGCAGACTGTCAAAACGTACTTTGATTTTATTTTTATTATTTTAAAAATGCCCCGATATATTTCCTTTTCATAGCCAATATCATAAGTGCGTTATTTTTGTTCTTTAATTGTGGGAAAATGAACAAATTTGTAGTGCAGCAGATTGAATATGATTTTACTTTAAAGGCATAAGCTCCCGAAACAGGAAATACACCTTAGTGTCAGCCTGTGGCTTGATAAGTGCAAAAAAAAGAAACTGCCAAGCGCTTTACTTCCGCCTTGAAAATAAGATAATAACAGTTGCTCGACGCTTGATGGCGCATTACTCCGGAGGTAAGAATACAAATACAGTACAGTACAAGACATTCATTGACACCGTCACTCAATATAGGATCCCTCTATTCGTCTTGTTTGAGTTTTTAAAGGTCAGCTCAAACGATGATCCTTCTACAATATAGGTAGATGATCAAATAATATGTCTGTGACGTGGTGTGGCCAAAATACCAGAAGAATAAAAAAAAGTAGAGCATACTTTCCACACCCTATTCCTGACTTGCTGGGATTAGCCCGTTTTTGTTGTTGTTGTTGTTGTTTTAAGTACTGTTTATAGCTACTGCTGGGCCAATGATGACTTTGATTAACTTGATGCTGGCCGAGAAGCCTGAGCTGAGCCAGTGAGGCTGCCTCTTGTCATCTCACTGGCAAGCATATACTGTTTACTATTTGGACTCATCAAACAACTGAACGCTCATCCAACTACTCAGAAACTAGCTGTAACAAAACACTAATCTGTGCATCCAACAGTACTCGATGCAACTCATCTTACCTGCTGGCTTTGACATGTTGGCATCCGTGGGCTTGTGGGTGTTTCTGCATGGTAATGCTTGTGCATGATAGCATATTGGACAGTGTAAACTAGTGTTACTAAGGCTGTCACTTGAAAGTGGCCCTGTTTTTGTCCAGGCTAGCTGATCATTTCATGGGTGCAGAAACTCAGTGTTTATTATGTCAGTTTGTGCGGGACAGCTTTCTTACACACACACACACACTAGCTTTACTGTCACTCCATTTTGAAGCTATTTAAACACATCCACAAAACACATGTCTGTTTTGATTCGGCAGAAGGCCGCTGAGCCTTTTTTGTTTCATGTTTGGTTTGTTTTTTGTTTTTTTAGGAAGTCTTTGTGCGCCTTCTCATGCTCATGGGGATGTACAATCTGACATTAATGAGTGTGTCCCGCCTTTCACATTACCCCAGCAGAGATGGAAACACATGGTGGCATGCGAGAGATGATCTTTGAAACTCGGAGAGAGCAGAATTGGAATAGGATGGCGACACATAGAAGAGTCTGCTGAGAAACTGTAGAGGGCTCTTCAGCACAGGACAAAGAAAGTGGAAGAAAAACAGCTTACAGTCTTCTACAGAGATTGGATACAATATATTGTGGCAATCTCCAGTTCAAAGGTCAGTGATGTTGGACTTGCCTCACCGTCTCTCTTACGGTTCATCCTAAACGTGTTGCTCATTCAGTTCCCCCTCGCCAAAGGCATCCAAGCGTGCATTATACACATCATGAATTCTAGTTACGGAAAGCCCATCTCTGCCCGTGGCCCAATACTTTTGTCCATACATTCATTTTCTACAATGCTTATCCTGTTCACACTGAAAAGAAAATACAAAAGCGAATTCATAACATTACGAAAATGACACATTTAGTTGATGAAAAATAGTCAAAACCTTGCAAGAATGAAGCTGAGTAGTCCAAAAATGGACTGGATTGCAGGCAACGGTGATGCACTGCAAGCCTTTTATCTTAACACATTCCTCACCTTTTATAGTAAACATCTACAATCTTATTCACACTCTTCCCAATACCTTAAATCTCCGTACCAGAGCTCTCTATTATTTTTTTCTCTCCTACTATTATGATTCTCATTATTATTATTATTATTATTATTATTATCATCATAAGGAAGGAGGTTAGAGCAGGACACATAGCGCAGCTTGCAGGATGCTGACAGCCTGTTCTGCTCATTGTTAACTGGTGTTTTGTTTCCGGAGGAGACTGATATGTGCGCACGCTCAACGTTTCAAAGAACACACCCACGCACACATACTAATGTGACTGAAAGTTTAAACACATGTAATCAAGTTTAAAGTGAACAATATGCACACACACATAATTCAAACCACCAATGGTGTGATTTACGAGGTTGGAGTTGTGAAATGAGAGGTTCAGTTCGTAATTTTAAAAAATTGCAGGAGGCAGTTAGGCAGGGCCGGTACAAATGTACTAGCTGGATTTATTTGCTTCATTAAGGAGCACAGGACTTTGAATGTTGGGTGTAAATTCTCCTTTTTCACACTTTGCGAAATATATGTATGTTCGGAAGGAACCTAATAAGCCGACGGATGAAAGATTTGTGGTTAAACGTGTTCCTGCTCCTCAGTCATCTGTAAAGGTAATTTCTTTTAGTATTTTCAATCAATTGCAGTCATACCCGACACAACGAGTGTTTTTCATTTCTATATATATTTTTTTTGGGATGAAGTAAAAATGAAATGGCGGCCGAATGAAATATTATGAAGTTGCATTATTGTTTTTATGTTATATGTTCTGTAAAGCGATTTGTAGCAGCTGCAGCTGTCGTGAAAGCGGTAGCGCTATATCAATAATAATAATGAATTTTTGAGCCAAATTAGCTCACAGAATTTTAAAAAGAAACTCATAACACATATTATATATGTGCTATGTTTGTATATATTGCCTCCTAGTGACCATGGCACGCACACAAAGAGGATCAGCATCATGTCCATTGAATTATCATGAAGCACAAACTGTTCTAATTCTTTTGATTATATTATAATCTGTTCTGACTGTATGTTTTTATAAAGTACAATACAGTAGAGTGGTATTTTTCTTATTGAAAAAATAGATGACAGTGTGTGTTTTTGGAGATAGTTTCCCTGCTAGGTGCTATTTTTTTTTTCAATGTGGCGCTTTTCCGACTTTTAAAACAAACGTGTGGTGAATCGATGGCAAGCTCAGTTCCATCTACAAAAAGGCAAGCAATCAATTGTGGCTCTGTTGATCCCACGGAGAAAGGAATTCCTTTGTACGGTATGTCTGTGCATGTTTCTCAAGACGTGGACTTCGGACTGGTTTATCTGACCCGTCACCTTTGCAGTAGAAGAACAGGAACCGGTACAAGAGACACTGTTGTTTACTTTTTCCTGCAGCAGCTGATTATTACGAACTTGGTTCAGCTCCAACTTGGGATGCATTATCTTGACTGAGCGCTTCCACCTGCTTCCTGCCAGCAGTTGATTGGAGCCTCCCGAGTGAAAGCTTCAGGCCAAACAGCAGGTTTAGTATGTGATGCTCACAAGGAGACTGTTTTGGAACGTGTGCCCTTGCAGCTTTGCTCTTCCTGGCCATTAAATGTCATACTCCGAAATGGAAAATATGTGTTTGGTTCAGCCCTTTAACGTGTAGCACTCCATTGGGATGTATTTTATCACGGCAAATGTTCAAGACAATTATATTTGATGAAATGACGAATAAACGGGAATACAAAATAAAAATATGGATCGGTGTCCTTCACCCTTGCATGAACCTCTGACTTAGAGGGAAATGTTCTGCATCAAGTTGCCATGCAAACGGAACATCGAGTATGAGATGAAACAAAAGTAGATTTTCAAAATATCAGAGTAACTCTCTTAAAGCATGGCTTTTTCTTCTTGTTTAAACAAATCACGTATGAGAAAGGACATTAAGAGCAAGTACAGTGGTGCCCTGAGATCCGTGACCACTCTGAACACATTCGGCTCTCAAGTCATCCTTCCCATTTGAAATGAAGGAAAATGCCATTGATCCGTTCCAGCGTTTCCAAAAACAACCCAAAAAATAATATTTGTAAGATTTATTAATGAGGAAAAATAGCACTCTATGTTGCACTTTACTGTACACACAGTAATGACATAAATTATATAGAATGTAAAGAATTCAACAGTTTTTGTCTTAATTTTTGCTTGAATTTGGTGGTCATTATGCTCCTCGTCACATACACAGTTGCATATATGCTTATATCTTATATTTTGTATTTTTATGTTGCATTCTGTACTCTGTACAGTTTTTTTTTAATGTTGTGCATGCAAATATTTGTTTTCTCCTTTTTTTTCTACTTCTTCCCTCCAAACTTTGCTGCTGTACATTACAAATGTCTCCATTGTGAGACAAAAAAGTTTTTCTTATCTTATCTTCTTATCTTATCTTCTTATCTTATCTTTTTCTGCTAGTATGAGCTATTTCCCAAAGACTTCGGACTGAAGAGACAGCCGGAAATCTCTATTGAAGGGGAGCATATTAGTTGCACACAAATATGAGCTGTTACATCATACTTGGCCTCATTTTAATAATATTGCCCGAACACCAAATTTCTCCACCCATGACTTGGCAGCTACGCAGGTGAAGATTCATCATTGTCACACTATGGCCGCACTCCATGTAACCACTATTATATCAAAGTTTTAAAGAAAGAAAAAGTTGCAGTGTTGTTGAGGATCTGAGTCAAGATTCCAACTCAGGACCTCTTGACTCTTGAGGCAGATCCATGGTTTCACTTACTGGAAAAAATGGCATATGGCTGCCGTATGCACTAAGAATTTATTGAAAAACACAAGCGGATGAATCACCACTATGCACCACAAATATGGAAACTGGGACACATAGCCCTTGAGCAAGGCTCTGAATCAACACATGCTTGTCATGCGACACAGTAACGATATTATGACTTGCGCAATTTTAATCACCTTAGCTACATGAAATGGGCAAAATATTAGAAACAGCTCAGAGTACAACGCAGTGCAGGTCTGTAATCGCATAAACTAACCATCACTCACCACAATCATGAATGCCATGAAATCCATTCCTCTTTGATTGACAGTGTCCATCAAAACTGTAGATGATTTACTTCAGTATTCTTGATGCTTCCCTTTATTGTACCGGATCTCATTAGATTGTGCAACTACACCTCATTTTGTGGCCGCTTGCTGTGTTTTATATGCCAGCAAATTCTTTCGTCTAACATCCGTTGGTAGATATCAATATTGGATTTTTTCTTCTCTGCTTTTGCTCGCTCTTTACGCTTGTACTTTTCCTCTGCCGTGACAATGACCAGAGCTCACTTCAGAGGCCACCACACAACAACCATTTCCGGCGAAAGCCCTCGAGGGGGACCATCGCAGCCTTTCAAATTTAGCAGGAGGAGGACACTTCACTTCACTTTTTAGGGCCGAGCCATGAGAGCACACGGCACCGGTGACATTTCCAATGAGTCGTGCGGGGGTGGGTTTTCACGGTTTAGAGATACACGGCGCCCAGCATTTCAGGTGATTTCATTCCAGAACAAAGCTTTTTTCTTGACTTCATCAAAATTTAAATCCACCAGATTAGACTTTTAATATTTTGTTGATGCAAAGGGGATTGCTGGATGAAAAGAAAAACCGAGCCGGATTTAATATTTTCTCACAACATGCGCATTCTCATAGACTGCAGGGGCTTGGTTTATGAAAACAGCAAGCTCAGCTCTATGAAATTATTATTACAGGTCAGACGGAGACATGTTTTCATCGGCTTTATTGATATCGTCTCTTTATATTTATGTATTTAAACTCGTGTGCCCTCTACCTCTGCTTATTTTCATGTATTTTATACCCTACAAAACTATTGCACATCCTATAAATAAATTAGATAAAGTTTTTTTTTAAGTTTGCTTATTTATGTCTGTTGAGTGGGTATCTTTTAGCTGGAAATAAATCAAGAAAGTGGCAAAGGATTGTGAGTTGTTGTTAGAAGAGATAGTTGTTGAAAGAAAATAATTGCTTCATGCAGAGGTTGTTGGTTCGAATCCAGGCTCTGGGCTTTCTGGGTGGAGTTTGCTTATTCACGCTGTGAGCGTGTACCCCGTGATTCTGGGGAGGAAAGACCTTGAGAGGATGAATGACTGAAAATCACTGTTTATATTATGTTTTAGATTCAGGCATGATTTTTGGTGTCACTAACCTTTTTTTTTCCGGCAGGGATTGGTTCATGGTAGTAATTGCATTACTGACGTTTAGTGACGATTGGGGCGGGGCTTGTTTTGGCAGATGTGGGGGCAGGTGCTGGCATATGTTTGACATCAAAGCGGAAAAATATTTTATGAAAAATTGTTTTCAATACCGGTAATAGTGCCAACAGATTCAACAAATGAGTCAAATGGAAAAAAAAAAAAAAAAAGGAAGAGTTTTCCGGTGTAATCGTTTCATAAATCAACGCATATTGGAAAATACAAAAACACAAGCCAAGTTAAAAAAAAAAAAGCAAAATGCATATATGAATTGCAATACCATATGGCTGATGTTTATCATATGACTTCAGACGCCATCAAGCCACTGATGTCACCACCGGAATTCCTCTTCCTTAGGATTCAAAATTATGACCATCTTTGTCCCTGTTTTCTGGGAAAATACGACGATGTCCTCTACATTGTTTATCCTTAAACAGCCAGCGAACGGCTCCTCTGATATCATTTCATCACCTCCCCTCGTAAACTTCCAACGTCCTCCAACTTCTTTCTCATAATATTACGACTCCACACTCCAGTTTGGAAATATACAACTTTTTATCTGGGAAATAATCAACAAAAGGTTTCGCAAAATATGCAGTGTTAATTAATCTAAAAAAGTACTTTCCTTTTTATCTTGAAAATAAACACATTTGTCCACCCCAATTTTTTCCTTTTTTTTAATCACTAAAATCTTGAAATCCATGAAAGCGTAAAACTTCATTCTCACACTATTACAACTTAAATGTCAAACTTACGCCGTCGTGCAATTTGTTTTCCGAAAAATGTAACACTTTATAATTAAAATATTTTAAGTAAATCTTTAATCTAATTTTTTCTTGAAAAGATATGACTTTATTCTTTTAAAATTATGACTTAATTGTTTTAAATATATATAAGTCCAGATAAAAATAGATCACACTTTTTAATCGAAGAAATATACAACTTCAACTTTCAACAATTAAAAAAAAAAATCTCAAAACAATACTACCTAATTTTTCTCAAATACAAAATCTAAAAAATACGACTTTTTCCTCAAAATTATACAACTCTTCTCTGTAATATATGAAACTTTATCCTCGTGACATTAAACATTTAAGGTAACAAAGATTTTTCTTTCAAAGTTAGAAATTCTCAAATAGATGACCTTAATCTCAAATAGATACATGACTTTTTCAAACAAGTATATTTAAATACTCTTCTAAAAAACACGAAAGTCTAAACTCGTCGTGTGTGTGTACTGGTATCATTTTATTTATTTATTTATTTTAAATTGTGACCCTCCCATAACCTCAATAATGACCGCATTTAACCTAAGTGGGCCCAAAAGTATTTATTAAGCGGAATTATCACATCCTTTGTCAATTATCTATACGAGCGACATGTAGCGAGAGGCACAACAACAACAAAATGCTCTTTCACTAGACATTTTTGTTTGGTTGTGTGCCATGAGGTTTTCTCAAAATGTAAACGATGTGACCTGGCGGAAGAAAGGTTGGGAAAACCCGGTTTCAAACAACAGCGAAGAAAGCATAAGATTTTTTTTTTCTCATTGGAAATCGAATTATGGTGAATAGTTTAAGCAAGTGAGCCGGAGACAAAATTATTCAAACTCTGAATGGTGAGGTTTTGGGAGCCATCCATCATGCGCGCTAAGGCGTTTTTCATGTAAAATCTATTAGGCACTCAAAGAAATAAAGAGGGAATCATATATTTCATCGGAGCATGTGGTCCAAGTTTGCCTCTTGACCTTGTCTGGTGTTTCCAACAGCTGTCGGACCCACTGTGGAGCCTGTTCAAGTGCAGAGGAGGATCAACAAATTCCCTCAACTCCTCGTGCGGGGTGAAGAGCAGTTCGGGATTTTGCTTGCTGCGTAAGTGCACATCCCAAAATATGAATTCGACTCTCATGCAGCAAACCATTAATGTCATCTCCAAGCTGGAAAAAAAAACCCCGACACGGTAAATCTTGTTGACATTTTGTCTTTACATCCGTGGGGTTAAACGGCCTCCTGATGAGAGTCGACAAGAGCGCTTCTCCAGGAAGGAAAGGGAGTACGCAAACCCGTACTGCCGTGCGGTGAATGATGCAAAGGGTGATTTTATCTGGCAACAGAGAAGCTTGTCAGAGCTGCTGATGAACAGCAATGAAAATAATTTATGCTCTTAAGTGTACCAGTCTGTTGGAAAAATCTAAATCAATCTTGGCTTCCACTTGGTGTTCCGAGTCATTAGAAAAACGGCATGTCCGACGAAGGATCGGCAGGAGAGTCAAACGTTTTACGGTTAGCAACGGAGTAAGAAGAGAGTGGTTATTAGCCGGAACCTACGCTACAATTCTCAGACTTGGTACCATTTATCCACTTTTTTTTTTTTTTTTTAACAAAAGGCAAAATCTATTGTGCAATTTAAGAAACTTTAATTCACATGTGTTAAATAAATGAGTGATAATGGCCAGAAGCTGCTAAAATATCTGAAATATAACGAAAAAACGCTACCTAGCTTCATGACCTCACTCGGCAAGCATTCCTCCACTGCTTTGTGTTTCTCTTTTGGTCTTGCGTTTTTGTGTGGTCTCTGAATCTTGAGACCTCATTAGTCAGTCGACATGTCGGTCAGTAAAAGCAACACAAGCAGCCTACTTGTCAATCATTGCGTGCTTTGACAGTGATTGGTCAGTCACTCATTCATTAGTGGGGACAGCAGTGTCAACAACTAACCCTTGCAGCAATGATTGGTCAATTTATGTTACTTATGACACACTAATCCAGTAATTGGTCACTTACTTTTTATTATCCAATCCATTCAATATTTATTGGCCAATTCACATGCTACTGTCAGGATTGCTGTCAACACAAGTCGACTCCTTTACCGATACAAATGTTTGTTTTTTGGGCTAAATGTTGACTAAACATTATTTGGGAATTTGAGGAAGTAAATTGTGTAAAAAAGTAGGCTTTAACTTTAACAGAACAAATGAGCATGGTATGATTCTTTTAGTGTGCGGCAGACAACCCTGTAACGCGACATTCGCTCATGCTAGCGCTAACAAACCAGAGAGGTGTCCTGCCTGGTCTGCTATTATTACGAATCACAAAATGAGGAGATTTGGGATGGCCACACTCGGCTTTACACGATCAGGATTTTGGACCGCATTGCCGATCAGTGAGTTTCAAAAATGATAAGCAGATGGGGTCCAATCCATCCAAACTATTTGAACAAGTTGTTGATTTACAGTACTGTATGGTCTACCCTGAATTAAACCTTAAACATCCCCCCCACCCACCAAACGCTGATAAACATGCCCCTTGCCATTATCAGTGAAAAATGTCCAGTGCCTGCACATCCACTGCTTAAGCGACATTTTTGAAAAACGCATGCCCTGACCTTGGGTCGCCCTCCGAGCAATTAACCTCCCACAGAGAATGGGCGGAAGTCAGAGCAGTGGAGTGATGGGTTACAGTCCTCTTGAGACGAGTGGACCTTGCAGACACCACTCCCAGGTTTTATTGCGGGGCACAGGGCTTTAAGTGTTTTCGTTTAGCCTTTAGTAGACCTTTGAGGCATTTTCCAACTCTTTTATTCCTTCTTTTCTGTCGGCTGGCAGCATAAAAGGCGAATATTGACTTTACAGATGCTTTTTTTGTTTGTTTGTTTAACACTCGAGGCTTTTGTGGTCGTTGCCCTTATTTGAGTGGCCCAGCAGTGAATCCTGGCAGAGAGCCTAGTGTGCGTCAATGGACATAGAGCTCATCGCATCGACGTGGTGGGGAGCGGAAAAGGTTATCCCACAGAGCGAATTGGAGGAAGGGAGATGCTGCATATTTTTGGGTCAAAGTGCATGCATAACCCAATCCTGTGAAGTTATGATATCATCCATCATGCTATCTGCGAAAGGCAAATAAAGGAGATCTCAGGGATTAATTCGGTTTCTAACTTGGCCTCTTTCTGCAGCCTGAGTAAAGTATGCGAGGAAAATATAGGGTGATGGTCATGGGAGGGGAAAAATATGGATCACAATCGTAAATCCTCAACAACACCCAACTAATCTCTTTTCAAGCAATCCGCATGCGTTGATTCCCAAGATGGGTGTTCCCTCATTGGTTTACGTAAGGTCAGCACTCATGGTTGGAGGTGGTTCATCAGGGTGTCGTTTTTCTCAGTTCAGTCATTCATTACTCAAAAGAGATACAATGGACGTACGATGCAAAAAAAAAAAATCTTGATTTATAGCTCTCATTCGTCTGCCAAGTTTTAAATAGATGGACCAACGGCATTCTCATCCGTCTGCTCGACGCAAGCTGAGCTTAGCCTCAAATGCTTCAATTGGGGGGGCAGTTGAATGACCCCGCAGCGTCCAAAGGTGAAACCATTTGCAAACTGGAACAAGGAAAGCTCATTAATTAGCAGATTATAGCTGGCCTGTTTAATCTGTACAAAAACACCACAATTCACATACCAGACCATTTCTTGGACAGGAACAATGACTTCACTGTCGTCACTGGCGGTTGCCCAGCAATGGGTCTCGTACGTCAAGAAAATAATTAATAAATAAAAATGATTATTAATTTTAAAAAATTTTGAGGTGGCCAAGTAGTCCCAAACCACGAGGCCCCCCTCCACTATACTTTGCAGTTGAGATGAGGTTTTAATTGTGATCTGGATGTACCTTTTCCTTTTCTCCACACATATATTGTGACGTGTTCATTCCAAGCAACTCAACTTTGGTTTCCTCTGTCCACACAATAGTTTGCTGCAACACTGTGTCACAGTTTTAATAAGGAACAGTTTTAAATTAAGGCAAGTAAGACACAAAGGGAGCTAGTTGTGTTCCTGTGGGCTTAATAAAGCTTTAAATTAAGCTAATGCAAGGTAGCTAGCTAGCTAGTTACAATATTAATCAAGCACATCTATCTAAAAACATTTAAAAGAAGACAGGCTAGCTATGGGATGAGGAAGATATCTCAGTTCGCTAGCAAGCGACGCTATCAATCAATAAATCCAACATATTCATGAAACACTTTCAAAGCAATAGCTGCGGAACAAAATGTTGTACACTGCTGAATGAAATGTGATTACGTAAAACATTAGTAACAAAATAAAAGCCAAAGACTAATAATGTGAAATTTTATCAAGGGAGCCTGTTACTAATAAAGAACATCTATATATACGTATGTACCTATCAATCATGTAAATAAAGATACGTTAGCCAAAATGTGGGTGTAGCTTCATAAACTCAGACTGCTTTTCAAGTCGTATATTTCCAAAGGCATCTGCTCCTGGCCTGTGCAGTGACACGTGTCATGCAGCATTGGCAGAACATGGCTATCCTCTGTCTATGCTGCGTCTGCACCTCACCCATAACAAGAGGATAATCAAGAGCACAGCACGATCTGGCATGACACGTGCGGATTTATTTTGTTAAAGTCTTCTGACAGTCACTAAATTGTACTTGTGCATTCCAGAACAGCTGACACACTCATGGATCCCTGGCAGGAATTCAACTTCACTCACTGTCTGTTATCGATGGGGAAGGTGAGGATGAGTTCAACCACGCCATTGAGAATTGTCTTCACTATTTCATTAGGGTAATTATTTAATAATAGAGGATTAACAATTTCATATTATGTAATGTGTCAAAACTGATCACAGACATTTTTTTAGGCCACCTTTGCATGCTTTGTTAATATAATAAACGGCAGATGTAAAAAGGAATTTAGTTGCCGTTGAAGCCAAGTTATCGTTTTTTTTTTTTCTTTGTTTTCTGGTGGATTTACGAATGGCAAAAATAATTATACAATAGTTATTTTAATGAACTGGAAACATTGCATATTATTTTCTGGATTAAAACATTAAGAAAATTCTATCATTTTTAAAATTAACAAAAACACATTTTTTTTATATTTACCGGTACTGAAAAATTGTCTGGATTTAATGTTCTTGTTAATCACTGAACTAATCTTCAGTGACGTCAGTAAGGTTGGACTGGTATTATTTAAAACTTTGGCGTTTCACCTTTAAAAGTAGAACATAAAATAAAAAACAACAAATGTAGCTTTTCTCACCGCAGCTTCATCTGTTGGATCAGTTGAGGCACTACCCCTAATGCAAATATGGATTTGGTTGGAATTCAAAAAGTTATTGATGTTAGGGGAGTGCAGGTGTGGGGGGTCACATGGGTGTCCCTCCTAGTTTTTCTCATCAGTTATTCCTGAGGTGCACATCATGTCCAGATGTTGCTGCACATAAGGTAGATACCATGCACATAAGGTAGATACCATGGTATCTACCTTTCTTCTGCTGCACCGCGAATGTGACTCCTCGAGTACGTCGAGTGTAGAGTTCACCGTCAGTGAGTTGTAAGTTAACACACATTCAGATTTATAAATACACATTCCCCATATGAAGTCCCCTGCGAACCTGTCATCTCAGGCAGCAATGTTAAGACTCTCCCTCTGATAACTCAGCCTTGACCTCCACGCCGGAGCCGGCAATAGTTATTCGATCACTTCCAACTTTTATTTTACAAGCCGACCCAGCGGAGCAGCACCGTAACGCTGGTCTACGATGTAAACTTTCAGCATGACAATAACATCAAGTCGTGTGACCCTGATGGCGGCAGGAGTAAAGAGCAAAGTTTGCACAGAAATACAGAGCCGCTATTTTACTCAGCAAGTCCCAAGTGTCAAATCTGAGTTAGCAGTTATGACAACAACTAAATCGTGAAACCCAAACTGCCGTCCTCCTTATCTTAATGAACCATTTATCCGTCCACCTATTTGCTGTAGCGCTTGTCCTCTTTTTGGCTGTGGGTAAGCTGGAGGCAAGAAACAGTCTCCACTCTGTGCTGGTCATTAGCCAATCGCAAGTCTTACCTCAATTTTTTTGACAAAAATAAAATACAGATGCTGCTTGAAGACCACCAAAACATTTTAAAGTAAAGTAACAACAAACCAAAAAAAAAAACAAAAAAACCATGATTTTTTTTAGCAGCACATAATAGTACACAGTATTTTAAGACCAAAAAAAATCTACTTTGTTTGGACTTAGACAAGTAGCACAGTCACCCGCAAAATATGCAGTGAATCTATCGTCCAATTCAAGTTCAAGTGAAATTGAATCTGTGAAAGAGGGAAAGGCTTGATTTTGTGGGCGCAGGCCTGGCTCTGCTGTCACGTCTGAAAACATGCTATGCTATGCTATGCTAAGCTATGCTATGCTATGCTATGCTATGCTATGCTATGCTATACAACTCAAAATGAGACCAGTCAGGGTATTTTCAATCAATTCCAAATTATATGTCTTCAAAGGTATTCGACTTTAGAGGTTTCATTGTAAAGTACGGTTCTTTCCTTCCTTTTTTTTTTTTTTGCATCCCACCACCTTTTTCACATAAAATTACCACAGGTTGAGCAAACTGGCATTTATGAGAAGATGACAAGAATAATAGTTTACAGTGTTGCTCACACTCTTACTCACGCTGTATATCATGAGCCACTTTACATTTTGGCTCTTTTACAAATCAGCCCAAGGGCTGGCGTGGAAACATTGATGCTGATTAATTATTCACGTAAATGAGGCCACCTAATGATTTTACAGCGCGGTTTGAGAAAATCTAAATCTGCCTTGTCACCCGCTGGCATCACATGCACGGTACTTGCACATATTGCCCTGACACACACGATGTGTTGGCAGCACATTTTACTGCACGGAAAACCAAGAGTACATCATCTGCGCAACACGAGCCTTGAATCATAAATAAAGAATTTGAACAAACATATTTGGGTGAGATCTGCGTTTGCATTCATTAGGCCACCTGCTCGGCAATATTTAAACCATCATAATCTGCATTGTGGGAAGAGGCTAGCAGCAAAGCGGGAGATTTTTATGAAGGAGGTGGATTAAAAGCGGAAAATAATTAAACAGTGTGCAGACGATGCAAAAGGGCACAAGCTCATTCTTGTGAGTGACTTTGATACTGACATTCACGTGTGCAAGTTTCCACCAGTGGTGGAAAGCAATCAAGCACAACTACTTTGTCTATTTTTGAAGTATATGTACGTTAATTGAGAATCTATATTGTACCATTCGGTACACTTTGCACAGGACAATACACACTACTGGATTTTTATCTTCTTTGCAATTCACTTTGATTTACCGTCCTCCATGTGTATGTAGATTATAGAAAATAATCTAATTCCGATTTTTTTTAATCGAAAAATTACAATTGTGATTTAATTTGAGATATATTTTTTTTCAAGGTCAACCTCTAATGTCCATTTTTGTGGCTCGCTATATGTGTGTCCCCCAGATACGTTCGCCCTACCAGCTACCACGCCCAACTTTGGTGGATCCAACCTCACCACTCCTTTGATGGGCCCAGGTGATAGATGATGACTGGAAGCTGTGGAGCTGTATTTTACTCTGTTGGAACAGCTTCCACACTGTTCCTGATGATGGATGTTTAAGTGTGTGTGTGTGTGTGCGTGTGCGTGTGCGTGTGCGCATGTGCGTGCGTGTGCCGCGTGTGCCGCGTTCCAGATGTTAACCTGGCATTATTGATTATAAGGTGACTAGCTAGTGAAGGAAAGCTATTTAATACTGTAGCAAAAAAAAAAAAGAGTGAAACACACACCTACCTCAAATGTGTGTTTGTTCGACCCCCTCACCGCTCGTCTAGAATTACAGGAGCCTGCACCAAGTCTAAGGTCAGGATGGAGGGCCTAGTTTGGGTTGCAGTCTTTCGCTATCCCGCTTCGACCTCAATGAAAATAATCATCCATCAGTCTACAGGTAAGAGAAACACACCAAGAGAGATTGAACAAAAGAGGATTCAGGAGAAAACCAGAATGTTATTTCAAGATTATTCATGGATGAGGCTAAAAATGGAAAGATTTTTGAGACGAGGAGTTCACATTTCAGGTGCAAAGCCACTTCACAGTTTGAAGTCGGAGTTTAAAAATGATCTCAGTGCCCTTGGGAGGTTTAGCATCTGTATTTTAGTGCACTTGACTGTCTGAGAAGAGCAATAATAAGGATCTAAGAAGAGAAATTATTCATAAATGAATTACCGTTGCAAGTTTTTCTGGTCTGCTAAGGCCAAATATGTGCCCCTGAAAGCACTGCAGCTCAGATTTTTTACTTTTGACCAGTTTGTAATCAGCCCATTCACAAGCTTGCATTTGAGTATTTCAAGACATTCTCTCAGTTTTACCTGTACACCAAGTTAAGAGAAATTTAGAGATTCATCTGAAAAGATTCCCTTTGACCAACTGTTAAAGGTAAAACAGAACTATTTTATTTTACATTTTATTGGTACATCCCTGGGAAGAATGCTGACCTAGTGGTAGACACATTTGCCTCACGGTTCCGAAGGGTTGGGCTCCATCCTTCCTGAGTGGAGTTTCCATGTACTCTCTGTGTTTACGTAGGTTTTCCACAGGTCCTCCAGTTGACTCCCACGCTTCAAGAACGTCCATGTTGACGAAATTGAAGGGTGTAAATTGACCAAAGGCCTTAAGATAAATGTGAGGTTTTTTTCCTCTCTCCTGTGGTTGCATTGTGGTTGAGAGGAAAGAAATTTCATCTGTGCTGTATGTTGCACAGAGAGCATATTTGACAATAAAGTTGACTTGACTTCTATATGCACCAAGAAATTTGGCTGGTGAGCAGCTGCGGTGTGCTGAAACGTATTTATTACGGCCAGCATGATCAAGAGGCACCATCAAATCCATCCTGAGAGAAACCCTCTCAACTGCACTGCCTCCCACCTAAAGTAATCCGAAATAGGCTTCAGCTCCCCCATAACCTAAATAAGGACACAACTGAAAATGAATGCATAGCTGCAAGATGCGTGTATATTTTAGCACGTGATGCTATTTTTATTACTTTGTTTTACATATGTGGGCTGGGTGGTAGTCAAAATGGTTCACAGAACATGGGCCCGAATCCCACGCTTTGCCTTGTTCAAAGCAGTTTTCACACGAACTGTCAAAACTGGCTTTTCGGTTTTCCGACGTCAGACGTAGTGTCGGCGGCGGAATGGCGTCTGTGCACATGTCAGTAGTGTGGAAAACTGAGAAAGTGGTGTGAAGTTTGACAATCACTTCTATCCCCCTGTTATGTTGAAAGAAATGGTCACTGTCCGACATCTGCTTTATACATCATACTAGATTCTGGCACTGACATCATCAGACAACACTTGTACGTATGGCGGGCTGCCAAGTTGCTGGTTGAAAGAGTTTTTGAGGGTTTTATGTGAAAGGTGAACAAATGCCTTTCAACCATCATCTCTTTCACGTCACTTTTTGCAAACTTTTTGTGTCAAAGATTAGTATGCAATTGTGATAGACAAAAGCAACAGGAGAAGCAGGATATAACATGTATCAATGAACCGCAGGGATTGTTTAATTTTGTCTCGCTATCGCTGCCGCTTGAGTGAAAGGGTCACTCATAGAACAATGCGTTTTTTTTTGTTTGATCTTAATCTTGATTTTGAACCATAAACATTTAAAACCGAATTTGGCTTGTATTTCCATCTTAACGTGCATGCGTCATAACAGTGTAGTAAAACACCAGCCATCAATGAGTTCAACAAAGAATAATGTAACGATAAAGGACAACAATGGAGACGGACGACTGTATGTGGGACTGCTGAATTGTGTAGTCTCACGCATAAAATACAGTCTTGCTAAGATTAGAACTGAAATGGCTAACGATAACAAAAGTGAATCCGTTATTTTGGTGCGAGCACGAACTTCCATCCAGCCTTTTTGTATATCGTTCATCCTTTTTGGGAACCTGGAGTCTGTCCCCGCTGATTTCAGGTGAATCACACCTTGGACTTGTTGCCTGTCAATCACCGTGCCCGTACCTTGTAACCTACCCCCACAACTTGCATCCATCCATCCTTTTTTGATACCGCTTAGCCTGCCCATGGTCACGGTTTGCTGGAGCTGATCCCAGCTGACTTTGGACGAAAGATAGACTACACCCTCAGTCATACGTACCGCTACACTATCAGTTTTCATAGTTTGGATTTTCCCCCATGTTTTTGGTCAAAATTCACATTATGTATTGGACCATAGAGATTGTGAATGCGTTCCCACGACAAAAGCAAAATAGCTAGCCACCAGTACACCAACAATCGCCCCGAAAAACAAGTCAAACATTTTCCCGTGGCTCTGCCAGAGAAGCTCAAGCTGACCCGCCAACATAATGAGCGCACTGATGGATGTCGACTGCCCAATGGCAGCATGAAGAGAAGCTACAAAAAGGCAGCCAATGACTGCACCATCAGACCATGCGAGAAAATTGGACTTAAGCGGAAACTCAATCCCCAGCGCAAAGGATGAATACATGCAGACTGAGGCGACTGAATCTCAAAAAGCTCCAGAAAGGTTAATTCATCCAGACAAAGGAAGACATTTGGTCACCTCCAGTCTATTGGATCATTTGCACCTCAATTAAGCCAAACATTGGAGCAAACTATTTCTCCCCCTCCATCTTCAAATATGTGGTCTCCCATGGCGCTGCGGCTCGGTGCTAATCACTGTATTAGCTGTTCAAAGTGACCTGTACGGCTGGGTTAATCCGACATCTTTCTGCTATTTACGAACAATGAAATAGCTGCAGCTGTGACAACACCGACAACTGAAGGCAAATAAAGCTGGTAATTGATATGCGGCGGAGACTCAACACCACGGTGGGGGTGACGAGTAGACAGCGGAGACACAAGCCGACCAATTCAGCTTCTGAAAATCTTTTCATAACCAAAAAGGGCCTGAAGGGGAAGATAACCCTTGGCATGTTTTCATTTGGTCAATTGTGCGGGTGAACGCTGAGACTGGTTGTCTGTCACACATCGACACGTTGCCCCTTGGCTTCCCCCAACATTAGCCGTCCCACACCCTCTCCACCCGGAAACGGCCGCTCCCCCCCCCCCCATTCATCTTGCGCTGATTTGTTTTATTTCTCAGGAGCTGTTCTACAAACTCATTTGTCAAGCCCTGTGAAATGGTGCCTAGCAAAACAGCGAAGAGGAAACTCTCTTTGGTGGGCTGAAACGGATCAGAGGAACATCAGAGCCGTGTAACGACTGGAGCCAAACTCGGCAATAGCGACGCGCAGGTCTTTTTGCTCTCAGAATGTAAAGCAGACGGTCAAATGTAGTTCAACGCGTACGTGTGTGTGTGTGTGTGTGTGTATCACATCATTGTCACCAAAGTGAAAACTGAAGTAAGAAGTTTCCGTTTCACCGATGCTCGGAAGAGCAAAATGAGCACCAATTGTTCTTTGAATGACTTACATTCATTTTTGCCTGAGGGTGTGACTTGTGTTCCTTTTTCCCGTGAGAGAATACACCCAGTAAGGCGATACTCGGCCAAACCATCAGCTATTCTCAACCAAAAGTGAAAGCCAACAAAGTGCATCAAGATACACCAGCATATTTAATATTACATTCTTTCCATTTCTACATTTTATATGCTTTCTATATTATCAATTTTAATTTAAAAATGTATTAGATTTTTAAAAATAATCTCTTGCATGATATTCTGTTTTAAGCATGTGCAGTGTTTAAAACAACATTGACGCATGCCTCGCTGATGTTGACGGCAACTGCCCCTTTGTTTTTGGATGACACTTTTCGGATGTTTTTACATTTTTCAGATGTTTTATCATCTTCAGTTGGTTCCAGCCAAGCTGATGATGAGTTCACAGTGTCCAACCAAACGCTAGATGAATGGGGAGGTGTGTCGTCGAAACACAAGAAATGTGATGAACACGCAGCACCCCTGTGTCGAAACCTTTAACGCTCAGGTGGGTCCATCCACGCTATACAGTTACATTCTGGAAATCTGGAAGGGATTAAGAGTTTTTGCACTCTCCCAAAAGTCACGGGATGATTTTACAAGGTCTTAGACCCCCCACCCCACCCCACCCCCCATCAGATCGGTTGAGGATCAGAGAAAACAGCGGGAATCTTTATTCAACGAGTGAGGGTTGTCTTTGGAACACAATGCGTCTGTTTTGACTGGAGATGGGAGCATTTCCAGAGGGGATTCACTTTTACCATGCCGACAGTCGCGACAGAGGCAATATGGTATTTTGGTGCTGACTCTTACTCACGTTATACCAAACAAAAATCGAAACGAAATCGTTTTGCTCCTATTTTTCATGAACAAAAATCAACGAGCAGTAACAGTTTGTGAATAAAGAATAGGAATTTCATTCACACTGACAAGTGAATCGTGTGTAAATGAAAGAGACAAAACGTGTGTGTAGGTGTCACGACGGGGAAAGTTTTTAAAAAGACATTACCGGTAGATTTGTACCCCAGAGGGTATTTTGCTTGTCTCAAGCAGATGTGTGAATGCCCCCCTGGTTCTTAAGGACCCATAATGTGTTGTGAAATAATTATTCAAGTCATTTTCCACCATTTTTGGGTTTTGGTTAAATATACTGCGACTACCTGAAAGCTGTGATTGTTTGGAAAATTCTATGGAAGAAGACCTACATATCAAATTAAGAACAGAGTACAAAACCTCATTTGTTCAACTATTACTCTATTTTAAAAGAGTTTCAGCTATCAATAATTGTATTTATACTTTCGAAGTGTTGATTTTCATCAAATTTGAATTATTGGATCAATGTATTATTTTTTTTAAATACTAAACATCTGTCCTGTACGTGTGTCTCACTTTGCTCCTGCGCGAAACCAGCCTTTCTTTATTTATTTTCCAAAACCTCCTTCTGAGATTCCTTCCCAAGTCTTCATTATGACTCCAAGAGTTTTTAATTCGCTTGAAGTGGGAGCAGAGCGAGCCTTATAGTCTGGATACGCGCCAGCAACAATAAATAAATTACAGCTTCACATGTATGCGCTTGCCTGTGTTAACTTAAAACACAGATGCTTTAAATTACTCCGCAACGTTTCATCGTTCATACACACTATCAGTGAGCCATGAAGCCACGGTCCATTAATGGGTTTCATCCCCGGTCAATTAACCTCTCCCGTTGAATCTTGCCCAAACGGACAGGCCCATTAAGAATGTCATTAAAGTATATGAAGTAGCTACAGGATAAAATATCTTTAGGTTGGATTTCAGTTTCCAGTACTTGGCTGAGTCCAGAAACTAGAAAATGCCACTTAAAATCAAACACTTGATTGAAATAATATTCATGCACGCAGACCTTTTTTTTCAGTGCTTTCACACATAAATGTGGAGTCTTATTTTCACACTAAAGCCTCTCGCCATCTGCCTGCATAAGCAGTAAAAATAGCACATTTACATGTCCTGTTGGGTTGGAAAACAACATTTACATACAAAGGAAGCATTAGCATGAATTGGCCATATAATGGAAATCTGCTTCTCCCAGTCCTGCACTGCCATTGTAAACTTCTGTAAAGAAAGCTGGAAGAAACATTTTATTGACCAAATTTGAAATGTGTTCTTCCTTAATATCATGCTACTGTTGTCCTCCATTCTTTGTTTAAAAAGAGCGCGTCTCGAAAATCATACCTTAGTTAGTTATGTGTTGAGTAGATGCTGCTTTTCTGTTACCGAGTGTTGAAAAATAACATTCAAGCTCTTCATATTTTTGTTGGCCCGTTCTAAAAATAGATCCCCTTGGTGAGATAGCATGATTTGCTCAGAATGTTGTAGAAGTGATTCTTCGAAAACATCAACATTAAAAGAGATGTATGGAATTAACGTGTTGCATATTGATCTTTATATTTTTCCGACCTTGTTAAATCATTATTGATAGTTATTGTTGGATTTACCTGGAGCTTTAAAATGGGGCCACTGACAGGTGACATTTCACTTGACGTATTAAAAAAAAAAGGTATCACAGTTCAATTGTGAATCACTCACTTCGTCGCCAGCATAACCCCAATGGTAAGCTACGTTTATTGTGTCCTGTTTTCTTTGTCAGATCTGTAGAGTTGTCTTTTATATTCAATCATGCTTGCTTGCTTGCTTTGTTTGTCCGCTTTGCTTTGTGTGCGTGGCGCTTTATGTTTGCTGCAACGCTTCATTTTACTTGCTGTTCGCAATCGGCAGTGCTAACACTCGCCGGAGTAGTGTTTAAACAACGTGGGCAAAAGTTATCAAGTTAAGCCTTGTAATTGCAATGGTGGCCATGCTTAGTTCTGTTTTGTTGGAGTGTTGCCATGTCATGTTTGTACGGTTGCATTGGAAAGTTTGAATGATGATTTTACGTTACGGCAAGAATTACGAGTAACGGCGCTTTGCTTCCGGGTTTGACCGCTGGGATTTGTAGTCTTTTTGTTCGGTTCCTCTTGTGGTTGAATTCATGTCTATTATTTATATTGTGATGCATGAAGATCGGTACATGGCTTTTGTTATATTCATGCTTACTTTTAGGTTATGTCAAAGTGTACACAGCGAGTGATCCTTCCATGCTGAGTGACAATCACTGTTCAGAGGGCCGTGAAAAAAACTAAAATACAGTTATTGTGAGTAATCAGGACTGTTGAGTATGTTCACATCGATAAATACTATTAATTCTTAATAAAAACATTGAATTAAAGGTAACTGGACCAATTTGTTATTTCAGAATTGTGTACTTAACTGGTAGCCCATCGCATTAATCAGTACTCTTAAAAGTAGCTCATATTCAATCGGGTTGGTGACCCCTCCTGTCGACTCTTTTTATATTCTAAAATCATTCTTTTGATTTAATTTTTTCATTTTATTTTGTGGATTGTCATCAGATTTTCTAAAACAGTGTTGCTCCAATCATCGTTCACAGGGTGAAGTCACCACTATGTGCATTGTCACATACCCATCAAACCCGCCCAATTACACATACTGTATTCTATATCTCCGCTTATTTGATGTTTTTAGGTATGCTTTCACTTCCATGTAGTTTCATCATGGACTTCAAGCTTTTGTTTACTTTGGGCATGAATATGAATAAACTCAAATTCCTACAAAGTTTTATATATAGAAGCCTGAAGAAAGACATTGCACACCAACAAACAACTTCATTTGAATGAAGCGAAAACAAAGTGTTTCAGTGTGGGCGTGAATCAGCGTGCATAAAACAAAAAGACCAGCTTGAAGAAGCTGAGACACGAGGTCAAAGCACCAGGCGGTGTCTGGTCTGCTTTTGAAAAAGGGCGGGGGGCGGGATATCACATGGGCTGAAGGGGTGAGGAAGTGGTGACCCTCACACAGTAGGAGTGCAAGAAGGCCAGGAGGGCGTCACAGGGAGGAAAGAAGATCGACAGCATAAGAAAGGCATCTTCCATACATCGCTCGACATGAGCACCACTGCTGGTGTTAACAGCTGCTGGTGAGGTCGGCAACACACCAAAAAGCCGCTGAGCACATTTTTCGAAAACACCTCAGGGGCGTCAAAGAGGAAGGTATTTGTGTATAATAGTTGCCCTTGAAGTCATTCCAAAACGGGGATAATAATATGATGATAGCCATAGAATAGGAAATAAAACTCAACAAAACTCTACATCTCACTTGCTCCGTACAATAAGTTGGCATCAAAACTTAAAGAACATAAAGTAGGCCGATATTAGAAAGCAGCACTGTCTTCGTGTGAAGAGGCTCACCTCCCCAGCAGTGTGAGAAGTACTTCTGCCTTCCAGTCAAGATATTCTGCATTCAAATCTTGACTCTGCTCACCCTGTATGGAGTTTGCATCTTCTTTCCCCCTGTGCTTGTGTGGGTGTTGTTCAGATTCCGCTCGCATTCCAAAAAAGCAAGCATGTTTGGTTCACTGAAGACCCTAAATCAAGGATGTCAAACTTGTTTTCATCACGGGCCACATTGTGGTAATGGTTGCCCTCAGGGAGTCGATTATGACAGTGAAACCACATATTCTACATAAATCTATAAACGTTGGTTGTGTGAAGCCAAAAATCACGGTTTGTTGCATACCTTGGTTTTAAGGTCACGATTTGGTTCAAACTTAGTACAGTAAGAGAAGAAAAAAAAAAACAATAACCAAAACTACCTATCTTTTGTGTTAACATGGACAGATTATTTCATGTTTTGTAAATTTAAAATCAAAACACAACAAGCATCTTGAATGTGTGTGTGTGTGTGTTTTTTTTAAGTGCAACATCAATAGTTTGGTTTCTTAAGGCTGAGAGTTTAATTTGCAACAGCTTTATGATTACTTTTTTCAAAAAGCCATAACATCCGCGAGCCAGAAGCTGAGCTTCACTGTGTTTGTTTACAGATTAGGTGTGTGGCTACAACGTGCGGTAATTACACGTACGCATTGTCCCTTATCACTGTAAAACCTGAGTTAGTTCAACTGAAAATATTTGAGGTCAACATTTGCAGTGATTCATTTAAATTTAACACAGCAACTCAAGCATTAGAAATCTATAGAATTTATTTAACTACAAATAATTATTATTGTTTTGTTAACATAAGAAAATTGAGTTTTACTTAATAAATACATTCAAAACTATATTACTCTAATATCTGCAAATAGTTTCTGCTAAAAGATTCAAAAGGGGTCTTTTTTTGTATAAATGCACAAGCTTTTCTTGTTCAATTCATGAGCCATATGTATATATATATATTTTTTTTCTTTTCCTCGTGTAATGTATGTATGTACAGTATACTATATATATATATATATATATATATATATATATATATATATATTCAATCTAATTAGAGGCTATTTCCATGACGCTATCATATATATATATATATATATATATATATATATATATAGTATACTGTACATACATACATTACACGAGGAAAAGAAAAAAACTAATACAAACTGGAATGGATGTTGAATTTTGTAATTTTTCCCTTTTATATGACTAACATTTACAAAGTAAAAACAATTATGCTATGCTTTTGCATTCGCAAAAATCTGTTCTTAAGTCAGTTTTTTTCTCTCGCCAAATTAGTGATTCTAACTGTTTTAACTTATGTTAGCTTTATTCTTTTTGCATATTATTATCTTTTTAGAACATGTAAGTAGTTTTGAACAGAAGTAAATTTAAAAATTGCAAGCTTTTGTGGAGAGCCGGAACTGTCCTACAGTCTTTAGGTTTGACAACTGTGCTCTAAATGGTATAATTGTCAATATATGCCCTATGATTGGGTACGACTGGTCCAGAGTGTACCCAGTCTCTTACTGTAAGTCAGCTGGGAGAGGCTCCAACTCACTCACAAGTTACCCTCATGAGCTAAGGTGTTATAGAAAGTGCATTTGTGGATTAAAAAAAGAAAAAAATTGGGTCCAGCTGCTTAACAGACAATGCATGTGTGTCTAATTAGAGGCTATTTCCATGACGCCATCAGTGCACCTCATAGTCCTCTCAACAATCTTTACTGGACTTTCCATCTGAATTGGGGGGTGTCCAAACTGCTGATTAGCGGAAAGACTGAAGCACTCCGGACAGGCGCGATGATTGCTAGGAGGTCGTCTGCAGGGTTATCGCATATCCTGAGGACAAAAGTGGCAGGGTGTTGACACTGTGAGGTTAAAGAAACACCAGGGAGGAGAGTCTGGGCAAAGTCAATGTCACTTAATTTGACACACCTTGGAAATTTTCTTCTATCCCTTCTTGAGGGGACGCAATATTGATTGGTGTAATTTTCTATCTGCAAGATGATGGTGGATGTTTGTGTTGACATAGTAGTCATCAATTATTTTCAAACATGTATAATGTTTTTAAAAACAAATCTCCCTGAATTCACTTGCAGGGTCTTGAAACATGCCTCCACTTTGTACCCCATAAATACAACAGAAATGTAAAAAGTTTTCAAGTTGTAATATCACGATAACAAATTCTTATTTGATGAGGAAAAACAGTTGCGATGTTAAGAGAACAGGCATCATTTTTATGAAATAAGTAAATCTTTACACAATCTTATAAGGAACAAAAAGTCATGTTTTTTTCCGAGATAAAATTGTTATACGATTACGTTGAAGTAAAGTTTAACAAGGTGGTTTGGTTATAAAAAAATAGGAGACGCCCGTTACTCTCAGAAAAAAAACAGCATTATACTTGTAAAAATAAACATTTTGTTAAAAAAAGAATACTTATTTTCATGCAGTCTGATTTATATGATGATACGGGCTTTTAATTGGCCGAAAACAAAGGTAGGCAGGAGTAACATGATTGGTTTAGTATGTTTGTTTTATTTGAACACCAGTATGCATTTGTAGGTATGTACAAAAAAGGATAAAACATAATATTGCAAATTATTTGGAAGACGCTTATTAGACCCCCCCTTGTTTGAGAACTACTGCCATAGAGGGGATATGATGATGTGACATTATGACATGAAATATGACAGGAATTGGGAAGTATGGAGACAAAGTATTTTCACTGTGTTTAACATACAGTATTTGACAGAACATTTCTTAAAAAAAAAAAAATAATAATAATAATAATGGGATGCCTGCTCCATTGGAGACGTATTACTCTCCCCAGTCACAATCACATCATATCAGCATAATTATGAAATACTGTAATATCCCCTCACATTAAATCGCAGCTAAAAAAAAAAAAAAACGCTAACTCAAGCACACACAAGACCAACTGCATTCATTTGGTCCTCTAATCAACACTTTGTAGTTACACATCACAACTGCTGTCTGCACGCGAGCAGTAAAGCTATTCGTTTATATTTTTTGGTTGTAAAACTTAGTGTGTGCATGTATAGCCCTGAGGCGCTGATGCAGCAGGATTAATTCCACAAATGTAATATAGAAACGGTGTCACTGGCAGCTATTTGTCACACTTGGTCGGCCTACAGTCAATCTTCAGACAAAGTCAAACAAAAGAGATAATTGGTTTATTATGTCCCCCTTTTCCAAGCCAGTAGTAAGTGGCTTTTGACTTCTGTGGGAAAAGGCTCAAATTATGGTATTTATTGGCTATGCCTTCAATAGGAAGTGTTCGAAACGTGACTCCGTTTATGACCTTTTCTCCACACAATGCTAGCTGGCTTTGCCAAAGCTGGCTCTAAAAATAGCCACCTAATATGCGCGTAATGTGGGAATGAGGTCATTTATATTTTAAAAGACTATCCACACACATCATGGCATGGTTATGCTGAAGTCGAGGGCCAATGGCAAAAGGCTAACGAAGAAGCCCAAATACCAGTTAGCGGCCATTTTCTGTCTGATAATAGGCTCCATAAAGTAACTATAAACATGTGTTATGATTTCATTTGAGGACTGTAAGTGAGTGAAAAGTGAATGATTAAGTAGCAGTTGGAAGCCTTTGATGTCTCATAAGCGGCTATGCAAGATTATTTTATGAATACGTAGGGGTTTCAGTTAGCAGATCACAGCGCAACAAAGCTAAAGGCAGAGGCCAGTAGAAAAGATACGTAAAGAATGCTAACTGGGAGTTAGCTCCTCGGGAGAACTTTTAGCGCTTGTAATCGAGTCACGTTAGTAAACACATCACTCAGTGGCCAGTCTATGAAGCTGCAGGCTAACAGGAATAGGTTAGTGAGCTGTTTATGTCTGGTAAGTGCTTCTTAAGTTATATTTGAGAATGTGTAATGGTTTCATTCTAGCACAATTCATGAATGCTAAAGACATAGGCTAGTAAAGCAGGCTAACTACCAGTGAGCAAAAAAAGCTAACAATTCTTTATAAAAAATACATTGGCTCACAAAAAGGCTAGCAGAGCAGGCTAACTCACATTCATGTCTGCTCAGAGGCTTCAGAACGTAAATTTGAGCACAAGTGATGATACCATCTTAGCACTTGAGTCATTAACGTGCCATCTGGAGATAGTAGCAATCATAACAGCAAGCCTCAACAGATATGAACCAACGATTGGGATCAAACATGTTTCTTCTTTGGTTGAAGGATTCAACTGAGGTGACGCCACGAGGTTTTCATACCTAACGTGTGACAGCAGGATTTGAACGAGGACCCAGTCACTTGGCACACTGAAAGGATGAGGCAGATATGAGTGGGGTGGAGCAGAGTGTGAGTGACAACTTCAAACAATTCAAATGAGTATAAATAGACTTATTAAACATGCCATTTTGCTCGTAAAGCTCCAGCAATGCCTGCTAGATTCTCAACATGCATGCACACAAACACGCACATACATTAATGCAGTGATTCCGAGCCACTGAGCAGCGGCACATTAGTGCCCAAAAATGATTCCTTCTTATGAATAATGTATCTTGTGTTCATCTATGTTGGCAATTTATATTAACGGGTCGATGACAAAGGTAAAATAAACTTGTATAACTAGTTGTTGCCACTCACGCGACAAAATAAGTTATGTGACTAGTGTCCTTGGGTGTCCTGAAAGGCGCTTATAAATAAAATGTATTATTATATTATTATTAATAAACAGGTCAAGATTTTGCACTGGATTGAATAGAAATTAACATGAGATCATCATTACTCCAGTACGTATACATACTTTTTGGGACTTTCTTTGGGTGGTGTTTGCTTGGAGATTCTTCTAAAGTAAAATATGTGCTTATGCTCAATAAACATTGGGAAACACGACATTAAAATCAACCACACAAATATAAGGTTTGGACACACCAGTTTGGCTTTCCAAATCACTAACCATATAGTTATAGATATAGATATGGTTTCACTAATAAAACTGCTTTCTAAGTGCTTTTTGCGCAACCAATCAATCGATAGTGATACCCTGCTGTCCACAGGAGTTCTCGATTTAGCTGCAGAAAATGTCTGTAAATGTAATTTAATGTCATATTTGATGCCAGTTGACGGCGGATGGAATTTCAGCCGCAAAGCTTGAATGGAAAGCTCAGCGTATTGCACAGTGCGGCGGATTGTCAACGGCGACGGCGGAGTACTCTGCATCAGACACGTTGGATGTCTCGATGAGGCGTGCCAGGCCAGTTCGCGTGGAGTACTTGAAGATGAAGGCTTTCATGAGGTCATAGCGGTAGTTCCGGTTGATGAAATTGTAGAGGATGGGGTTGAAGCAGCAGTGCAGCAAAGAGAGGCACTGGGTGAGGTGCATGGCCACATACAGGAAATTTTCCAGTCCGCAGGTGAGAGGCAGCACACCCAGTTGGGAGAGCGAGTCAGCCAGCAGCACGGAGTGGTACGGCCCCCAGCACCCCAGAAACACCACGATGTAGGCCAGGATCACTCTGCGGCTCACACGACGCTCTTGCTCCACCGTAGTGGATGATGGCGAGGATGTGCAAGTGAAGGATCTGGCCAGCAACGCGTAAAAGAATGCGATCACAGGGAAGGGGAGGACGAAGCCCAAGAGAATGAAGCTCAACTGGACCCCCACCATCCACTCCCTTGGGTTGTCCTCTGGGTACACGGGTCTACAGAGCATGCTGTCCCCGTGCGAGGCCTTCACTGTACGTAGGAAGTAGGTGTCTGGCAAAGACGCCACCAGAGCCAGAAGCCAGACTCCAAGACAGACCATGCGGCGGATAGATTTCCTGCGCGCACCGCCCTGGTTCTCCCGGTGGCTTGTCACGCTCAGGTAGCGGTCCACGCTCATGCACGCCAGGAAGAAGATGCTCCCGAAGAGGTTGACAGAGAAGAGCAGGTGCGTGAGTTTGCACGCCACTTCGCCGAAGGGCCAGTGGCCATGCTGTGCCAGTGAGCTCACCCACACAGGCAGCGTGGCGCACACGCACAGGTCTGCCACGGCCAGGTGGGCGATGTACGTGTGGGTCTCGTGCCGAGGGGCGGAGTCCCGTTGGGCGCGAACATTCACCCACAGGACCAGAGCGTTGGCTGCCAGGCCTACCACAAAGATGAAAGTATAGAGGACGCACATGGAGTGGAGCAGGGTGATGCGGTTGAACGCCGTGTGGCACACTGTGGTGTCCACGCTGGAAATGTTGGAAAAGCTGTCGGAGAAGTTGAGGTAGCCCAGGGACTCCCACAGGTCCTCCATCTCGCTGGTGCTCAGACTCATCTTAACTGCAGACACACGGAGAGGAATCCTGCAAAAAGAAACACATGACCTCATTGTTCCTGCTGCAACTGTCTTAATCTCACTCGAGGAGTCAAACCAAGGCCAAGTAAAGCAATGTGGACACCTTCATTAAGCTGTATGGAAGGTCCTCTGTTTACAATGGACATATACCGTAACATATCCCGGATACAAGCGGCCGAAATTAGTGGGTCTCCGGGCTCTCCCTTAGAGATAAGTTGAGAAGCTCGGTCATCCGGGAGGGGCTCAGAGTCGAGCCACTTCTCCTCCACATCGAGAGGAGCCAGATGAGGTGGCTCGGGCATCTGATTAAGATGCTTCCTGAACGCCTGCCTGGTGAGTTGTTCCGGGCATGTCCCACTGGCAGGAGACCCCGGGGACGACCCAGGACACTCTGTAGAGACTATGTCACCCAGCTGGCCTGGGAACGCCTCGGGATGCGCTGGGAAGAGCTGGAAGAAGTGGCTGGGGAGAGGGAAGTCTGGGCTTCCCCACTAAAGCTGCTGCCCCCGCGACCCGACCCCGGATAAGCAGCGGAAAATGGATGGATGGATATACTGTAACATTTTGACATGTCGGCAGACCCTTCAGATATTTTTTTTTTCTCATTTCGACTCGTTTGGAATTGTGTGCAAAGAAAATGTGTTGATTTAATGACACATATAAACAACTCAAACAGTAAACACGCTATAAATCAAAAAAGGGGAACAGACCATTAAGTAGAAAGCACAATAACATCAGATGTGGATCACGTTAAAGGAGAAGTAAATAGTCCAAGAAAATCTGATGAAGGCATTTGGATAAGTCGCAGTTTATGATAGGTTTGGGTATGGAAAAAAAGATAAGCACAAAGTTTATGGGCACATGCATCCAATTGCCACTCACTCGGGACGACTGAAATCAAACCTAACATTTGTTTTATCTGGTTGCTGGCTTCCACAAATGAATGGAGTTAATGTGACAGTCTTTCTTTAAAAGCCTTCCCGCGAACAGATGAATGAGCAAAGAGGAAATCATTTTTTCATCTCATTCTCGGTCTCCTGAATGGCGGTTTTAGTTTCATCGAGCAGCATGAGCTCATAAAACAGTTACTTGTGGTCTGCCACCCGACTCTGAAGAATCTTAATGTTGTTAACTTGTTCAAACATGGCTTTCAGAATTGAATAGAGCCTGTCTGTCATAGTGTCTGCTGTCATTATGATTGATGCCTGGTCGAGGCGAGTGAGGGCGTGTGGTTCCAAACAAGTGTTTACATTAGCTCCTCGAGCGCAGCGCAGATACGGAAGCAGCAAGGAGAAACCCAAACAGTGTATTTCCGGAGCGTTCCTGGCATTCCAAAATAAAGCACAGGTCACTTTGGGAGGAAACCCGATGCCACTTTAAAGAATGTTTTCCCATAACGTGCCTAAAGAAGTAAAGAAGAAATCCTGTTTCCTTTGTATTCTTCTTGCAAGGTCGCAGAGGAGCTGTCGCCGTGCAGATGATCAAAGAAGGGCAGCTTGTAACCTTGAGCATGTCATTTTTACAACATCTGAAGCTAATAACAAGGGAGTGTGTGCACAACATGTCAAATAGTTGGATAAACGCAGAGATGGAAGGGGAACGCAGCACGGGGAGGCCACACGTACGCAAAACCCCCCCAAAAACGTACGCTCTAAAATTTCCTGTGCCCTTTCGTTGGTTTTGTCAGCAAATCCTGGTTTTCGACACTCCAAACCTTGAATGCAGTTTTCGGTTGGAAGGGTGACATACGAGGCAGTGTGGCATGTTAACAATTCGGCACCGTCCTTTAGAACGAGGCAAGCCTCCAGTGACATATTTGGACCGTATTGCTGCCCCAGCTTCACAGTGTGCTGCGATGTCTCTCTTCCAACGAGCCGCCCGCCGTGATGTGAGAGGTCGGCTGGGGAGTGAGCGGGAGTTTTCTCGAAGGGGAGGGAGATCAAAACCAGAGCACGGCTGCCTAATGCGCTTAATGCCCCACAGTGACCTGTACAACCACGGAGAGGAACTGTGTGCCGAGATCAGCGGGTGGCTTGACATCACGCAAAATGCTTTCCTCCACGTTGTAAACGGAGGGTCGATGGCCACCGCGGTGACGGGTTGAAATGTGACGGCCTTAAGCCATCTTTACACCCACATGGCTTTTTCTTAACTAAATAAAAACATTCCACAGCTCCTGGAGACATTTTAGGATCACATCACACATGCAATAATAATGACTTTTCACCCATTTGTTGCAACTTATCATGCATTCTCCACTCAGGTTCAGCAGTCATGTGTCATCCAAAGAATCGATTTGCTAATCGTACAGCTGCAGGTATTTATCACTTCTGTTCTTTGAAATGATTAGCTACTCCATGTTAAAATGTCTCTAGGCACATTTGCCCTAAGTCCATCCGTAAGGTACGAAAATAAAACTGGCAGTGACTCGCAGGGTAATAGAACGTCAAGGATAATATTACAAATCACAAACCAGAACTGCTCACAGGGTAAAGCGTTTACTACATTTGCGAGAAACATTTTATCATTATTAACTTAATGCTTTTCCTGTGATACAATGTTACCTTGTTTTGTTTTATTTTTAATTTGACTGGACAACATAGAGGGCCATTCTTTGCAACAGGGGGATTTTCAACGCAGGGATAATCTTTCACAATGGCCTCCAATTCTCTCATATTATATGGAAAACACCTGAGCCAGGTAGCACGGCAGGCTTCAAGCTAATTAGTCTCTTAACACCTACAGCCATCAGATAAAACACACACAAACACTCACACACTGCAGTCTGTAGTTCAGCAGCTTTGCAGCTGCTTTCTTTATTTTTGTTTTTCCATCATGAAAAATGGCACATGTGTGTCCAATTAAAAATAAGAGGGAATAAGTAAACCTCATTGATTTGTGCTTGGAGGTTTGAAAGCAGCATCTAACACCCCCCACACACACACACACACACAAAAACACGTACACACTCTTTGAATCAGTGAATGTTCAAAAATATAATATAGCATGTGTTAATTAGCCAACAATAGGTGAGAATGAATCAAACTGATGTCAATATGTGCATAGGGCTATACATTTATAAAGCTTTTATTTTACTCAATTATGTTAAACTGTAAATAAATTATGTTTGTAAATAAAGCAGGGAATGCATTTAAAGGGTATGGGATTTGTGCTTGGAGGCTTAATTGCATCAAGGTTTTTATATCGATAAAGGAGGATAACTTGAGGAGAAATTAAGTTTAGAAGTACACCAGTTCAAACTAACAACAAAATTAATTTCTAAATGTGGAAAAAAGTACAAAGGCACATCTTGTACTTGCCAGTATTTTTGATTATTACTTTTATATCGTAAACAGTGACACAATAGTGTTGTTTTTTTCGGGGGGGGTGTACATAAAAGCACATATTGTACTTGCCAGTATTTTTTATTATTATTTTTACATCGTAAACAGTGACACAATAGTGTTTTGGGAGGAAAAAGGTACATAAAAGCACATATTGTACTTCCAAGTGTCTGATTATTACTTTAACATCGGAAACATTGACACAATTGTGTTGTTCAGTCTCTCTCTCTCTCTCTCTCTGACTCAGTCACCGCGAGCATCCAGTTACAAATTAGCCCAAAACAACGCTTTTGTCTCTCAATACACAGACACTAAACGTCAGCCGAGGGATTTCATGTGCTAATGTCTCCCCACAACGAGATTGGTGCAGGTGCAACATGTTTTGTCACAAGTTTCTGCTGTCACTAGTTACTTTGTAAACAATCGACGGACGGTGTGGTTATGGTTCAATCCGGGCCGGCTCGTCTCAGACGAAACAACACAATGTAATTGTTGATTTGTATCAGCACACTGGAAACAAAGTCCTGTTATCAGACACAATTTACCATTCAATAGATGGGGGGGAAGAAAGAAAATGGCGGTAATTCAATGTCGAAACCAGATAATATAGCCTCTTTTATATTTCATTATTCGTTGTGAAAAATCCAAAACCCGTGTCAAAAGTGGACATAATATCAGATCGATGTCTTTAAAACGACGTCACAAGTCTCAACGCTGACTTTTCCCGCAGCACGCGAACTCATCATTGCAGTTTACCTCTTTTTTTGTGTCAAGTCTTTCGGCGATTCTCAGCACGCTTCTCCGCTGTTCGCTTAGCTTTGCATCAAGTCCACTGAGGTGCACTTCGAGGTCTGTCCTCCGAGTCCTCCTCGCGTGAGAATGGCTCGATGACTCGTGCACTTGCTGATACTGACAGGGAGAGCAACGCCTCCGGGGCTGGACGTGGAGGTGGTGGCTGCGGTGGTTGGGGGGAGAGGGGACCAGTTGCAAAGACGTCGTTACGGACCGGTTTCGGTCAGGATGAGGGCCGAAGAACGTGCTTGTCCTGCTTTTTAAGAGGAAAACTACTCTTTTTTTTTCAAATGACAGAAGTTGTTGGTTTTTAGCTTGGCACAAGACAAACCACAAACCATTCTCAGAGCTGACAACACCCAACATCCATCTGTACTGCGCTATCCTTAGTGGTGTCACACGTGAGCCATAGCCTATACATTGGGAGAAAGGTCAGGGATACCCTGAACTCATTGCCAGCCAATCACACGTGTAGACAAACAATCACTCACACTGTAAAACATAGAACCCAGATAAAAACCTAAGCAAGCATGTGGAAAACATGCAAACTCCACGGAGCCCAGATTTGAGCCCAGAACCTGAAAATTGTGAGGCAGATGTGCTAAACATATCGTCAGTGTGCCATCTCAACAGCAAGTAATTGTCCTAAATGAAGTTACTTTCAGGTGTTGTTTCGAAATAAATTGCATATGTTTTCGGTAAGTGCTGAAAATGTGCAAAGG
Organism: Hippocampus mohnikei; assembly: GCA_026261675.1. Taxonomy (NCBI): domain Eukaryota; kingdom Metazoa; phylum Chordata; class Actinopteri; order Syngnathiformes; family Syngnathidae; genus Hippocampus; species Hippocampus mohnikei. Next base: position 10,299,026 of record JAKGUB010000106.1, read on the forward strand.
CTGATAAAAAAATTAGGAATGAATTGTTGAGATATAGCGTAACACGCTTTTTCCAGATGGCAAATTATCTATTTTCTAACTGTTTAACATTTTACTGTGTCAGACCTAAAGTGAAATACAACTTTCCAACTTTTTTTTTAACACTGTGCTGCACACACACGTGCGCGCACACACATACACCAGACATTCTGCCCTACCTGATCCATACATGCTATGTAATTATAACAAAAACATACTGGGGAAAGTATTCAAGCACAATCCGCTCTGACATTTTCAGTTGAGGGGCCTCATCCCGGGAGTGGCTCGCCCTGCTGTTACTTCAGAATGAAACCAGACTCAGTCAACCACATCCACAGTTGATCGACTTCCACCCAAAACCAACCAACGGGTTAAACTCAGCAGAGCAATGATCTGAAACGCCCTCCGAATAACGAACCAGATCAGGGAAAAGTCATGTGCAAGTTTTGGTTTTAATCAGTGGTTTGTTATTTCAAGTCAGGCAAAAACAGTACATCTCTGAAATTAATACGGCCAAAGGGCTGAGTTGAAATGTTGCCCTATGATCTTTGTCGTGTGTGTGTGTGTGTGTGTGTGTGTGTGTGTCTGTGGGGGGATTGCATTTCCATCTACATATGTGGCGTTGTTCCATATGGCTGTTATGTGCATGCCAAAGCAACAGGTGGCACTATAACCCATGCCCTGTAAACCCACTATTTATTCCAATACAAACAGATGTCCTTGACAGCTTTATGTTTGAATGAACTGCAAACACTCTACAGAACTTTGATGTACGTCACTCAATCGAGTAGAATGACTTAAAAGTCCTTTTTTTAAGAACGTTTTTAATTTATTTGATGTCGATAAATGCAGGTTAAAAATGCATTACGGGATAGAGATTATGTCACGTCATAGGCCGCATAATAAATGAACCGTCTGCATGGCGGTTTCCTCCCACAATGCAAAAACATGCATGGCAGGCTGATTAAGTACTCTAAATTGTCTGTAGTTGTGAGTGTGAGCGTGGATGGTTGTTCGTCTCTGTGTGCCCTGCGATTGGCTGGTAACCAGTTCAGGGTGTCCCCCGCCTACCGCCCAAAGACAGCTGGGATAGGCTCCAGCTTAACTTTGTGTTTCAAGTAGGATTCAATTCAAGTCAATACTGTTCCTAAAAAACAACTTTTTCAGATTCAGAAAAGCTATTAGTCCCACCTAAAAACGGCAACTTGGTGGTATTTTCCAAAATGTCAGTTACAACAGAGTTGGAGCTTCGACCAAACTTCAAACTTTTAGATTTACACCTGCTTGCCGCTTCAAGACCAGCAATTAACCTCAAGTTCCATGCGATATAAGATCAGCCTGATTAATACAATTTTACCTTTCATGTTGCGATAAGGAACCCACGGGTGTAGATTTTGATATTTTTGAAGCGTTATCTTCACCAGGTGTGCAACGCCCAGCGTGTTTGCCCTAAGAAAGAAGTTATCGCAGAATGGTACAGGTCACTCCGCTTGAGTTTATCATGGCTGAATGCAGTGATGAAATACAGCCAGCCGGCCTGCCTGCCTGCTTGGTGACCTCATTAAAGAGCACTGGAGTGAATTCAGTGGAAGCTTTTAAGGAGAGCGCCCGCTCTGCACGCATAGCCATTGTCCTCCGTATCAGAAGCATCAGGGGGATTTATAAGCCCCTCGCAGTAACATCCGCAGCCCTGCACGCTGCTGCCAACCTCTGTTCTTGCGCTCCCCATTCACAAGAAAGGCACACTGGGAAAGCAGGTGTGTGTGTGATGTGAAGCCTGAGAAAAAGCATTCCGGCTCTTTGTCAGGAAAAAGAACACTGCGGAAGACCAGTAGATTATTTTGTTGGGATGCATGTGAAGCAGCAAATGAAATTAATTCAAATGACAGGATGTGATGAATAAAAATGAATCCACTACAATGGAGTATTAGGAATGTCCTAATTTAAAAAAATCACTACAAGATTAGAATGATAATCTTACAAGAATAAGATAGTATAAATAGTTTTGAAAAATTCACCATAAAATTACGTTCTTCTATTTTATTTCAGGTGTCATTCGACAACTGTGATGTCTTTTTCAGTCAAAAGCAAGTCACAAAATGGCCGCCTCCTGAGATGTATAACAATGGGTGTATTTTGCTGCTTAATTCGTATACTAGAAATGCAATATTAATCAGAATAGCGTGTTTCGACTAGTGGGGCCCACATAGAACATATTGTAAAGATTTTTTTTATCTACCGGTACTTGACTTCCCCTTTAATGTTTGACCTATTTTCAAAATGGATCTCTATGGCAATCACGTGTCTCATGAAAACTCCCAATCCAGAAATTAGGGCCACCCTCGGTCTTCAATGAATCACGCCTCTTTGGTAGTTGGGCACAAATTCCCAAGTTACGCCTGGTGGGTATGTCAGACATCTGGATGGGTGAATCACGGCACCTTGAAAGTGTGCAAGCCAGGTGCGAAAAAAACAAGTTAAATGTGAATGGGTGAACATGCACCATTAAGTGTTAGCGCTTCAAATGGTGTACAGTTGCCCCAGAAATGAGATGTTGACCTACTACTACTCCCTTAGCCTCCAAAACTTTGAGCCTCATTCTGCTCCTCTGATATCATTCCTGTTGTTGTTTTCTGTTTAGTTTGGCATCTTTCATCTAAAAAACAACAACACGCAAATATGTTCTTCTTTTTACGGCTAAAAATGGGACTTTGTGTTGTGTAAGTGTCTCTGTGACACTCCTCCATCAATTCAGTCATCATGCAATTTTTTTTTTTTTTTACATACGCGATAGTCCTTTTTTTTCCCCCCCCCAGCATCCACGGTGTCAGAAATAGGAGTAGCGTAGGATTCGGTTTGTCGGAAGTTGGTCGACTCCATACAACACAGATGTGAAGCAGTTGTCAGAAAGAGAAGTGATTTATTGGAAAGCAACATGTCTCTTCTTTTTATTTAGTCGATACCGTAAATGTGTGCATGAATGGAAATACATTGAATGCTATTATTTTGAGCAGTAATCTTTTTTTTTTTTTTTAACATGGCATTTAACCCGTCACATTAACCCCCCTCCGCCTCGCCCCACTCCTCTATTGACTTTAGAGGTAATGAGACCCATGTCGGTGGGGTCAAACGTCACATCAGTACACGCTACCCTGTCAGCGCTCTGGAAGTGGCGCTTTTCGACAAATACCTTTTCAAGCATTTCAGGATGATCTCATATGCCTGATGACAAACCAGGAAGCAAAGTCATTTTGAAGGCACAAATCATTCCGCATTGTCCACCACGTCAACTTTCAGGCTCTTGTGTTCAATGTAGGGTGTATCATTTTTCATTTATTTTGTTACTTTGTGTACTTGTCAATGTCTTTGCCAGCAAGACTACCATGGGTATATTTATGCATAGAACAGAAGGAAATCCCATTGCTCGCCCGCCAGTCTTGGCAGAGGAGTCTCGCTTCCGTTGACTCCTGATAAGATTTGTGTTTGCGTCGCATTTTCTCGTAGATTTAGTCCACGGTGTTAAGCACGAAACCCCAGAGGCTGCGTTGCTCAATTTAAACACAATTGGGCTTGCTATTCTTATGTGTCGGCGCTCAAAATAACACACGCTGACCTTTTGGCCGATTTTTTACAAAGTGTTTCTCTTGAGTCACAATTTCTTTCGGCCAAGGGTATTTAAGTTCATTACACACATTCATAAACAGAACGATTCTCAGATAAGGAGAAGGAAAAGGGTGGGCGACAGCCGGCGGGGGTCCGTGGCGACATCATAGAAAGAGGAGAGTGTGGGAGAGCCGGTCGAGGCGAGCGGAGGAAAAAAGATTGAGTGACTTATTGCTAATGACTTCTCTTTCTATTGTAGTCTAGCCCCCGCGTCGATTGTGGGGGGTCTGACGGACCCTTGCTATTTTTGTGCAAATCTCTATTCAGTGAATTCCCTTCTCAAACACGTCTTCAACAATCTACCTCCTCTGCATTTTCTCCTTCTCATACCTCCTATATTTCCTCTGCTTTCTTTCTTTTTTATCCATCCATACATTTCTTTTCTATAGGCGTTGTCCTCAGTTGGCTCACGGGTGTGCTGGCGCCTATCCCAGTCGACTTTGGACCAGAGGCAGGGTACACCTTAGATGAGCTGCCATTTAATCGCAGGATACATATACACAAACACACACTCACTTTTCTAGCTTATGGACAATTTACTGTACCGGTAGTCTTCATTTAACCCTCCATGCATTTTTTTTTTAACATCCGAGGAAGCCGCAGGATCGGGAGAAAATCCAATCCCGGGGAGAACACGCAAACTCCACGCTCGAAAGCCACAGCTGGCATTCGAACCCTAACCACTAACTCATTACGCTGCCTCCTTTTTTTTATGCCAAGAGGAAGAAGGGATTGCTGTTCAAGTCAACTCCATACAAACATTGTGCCTCTCGACACTCTAACGCAAGTGTAAAAAGAAGTTAAGCACTGATTGTGGAAAAAATCAAATAACCATACCGATGCCTGGGAAGTGAGTCCCTTCACAGTAAGACTAAACAGAGCTGCCCTTGCAGTGTCTCTTCTTTTATTATCACTTTAGCACTACTGCACTGAGGAGAACAGTGTGACACGTAAGTTCACCTTCCTGTTAATGGTTATAATCACAGCCCTGGCACCATACTGTGGTGGCACTTGGAGAATCAACGTCATGCATGAATCATGCTTTTTAAAATTCACAACTGCCTTACAAGTGTTAAAAAAAAATCAATAAATTAACAGTAAATTGTGTACTTGCCGTTAACTGGACGCGTGCATTGGGTAACTGGGAGGTGAGTCTCTTCTCATTAGGACTGAGCTGAGCTGACTTTTCATGTTGCTTTCTGTCCATACTCTTTTATCATTATCGTCGCTATTGTGCTGAGCAGCCAGGACAGACACTGGTGTAGCACTTTAGTATGCTGTGACATAAATTCACCCCGCTAGCAGCAATTAACATTTTGATTTTACAGCTTTAGGAAAAACCTGAAGCCCAGACTTTGAATTGCTGTTGTTATGCAAGTTGCATTCATCACTGGTGACGCCCTCCATGCTTTAAACACGGCGACCTTTTGTGTTCCTTGAGGATTTGTTCATGCAGGTGCATGCTCAGCAACCAGGCGGCTTCCCGCTTGAGAAATGAAGCTGTCAAGACCTTCCTGACATTGACAGAGCATCTCTCCATCCCACTAATATGTGTGTGTGTGTGTGTGTGTGTGTGTGTGTGTGTGTGTGTGTGTGTGTGTGTGTGTGTGTGTGTGTGTGTGTGTGTGTGTGTGTGTGTGTGAGAAACACTTTGCTGTCAAAACATGCAAGAAAACCGAGCGAACGTCAGCTATTTTCTCTTTGACGCATCTCAGGAGATACATGATATAACAAGCAAACCACTGAAGGACAAGTCCTATCATCACATGTGTTTACGATATCACCATAAAGAAAAGTTCTTTCTTCTTCTGCAGGTAATTGAACAGAATGGTCACAGAGGAGGGACGGTAACATCAAACAAGGAAAAAGCCGTAAATTGTAAGGGGCCCGTGTCTCTTTAGGAACACACTAAAAGTGTTTTTGTGCATGGCGGGGTTTTGAGTGGTCCCTAACTTTATCGTAAAAAAAACTTCCTGCTGCTGTGCTGAAAAGCCATTAGTGTCACCATGGCAATGCCTCGCTAATGAGCAATAACCTAATAGTGCAAAGGGGAACGAAGGGGTTGGTAATTGTACCCCACCGGGGGATACATTGGATTCAGTCATACCGCAGGGATGTTCTTTTTGGGAGGACACATAATACAGGCTGTTCGATCCTGAAATATCAATACTGCCAGGCTTTCTGAAAATGGAATTCTCTGTAGAAAAAAAATCCATATTTGACTAACTTCGGAGCAATGTCCATTCGATTTTAAAACGGAGATGAAAACGATGGGAGAATGAGATATGTATGCAATGCTTCTCACATTTCTTACTCCACATGTCAGAGGGAGAACGCGCAGCTTCATAAAGTGCTTTGAAGTGGGTTCTTCCCATTTTACGATTGGGGAAAAAAATGATGAAGGAATTTCGGATTAAGTTTAACTTTCTATTTGGGATGCAACGATATGAAGGGAAAACGTAACACGTTTGAGTTCCTCGATTCACAATGTGTGCACCCATTAGCAAGTAAGTGACTTTGATTTGATGTGTTATTAGTGTTATCAGCCAAACATAGCATTGTGAACTACATAGACCGTGATACTTTGCACTGCTGAATCAATACGTGCAATCGACAATCAAAGAACTGGTCGATCTTATTTCTTTGTCACTGCTGTTATGAACAAAAACACATTTTTCAAACTTTTTCACTGGGCGCTAAGACAGAAATTAGCATTCAACCACTCAAAATATCAGTATCATCGAAAACCAATTCTCTTATATTTTTTTCCCTAATAGATTTGGTAGTATCCCCCATCTCCAAATCTACATCATGTTCAATTTTCTTTGCCTGTAACGGATGAGTAAATAGAATCGAAATAGAATGCAAACCAACCCAACATAGTGAATTAACTCTCACGGCGATTTTTTTTATTGCTAATGGACTTTGCTTTCATATGATGACAAAAAATCTCATCAACAAATTCGACACGCTTAGTGAGTGGTGACGCAAAATGGCCGCCGGTGGCTTCAGTTTTAGCGGCCATGAGAGAGAGCATTAGCATTAGCCCAATTGCATTAGCATTAGCCCAATTGCAACATCAGATGCTAATATAACCACTTGAGAGCTCAACAAAATGTAACTTGTCAATCACTTTTCCACGAAGGATTTTTCTGTCAGGTAATGATCTACTCACAGCACTGAATTTCCTGACCTGGTGAAATGCGAATCATATTTCTCACGTCGTCATCCAGACCCTCTCTTCTCTCATGTTTTTCTGTGACCTCAATGAATCTGTCCGTGTTTTCCTGCTACGCCGTTGACCGTGACCATCTGTGGCTCACTCCATTGACTATGTCTGTCATCTGTGAGGGCAGCAGTAACTCATCGAAGAAGTGGAGTTCTGTGTTCCCTCAACCGTACCCTTTGCGTGCATTTCTGCACACACACGCACATATCATGTCATATGGGGCTATGCCGCCCCCTCCCCCTCCCCCCAAAAAAGTGATATTCAAGGAAATGTCTTGCTCCGGGTGATGGTGAGAGCATCCAATATGGATTTGTGAAGGACAGCATCTGTCCACAGGCTGTAAAACGAAGAAAGAAAAAAAAAAGTCGTTCATCTCGTTTGGTTGCCCGGAGGTGCTGCGAGGCCAGATTAGCAATTCTATCCCCACATACCACATGTGTGCTTGCTGACATAAAGTTCACAGGTAAGGTTGCTAACTTTCACCCGTATTGTCTTGTCATGTGTAGGTGGGGGGTGGGGGGAAAATGGTCCATCAGTTACATTGGAATGCACTTATGTTTTGGAGCGTTTAAGAAGCTACTAGCATGACTTGGAGGTGTTGCCTTTCCCACCTTTTTGGGTGTTTTATTTCTGCCTGCCTTTTCGACAATAAACCCCATTGCACAATCCCAAGGTCAATGTGAAAAAGCCACTCGGGAGAGCACAGATGTTTATCAAGGTCAAACGTTGTGAAATTGGCTGAAAACCAAAGAGCGCGGCTTCATAGCTACGCACCTGCGGCATAAGCTTTGCTTCACGAGAGATTTAAGAGGTTTTTCACTCGTCCTTCATTAAGTTTCATGAAGTTGTTTTTACATAAGCCTAAAAAACATGTGGTAATCATCACAAATAAGTCCTTTTGAACAAGTGGGTCATTGTAGGAGAGCGCATTGATCGGATTAATTGACCAATACCTTCAGGCTTTGACATCTGGAAAGCTCTGAAACTACAGAATCTATTCTGATGAAAATCGAATGATGATAGAGGGAGTGATCCCAGAGGTCCAGACAAACAAACAAACACACACACACACACACACACACACAAAATGATTACGGTATGCAAAATGTGTTACCTTTGCTTGCACTTCAGCATAATAACAACAGATAAAAACATAACAGCCACGAGGGAGATAATGAAACCATTTGATGGTCAAGAAAAGAACGTGATCAAGGAGACTGGCGGCAGCAGTAGAGACCATGGTTAAATTTGTATTTTAAAGGCAACACAGTGAAGGATTTCTGCTTGACATTATTTTTCTACTAAGGTAGGGCCATTTTGAAGGGACTCTCATGAAAGGCTGTTCTGAAGTTCTCTTCCCTGTGCAGGACGCTTGAACGTATTCCTGCTGTCAGTGCACGATATAACAGTGACTCCCAGTGTTCTTCTACCAGTTCAAATGCTGTTTTCAAATGCGGTAATGACCTCGCTGTTGTCAGCAAAGCTAACATGTCTGGCCTGAAATTGTTTTTCGGAAGCAGCAGAAAATGGAAACCTCCCCGCTGAAGGTCAATATAATGACCAAGTAATGGCCACGGGACGCAATTGATCACTGCAAACCATTAAGTGAGACAGAAGTGCCGGGGGTCGCCATATTTATTGATAAGAACGATTAGTGTCTCCACTTAGGACAGCGGGTCAGGACATCATCCGCACCTGTCAGAGATGGTGTGCCCCAGGGAGCCATAGTAGGTTGACTGAGATTGTCCCCAGAAATGCTGACTGGCTGTTTTTTTGTCAGTCCCTTATTCATGTTCAATGCTCAATTGGAAATGTGCGCCTCTTTCATTTTGTTTCGGTGGGGATACTTTAAGCTCTTGATTTGTCTTTGGCTTTATTTAGACCTGAGCATGTGGCGTGACCTCTTTTATGCTTCCTTATTTTTATGAGGACAAATAAATCATCAGTTCTGTGGTGTCGATTACAACTTCTTCAAATAAGAAGTAAAATTCTATATCGTCTTTATATTATTTTTTTAAAGTGCTATAAGACTTAAAAGGGGGACATTCAGCGCCACTGAGCAACATGAAATTTGTCAAGCATGTCTATAAAGTGTAGGGCCACAAAAGTCACAATAGCACGTGTCCAAAATCACAGAAATGCTGCCATTTTTGTTTGAATTGGCTATTTTCGGGTCATGTTGGTAAATTTCAGGTGCCTTCAGAAAGTTTTGCTACCGATTGCTACCAAGTTGGAACCGCATGTACCAGCCCACTAGGCAGAGGCAAAAAAACGTTTTCATCGTTGCATGTGGCAAAATATGCATCACTGTAAAACACAAAACGTGAATAACTCTCATCCACTTGGTCAGAACTTGGAGGAGATTCAAGGTGCCTGCTGCTCATGAAATTTTATATAGACACCATTTTCTTTGCATAGACAAATGCCCATTTCTCATTTAACTCATTCACTCCCAAAGACGTTTTTAAACGTCTTTTCAGACTTGGTCTAGAATTGGCTGGTACTGAATGAGTTTTTAATCAGAAGGTCTCATTTACTTATTATCCTTATTTAAGCCTGTTATTCCCTATTTCCTCATTATTTTTTTATCAATCTATGTCTTCTGTATGCCTGTGTCAAGTGTGTTGAGAGTTGTACAAGCAAAATGTGCAAACAAACGATGACAAAATAGCTCATTTGTCACGCCCTAACCGGATGTCTTTTAAAGCTGCGTCAAAGCTTAAATAAGTCACTTGCAAGTAAACAAAACGACATTCCGTCTGTAAACAAGAAAATGTCGTGCTTCCCAAAGAGCTGAGCTTGCGCGGAAAGCCAAACACTGCAAGCTTTATTGGACGTAAACACAACTCCCGAGGTACTCAAACAAGTTCGCTGATGGACGCACTTGAAAAGGAATATAAACTGTGATGTACAGTGAGCATACATTCAGGCTAGCCTGAAGCTAAAAATTAAGATGAAAAATAAAAGCAAAACCAGGTGGTTCCCATTGGCGGTCTCACAGTGTCCAGCTTTGCAGCAGTCAGGATGTGACGACCCGGGAAGCATCTGGAGTTTAGGCCTGTGTGCGCCTCAAGCTTTCGAGAGTGGGGCGCTTGCTCTTAAACGCGGTTTCCACTAAGTCAATCAATCAAACTTTATTTATATAGCTCACACACACACATTCACAAGATTTTAGAACTGGTAGATCAAATGGCAAGACAAAGCTGTCAGGAAATACCAACATCAGTGAGGAAGCACGAGAGGCGGGGTAAGAACAGGAATAATTGTCTCGGTTTGGTTTGCTGGTGAGATCGGGCCTATCCCATCCCACCCTTAACTGGTGGCCAGTATGACCAACAACTCTTCACATTCACACCTGTGGACAATTTTCATTGAAGCCGCACAAGTATTGGGTGACGATTCAAATATCACAAGCCAAGATTCAAAAACCGACATTAGCGCCGTGAGCCAGACGTGCCGACCAGACGTCCAACGGTGCTGTTCCGAAATGTATCAGAGTAACGTTATAACTCGCGTCTCCAGAGGAAAAGTGTTGATAACGCAAAAGGGCTTCACTCCGAAAGCTCGTAGGTGTGACGCAGTTACAGATGTGTCTCAAAACAGTGCTGCCAAAACAATCTTTCAGGATGGTAGCGATGAGTTTATTTTGCTAAATCTGGATTTAAGTTGGCCACGTTCTATGCTGGATGCGTGGATTGGCAAATTGCATGCTACTGCATATTGGTGAATCACTCTTTCATCTGTAAGGTAAGCGCTGTCTTTTGTGGTATTAAATCGTGACACACAGCCATATACAAGTGAGATTCACAAGCACAAAAAAAAATGAGTAAGCAGATGCAGTGTGCTGGTGCCGGTGCAGATCTGCTTCTCATTACGGAGGGATAGAAGAGATTTTGAGAGGAGCTAAAAGGCTGCCAGTTGACTTTATCTTCTTAGACTCCCCCAAGCCACCGTCCTAAGCCGTCTCTCCCCGGACCTCCTAGCCACACGGTCCTTCTTCTGCCGGTAAATGTGATCACTCACATCAGGCAGCAAGTAGCAGGCACTCCATATATCAGGTCATAAGTGGAAGGCTGGATGGGCATGATTTCCATCCATCAAAACCAAAGTGACAGGCCTTCCGTGGAAGTTTTTTTTTTTTTCTCCAGAGTAGGCTTTGCCTGGATCCTATCAGAGGCAGTCGACCCGAGTCAAGTGCCTGTCAGGGAAAGGGAACTGAGTGGGGGGCATTGACTTGTGAAACCAATGGGGATGGAGGAGGGTGCCGAGTGGTGTGAGGGTGGAGGGGAGTGTTGAAAAAAATGTCTCCAGTGAACATTCACAACACTAATGAGCAAAAGAGTGTGTGAAAAGTCCGCTTGCGGAAGAGGTTTCCTGTGTATTTTCACACTCAAGACGCACACAAAAGAAGGATGGAGACGAGGATGAAAAGCCCTGAAAGACACATCCTGCAACAGTTGCTTGGGAGAAAAAAAAAAGGAAGGAGGCTGTGATTGTTATTATTTGTCTTTTCTTTCACACAGTTTAGACCTCGCAGAGAGAGAGAGAGAGAGAGAGGTAGAGAGCTCCGGCGCGGCTCTATTTGTAGACTTGTTCCGTCACAGCTGCTGATATCTATTTACCATTATTCCAACCAGCTGCTAACGTTTGCCATCACATCCTGAGCGTTTTCTCAGGCAACGGTGCGTCAACACTGGGATTTGGTGATAATAAAGCCGTTAATGTGAGTGATATCCTTTCCCACCAAAGACGGGTTACAATTGATATTATGTTTTTGTGTTGCAGGTGGTTGGACAACAAAACAAAGTGTGTTGCTTATGTCCATCGTCTTTGAGGAAACGCTGGAGAATATCAAGAAGATGACATCCACACCTCAATACATTGCAGGTAGTGACAGACAAAAAGTTATTTTCTGTCACGACATGCGCACACGTGCGCCTGTCTACAAAAATACAGACGGAGGTTTGTAGGATAAAGGATGAAGTAACTGGATGTGAGGAGCTGCCATTTTGGGGGAGGACTGTGTTGAGATCTCAGACTGAATTCTTCAGTACCGTAATGATGGCGAGCGCAACAGTGGTCACACTGTGACACAGCAATAAAAAAAAAGGGGGCGGGGGGGGGGGGTGAAATTCAGTTAACATAAAGTGGTTCTCCAGTCGTGCTTCAATGCAATCCTTTTTCTTCCACCACTGTATATACTGTAACCATGTCCAATTTCCTCACGTTGTAAATGAGTGCGATGATGGACGATACAGCATATTGCACCTCATTTCTCAGTCAGCCTGTGGTTCCTCTGTCATTTTCGCATCTCAGTCACACTTGATCTGGACTTGTGGGTCTCGTCTCGTAATAGCTGGCCTGCTGTTAACCCCGTGACATGTGGCGCAAAAACAGGGGGCCATTTACGAAGCACTCAAAACACATCTGGCTCTGTTCAACACCAGTGAATCGATTAATCAAATCGCACCTTGCCGGTAAGAGAACAAGCGTTTGCACTTTTATAGACATTCTTCATGAAAATTAAATGATTGAAATGATGCACTCTTGTGGTCAGGTTCCAGAGAATGCTCAGGATTTTGATGAATTAATATCAATTTACTGAATTAGGCTTATTCTCTGGTATAATGAATATACAGTTCATTCATACATTTACAAGTTACCAGTGTGTGAGTTTTCATGAACTTTTGCCAGACCAGCTTGTATTTGACAAAACCGTCGAGCTCAGACTCGCTTCGCTTTTTGTTTAACTTTTGGCAAGAAAGCAAATATGCTTCTATGCTTGAAAATGTCACTGCAACTTCTTTTAAGTGGTGTGGGATGAACTCAATGTGGCCTTGTACTGTTGTTTGCTGTCTTTAAAAACGTGTGTAAACCTCATAAAGCGCCATTTTTAAGTGGAGCAAATTAGTGGGGGAAATACCGCAGTAGCAATGTGCTACTAGGCTAACAATGTTGGCCAGTACCACATTTTCCATGTCTAATTCCAAAAGAGATTTTATGTACCTTAGAAGAACACAAAAAGTGAACCATATTGTGAATATTTAACACAAAAAGTTAGCTAGGCAGCTAACAGAGTGTGTTTTTCAATCGGTTGTTTCGCGTATTCATAGGTAATACAGAAAAAGTCTTAGCAATTGTCTGCTAGCAGGCTAAGTGAGTGCCAACAACAGTTGACAAGAACAGGCTGGCTAATTTAGGAAAACAGAAATGGGAACCCATACATCCATTTTTGAAAATGAGAAGTTTAAATCAAAAAACATCTTCAAGAATAAAGGATGGCCTTGTAATATCGTGGCACCATGATACAGTGGTACCTCGGCTCACGAACTTAATTGGTTCCCAGAAAAGGTTTGTGAGCCGAAAAGTTCGTCTTCCGAACATTTATTTCCCATAGGAATCCATTAAAATGAGAATAATCCGTTCCCAGGTCCCCATAAACATAATTTTCGACTAAATAAGCCTTAAAACTACACAAAAATATACCTTATTTTATGTATAATAAATGTGCTATTGTATTGAAATTAAAGAAATAAACTGTACTGTATAATAAAGTCATTTTATTTACCTTTGTGATCGTAGTTGATGGCTTGATGGAACGGAGTGGGATGGAGGGAGGGAGTTACGGTTTGGAAGGAGAGTCACCTTCCATAAGGACTGTAGGTAACTCAACCTCTGGTGTGGCTTCTCTTCTTTGCTTCTTAGAAGGAGACTCTTTATCCTTTTTGCTGACTAAAAACCTCTTAATTGACACCTGTTGCGTGTTAGCGTACTGGTACTGGGACGCTAAGTCACACAAACGCACACCTCGTTCGTGTTTTTCAATGATCTTCTTCTTCTACTCGATCGTCATTTTCTTTAATGTCTTCTTAGGCTTAACACTAGCCTGTGGCGGGGACTTTTTCGGTCCCATAATAGCAAAAGTACACTCAATATGGTCCAAAATGTCTAGCAAACACAAACCACGTCCGCATTCAAAGAAAGGGGGTGACGAAGTGAACGCCGTGAGCGTGCGTCAGCTTCTCGCGGCCACCACAGGGGCGCTGTTCGACCGCTTGGTTTGGTTCGTCCGCCGAAAACTAGTTCATCAGCGGAGACTAAATGCTCGCGAAATTAATGTTCGTGAGGCGAAAAGTTCGTGAGCTAAAGCGTTCGTGAGCCGAGGTACCACTGTACTCGTACATAGCAAACGTTGAGCTAACGATAGTGTTTGTCAACACCAATCCATCCCAAACACCCTTTATTAATAAAGAATATTTTCGAATATTATAACGGAACCCACTTGTATTTATACAAATAATTAATCAAATTAATTAATTTTAAAACAATAATTAATAAACAATTCAAAAAAGAAAATACATGAAAGGCACCCAAAAAATGTGGAGAGGGGGAAAGACCAAATTTGGAGCCTTGGAATGTGGACAAACTTACTCTCTGTGCGTGTGTGTGTGTGTGTGTGTGTGTGCGTGCGTGCATTTGTGTTTTTTATATACAGTATATATCCAGTGTATGCTTTGAAACAAGGGTAATGTTTAGGCTCTGTGCACCATTATATTGCTAAGCTGTGAATGAGTGTATTGTATATTTGGGTTTCCAGAAAAGGAGGACTAGCCTTTCTGGAGACTGGTGCCCACTTCCTGCTATTGAAGTGTCTGAAAATGGCTTTGCCTGGCTTGCATGGTGGGAGAACTGGATGTACAATGGCACAGCGAGATGGAAAATAAATCAGAGACCATCGACTAGTCCCTGACATGTAAACAGTCCAAACTTCAAAACCCGGCAATTCTACGCCAACACTATGGCTTCAAGTCCTTGACAATAGTCTGTGTAAAGCCCTCCATTGCTGTATCTTCAACGTGGGATTTAAGCTCCTGATGTAACAGTCAGTTATAACAGCATATAATTAAAAAGCCATTTATTGTCTATCTGTCATGTGATCTTTGCAACTTGCCAACACGTCATGATGGAAGCAGCGGTCGAAAACAAAACGTGTCCATGGCAGCGCATGTCTCATTTGTTCCATAGGGAAAGAGTTGAAGCAATGTGCACATCCACATGTGAGTAGTTGTAGAACGCAACAGGCTGCTGGCAAAAACACTTGGCCTGGCTGCAAACAGGGAGGTGAACACTCGGAAGCAGATGGTGTGTGCAAAGATGATTTGTTCAAAGGAAGCACTGACATGAAATTGACTCGTTCAAGCTTTCAACTCGAAACCTTCTAAATGAATTACAGACCTTTCTTGACAGCAGGAGAAGAACCAAGAGAGTCTTGTTCACCATATCCTTCCGCTTTGCTTGCTATTGAAGACCAAACTTTGTTCTTCTCGGTCATTAAAGTGTTCCTCAAGGCAGTCAAAGGGAAGACAAGGCAGATATTATTGTGGGAGCTACTGTGGAGTCAGAGAAAAACACATCTGAGGTAGTTTATTGATGACAGATGAAGAAGCAATATCATTCGACGTCACCTTCCATTTTCGGCTATTTAAACAAACGTATAGAATTGTAATTTTGGCCGTTTGTCCACAAACCTCAAAAGATTCCACCCAAATTGACAACAGAGCACAAGTTGACCTCGAAGTCAACTTAGCTGAGTAGTAAAATGAAAAGACACGCCTCCTGGTTTCACAGCAATCCTTTGCCACACCATGTATAATATTTACTACACGATTAACACGTTTTTTTTTACACTTTAAAGCAGACCATGTTATCATTAATTATCTGTACTGCTTATTAAGTTTATGATTTAGAAGTTTATTTATTGAATTGCCAGACACTGCTTCATCCATGACCCCGGAAAAGAACATTTCCTATTTTTGGCGGGTTGGGTAAGGGGTGGATGAGACAAATCAGATTTACAAGCATTCAAGAAGGGATTATATCAGCCAATTGTATTGCATCGTATCCAAGGAAGAAACCACTTCTGATTTGAGTCTTGAGCCAAGGTTACCGCAAACTTAAATGACTTTTCCAGGCTTCTGAATTGCTATGCATGACCTCACGTCCAATGGTTTTATTTTAAAGTACTCAGAAAAGTTGAGGATATTTCAGGATGAACCTAAAATGCACTAGAACCACTATGAACTTCATTTGACCTTATGCAACCTTTTGGAATGCGTGTCTCCATGTTCAATGTTTCAGTACTTGGCAAAAAAAAAAAAGGCAGTTTCCCTCTACTAACATCCTGTTTGAAGCCTCAGAATGGGAAGGTAGCCACTGTTGATCAACTGTTACGTCATCTTGGGCTCAAGTGAAAATGTGAACAGCATTAAGAGGACTGTCCAAATAGCAATTCTAATTGAGAAGAAGTACCAACAAAAAGTACCAAAACAGTGACAGCTGCCCAGGAGCATTAAGCTGGGATGCTCAAATTTAATTCACCTGTAAAAGTTATAGCACACGCTAGGTTCATCCTGAAATGAAACTGAAGCTATATCGACATTGATACCTATCTATATATAGAAATAATTAGAGACATTTTATAGTTAATAGATACAGATTGGATATATTGACAAATCGAATGACACATATTGACACTGGTTTGTGTACTAGAAATACACATAAATGTTGGAAATGTCGGAGACTGTTTATGTTATTCACTTGATTTTCTGTTTTGTTGCATTGTTTTTGCTTTTCTGAGTGTCTTTGAAGTAATCATTAATTAACGTTTTTTCTGAAGCGGTCTTCGAACGCCTCTCGAGTCGAACGGCAGTTAAGAAGGCGCGTAGTCCAACATTGACGTATCTGTCTGTATTCGCTTCAGTGTGAAACGAATTAATAAAGTGCATATTCTAAAAACCAACACGACAGCTCTGTTTGCTTCTGGAGCTGCAACATAAACACGCCACAGCTTGAATTGTCAAATCCTGTCGTGGGAATAATGGATCGGCAATTGAGTGCAACAAGTGACTCCGGTAACACGCCACAAAATAATATGTAAGCTTTATAGTGTGAATAAATATAAATTCCATGATAAATGGCACACAACGCACACATATGTCTATACTTCCCGTTTTCATCCACTGGTGGGTATTAATTTGTGTGTGTGTGTGTGTGTGTGTGTGTTTCCTGGACACATATACAAACCACATGAAGCCCAAGGCGAGCTCTGCATCTCTTTTGCATGACTGCTGCCGTTTCATGTGAATTAAGTTGGAGAGCGCTCACAAAGGAAAAAAGGCGAGCGCATCAAAGGCAAACACGAGCTGGCACACATCTGGAAGTCAAATCCCTCGCATGCGCCATCTATCCTGCAGCAATTGTGCGTCTGCTTCATATTAGCGTTCTACCTTTGTGCAAGCGCGCCAAGACTTGGCCCTCTATGTCAGGGAGGGCATGATGGGGAAGCCGTCGATGTAATGGCTGCACTGTTCAAGATATACAACAAATATGCTGTTCATGACGATATGTATGACCACTGATATGTTTCACACTTATTGCGTGTCTACATACAGTGTCCGCATGAACGACGCGGGGGAGACTCATCTAAAGGGGATCTGTTGCATGCCACCACAGTTGTCGATTGCAATACTGTAGTGATGTGTCGGTCGCGAACGAGCCGGTACAAAGAGTCTCTCTTTGAAGTGAACGATGAGAGCAGGCACCCTCCCTCGAGAGCCGGCTCTGTCATTTTCCTTCTCTCCCCCCCCCCTCTCTCTATGTCGCTCTCTCTTTTTCCACGAGGTTTGGCAGTGGCTCAGCTGCCGTGCTCAGAGAGGTAGACCTGAAGAGAAAGGGGAGGGGCGAGGGGCTTGGTAGGAACTGCACTGAGTGCACGCTGAGCACATGCTGCGTTGCGTCTGCGCAGCCACAGACAGACTAAGGAATTGACTTTCCCAGTTCCGACTCGTCCACAGGATCATAAACACAACGACAAAGACCAACATGATGAGACAGCACCTGATAAAGGTACCCAGAGAGTTGTATTTTTTCGGTGGGACTGTACTTGTAAAGTTGAGCGAAGGTCGAAGGTTTGTCATTCCTATTGGTCACCAGTAGACGGCGCCCTTACGTTTTGTAAAGACCTTGTCAACGGCGGTGCGAGGCTCTTATGGTTTTGCGGTCGAATTTTACAATGATTCTTACTGCTGTTAGCTGAAAGCGAAATCGGGTTTATTGTTTCCCCTTGCCAATGGCGGGCCCTCTGCTGGAGTTTGAGACTGAAATGTTTCTGACATGTTGATCGATATACAGTGAATACTTTGAGGAGAAAAAGTTATCGGGGCCCTCAGAAAGTCATCCGATGTTTCCTCCCCAATCTGAAACGAAGTTTGATTTCACCGCGATCCATTAGGTTTTGCAGGTTCTTCAGCCCCCGGCCCCGTTGGGACCGGCAGAGAGCACCCCACAAGCATCCAGACGAGACTTGCGTCTCAACTATTCCAGCGGAGTTGCCCTGATGAACAAAGCATCTTGAAACAATGAATAAAGTTGGTTTGCACGTTTTGGTAGTGTGCGTAATGGGTGTTTTATTTGCACTTTATTCACGATCACCAAGAACAGCGGTGTCAAACATACGGCCCGCGGGCCGGAAAAATGCATAAAAGACACGGAATGAATATTTTTAATAAAGTGCAATTCATGGAATATCCGCTAGGGGACACACTTTTTTGATCAGAGGAAAGGACAATAGCAGCCTCAGTCTGTCACTGAGACAGACCCAACACAGCAGACGCTATCAAGGACATGTGAATACTTTATTCTTTACACATATTATAACACTCTCCTTAGTTTGTAAGGTGTAGGCAGGGATTACATTTATATTTTATATGCTTGTGTAAATGGTTTAAAAATTCCTTTCTTGATATATCTCATTTAATCTTAAAAGTGCATTACTATATTTTTCAAGACCAATGACTTGTTAAGGTTTTGTGCCTTTGTTCAGTCAGTGGGATCAGTTGCAATGCAACCTCGGTTTTCATCTATAATCCGTTCCAGAAGGCTGTTCGAAAACCAAATTGTTCGAAAACCGAAACCACGCTCTTTTTAAAATAAAAATGTTTATTGAACACGTCTGCTCACAATGGAATGCAACACGAGGAAGCGTTACTTCCTCGTCTACCAGAGGAAGCGTCACTTCCTCGTGTAAGGAAGGCGAGAGCAGTCAAATGGTGCATTCAAGTGTGCTCAGTTTGTTCGAGAACCGAAAATGTGTTCATCATCCGAGGCTTAAAAAACTCAAAATCTTTGGTCGAAAACCGAATTGGTCCAAAACCGAGACGTTCGAAAACCGAGGTTTGACTGTATGTGAATGACAAAAGTAAATTGCACATTTGTCTAAGGCGTAGAAAAAAAAGTAGTGTGTTTCCGGTAACCCGACCGACCGAGAATTTCTACCTCGAACAAAAACGTTCCGGTCGGCATTTTTTTCAAACCTTCTACATTTTTGTGTAATAATAATAATAATAGTACATTTCATTTATACGCGCCTTTCAAAACACTCAAGGACGCTTTACAATCAAAACAAGAACAATAAAACCACAGACAAAATTATAAATAATAAAAGGAAAGATGTTTACATCGGTGCAAACTCGCGATATTCACGTTGAGCATGCGGCGTCATTTGCCGTCGTGTGTCAACAACATTGAATCATGGCGGCGCCGCGATCTCCGAAAATAGTTTAGACCGCTTTTGTGTGTTGCAGTCTAGCATTACTACACCTTGTGACGAA
Source organism: Hippocampus mohnikei (assembly GCA_026261675.1). NCBI lineage: Eukaryota > Metazoa > Chordata > Actinopteri > Syngnathiformes > Syngnathidae > Hippocampus > Hippocampus mohnikei. Next base: position 10,318,604 of record JAKGUB010000106.1, read on the forward strand.
TATTTTATTCATAAAGTTACCATGCTACAACCAGTAAATTATAGAATAACCAATACTTTTTCATAATATTTTTCACAGCGATTAGCCTACAAATCTAATGACCAATTTGCTATATAATCGTGCCTCGCTCGTCCGTCTCTCGCTCTCGTGTTTTGTGCATACGTCACAGGTGAGTTTAGTGATACGCCCTTCGGACGATTCATACGAAAAATCAGACTGGCATTGCCATTTCTTAAATGACGTAATTAGTAGACCTTTGTGAGTTTTTTCGCCGCCATCTCAAACTTTCATCCGCGCGATTCCTCAATTTGCGGACTAAAATAGCAAACCGCATACGCACCTATCTGTTGCGCCCCCAACACTCAAAACGAAGTAAATTCAAGAAACACACCCACACACCACAAACACACAGAGGCACAGTGAAATCGCGTTGATCACACAGTCAAGTCGTGTGCGGTGACTTTAATGGTTAAACTATGTTTCGGCACCGTAAAATGACGCCACGGAAACGACACGCTACCGGTAACTATTGTTACGTGAAGTCCTCAGGCTTGCCGTAGTTTTTTGTTTGTTTGTTTGTTTTCATTCGGCGGCGAGCGGGGGTTTCAATGTCTCCTTGTTTTATGTTTTATGGTTATTTTGTTTACATTTATGATGGGGCGTGGCAAAAATATTTAAAAAAATAAAAACATTTGTCCGACCTACCGACCCTATGCCGAAATTTCATGTTACCGGAAACACACTACTATTTTTTCTACGCCTAAGGAAATCTTAGGTGCTAAAAACGCCTTACTATACATGGTCTTTTTTTTCATCTAAAAACGCCTTACTATATATGGTCGTTTTTTTCGTCCAAAAAACGCCTTACTATACATGGTCGTTTTTTTCGACAAAAAACGCCTTACTATACATGGTCGTTTTTTTCGTCTAAAAACGCCTTACTATACATGGTCGTTTTTTTCCGCTAAAAACGGAATACTATACATGGTCGTTTTTTTCTGCTAAAAACGCCTTACTATACATGGTCGGTTTTTTCGGCTAAAAACACCTTACTATACATGGTCGTTTTTTTCAGCTAAAAACGCCTTACTATACATGGTCGCTTTTTTGGCTAAAAGCGCCTTACTACACATGGTCGTTTTTTCGACAAAAAACGCCTTACTATACATGGTCGTTTTTTTCAGCTAAAAACGCCTTACTATACATGGTCGTTTTTTTTCGCTAAAAACACCTTACTATACATGGTCGTTTTTTCAGCTAAAAACGCCTTACTATACATGGTCGTTTTTTCAGCTAAAACGCCTTACTATACATGGTCGTTTTTTTGGCTAAAAGCGCCTTACTATACATGGTCGTTTTTTCAACAAAAACGCCTTACTATACATGGTCGTTTTTTCAGCTAAAACGCCTTACTATACATGGTCGTTTTTTCAGCTAAAACGCCTTACTATACATGGTCGCTTTTTTTGGCTAAAAGCGCCTTACTATACATGGTCGTTTTTCGACAAAAACGCTTACTATACATGGTCGTTTTTTCGACAAAAACGCCTTACTATACATGGTCATTTTTTCCGCTAAAAGCGCTTACTATACATGGTCGTTTTTTCGACAAAAACGCCTTACTATACATGGTCGCTTTTTTCGCTAAAACGCCTTACTATACATGGTCGCTTTTTCGCTAAAAACGCCTTACTATACATGGTCGTTTTTTTCGGCTAAAAACGCCTTACTATACATGGTCGTTTTTTTCCGCTAAAAACGGAATACTATACATGGTCATTTTTTTCTGCTAAAAACGCCTTACTATATATACATGGTCGTTTTTTTTGGCTAAAAGCGCCTTACTATACATGGTCGTTTTTTTCGACAAAAAACGCCTTACTATACATGGTCGTTTTTTTCAGCTAAAAACGCCTTACTATACATGGTCGTTTTTTTCGGCTAAAAACGCCTTACTATACATGGTCGTTTTTTGCTAAAAACGCCTTACTATACATGGTCGTTTTTTCGCTAAAAACGCCTTACTATACATGGTCGTTTTTTCGCTAAAACGGAATACTATACATGGTCATTTTTTTCTGCTAAAAACGCCTTACTATATATACATGGTCATTTTTTTCGGCTAAAAACGCCTTACTATACATGGTCGTTTTTTTCGACAAGAAACGCCCTACTATACATGGTCGTTTTTTTCGCTAAAACGCCTTACTATACATGGTGTTTTTTCACAAAAACACCTTACTATACATGGTCGGTTTTTTCGCTAAAACGCCTTACTATACATGGTCGTTTTTTCGCAAAAACGCCTTACTATACATGGTCGGTTTTTTCGATAAAAACGCCTTACTATACATGGTTGGTTTTTTCGCCTAAAACGCCTTACTATACATGGTCGTTTTTTCGCTAAAACGCCTTACTATACATGGTCGTTTTTTCGCTAAAAACGCCTTACTATACATGGTCGTTGTTTTCGCTAAAAACGCCTTACTATACATGGTTGTTTTTTACGTCTAAAACGCCTTACTATACATGGTCGTTTTTTTCAGCTAAAAACGCCTTACTATACATGGTCGTTTTTTTGGCTAAAAACGCCTTACTATACATGGTCGTTTTTTACGTCTAAAAACGCCTTACTATACATGGTCGTTTTTTCAGCTAAAAACGCCTTACTATACATGGTCGTTTTTTCGGCTAAAAACGCCTTACTATACATGGTCGTTTTTCGACAAAAACGCCTTACTATACATGGTCGTTTTTTTCAGCTAAAAACGCCTTACTATACATGGTCGTTTTTTTCAGCTAAAAACGCCTTACTATACATGGTCGTTTTTTTTTGGCTAAAAGCGCCTTACTATACATGGTCGTTTTTTTCGACAAAAAACGCCTTACTATACATGGTCGTTTTTTTCGACAAAAAACGCCTTACTATACATGGTCATTTTTTCCGGCTAAAAGCGCCTTACTATACATGGTCGTTTTTTTCGACAAAAAACGCCTTACTATACATGGTCGTTTTTTTCGGCTAAAAACGCCTTACTATACATGGTCGTTTTTTTCCGCTAAAAACGCCTTACTATACATGGTCGCTTTTTTCGCTAAAACGCCTTACTATACATGGTCGTTTTTTTCGCTAAAACGGAATACTATACATGGTCATTTTTTCGCTAAAACGCCTTACTATATATACATGGTCGTTTTTTGGCTAAAAGCGCCTTACTATACATGGTCGTTTTTTTCGACAAAAAACGCCTTACTATACATGGTCATTTTTCAGCTAAAAACGCCTTACTATACATGGTCGTTTTTTTTCAGCTAAAACGCCTTACTATACATGGTCGTTTTTTTGGCTAAAAGCGCCTTACTATACATGGTCGCTTTTTCGACAAAAACGCCTTACTATACATGGTCATTTTTTCCGCTAAAAGCGCCTTACTATACATGGTCGCTTTTTCGACAAAAACGCCTTACTATACATGGTCGCTTTTTTTCGCTAAAAACGCCTTACTATACATGGTCGCTTTTTCGCTAAAAACGCCTTACTATACATGGTCGTTTTTTTCGGCTAAAAACGCCTTACTATACATGGTCGTTTTTTTCCGCTAAAACGGAATACTATACATGGTCATTTTTTTCTGCTAAAAACGCCTTACTATATATACATGGTCGTTTTTTTCGGCTAAAAACGCCTTACTATACATGGTCGTTTTTTTCGACAAGAAACGCCCTACTATACATGGTCGTTTTTTTTCGGCTAAAAACGCCTTACTATACATGGTGTTTTTTTCGACAAAAAACACCTTACTATACATGGTCGGTTTTTTCGGCTAAAAACGCCTTACTATACATGGTCGTTTTTTTCGGCAAAAAACGCCTTACTATACATGGTCGGTTTTTTCGATAAAAAAACGCCTTACTATACATGGTTGGTTTTTTCGTCTAAAAACGCCTTACTATACATGGTCGTTTTTTTCCGCTAAAAACGCCTTACTATACATGGTCGCTTTTTCGCTAAAACGCCTTACTATACATGGTCGTTTTTTCGACAAAAACGCCTTACTATACATGGTCGCTTTTTTCGCCTAAAACGCCTTACTATACATGGTCGCTTTTTTCGCCTAAAACGCCTTACTATACATGGTCGGTTTTTTCGCCTAAAAACGCCTTACTATACATGGTCGTTTTTCGCTAAAAACGCCTTACTATACATGGTCGCTTTTTTCGCTAAAACGCCTTACTATACATGGTCGTTTTTTCGACAAAAACGCCTTACTATACATGGTCGGTTTTTTTCGCTAAAACGCCTTACTATACATGGTTGGTTTTTTCGCCTAAAACGCCTTACTATACATGGTCGTTTTTTCGCTAAAACGCCTTACTATACATGGTCGTTTTTTCGCTAAAAACGCCTTACTATACATGGTCGTTTTTTTCCACTAAAAACGCCTTACTATACATGGTCGTTTTTTTCAGCTAAAAACGCCTTACTATACATGGTCGTTTTTTTCAGCTAAAAACGCCTTACTATACATGGTCGTTTTTTTTGCTAAAAACGCCTTACTATACATGGTCGTTTTTTTCGCAAAAACGCCTTACTATACATGGTCGTTTTTTCCGCTAAAACGCCTTACTATACATGGTCGTTTTTCGACAAAAACGCCTTACTATACATGGTCGTTTTTTTTCGCTAAAACGCCTTACTATACATGGTCGTTTTTTCGCTAAAAACGCCTTACTATACATGGTCGTTTTTTCGGCTAAAACGCCTTACTATACATGGTCGTTTTTTTGGCTAAAACGCCTTACTATACATGGTCGCTTTTTCGCTGAAAACGCCTTACTATACATGGTCGTTTTTTGGCTAAAACGCCTTACTATACATGGTCGTTTTTTCGACAAAAACGCCTTACTATACATGGTCGTTTTTTCGCTAAAACGCCTTACTATACATGGTCGCTTTTTTCGCTAAAAACGCCTTACTATACATGGTCGTTTTTTCGCTAAAAACGCCTTACTATACATGGTCGTTTTTCAGCTAAAAACGCCTTACTATACATGGTCGTTTTTTCGCTAAAACGCCTTACTATACATGGTCGCTTTTTTCGCTAAAAACGCCTTACTATACATGGTCGTTTTTTCGCTAAAACGCCTTACTATACATGGTCGTTTTTTCTGCTAAAAACGCCTTACTATACATGGTCGTTTTTTTCGCTAAAAACGCCTTACTATACATGGTCGTTTTTTCGCTAAAACGCCTTACTATACATGGTCGTTTTTTCGCTAAAACGCCTTACTATACATGGTCGTTTTTTCGCTAAAAACGCCTTACTATACATGGTCGCTTTTTTCGCAAAAACGCCTTACTATACATGGTCGTTTTTTCGCTAAAACGCCTTACTATACATGGTCGCTTTTTTTCGCCTAAAACGCCTTACTATACATGGTCGTTTTTTTCGCTAAAACGCCTTACTATACATGGTCGTTTTTTCGCTAAAACGCCTTACTATACATGGTCGTTTTTTCGCTAAAACGCCTTACTATACATGGTCGTTTTTTCGACAAAAACGCCTTACTATACATGGTCGTTTTTTCGCTAAAACGCCTTACTATACATGGTCGTTTTTTCGCTAAAAACGCCTTACTATACATGGTCGGTTTTTTCGCTAAAAACGCCTTACTATACATGGTCGTTTTTTCGCTAAAAACGCCTTACTATACATGGTCGTTTTTTCGCTAAAAACGCCTTACTATACATGGTCGGTTTTTTCGCTAAAACGCCTTACTATACATGGTCGTTTTTTCGCTAAAAACGCCTTACTATACATGGTCGCTTTTTTCGCTAAAAACGCCTTACTATACATGGTCGCTTTTTTCGTCTAAAACGCCTTACTATACATGGTCGCTTTTTTCGCCTAAAACGCCTTACTATACATGGTCGTTTTTTCGCTAAAAACGCCTTACTATACATGGTCGTTTTTTCGCTAAAACGCCTTACTATACATGGTCGTTTTTCGCTAAAACGCCTTACTATACATGGTCGTTTTTTCGCTAAAAACGCCTTACTATACATGGTCGTTTTTTCGCTAAAAACGCCTTACTATACATGGTCGTTTTTTTCTAAAACGCCTTACTATACATGGTCGTTTTTTCGCTAAAACGCCTTACTATACATGGTCGCTTTTTTCGCTAAAAACGCCTTACTATACATGGTCGTTTTTTCGCTAAAAACGCCTTACTATACATGGTCGTTTTTCGACTAAAAACGCCTTACTATACATGGTCGTTTTTTCGCTAAAACGCCTTACTATACATGGTCGCTTTTTTCGCTAAAACGCCTTACTATACATGGTCGCTTTTTTCGCTAAAAACGCCTTACTATACATGGTCGTTTTTTCGACAAAAACGCCTTACTATACATGGTCGTTTTTTCGCTAAAAACGCCTTACTATACATGGTCGTTTTTTCGCTAAAAACGCCTTACTATACATGGTCGTTTTTTCGCTAAAAACGCCTTACTATACATGGTCGTTTTTTTCGCTAAAAACGCCTTACTATACATGGTCGCTTTTTCGCTAAAAACGCCTTACTATACATGGTCGTTTTTTCGCTAAAAACGCCTTACTATACATGGTCGTTTTTTCGCTAAAAACGCCTTACTATACATGGTCGTTTTTTTCGCTAAAAACGCCTTACTATACATGGTCGTTTTTTTCGCTAAAAACGCCTTACTATACATGGTCGTTTTTTCGCTAAAACGCCTTACTATACATGGTCGCTTTTTTCGCTAAAACGCCTTACTATACATGGTCGCTTTTTTCGCAAAAACGCCTTACTATACATGGTCGTTTTTTCGCTAAAAACGCTTTACTATACATGGTCGGTTTTTTCGCCTAAAACGCCTTACTATACATGGTCGTTTTTTCGCTAAAACGCTTTACTATACATGGTCGCTTTTTTTTCGCTAAAACGCCTTACTATACATGGTCGTTTTTTCGCTAAAAACGCCTTACTATACATGGTCGCTTTTTCGCTAAAACGCCTTACTATACATGGTCGCTTTTTTCGCTAAAACGCCTTACTATACATGGTCGTTTTTTCGCTAAAAACGCTTTACTATACATGGTCGCTTTTTTTCGCTAAAAACGCCTTACTATACATGGTCGCTTTTTCGCTAAAAACGCCTTACTATACATGGTCGCTTTTTTTTTCGCTAAAACGCCTTACTATACATGGTCGTTTTTTTCGCTAAAAACGCCTTACTATACATGGTCGTTTTTTTAGTCTAAAACGCCTTACTATACATGGTCGTTTTTTCGCTAAAACGCCTTACTATACATGGTCGCTTTTTTCGCTAAAACGCCTTACTATACATGGTCGCTTTTTTCGCTAAAACGCCTTACTATACATGGTCGCTTTTTTTTCGCTAAAACGCCTTACTATACATGGTCGCTTTTTTCGCTAAAACGCCTTACTATACATGGTCGTTTTTTCGATAAAAACGCCTTACTATACATGGTCGTTTTTGGCTAAAAACGCCTTACTATACATGGTCGGTTTTTTCGCTAAAACGCCTTACTATACATGGTCGCTTTTTTGAGCTAAAACGCCTTACTATACATGGTCGTTTTTTCAGCTAAAACGCCTTATTATACATGGTCGTTTTTTCGACAAAACGCCTTACTATACATGGTCGCTTTTTTCGCTAAAACGCCTTACTATACATGGTCGTTTTTTCGCTAAAACGCCTTACTATACATGGTCGTTTTTTCGCTAAAAACGCCTTACTATACATGGTCGCTTTTTTCGCTAAAACGCCTTACTATACATGGTCGTTTTTTTCGCTAAAAACGCCTTACTATACATGGTCGCTTTTTTCGCTAAAAACGCCTTACTATACATGGTCGTTTTTTCGCTAAAAACGCCTTACTATACATGGTCGTTTTTTTCGCTAAAACGCCTTACTATACATGGTCGTTTTTTCGCTAAAAACGCCTTACTATACATGGTCGTTTTTTCGCTAAAACGCCTTACTATACATGGTCGCTTTTTGGCTAAAACGCCTTACTATACATGGTCGCTTTTTTCGCTAAAACGCCTTACTATACATGGTCGTTTTTTCGCTAAAAACGCCTTACTATACATGGTCGCTTTTTTTGGCTAAAACGCCTTACTATACATGGTCGTTTTTTCGCTAAAAACGCCTTACTATACATGGTCGCTTTTTTTCGCTAAAAACGCCTTACTATACATGGTCGCTTTTTTCGCTAAAAACGCCTTACTATACATGGTCGCTTTTTTCGCTAAAAACGCCTTACTATACATGGTCGTTTTTTCGCTAAAAACGCCTTACTATACATGGTCGTTTTTTTTCGCTAAAAACGCCTTACTATACATGGTCGCTTTTTTCGCTAAAACGCCTTACTATACATGGTCGTTTTTTCGCCTAAAACGCCTTACTATACATGGTCGTTTTTTTCGCTAAAAACGCCTTACTATACATGGTCGTTTTTTTCGCAAAAAACGCCTTACTATACATGGTCGTTTTTTCGCTAAAAACGCCTTACTATACATGGTCGTTTTTTTCGCTAAAACGCCTTACTATACATGGTCGTTTTTTCGCTAAAAACGCCTTACTATACATGGTCGCTTTTTTCGCTAAAACGCCTTACTATACATGGTCGTTTTTTTCGCTAAAACGCCTTACTATACATGGTCGTTTTTTCGCTAAAACGCCTTACTATACATGGTCGTTTTTTGCTAAAACGCCTTACTATACATGGTCGTTTTTTTCGCTAAAACGCCTTACTATACATGGTCGTTTTTTCGCTAAAAACGCCTTACTATACATGGTCGTTTTTTCGATAAAAACGCCTTACTATACATGGTCGTTTTTTCGCAAAAACGCCTTACTATACATGGTCGTTTTTTTCTAAAAACGCCTTACTATACATGGTTGTTTTTTTCAACAAAAAACGCCTTACTATACATGGTTGTTTTTGGGCTCAAAACGCCATACTATACATGGTCGTTTTTTTCGGCTAAAAACGTCTTACTATACATGGTCGTTTTTTTGAGCTAAAAACGCCTTACTATACATGGTCGCTTTTTTTCAGCTAAAACGCCTTACTATACATGGTCGTTTTTCGACAAAAACGCCTTACTATACATGGTCGCTTTTTTCGCAAAAACGCCTTACTATACATGGTCTTTTTTTCGATAAAAACGCCTTACTATACATGGTTGTTTTTTCGCAAAAACGCCTTACTATACATGGTCGCTTTTTCGCTAAAACGCCTTACTACATGGTCGCTTTTTCGCTAAAAACGCCTTACTATACATGGTCGCTTTTTTTCGCTAAAACGCCTTACTATACATGGTCGCTTTTTCGCTAAAACGCCTTACTATACATGGTCGTTTTTCGCTAAAAACGCCTTACTATACATGGTCGTTTTTTCGCTAAAACGCCTTACTATACATGGTCGTTTTTTTTCGCTAAAACGCCTTACTATACATGGTCGCTTTTTTTTGGCTAAAACGCCTTACTATACATGGTCGCTTTTTTCGCTAAAAACGCCTTACTATACATGGTCGTTTTTCGACAAAAACGCCTTACTATACATGGTCGTTTTTACATGGCTGGCTAAAACGCCTTACTATACATGGTCGCTTTTTTCGCTAAAAACGCCTTACTATACATGGTCGCTTTTTTCGCTAAAAACGCCTTACTATACATGGTCGCTTTTTTCGCTAAAACGCCTTACTATACATGGTCGTTTTTTTTTTTCGCTAAAACGCCTTACTATACATGGTCGCTTTTTTCGCTAAAAACGCCTTACTATACATGGTCGTTTTTTCGCCTAAAACGCCTTACTATACATGGTCGCTTTTTTCGCCTAAAACGCCTTACTATACATGGTCGCTTTTTTCGCTAAAAACGCCTTACTATACATGGTCGCTTTTTTGGCTAAAACGCCTTACTATACATGGTCGTTTTTTCGCTAAAACGCCTTACTATACATGGTCGCTTTTTTCAGCTAAAACGCCTTACTATACATGGTCGCTTTTTTTCAGCTAAAAACGCCTTACTATACATGTTTGTTTTTTTTTGTCAAAAACGCCTTACTATACATGGTCGTTTTTTTCGCTAAAAACGCCCTACTATACATGGTCGTTTTTTTCGCTAAAAACGCCTTACTATACATGGTCGCTTTTTTTTCGCTAAAACGCCTTACTATACATGGTCGCTTTTTTCGCTAAAACGCTTACTATACATGGTCGCTTTTTTTCATCTAAAACGCCTTACTATACATGGTCGTTTTTTCGCTAAAACGCCTTACTATACATGGTCGTTTTTTCCGCTAAAAACGCCTTACTATACATGGTCGTTTTTTCCGCTAAAAACGCCTTACTATACATGGTCGTTTTTTCGCTAAAAACGCCTTACTATACATGGTCGTTTTTTTTCGCTAAAAACGCCTTACTATACATGGTCGTTTTTTCGCAAAAAACGCCTTACTATACATGGTCGTTTTTTTGACAAAAACGCCTTACTATACATGGTCGTTTTTTCGCTAAAAACGCCTTACTATACATGGTCGCTTTTTTTCGCTAAAACGCCTTACTATACATGGTCGCTTTTTTGGTTAAAAACGCCTTACTATACATGGTCGCTTTTTTCGCTAAAACGCCTTACTATACATGGTCGCTTTTTTCGCTAAAAACGCCTTACTATACATGGTCGCTTTTTTTCGCCTAAAAACGCCTTACTATACATGGTCGCTTTTTTCGACAAAAACGCCTTACTATACATGGTCGCTTTTTTTTCGCTAAAAGGCCTTACTATACATGGTCGCTTTTTTGTCTAAAAACGCCTTACTATACATGGTCGCTTTTTTCGCTAAAAACGCCTTACTATACATGGTCGTTTTTTTCGCCTAAAACGCCTTACTATACATGGTCGTTTTTTCGCTAAAAACGCCTTACTATACATGGTCGTTTTTGGGCAAAACGCCTTACTATACATGGTCGCTTTTTTCGATAAAAACGCCTTACTATACATGGTCGTTTTTTCTGCAAAAACGCCTTACTATACATGGTCATTTTTTTTCGCTAAAAACGCCTTACTATACATGGTCGTTTTTCGCAAAATCACTGGAAGGGTTTGAACCCGCACTGCCCGGACGGAAAGCCAGCGCTTATACCTCTACACCACCTGTGACTGTGACTTACTCTGCACGACAGGCGATTTTACATGAACTCTGGAGGGTTTGCAGGAAAAGTAAGTGTTTGGTTTTTGTGTTTTTCACATCACTTACAGAGCTTGAACCGCTGCCTGGACGTAAAGCCGGCGTGTATACTCTACACCAACAGTGACTGTATCTTCCTGTGCACACAGGCGTATTTACATAAACTCTGGAGGGTTTGCAGGAAAAAGTAACTTTTGGGTGATGTATTTTCTCACATTACTAAGCCGGTTTTGAACTGGGTTGCCTGGCTAGAAAGCCGCATGTATACTCTGAACCACCAGTGACTGTAACTTACCTGCACAATAGGCGATTTGACATGAACTCTGGAGGGTTTGCAGAAACGTTGTATTTTCACACATCACTGAGCGGGTTTGAAGCCATGCTAACTATACATGGTCGCTTTTTTCGGCGAAAAATGCCTTACTATACATGGTCGTTTTTTGGGGCAAAAATGCCTTACTATACATGGTCGTTTTTTTTCGTCTAAAACGCCTTACTATACATGGTCGCTTTTTTTCGCTAAAAACGCCTTACTATACATGGTCGTTTTTTTCGCTAAAAACGCCTTACTATACATGGTCGTTTTTTCGCTAAAAACGCCTTACTATACATGGTCGCTTTTTCGCTAAAACGCCTTACTATACATGGTCGCTTTTTTGGCTAAAAACGCCTTACTATACATGGTCGCTTTTTTTCGCTAAAACGCCTTACTATACATGGTCGTTTTTTCGCAAAAACGCCTTACTATACATGGTCGTTTTTTCAGCTAAAAACGCCTTACTATACATGGTCGTTTTTTTTTCAGCTAAAAACGCCTTACTATACATGGTCGTTTTTTTGGCTAAAAGCGCCTTACTATACATGGTCGTTTTTTCGACAAAAACGCCTTACTATACATGGTCATTTTTTCCGGCTAAAAGCGCCTTACTATACATGGTCGCTTTTTTCGATAAAAACGCCTTACTATACATGGTCGTTTTTTTTTCGCTAAAAACACCTTACTATACATGGTCGTTTTTTTCGGCTAAAAGCGCCTTACTATACATGGTCGTTTTTTTCGACAAAAAACGCCTTACTATACATGGTCATTTTTTCCGGCTAAAAGCGCCTTACTATACATGGTCGTTTTTTTCGACAAAAAACGCCTTACTATACATGGTCGTTTTTTTCGGCTAAAAACACCTTACTATACATGGTCGTTTTTTTCGGCTAAAAACGCCTTACTATACATGGTCGTTTTTTTCGGCTAAAAACGCCTTACTATACATGGTCGTTTTTTTCCGCTAATCACGGAATACTATACATGGTCATTTTTTTCTGCTAAAAACGCCTTACTATATACATGGTCGTTTTTTCGCTAAAACGCCTTACTATACATGGTCGCTTTTTTCGACTAAAAACGCCTTACTATACATGGTCGTTTTTTCGCTAAAAACGCCTTACTATACATGGTCGTTTTTTCGCACAAAACACCTTACTATACATGGTCGGTTTTTTCGGCTAAAAACGCCTTACTATACATGGTCGTTTTTTTCGGCAAAAAACGCCTTACTATACATGGTCGGTTTTTTCGATAAAAAAACGCCTTACTATACATGGTTGGTTTTTTCGTCTAAAAACGCCTTACTATACATGGTCGTTTTTTTCGGCTAAAAACGCCTTACTATACATGGTCGTTTTTTTCGCTAAAAACGCCTTACTATACATGGTCGCCTTACTATACATGGTTTTTTTCGCAAAAACGCCTTACTATACATGGTCGTTTTTTTCGCCTAAAACGCCTTACTATACATGGTCCTTTTTCGCTAAAAACGCCTTACTATACATGGTCGTTTTTTCGCTAAAACGCCTTACTATACATGGTCGTTTTTTCGCTAAAACGCCTTACTATACATGGTCGTTTTTTCGCTAAAACGCCTTACTATACATGGTCGTTTTTTCCGCTAAAACGCCTTACTATACATGGTCGTTTTTTTCAAATAAAAAAACGCCTTACTATACATGGTTGGTTTTTTCGTCTAAAAACGCCTTACTATACATGGTCGTTTTTTTCGTCTAAAATCGCCTTACTATACATGGTCGTTTTTTTTCGCTAAAAACGCCTTACTATACATGGTCGTTTTTTTTGCTAAAAACGCCTTACTATACATGGTCGTTTTTCGCTAAAAACGCCTTACTATACATGGTCGCTTTTTCGCAAAAACGCCTTACTATACATGGTCGCTTTTTTTGATAAAAACGCCTTACTATACATGGTTGTTTTTGGCTAAAACGCCATACTATACATGGTCGCTTTTTTTTTCGCTAAAACGCCTTACTATACATGGTCGTTTTTGAGCTAAAACGCCTTACTATACATGGTCGTTTTTCAGCTAAAACGCCTTACTATACATGGTCGTTTTTTCGCAAAAACGCCTTACTATACATGGTCTTTTTTCGATAAAAACGCCTTACTATACATGGTTGTTTTTTCGCAAAAACGCCTTACTATACATGGTCGCTTTTTTTTAAAAACGCCTTACTATACATGGTCGTTTTTTCGCTAAAAACGCCTTACTATACATGGTCGCTTTTTTCGCTAAAAACGCCTTACTATACATGGTCGCTTTTTTTCGCTAAAAACGCCTTACTACATGGTCGCTTTTTTTCGCTAAAACGCCTTACTATACATGGTCGTTTTTTTCGCTAAAACGCCTTACTATACATGGTCGTTTTTCGCTAAAAACGCCTTACTATACATGGTCGTTTTTTTGGCTAAAACGCCTTACTATACATGGTCGCCTTACTTTTTTTTCGCTAAAAACGCCTTACTATACATGGTCGTTTTTTTCGCTAAAAACGCCTTACTATACATGGTCGTTTTTGGCTAAAAACGCCTTACTATACATGGTCGCTTTTTTCGCCTAAAACGCCTTACTATACATGGTCGCTTTTTCGCTAAAACGCCTTACTATACATGGTCGTTTTTTCGCTAAAAACGCCTTACTATACATGGTCGCTTTTTTTTCGCTAAAACGCCTTACTATACATGGTCGTTTTTTCGCTAAAACGCCTTACTATACATGGTCGTTTTTTTTTTTTCGCTAAAACGCCTTACTATACATGGTCGTTTTTTCGCCTAAAACGCCTTACTATACATGGTCGTTTTTTTCGCCTAAAAACGCCTTACTATACATGGTCGCTTTTTTCGCTAAAACGCCTTACTATACATGGTCGTTTTTGGCTAAAAACGCCTTACTATACATGGTCATTTTTTCGCTAAAAACGCCTTACTATACATGGTCGCTTTTTCGCTAAAACGCCTTACTATACATGGTCGTTTTTTCGCTAAAACGCCTTACTATACATGGTCGTTTTTCGCTAAAACGCCTTACTATACATGGTCGCTTTTTTCGCTAAAACGCCTTACTATACATGGTCGCTTTTTCGCCTAAAACGCCTTACTATACATGGTCGCTTTTTCGCTAAAAACGCCTTACTATACATGGTCGTTTTTGGCTAAAAACGCCTTACTATACATGGTCGTTTTTTCGCTAAAACGCCTTACTATACATGGTCGTTTTTCGCTAAAAGCGCTTACTATACATGGTCGTTTTTTCGACTAAAAACGCCTTACTATACATGGTCGCTTTTTTCGCTAAAAACGCCTTACTATACATGGTCGCTTTTTTCAAATAAAAACGCCTTACTATACATGGTCGTTTTTTCGTCTAAAACGCCTTACTATACATGGTCGTTTTTTCGCAAAAACGCCTTACTATACATGGTCGTTTTTTTATTAAAACGCCTTACTATACATGGTCGTTTTTTTTCAACAAAAACGCCTTACTATACATGGTCGTTTTTGGCTAAAAACGCCTTACTATACATGGTCGCTTTTTTTCGCTAAAACGCCTTACTATACATGGTCGTTTTTTCGCTAAAACGCCTTACTATACATGGTCGTTTTTTTTCGCTAAAAACGCCTTACTATACATGGTCGTTTTTCGCTAAAAACGCCTTACTATACATGGTCTTTTTTTTCGCTAAAACGCCTTACTATACATGGTCGTTTTTGGGCTAAAACGCCTTACTATACATGGTCGTTTTTTTCGCTAAAAACGCCTTACTATACATGGTCGTTTTTTCGCTAAAAACGCCTTACTATACATGGTCGCTTTTTTTTGGCTAAAAACGCCTTACTATACATGGTCGTTTTTTCGCTAAAACGCCTTACTATACATGGTCGTTTTTTTCGCTAAAACGCCTTACTATACATGGTCGTTTTTTCGCTAAAAACGCCTTACTATACATGGTCGTTTTTTTTCGCTAAAAACGCCATACTATACATGGTCGCTTTTTCGCTAAAAACGCCTTACTATACATGGTCGCTTTTTTCGTCTAAAAACGCCTTACTATACATGGTCGCTTTTTTCGCCTAAAACGCCTTACTATACATGGTCGTTTTTCGCTAAAACGCCTTACTATACATGGTCGCTTTTTTGGCTAAAAACGCCTTACTATACATGGTCGCTTTTTCGCTAAAAACGCCTTACTATACATGGTCGTTTTTCGCTAAAAACGCCTTACTATACATGGTCGTTTTTTCGCTAAAACGCCTTACTATACATGGTCGCTTTTTTCGCTAAAACGCCTTACTATACATGGTCGTTTTTTTTTCTAAAACGCCTTACTATACATGGTCGTTTTTTCGCTAAAAACGCCTTACTATACATGGTCGCTTTTTTTCGCTAAAAACGCCTTACTATACATGGTCGTTTTTTTGGCTAAAACGCCTTACTATACATGGTCATTTTTTTCGCTAAAAACGCCTTACTATACATGGTCGCTTTTTTTCGCTAAAACGCTTACTATACATGGTCGTTTTTTCGCTAAAAACGCCTTACTATACATGGTCGTTTTTTTCGGCAAAAACGCCTTACTATACATGGTCGTTTTTTTCAAATAAAAACGCCTTACTATACATGGTCGTTTTTTTCAACAAAAAACGCCTTACTATACATGGTTGTTTTTGGGCTAAAACGCCTTACTATACATGGTCGTTTTTTCGCTAAAAACGCCTTACTATACATGGTCGCTTTTTTGAGCTAAAACGCCTTACTATACATGGTCGCTTTTTCAGCTAAAAACGCCTTACTATACATGGTCGCTTTTTTCGCTAAAAACGCCTTACTATACATGGTCGTTTTTCGCTAAAAAACGCCTTACTATACATGGTCTTTTTTCGATAAAAACGCCTTACTATACATGGTCGTTTTTTCGGCAAAAACGCCTTACTATACATGGTCGTTTTTTCGCTAAAACGCCTTACTATACATGGTCGTTTTTTCGCTAAAAAAACGCCTTACTATACATGGTCGTTTTTTCGCTAAAAACGCCTTACTATACATGGTCGCTTTTTCGCTAAAAACGCCTTACTATACATGGTCGTTTTTCGCTAAAACGCCTTACTATACATGGTCGTTTTTCGCTAAAACGCCTTACTATACATGGTCGTTTTTCGGCTAAAAACGCCTTACTATACATGGTCGTTTTTGGCTAAAACGCCTTACTATACATGGTCGTTTTTTTTCGCTAAAAACGCCTTACTATACATGGTCGCTTTTTTTCGACAAAAACGCCTTACTATACATGGTCGTTTTTGGCTAAAACGCCTTACTATACATGGTCGTTTTTTCGCTAAAACGCCTTACTATACATGGTCGTTTTTCGCTAAAAACGCCTTACTATACATGGTCGTTTTTCGCTAAAAACGCCTTACTATACATGGTCGTTTTTTCGCTAAAAACGCCTTACTATACATGGTCGTTTTTTCGCTAAAACGCCTTACTATACATGGTCGTTTTTTTCGCTAAAACGCCTTACTATACATGGTCGGTTTTTTTTCGCTAAAAACGCCTTACTATACATGGTCGTTTTTTTCGCTAAAAACGCCTTACTATACATGGTCGTTTTTAGCTAAAACGCCTTACTATACATGGTCGTTTTTTTTCGCTAAAACGCCTTACTATACATGGTCGTTTTTTTCAGCTAAAAACGCCTTACTATACATGGTCGTTTTTTCCGCTAAAACGCCTTACTATACATGGTCGTTTTTTGGTCAAAAACGCCTTACTATACATGGTCGTTTTTTTTCGTCTAAAAACGCCTTACTATACATGGTCGTTTTTTCGCTAAAAACGCCTTACTATACATGGTCGTTTTTTTCGCTAAAAACGCCTTACTATACATGGTCGTTTTTTCGCTAAAACGCCTTACTATACATGGTCGTTTTTTCATCTAAAACGCCTTACTATACATGGTCGTTTTTTTCGCTAAAACGCCTTACTATACATGGTCGTTTTTTCCGCTAAAAACGCCTTACTATACATGGTCGTTTTTCCGCTAAAAACGCCTTACTATACATGGTCGCTTTTTTTCGCTAAAACGCCTTACTATACATGGTCGTTTTTTCGCTAAAAACGCCTTACTATACATGGTCGCTTTTTTCGCTAAAAACGCCTTACTATACATGGTCGTTTTTTTGACAAAAACGCCTTACTATACATGGTCGTTTTTCGCTAAAAACGCCTTACTATACATGGTCGTTTTTCGCTAAAAACGCCTTACTATACATGGTCGTTTTTTCGCTAAAAACGCCTTACTATACATGGTCGTTTTTTTCGCTAAAACGCCTTACTATACATGGTCGTTTTTTCGCTAAAACGCCTTACTATACATGGTCGTTTTTCGTCTAAAACGCCTTACTATACATGGTCGTTTTTTCGCAAAAACGCCTTACTATACATGGTCGTTTTTTTTCTAAAACGCCTTACTATACATGGTCGTTTTTCGTCTAAAAACGCCTTACTATACATGGTCGTTTTTTCGGCTAAAACGCCTTACTATACATGGTCGTTTTTTCGCTAAAACGCCTTACTATACATGGTCGTTTTTTCGCTAAAAACGCCTTACTATACATGGTCGTTTTTGGGCAAAAACGCCTTACTATACATGGTCGTTTTTCGATAAAAACGCCTTACTATACATGGTCGTTTTTTCTGCAAAAACGCCTTACTATACATGGTCATTTTTTTCGCTAAAACGCCTTACTATACATGGTCGTTTTTCGCAAAAATCACTGGAAGGGTTTGAACCCGCGCACTGCTTCGGACGGAAAGCCAGCGTTTATACCTCTACACCACCTGTGACTGTGACTTACTCTGCACGACAGGCGTATTTTACATGAACTCTGGAGGGTTTGCAGGAAAAAGTAAGTGTTTGGTTTTTGTGTTTTCTCACATCACTTACAGAGCTTGAACCGGGGTTGCCTGGACGTAAAGCCGGCGTGTATACCTCTACACCAACAGTGACTGTATCTTCCTGTGCACACAGGCGTATTTGACATAAACTCTGGAGGGTTTGCAGGAAAAAGTAACTTTTGGGTGATGTATTTTCTCACATTACTAAGCGGGTTTTGAACCGGGGTTGCCTGGCTAGAAAGCCGGCATGTATACCTCTGAACCACCAGTGACTGTAACTTACCTGCACAATAGGCGTATTTGACATGAACTCTGGAGGGTTTGCAGGAAACGTTGTATTTTCACACATCACTGAGCGGGGTTTGAAGCCATGCTAACTATACATGGTCGTTTTTTTTCGGCGAAAAATGCCTTACTATACATGGTCGTTTTTTGGGGGCAAAAAATGCCTTACTATACATGGTCGTTTTTAGCGCTAAAACGCCTTACTATACATGGTCGTTTTTTTGGCTAAAACGCCTTACTATACATGGTCGTTTTTTCGCTAAAACGCCTTACTATACATGGTCGCTTTTTTCGCTAAAAATGCCTTACTATACATGGTCGTTTTTTCGCTAAAAACGCCTTACTATACATGGTCGTTTTTTGGCTAAAACGCCTTACTATACATGGTCGTTTTTTTCGGCTAAAAACGCCTTACTATACATGGTCGTTTTTTCGCTAAAAACGCCTTACTATACATGGTCGTTTTTTCAGCTAAAACGCCTTACTATACATGGTCGTTTTTTCAGCTAAAACGCCTTACTATACATGGTCGTTTTTTTGGCTAAAACGCCTTACTATACATGGTCGTTTTTTCGACTAAAACGCCTTACTATACATGGTCATTTTTTCGCTAAAAACGCCTTACTATACATGGTCGTTTTTTCGCTAAAAACGCCTTACTATACATGGTCGCTTTTTTCGCTAAAAACGCCTTACTATACATGGTCGTTTTTTTTCGCTAAAAACGCCTTACTATACATGGTCGTTTTTTCGCTAAAAACGCCTTACTATACATGGTCATTTTTTCCGCTAAAAGCGCCTTACTATACATGGTCGTTTTTCGACAAAAACGCCTTACTATACATGGTCGTTTTTTTCCGCTAAAAACGCCTTACTATACATGGTCGTTTTTTTCGGCTAAAAACGCCTTACTATACATGGTCATTTCTTTCGCTAAAAACGCCTTACTATATATACATGGTCGTTTTTTTCGGCTAAAAACGCCTTACTATACATGGTCATTTCTTGCGCTAAAAACGCCTTACTATATATACATGGTCGTTTTTTCGCTAAAAACGCCTTACTATACATGGTCGTTTTTTTCGGCTAAAAACGCCTTACTATACATGGTCATTTCTTCGCTAAAAACGCCTTACTATACATGGTCGTTTTTTCGGCTGAAAACGCCTTACTATACATGGTCGTTTTTCGCTAAAAACGCCTTACTATACATGGTCGTTTTTTCGCAAAAACGCCTTACTATACATGGTCGTTTTTTCGATAAAAACGCCTTACTATACATGGTGGTTTTTTCGCTAAAAACGCCTTACTATACATGGTCGTTTTTCGCTAAAAACGCCTTACTATACATGGTCGTTTTTTCGCTAAAAACGCCTTACTATACATGGTCGTTTTTTCGCAAAAACGCCTTACTATACATGGTCGTTTTTTCGCTAAAACGCCTTACTATACATGGTCGTTTTTTCGCTAAAACGCCTTACTATACATGGTCGTTTTTTCGCTAAAACGCCTTACTATACATGGTCGTTTTTCCGATAAAAACGCCTTACTATACATGGTCGTTTTTCCGATAAAAACGCCTTACTATACATGGTCGTCTTTTTCGTCTAAAAACGCCTTAGTATACATGGTCTTTTTTTAACATAAAAACGCCTTACTATACATGGTCGTTTTTTCGCATAAAAACGCCTTACTATACATGGTCGTTTTTTTCGCTAAAAACGCCTTACTATACATGGTCGTTTTTTCGCTAAAACGCCTTACTATACATGGTCGTTTTTTCGCTAAAACGCCTTACTATACATGGTCGTTTTTTTGCTAAAACGCCTTACTATACATGGTCGTTTTTTCGCTAAAAACGCCTTACTATACATGGTCGTTTTTGCTAAAAACGCCTTACTATACATGGTCGTTTTTTTTCGCTAAAACGCCTTACTATACATGGTCGTTTTTTCGCTAAAACGCCTTACTATACATGGTCGCTTTTTTCGCTAAAACGCCTTACTATACATGGTCGTTTTTTCAGCTAAAAACGCCTTACTATACATGGTCGTTTTTTCGCTAAAAACGCCTTACTATACATGGTCGTTTTTTCGCTAAAAACGCCTTACTATACATGGTCGTTTTTTCGCTAAAAACGCCTTACTATACATGGTCGCCTTACTATACATGGTCGTTTTTTCGCTAAAAACGCCTTACTATACATGGTCGTTTTTTTCGCTAAAACGCCTTACTATACATGGTCGTTTTTCGCTAAAACGCCTTACTATACATGGTCGTTTTTCGCTAAAAACGCCTTACTATACATGGTCGTTTTTTTCGCTAAAACGCCTTACTATACATGGTCGTTTTTTTTCGCTAAAAACGCCTTACTATACATGGTCGCTTTTTTTTCGCTAAAAACGCCTTACTATACATGGTCGTTTTTTCGCTAAAACGCCTTACTATACATGGTCGCCTTACTATACATGGTTTTTTGGCTAAAAACGCCTTACTATACATGGTCGCTTTTTTCGCTAAAAACGCCTTACTATACATGGTCGTTTTTTCGCTAAAAACGCCTTACTATACATGGTCGTTTTTTTTTCGCCTAAAAACGCCTTACTATACATGGTCGCTTTTTTTTCGCTAAAAACGCCTTACTATACATGGTCGTTTTTTCGCTAAAACGCCTTACTATACATGGTCGTTTTTTTTCGCTAAAAACGCCTTACTATACATGGTCGTTTTTCGCTAAAAACGCCTTACTATACATGGTCGTTTTTTCGCTAAAACGCCTTACTATACATGGTCGCTTTTTTTTCGCCTAAAACGCCTTACTATACATGGTCGTTTTTTCGCCTAAAACGCCTTACTATACATGGTCGTTTTTTCGCTAAAAACGCCTTACTATACATGGTCGTTTTTGGCTAAAACGCCTTACTATACATGGTCGTTTTTTTCGCTAAAACGCCTTACTATACATGGTCGCTTTTTTTCGCTAAAAACGCCTTACTATACATGGTCGTTTTTTCGCTAAAAACGCCTTACTATACATGGTCGTTTTTTCGCTAAAAACGCCTTACTATACATGGTCGTTTTTTCGCCTAAAACGCCTTACTATACATGGTCGTTTTTTCGCTAAAAACGCCTTACTATACATGGTCGTTTTTTCGCTAAAACGCCTTACTATACATGGTCGTTTTTTTCGCTAAAAACGCCTTACTATACATGGTCGTTTTTTTTCGCTAAAACGCCTTACTATACATGGTCGTTTTTCGCTAAAAGCGCCTTACTATACATGGTCGTTTTTTCGACAAAAACGCCTTACTATACATGGTCGTTTTTTCCGCTAAAAACGCCTTACTATACATGGTCGTTTTTTCGCTAAAACGCCTTACTATACATGGTCGTTTTTTTCGCTAAAAACGCCTTACTATACATGGTCGTTTTTTTCGGCTAAAAACGCCTTACTATACATGGTCGTTTTTTTATTAAAAACGCCTTACTATACATGGTCGTTTTTTTCATCAAAAACGCCTTACTATACATGGTCGTTTTTTTCGGCTAAAAACGCCTTACTATACATGGTCGTTTTTTCGCTAAAAACGCCTTACTATACATGGTCGTTTTTTCGCTAAAACGCCTTACTATACATGGTCGTTTTTTCGGCTAAAAACGCCTTACTATACATGGTCGTTTTTTTTGGTCAAAAACGCCTTACTATACATGGTCGTTTTTTTCAAAAACGCCTTACTATACATGGTCGTTTTTTCGGCTAAAAACGCCTTACTATACATGGTCGTTTTTTACGCTAAAAACGCCTTACTATACATGGTCGTTTTTCGCTAAAAACGCCTTACTATACATGGTCGTTTTTTCGCTAAAAACGCCTTACTATACATGGTCGTTTTTCGCTAAAAACGCCTTACTATACATGGTCGTTTTTTCGCTAAAAACGCCTTACTATACATGGTCGTTTTTCGCTAAAAACGCCTTACTATACATGGTCGTTTTTTCGCTAAAAACGCCTTACTATACATGGTCGCTTTTTTTCGCTAAAACGCCTTACTATACATGGTCGCTTTTTTCGCTAAAAACGCCTTACTATACATGGTCGTTTTTTGACAAAAACGCCTTACTATACATGGTCGTTTTTTCGCTAAAAACGCCTTACTATACATGGTCGTTTTTTCGTCTAAAAACGCCTTACTATACATGGTCGTTTTTTTCGGCTAAAAACGCCTTACTATACATGGTCGTTTTTTCGCTAAAAACGCCTTACTATACATGGTCGTTTTTTCGACAAAAACGCCTTACTATACATGGTCGTTTTTTCGCTAAAACGCCTTACTATACATGGTCGTTTTTTCGCTAAAACGCCTTACTATACATGGTCGTTTTTTCGCTAAAACGCCTTACTATACATGGTCGTTTTTTGTCTAAAACGCCTTACTATACATGGTCGTTTTTTTCGGCAAAAAACGCCTTACTATACATGGTCGTTTTTTTCGTCTAAAAACGCCTTACTATACATGGTTGTTTTTTTCGTCTAAAAATGCCTTACTATACATGGTCGTTTTTTTGGGCAAAAATCGCCTTACCATACATGGTCGTTTTTTTCGATAAAAAAACGCCTTACTATACATGGTCGTTTTTTTCTGCAAAAAACGCCTTACTATACATGGTCATTTTTTTGGCTAAAAACGCCTTACTATACATGGTCGTTTTTTCGGCAAAAATCACTGGAAGGGTTTGAACCCGCACTGCCCGGACGGAAAGCCAGCGTTTATACCTCTACACCACCTGTGACTGTGACTTACTCTGCACGACAGGCGTATTTTACATGAACTCTGGAGGGTTTGCAGGAAAAAGTAAGTGTTTGGTTTTTGTGTTTTCTCACATCACTTACAGAGCTTGAACCGGGGTTGCCTGGACGGAAAGCCGGCGTGTATACCTCTACACCAACAGTGACTGTATCTTCCTGTGCACACAGGCGTATTTGACATAAACTCTGGAGGGTTTGCAGGAAAAAGTAACTTTTGGGTGATGTATTTTCTCACATTACTAAGCGGGTTTGAACCGGGTTGCCTGGCTAAAGCCGCATGTATACCTCTACACCACCAGTGACTGTAACTTACCTGCACAATAGGCGTATTTGACATGAACTCTGGAGGGTTTGCAGGAAACGTGTTGTATTTTCACACATCACTGAGCGGGGTTTGAAGCCATGCTAACTATACATGGTCGTTTTTTTCGGCGAAAAATGCCTTACTATACATGGTCGTTTTTTGGGGGCAAAAAATGCCTTACTATACATGGGCGTTTTTCGCTAAAACGCCTTACTATACATGGTCGTTTTTTCGCTAAAAACGCCTTACTATACATGGTCGTTTTTCGCTAAAAACGCCTTACTATACATGGTCGTTTTTTCGCTAAAACGCCTTACTATACATGGTCATTTTTTTTTGGCTAAAAACGCCTTACTATACATGGTCGCTTTTTTCGGCTAAAAACGCCTTACTATACATGGTCGTTTTTTTCGGCTAAAAACGCCTTACTATACATGGTCGTTTTTTTCCGCTAAAAACGCCTTACTATACATGGTCGTTTTTTCGCTAAAAACGCCTTACTATACATGGTCGTTTTTTTCGGCTAAAAACGCCTTACTATACATGGTCGTTTTTCGACAAAAACGCCTTACTATACATGGTCGTTTTTTCGCTAAAAACGCCTTACTATACATGGTCGTTTTTTCGCTAAAAACGCCTTACTATACATGGTCGCTTTTTTCGCTAAAAACGCCTTACTATACATGGTCGCTTTTTTCGCTAAAAACGCCTTACTATACATGGTCGTTTTTCGACAAAAACGCCTTACTATACATGGTCGTTTTTTCGTCTAAAACGCCTTACTATACATGGTCGCTTTTTTCGCAAAAACGCCTTACTATACATGGTCGTTTTTTCGCTAAAAACGCCTTACTATACATGGTCGTTTTTTCGCTAAAAACGCCTTACTATACATGGTCGTTTTTTCGCTAAAAACGCCTTACTATACATGGTCGTTTTTCGCTAAAAACGCCTTACTATACATGGTCGTTTTTTCGCTAAAACGCCTTACTATACATGGTCGTTTTTTCAAATAAAAACGCCTTACTATACATGGTCGTTTTTTCGTCTAAAAACGCCTTACTATACATGGTCGCTTTTTTCGCTAAAAACGCCTTACTATACATGGTCGTTTTTTCGCTAAAAACGCCTTACTATAAATGGTCGTTTTTTCGCTAAAACGCCTTACTATACATGGTCGTTTTTTTCGTCAAAAACGCCTTACTATACATGGTCGTTTTTTCGGCTAAAAACGCCTTACTATACATGGTCGTTTTTTCCGACAAAAACGCCTTACTATACATGGTCGTTTTTTCGCTAAAACGCCTTACTATACATGGTCGTTTTTTCGCCTAAAACGCCTTACTATACATGGTCGTTTTTTTCGCTAAAACGCCTTACTATACATGGTCGTTTTTTCGCCTAAAAACGCCTTACTATACATGGTCGTTTTTTCGCTAAAAACGCCTTACTATACATGGTCGTTTTTTCGCTAAAACGCCTTACTATACATGGTCGTTTTTCGCTAAAACGCCTTACTATACATGGTCGTTTTTTTCGTCTAAAAACGCCTTACTATACATGGTCGTTTTTTTCGGCTAAAAACGCCTTACTATACATGGTCGTTTTTTCGGTCTAAAAACGCCTTACTATACATGGTATTTTTTTGGGCAAAAATCGCCTTACCATACATGGTCGTTTTTTTCGATAAAAAAACGCCTTACTATACATGGTCGGTTTTTTCTGCAAAAAACGCCTTACTATACATGGTCATTTTTTTTCGGCTAAAAACGCCTTACTATACATGGTCGTTTTTTCGGCAAAAATCACTGGAAGGGTTTGAACCCGCACTGCCCCGACCGAAAGCCAGCGTTTATACCTCTACACTTCCTGTGACTGTGACTTACTCTGCACGACAGGCGTATTTTACATGAACTCTGGAGGGTTTGCAGGAAAAAGTAAGTATTTGGTTTTTGTCACATCACTTACAGAGCTTGAACCGGGGTTGCCTGGACGGAAAGCCGGCGTGTATACCTCTACACCAACAGTGACTGTATCTTCCTGTGCACACAGGCGTATTTGACATAAACTCTGGAGGGTTTGCAGGAAAAAGTAACTTTTGGGTGATGTATTTTCTCACATTACTAAGCGGGTTTTGAACCGGGGTTGCCTGGCTAGAAAGCCGGCATGTATACCTCTACACCACCAGTGACTGTAACTTACCTGCACAATAGGCGTATTTGACATGAACTCTGGAGGGTTTGCAGGAAACTGGTTGGTGTTGTATTTTCACACATCACTGAGCGGTGTTTGAAGCCATGCTAACTATACATGGTCGTTTTTTTCGGCGAAAAATGCCTTACTATACATGGTCGTTTTTTGGGGGCAAAAAATGCCTTACTATACATGGTCGTTTTTTTTCGTCTAAAAACGCCTTACTATACATGGTCATTTTTTTGGCAAAAAACGCCTTACTATACATGGTCGTTTTTTTCGGCTAAAAACGCCTTACTATACATGGTCTTTTTTTTCGGCTAAAAACGCCTTACTATACATGGTCGTTTTTTTCGGCTAAAAACGCCTTACTATACATGGTCATTTTTTTGGTCAAAAAACGCCTTACTATACATGGTCGTTTTTTTCAGCAAAAAACGCCTTACTATACATGGTCGTTTTTTTCGGCTAAAAACGCCTTACTATACATGGTCGTTTTTTTCGGCTAAAAACGCCTTACTATACATGGTCGTTTTTTCGCTAAAAACGCCTTACTATACATGGTCGTTTTTTCGCTAAAAACGCCTTACTATACATGGTCGTTTTTTCGCAAAAACGCCTTACTATACATGGTCGTTTTTTTCGCTAAAAACGCCTTACTATACATGGTCGTTTTTGGTCAAAAACGCCTTACTATACATGGTCGTTTTTCGCAAAAACGCCTTACTATACATGGTCGTTTTTTCGCTAAAAACGCCTTACTATACATGGTCGTTTTTTCGCAAAAACGCCTTACTATACATGGTCGTTTTTTCGCAAAACGCTTACTATACATGGTCGTTTTTTCGCAAAAACGCCTTACTATACATGGTCGTTTTTTTTTGGAAAAAACGCCTTACTATACATGGTCGTTTTTCGAATAAAAACGCTTACTATACATGGTCATTTTTTGGTCCAAAACGCCTTACTATACATGGTCGCTTTTTTCGCTAAAACGCCTTACTATACATGGTCGTTTTTTTTCGCAAAAACGCCTTACTATACATGGTCGTTTTTTCGATAAAAAACGCCTTACTATACATGGTCATTTTTTGGTCAAAAACGCCTTACTATACATGGTCGTTTTTTCGGCAAAAAGCCTTACTATACATGGTCGTTTTTTTCGTCAAAAACGCCTTACTATACATGGTCGTTTTTTTCGGCTAAAAACGCCTTACTATACATGGTCGTTTTTTTCCGCTAAAAACAGAATACTGTACATGGTCGTTTTTTTCGACAAAAAAACGCCTTACTATACATGGTTGTTTTTTGGGCTCAAAACGCCATACTATACATGGTCGTTTTTTTCGGCTAAAAACGTCTTACTATACATGGTTGTTTTTTTCAGCTAAAAACGCCTTACTATACATGGTCGTTTTTTTCGGCTAAAAACGCCTTACTATACATGGTCGTTTTTTTTCCGCTAAAACGGCATACTATACATGGTCGTTTTTTTCGCTAAAACGCCTTACTATACATGGTCGCTTTTTTCGCTAAAACGCCTTACTATACATGGTCGCTTTTTTTTCGCTAAAAACGCCTTACTATACATGGTCGTTTTTCCGCTAAAAACGCCTTACTATACATGGTCGTTTTTTCGCTAAAAACGCCTTACTATACATGGTCGTTTTTTCGCTAAAAACGCCTTACTATACATGGTCGCTTTTTTCGCTAAAAACGCCTTACTATACATGGTCGTTTTTTCGACTAAAAACGCCTTACTATACATGGTCGTTTTTTCGCTAAAACGCCTTACTATACATGGTCGTTTTTTCGACAAAAACACCTTACTATACATGGTCGTTTTTCGCTAAAAACGCCTTACTATACATGGTCGTTTTTTCGCTAAAAACGCCTTACTATACATGGTCGTTTTTTCGCTAAAAACGCCTTACTATACATGGTCGTTTTTCGCTAAAAACGCCTTACTATACATGGTCGTTTTTTCGCTAAAAACGCCTTACTATACATGGTCGTTTTTTCGCTAAAAACGCCTTACTATACATGGTCGTTTTTTCGCTAAAAACGCCTTACTATACATGGTCGTTTTTTCGCTAAAAACGCCTTACTATACATGGTCGTTTTTTGGTCAAAAACGCCTTACTATACATGGTCGCTTTTTCGCAAAAACGCCTTACTATACATGGTCGCTTTTTCGATAAAAACGCCTTACTATACATGGTCATTTTTTGGTAAAAAACGCCTTACTATACATGGTCGTTTTTTGGCAAAAACGCCTTACTATACATGGTCGTTTTTTCGTCAAAACGCCTTACTATACATGGTCGTTTTTTCGCAAAAACGCCTTACTATACATGGTCGCTTTTTTCGCTAAAAACGCCTTACTATACATGGTCGTTTTTCGCTAAAAACGCCTTACTATACATGGTCGCTTTTTCGCTAAAAACGCCTTACTATACATGGTCGCTTTTTTCGCTAAAAACGCCTTACTATACATGGTCGTTTTTTCGCTAAAAACGCCTTACTATACATGGTCGCTTTTTCGCTAAAAACGCCTTACTATACATGGTCGTTTTTTCGCTAAAAACGCCTGACTATACATGGTCGTTTTTTCGCTAAAAACGCCTTACTATACATGGTCGCTTTTTTCGCAAAAACGCCTTACTATACATGGTCGCTTTTTCGCTAAAAACGCCTTACTATACATGGTCGCTTTTTTCGCTAAAACGCCTGACTATACATGGTCGCTTTTTTCGATAAAAACGCCTTACTATACATGGTCATTTTTGGTCAAAAACGCCTTACTATACATGGTCGCTTTTTTCGCTAAAAACGCCTTACTATACATGGTCGCTTTTTTCGCTAAAAACGCCTTACTATACATGGTCGCTTTTTTCGCTAAAAACGCCATACTATACATGGTCGCTTTTTTCGCTAAAACGCCTTACTATACATGGTCGCTTTTTCGCTAAAACGCCTTACTATACATGGTCGCTTTTTCCGCTAAAACGCCTTACTATACATGGTCGCTTTTTTCGCTAAAACGCCTTACTATACATGGTCGCTTTTTTCGCTAAAAACGCCTTACTATACATGGTCGCTTTTTTCGCTAAAAACGCCTTACTATACATGGTCGTTTTTTCGCAAAAACGCCTTACTATACATGGTCGCTTTTTTCGCTAAAAACGCCTTACTATACATGGTGTTTTTTCGACAAAAACACCTTACTATACATGGTCGTTTTTCGCTAAAAACGCCTTACTATACATGGTCGTTTTTTCGCTAAAAACGCCTTACTATACATGGTCGCTTTTTTCGCTAAAAACGCCTTACTATACATGGTCGCTTTTTTCGCTAAAACGCCTTACTATACATGGTCGCTTTTTCGCTAAAACGCCTTACTATACATGGTCGTTTTTTCGCTAAAAACGCTTACTATACATGGTCGCTTTTTCGCTAAAACGCCTGACTATACATGGTCGTTTTCGATAAAAACGCCTTACTATACATGGTCATTTTTGGTCAAAAAACGCCTTACTATACATGGTCGTTTTTTTCGGCAAAAAACGCCTGACTATACATGGTCGTTTTTTTCGATAAAAAAAACGCCTTACTATACATGGTCATTTTTTGGTCAAAAAACGCCTTACTATACATGGTCGTTTTTTTCGGCAAAAAACGCCTTACTATACATGGTCGTTTTTTTCGTCCAAAAACACCTTGCTATACATGGTCGTTTTTTTCGGCTAAAAACGCCTTACTATACATGGTCGTTTTTTTCGGCTAAAAACGCCTTACTATACATGGTCGTTTTTGGCTAAAAACGCCTTACTATACATGGTCGTTTTTTTCGCTAAAAACGCCTTACTATACATGGTCGTTATTTTCGCTAAAAACGCCATACTATACATGGTCGCTTTTTTCGCTAAAACGCCTTACTATACATGGTCGCTTTTTTCGCTAAAAACGGCTTACTATACATGGTCGTTTTTTCGCCAAAAACGCCTGACTATACATGGTCGTTTTTCGATAAAAAACGCCTTACTATACATGGTCGTTTTTCATTCAAAAACGCCTTACTATACATGGTCGTTTTTCGCTAAAAACGGCTTACTATACATGGTCGTTTTTTTCGGCTAAAACGCCTGACTATACATGGTCGTTTTTTTCGATAAAAAAAACGCCTTACTATACATGGTCATTTTTTGGTCAAAAAACGCCTTACTATACATGGTCGTTTTTTTCGGCTAAAAACGCCTTACTATACATGGTCGTTTTTTTCGGCTAAAAACGCCATACTATACATGGTCGTTTTTTTCGGCTAAAAACGGCTTACTATACATGGTCGTTTTTCTCGGCTAAAACGCCTTCCTATATATGGTCGGGTTTTTTTCGGGTTAAAACTATACATCAGCGGTGTATAACATACGGCCGGAACCAGACGGCAAGGAGGTTTGATCAGGCCCGCAGGATAATTTAAAAGTGAAAAAATGCACAAAAGACAGACTGAATATTTTTAATAAGGTGCAATTCGTGGAATATCCGCTGTTTTGATCAGAGGAAAAGACAACAGCAGCCTCAGTCCCTCACTGAGACAGACCCAACACAGCAGACGCTATCAAGGACATGTGAATACTTTATTCTTTACACATATTATAGCACTCCCCTTAGTTTGTAAGGTGTAGGCAGGGATTACATTTAGATTTTATATGCTTGTGTAAATGGTTTAAAAATTCCTTTCTTCATAAATCTCGTTTAATCTTAAAAGTGCATTACTATATTTTTCAAGACTAATTACTTGTTAAGGTGTTGTGCCTTTGTACAGTCAGTGGGATCATTTGCAATGCATACATGTGAATGATAAAAGTACATTGCACATTTGTCTAAGGAAATCTTAGGTGCTTCATGAAATGTTTTGTAAAACATATGTTCATTAAATTTCAACATTTCCCTTGTGTATCTTTAGACCAAAACAAAGAAAATACATGTTATTTTGGTTATTTATAGCAGAGTATGGTATCATTTTTAACGGTCCCGGCCTACTTGACATCTCCTGAGGCCGTATGTGGCCCACAATGTGAAATGAGTTTGACACCCCTGGCCAAGAAAGCAAAATGACCAAACGACACGATCTCTTTGTGCAACTCGTCTTCAATCGAAAACGAAGTTGGCTTTGCAAACTATCTCCTGATCTCAGGCTGGCATTCTGAAGGCAGGCAGTAGGAAATACTGGCGTGGTCGATGGGTTATGAGTGAGGTTGGAGTGCCATCACATCGCCCACGAGAGACGCCAACCGTCTCACCAATTATGTTCTTTTTTTTTTAACCTTCAAAACCTCGTATGGTCGGCTGCCTTTGACTACATATAAAAATTTCTAAATGTTCGCAGCAGAATGGCCGAATGGTAAAAGACCTCGAGTGGTGATCAGGCGAACCAGGCTGGTAAGAAGTCTCATTTCATTATTCAGAGTTGAAGGAAGATTGTTCTTGGGTACTCCGTGCCACAAGAGGGAGTAACCTGCTCACCGCCAGAGTCCACCTCCGAGCACAGACCTGCAGGCAACACTTTTTGCTCTTCTTCCCGTTATTCGCAAGGTGCTAAAGTCAAACTTTGGGCCAGCCTGAAAAGTAGGAGACATTTACACTCGTTCAATGCATCATCATGACTACTTTTTTCACTTTTTTTTTCTCCCCCAGGCAGCAGTAAACATGATCGGCTTCCTGCTCTCGAAAGACCCAACACAGAGTTTATCTCCCTGGTAAGTTTCATGCCCAACACATCTTTGTCTGCACAAGAAATTGACTTGCGTGTAACTCACGGATGCCTTTCATCTCAGGTCAACACACCTGTCCCACGTTCTTCTCAAGAGCTGACCACTTCGCCGCCCAGCAACAAGCAGACTGCCATCCAACTTGCAACTTTTTCCTCTGCTTTTGTGATTGTCTACTCTACAAAAGAAATATAGCTTTATTACAAAGAACACTTCAACTCAACTTCGTTTTTAAACACATCAGCACAATCTAACTTAAAAAAAAATCAACAAAATTATTTTCTGTTTTTTTTCTCAGCTTTTTTCTAAAAATTAACTGCCGTGTACTCCACAACAACATGATCACACTCCTCTGGTCACGTTTTTAAATTACATTGAAGTGGGCCAAGTTAGTCATGTGTATGTATATATTATATCTGTATATGCATACATAGACTCATTTTTAAACTAACTTGGTCCACTTCAAGGTTTAAAAACATATTCCAGAAGTCCTTGATGATGCTCGGGTTGTCTATGTGGCGTTGACACTGTTGTGCAGTACACGAAGCAGAAGTTTAAGTTGAGTGAGAGACAGACAGGCGGGCGCACTCTCCTCCACCTTGTGGTGCAACGTGACATCAGACATCAGCTCTTCAAGCACACCACACAGCTCAGTACTCACGCGTGTCCAAATGCAGGTTGGCGTCCCTTCCGCATGCCGTCCAAGTCTGGCGGCTGCGCCTTTGGCTCAGTAATCTGACTAATCTGGTCAGGCAGAAAAACAAAAGTGGAAAGTCACACACTGTATTCCATCAAAAAAGTTGTTTCTTTTTTTCTTTTTGAGTCATTATTCGTTAAGTGGCAGACTTTTACTTTCAACCCGTCCATTTCCAAACGTGCCCGCACTCGCAATGCATCTGTTCGAGCGATCCACTCGCGGCTCTCTCCCCACACCTCAAGTACAATGAGCAACCTCCTTTCGAAAAGCAAATTAACAAAGTCACGGGTGCATTTGTGGGAATAGTTTTGAAACAAATCTGCCCCCCCCCCCCCCCCATGTGAAGCCATCACACTTCCACTGCTGTTAGCAGCTTTGGTGTGGAAAACATACAGAATAGTATTCGAGTCAAACGCCGTTCGCGATTGCTGTTTGATTGACAGCTGAGGTCGACTTGTCGGCGGCGTGCTCGCTCACTGCCCCCTGCTGACGTTGTTTTTTGCGTTGAGTCACAACAACAAAATTAAAGATGCAACGTGTCGTAATAACTCTCCCCAATTGTCTACATCTATACACTCAGAGATAAACTGCGAAGTCAGTTTAAAATGTTAAAATTACTCACTGAGAACAGGGCTTGTGGACAGCGGAAAAACTTGCTCATTGAACCGGATGTGGTACCGTTCTTGTGCGTGTACTTACTCTTCTTCTTGGTGAATTGGATGTCTTTAGTTCATATCGCCCCCTACTGTCCGCGAAACCACAAAGGCGTTTGGCAAGCAATCTGAATCTAATTTACAGTATTAGCCAAGCGTGCAAAAACACTAAATTAGGGCATATCTTGAAGAACCACAGATTTCAAGGGCAGCTGATCCACTGAGCTGGTGGAAATACCGAGCTGTTGGTTGTGGTGATGGTGGCCTTTTTTACAACACGCATCCCCGCGTTGTTGCCATTATGACTCATGTGTTTTGGCTTTTGTGTATAGGGTGACTAAACATACGTATTTTTAAAGCATGCAAACAGCAACAAAATGTCATGATAAAGAGCGCATGTAAACAAAGCATTACGATTTAATTGTGACCTTTAAGACGGCACTGTTTGCTATGAGAGTCAGTCAGTATCCGAGATATATCAAAGTTTGCCTTTACAAAAAAAAATTTGCGAGGCGATGGTGTGAGTGTGATAAAGTTCACAAGTGCAACTCATCTTAACTCATTTTGAATGTACCGTAATTATTTTTAGCGAGGGTCGGCACGGTCTTAGACCGGTAAGTGCGTCTGCCTCACAGTGCAGAGGTGCAGGGTTCGATTCCTGCCTTCCTGTGTGGAGTTTGCATGTTCTGCCCATGCCTGCGTGGGCTTATGGTTAGCTCATTAAATCGTGATAAAATTGTCCAGATCTCAAGTGCCCACTTCACGACACATTTGTGCTTCCGCCATGCCATGACTCTTGTGCACATCTTGCGCAACAGCGAATGAAAGGAGCCACTTTGATTGGCCATGATTGATGTCGACAGTTCCGTCCGCATTCGCCAGTCTGCGAAATTACCAACATCGGATCCAACCCGCCTCAGCACAAAGTTTCGCTGCGCGCCATGAAGGATTTGAAAAATGAAAATAGAACCCCTCTTTTTTTTCTGTGCTCTTGCCAAAGTCATGACGCATTTGATGGCGGCAGCGGCTCCTCTTGTTGTCTGTTTAAGAGGGAGAAATTTTCATCTGTGCTGTACAATAAAGTTGTACTTGATACTTGATATAGAAACATCGCTTTGGCGCTACCTGCTGGCCATTTGGTGTCAAGACGCTTTGTTTAAGTGAGGGCAAGTGCTTCATTTTTTTTTAATCCTAATTTATTTTCTCTTTTTTCTTTCATTGATGATCTGGACTGTCTTATTCCACACATCCATGTACACTCACAAGTGACCCGTAACAGGAAATGTGATGGGGATGCATTTCCATGTCCGTACACTTCCTCTCGTGCTTTCCTTTTCACGTGCAGTTCATCAAGCTATTACATGTTTGTCAGCATCGTGAGAGTCGCACTGCCAAAAATCTCTTGCGGGCCTCAAAGTGATGAAACGATTTGCACTGAACCGTGAAGGCGAGCCGAACTCTGAGAAGCACTCAAGTTTCATTGTCAGCATCCAAAGTCAATCGTCTCCTTGGTCTGCAAGTGGAAGACCCGCTTGACTGGTTCAATAACAGATGTTAAGTGGATGCAATACAGCTGCGAGGGGAAGTAATAACTGTTTGACTTGTCTAAATCAATTCTATGCACAAGGATTAGATGGTTTTTTTTTTTAGCTCCGCGGCTCCCCCTACAGCCATTGTTCAGTTATTTCCGTTTTTCACGGCCCTCTGAATAGCGATCGCCAGTCAGCACGGAAGGATTATTTGTTTTATTAAAATATTGTACTGTGATTCCATCAATGACAACTTGACATTTTTTTTTCCGTTTCGGTGAGGCTTCGAGTATGCAATCACACTTTCAACCCGATTCATTTGACAAAAACGATGCATTTTCCCTGGTTGCATTACCGCAAATGTAGGACAACATCATATCTACCATGGTCTTGACAATGGGCCGAGGAGGGTGGAGGTCGTGAGGTTCGCGGTGCGCCAAGCACATCTGCCAGGCATCCACCCACATAACGTTGATACCCTTGAACATGGCACGTAACACAATGTCCTGCTGCAGCATCAACCAGTCGCTTTTGTACAAGCTGACGTCCCGTTTTAGGGCCTGAGGGTTGGCCGTGCGGACGATCACCGCCGTCTCTGGGGACCGGTCCAGGAGTCGCACCACCGCCTTGCGGATATGCCGAATGCGCTGTATGTACACCTCCATGGGGAAAGTGCTGAAGTGAGCCCAGATGCCGAGCGTCACCACCGTGTTGGGACCGCCGGTCAGGCCGTCCAGCTCGTTGGCGATGTAGCGCAACTCGCTGATCATGACGGGCTGGATGCGGACAGGTGGGCCGTGGAACCGGTAATTGAGCAGAATATTGTGGGTGACGTCCACTGCCATAAAGGGCCCCTGCTTTTTGGGTTTCTCCAGGGTGATATTCTTCAAGCCTGCAGGGCAGAATACAAAGACAGGTGATTTCTACAGATGCCACAAAATGGTAGCAAATAACCCCCCCCCCCGCCATTAGAATATATTCATTCATTCATTGTCCGAACCGCTTTATCGTCACTAGGTCGCAGCCATTAAAATATATGCAAAGCGTTATCGTGTACCTACTTGAGATAAAAAGGTGTTATGAGATGGAAATGCTCACCCGGAAGTACAGTGAGGAAGTACTCGAACCACTGGCGCATAGTGGAGTCGCCGTACATGTAGACTAATTTGTTTGTCAAACACTGAGTGATGGCAGATGCCTTGTTAAACCGGCGCATGGGAACGCCGCCCAATGGTCTCCACGAGTCCTGGTAATAGTACCCAGACGTTGCCAACATCACGGGGTCCAGTTTTTGACGGCTCCCTTCTAAATGGATGACAGACACAATGATGATGATGAAACTGCAACTCCCCCCCACCCCCAAAAGAAGTGAGTCACTCGTTTGAAGGTCTGCAGTACCTTTCCTAGAAGGCAGCACATTGATGGAGTCTGTTGTGGAAGCGTGGATGGGAACTTTGATGTTCTTGCCACTGACATTTAAAAAAGCAAAAGGTGGATTAGAAAGGTTATAATAAAAAAATTAAATAATAAAAATAAAATACTTGGTATTGATGATAGGTCATACAGGGATGAAACCAAGTTCTATATAAACAATAGCAGAGGTGAACTTTCCAACAGCAATAGCTAGTCCTGTTTGAAATTCTCATATCAATCAATTATTATGTGCACAAACCTCTGAAAGAGCAAAGCCTCCTTTTTGGTGATGAGGTTTTTGGTGTAGCCTCCTGTGATGTGGTTGTATCTGGTGTCACAGCCGAGCTCTTTGGGCTTGTAGCAGTACCACGGCTCACCGTAGTGAAGGTCCGTGTAGTTGCATAGTGGCCCCTTGTCTGGCGGCAGGCACATGTTGCACACAGTTTTCTCCGAATGACGGCCATGGCGAAAGATGCTGACAAAGAAGCCTCGATAGGGCCGTTCCTCCCTCAGGCGCCGCAGCACGGCGACGGCCTCGCTCGAATGCACCATCATGACATGAACCTGGGCCGAGCCCTGCCACAGCAATGGGAATCGGACCGAATAAAGTCCGTTTTGGTGGTCAAACACTTGTCCAGCCACACCCGCCTTGTACTTTGGGGAGTGTAACCGGGCCAACAGGAAATCACCGCCATAACGCTTGGGTCGGCCCTTGAAGTCACGCACGTGGACCTCCACTTCCAGTTGGTCGCCCACGTACCACTGCTGGTTGTTTTTGGGGGGAACTATTGTGAACCCGCTGTGAGCCGGGTCACTTGTGTGGCACAGGTCCGGTGATGCTGAGCCAGAGGGAGGATGGGGCCAGGCGATGGAGTTCAACAGGTTGCGTTCCTCCTGCTCTTCTTTCGGTGACAGTGACTTGGCCAAATGTGCACAGAAGGTAATATTGTGGTGAAATGTTTGGAGGCTTTCAGAAAGATTTGATGACGGCTTCCGGGTCTGAACCTTGTACATTGGTGACACTATATCGTACTTCCACTTCTGAAGAGAAGACACGATATTTCAGAATCAGAATCATCGTCATTGGCCAAGTATGTACAACACACAAGGAATTTATCTCCGGCAGTATAAGCGAGCTAGTATTGCAATAACAACCAACTATGATTAAAAAATAAATAAATAAAAGACATGACAAATTAGTATAGAAAGATTTTTAGGATGTTACATTTGAATTATGGATGACTGAAACTGTGCGTTGGCACGCTGGTGTGCCGTGAGCACGGCCACACCTCCCTAAATGCAAACCACGCAACTGTGCGTAGGGCCCCACCGTGGGGGGTGGTGAGGTGAAGGGGTAATGAGAGGGGTGTCCCATACCTTCTAATGGAGTGTCGATTATTTTATTACTTTGTTATGTTAACTGTACCCGCAGCGGCTCCTCTCTCTCCTGTGGTTGCACTGTTGTTGAGAGGAAAGAAATTTCGCCAAATAACTGAACTGACTTGTATTCTCTACAATTTGAAGATGCAGTTGAATACATCCTCATTCCACTAGATTCGTAGATGATGATGATGAAATCACATCAACATGCCCTTTCTTTAAAACAGACAAAGTGGCAAATACCTTGAGTAGCCAAATTGAATGCATTTCTTTCACGGCTGTGCAATTATCCAGTCTGACAAGTATGCGTGTCATACCTTTTTTATTCTTTGAATGACCTTTAGACGAATAGGTCGTATAAATGGAAATCATTGTAAGGCATAAATGCAAGATTTCACAGCACAAATGTATTGTTGTTCGTACTCATGTAAACGTGTGTTATGATGTTTTTGACTGATGTGATATTAAAAATATGATGTTTTTATTTTTAGATATTATAGATACAGATATTTTTATAGACTAACTCTGAAATGCCTAATATAGTTGAAATTGAATACCATGAAAAAAATTAAATACATGTGTTTCCTGACCTGTCATGTTTTAAAAAGTAGTACACAACTTACAAATTCTTCCAGTTCCGAGGCATTTAAACTTGCGAGAACAACTGTAAAATGCAAAAATAAAAAGTAAAAAGATGTAACAAACTTATCTTACCTCCCCAAAGGTGATGAGGCGCAGCAGCAGGATGATTCCGAACGCTGTGAGAATGATAAGGACATATTTCCAAACATTTAGGGACATGACTTGGATCGTGTTGATTACCCACCTCCGCCTTGTGAAGATAACATCAAGGAAGTAATGTGGTTGCATGTCGGGCTCGCCCATTAGGAAGTGCCTCCGAATACCTCCACGAAATGGAGGACGTTTGCACTTCAATATATTAAAAAGAAAAAAAATAGCTATTATTATCAACTCCTAAACTTGAAACGCTAACATAGATTCAAACGATTAAGGAGCACGACACTGATATAAAGTTCATCCTTTTTTTAGACAATTTGACATGGAACGCAATGAACAACTAAAGTTTCTGATACAAAAGAAGGTAAAAAATGTAATCGTATTTTGATCACGGTGATCGACTGGTTTAGCACATCCGCCTCACAGTGCAGAGGTCTAGGGTTTGATTCCCCCTCTGACCTTCCTGTGCAGACTTTACATGTTCTCCCCATGCCTGCGAGAGTTTTCTCCGGTGTCCCCTTACATACCAAAAACATGCATGGCAGATTAATGGAACACCCTAAATTGTCCCGAGGTGTGAGTTTGAGCGCGTATGGTTCTATGTGTGCCCTGTGATTGGCTGGCAACCAGTTCAGGGTGTACCACGCCTACTGCCTGATGACTGCTGCCACCCGAGTGAAGATGGTCAGAATAGAAAATGGATTGATGGTAGATAATAACAACAGAAAAAAAGGTTCACTGTCATTTCACTGTCAAGCGTACTGATGAGAAACAGGATAAGATGTAGCCTACTTCCCTTATGACATTTACGCACAGCAGACATGAGGAACGACAGACAGTTAAGGGAACTCCCACTCTGTGGAAAAAAAGCACAAAAATTAAACATTTGGGATGTAGGCTTTTTACTTAATCTTAGTGTTTGTTTTATACAGTATAGGTATCGAAAAAAAACATCAAGCGTTAGAAAGGCCATGTTTTGTTTGTGCAGTTTTAGCACCCTCTAGTGGCTTATTGAGGAAAACAAGGTCTGCCCCTTGACTGAATATAATTATAATAATACATTTTATTTATAAGCGCCTTTTAAGACACCGAAGGTATCAACTGAATCACAGCTCTTCAGAACCAAAACAAGAGCAATCTGTCACAAACTGACCCCCTTTAAAGCAATTAGTGGAGGATTTTTAATGCGTGCGATATGCTCAAAATTGGAACTTGATATGGAGCAGAGAGCGAAGGAAACCATTTGTGCTTCTAAAAATGAATTATCTTTATTCACAAGAGTGTTATAAAGAGATATGGTGTTCCTATTTTAGCTGTATTTGCACATTTACCTTTCTATAAAATCAAAACATGATATACAACAAGAATCCCTCACCCGCCCGTGTCAATACACATCACACTCCCAAGGCGGCTCATGTTAAATGGCATTCGGAGTATGTACAGTATTTGCTAAAAAGTGCAGTGCTGGCTACAAATGGCCCCTGGGCTGTAGTTTGGACATCACCGATTTACCCTAAATGCATGTTTTTGAATGTGAGAGACAGCCTCAGTATCCATTGAATACTCACCCAGGCACCGAGTGGAGATTCAAACACAGAACCCCCAGAATGTAAGGTAGACATGACCTACACGACTGTGTAAATCCAACCACCTCTCCATTTCCAATACTTGTTGTCCTCAATTTGGTTTGTGGTTGAGCTGGAGCCTGTCATAACTGATATTGGTGGATAGGCAGCGTACACCCGAGGGTCGCCAGTCAATCACCAGGCACGTATACACAAGACTACCATTCACATTCGCACATATGGATTCATTCAGGATAGTCAACTAAATTAACATGTTTCTGGAAATGGGAGGTTGTTGGAAAACCCAGGAAAAATAGAGAACATGCACCACGAAGAAAGGCCCAAGTTGAAATTTCAACCCAGATTGTCTCAACTGTGATGCAAATAGTCTACTCACCCTCAATATTTAGTTGTTTGTCAAATATAGTATATGTCTATTAATGAAGTGTCCATGATCATCGTGTCAAAGCTAGAGACTCTGGGTTTTGTTTTTTTAATGGCATTGATTAGCAGTAAACGGCCCATGTGATTTATTATGCTCCATTGAGAGGTTCTGTCAAATAATTCTTAGTATTTTATGGTTGGGGTGGTGGTGGGGGGGGCTACAGAGGGGTGGCAGGTGTTTCTCCAGATGACCGCCATCCATCTTTAGCTTCTCTCTGGAGACATTAACACAGATGTACATGCACACGAAATGAGTCAAAAGGCACACAAAGCTTGAAGAAAAACCTCACACAAAACTTCATCTGACATTAAATGTTCATTTTACGGAAATTAAATACTTGACAATTTTAATCCTCAAATTCCAGTGATGTATTTTGTCTGAGGATCAGGCTATGGATGTGAACTCACTGTTGACCTTCTCCATTAGTCTCAGGCATTATACAAAGTACGCTCCTCCTCGTGTGCCTGTATTATGTGCGTCTCTGCTGTGTGATGAGGCCTGGGGGGCTAGGGGCATTCTTCATGTTCACAGCAGCAGCAGCAGCAGGAGGAGCACTACACGCTTTGTCTACACACTCTGCACAAAGTAGGCTGGCTGCAGGGAGGCCGGCATGATACCACATCAGAATTGACCGCGAATGGGACAGGGAAGGTTATGAAGGCCATTCAAGGGTCATTAAGTTTAACTGTTTGAGCTATTACGGGTTAAAATCTTTTGACTATACACACTGTAAAATCCCATAGTTGCCCTGACATGCGAAAATTAGTAAACTTTCTTGTTTATCACAAATATGCCTTTATGACAGGTATTTATTCAGTCACAATCACTTGCATGCTTAAAAATGCAAAGTGCTTACTGTTTTGAGTAAAGATTACTTCATTAATAGTTAAGTTTGCAACAATCAGTAACAAAAAGTCTCATTCACGTCTGATCGATTCCACACCCAGGTTAGTAAATGGCGGTAATGCGGGCTGGAAAGATAACCACCAGTCTTTAAACTGTACAAGGAAGGAAAACATGCTCCGGCTCGGTTATGCACTTATATAGCACACAGGCCGGAGCAGTGAGGACAGTCTGTGTAATTGAATTTTGTTTGTGACAAACGTCATGTTATTGTTTCATGTATAATATGTATTGCCTATTTTTATGCTAACTTCTGTGTGCAAAAAAAACCTGATTTTTTTAAATTGCAATTACATAATTTATATTGTTATTTATCCATTTATTTATTTGCAAATTTTATGTCTAGATTTGAAACCCATTTCCGCTGGTAAAAACAACAACAAACACAGTCCAATAAACGGCGTACCGTCCTCGGGCTGGTTTTACACATGCGCAGTACGGCGATGAGTGCAAAACGGACTTCCGGATACGTTTTTTGCGACGTCGAACTAAAGTAAACTGTGCTACTTTGTAAGGGCGCCCTCTGGCGGCAAAAAGCTACATCGCCCTAATTGAATCCACCGAGTGTGCGTGCGCTTCGACGTGCGTGTGTGTTCGAAGGAGAGGAGCTTCCTCCATGGTGCCTTGCGCTCCTGTCTGCACAATGGCTGCGCTCGAATGAGGGAAGCGTCTTCGCCCCTGATTTAAGGAACGATGAGGAGGAAAGGTAGGACCCTCGTCTTCTTCACCAACCACACACAGTCATCGTTCCACCAATTAATGATTCCGCTAACCCACGCGAGACGTTCACGATTCGTTCAAGTTGAACGCAGCCACGGGTGGCTTTTTACCTGCGACACGATGACGAGCATGAAATAAGGACTCGGATGACGTGACGCCGTCTAAAATGCTATTTTAAATCGATTTTTTAAAAACGCTTTAGAAGATTATAACATTATTGTATGTGTGTGAGAATAGATGATCTGATGCATCCCATCCCCGGATAAAAGAAAAATGCAGGCAGCCTCCGTCTGCACAGC
The DNA here is from genome assembly GCA_026261675.1 of Hippocampus mohnikei. Lineage (NCBI taxonomy): Eukaryota > Metazoa > Chordata > Actinopteri > Syngnathiformes > Syngnathidae > Hippocampus > Hippocampus mohnikei. The sequence goes on from JAKGUB010000106.1 coordinate 10,360,790, forward strand.
TGGATGAAGCCTTGCTTTACACAACCTGCATGCAAAACCACGCACACGTCCTCCACGCGTGGATTATTGATCAGGGCGTTCAATCGGATCATTGTGATTTATCCTCTTCTTGACAGGATTTGTATTGCAGGTGTTAATGAAGAGTGGACTATTGTACACGCTGGTGTCGTGTGGCTGGAGAATAGACCCTCCCCATGCAATCACCCCTTACCCCCTTCACCCGCCCTATGCGATGTACTTTTATTGAAATTATTTTTAAAACACGTCACAACGATGTCTTTATTTCACGACTGCTTCGGACTCAGGTTAATCGGAGAAATGCATTAAACGTTGCTGTCCTGAATAGTACATGCATAATTGAGGTTATACCATCTCATATGTGCCTCCGTTGCTCAAATTTATTTATTTTTTAAACATGAAAAGTAATCTTTGAATACAGTGCTTGATGTATTTGTTTTAAAAAGAAGCAGGTTTATCTCTGACTTGGTCTCTGATGGCGTAGTCTCCTGACTTTGGTACAGTATAGTCAGTGTGGCTTCAAGTCAGTGATGACCCGAGTGTGAATGGGAATTGATATCACTCTCAAAATGTTCCTTGTGATTGTCTTTCGACCGCTCCGTGCTGTAGTCTGCATTTCTAAATGAGCATTTTTTCAGCATATCAGGTTTTAATAATCATCATCATCATCATCATCATAATATAGTGTATTTAATAATATTTAGGAAGTAAATGTTAGGTTCGGCAACAGGTGGATTTTTTTTTTCTGAAGCGTCAAAGACGTAAATCACAACACAAGGTAAAATCTCTATTGCGCAAGCTTTTACAGGTCCAACTTAATTGTTTATATTTTTAATTCTTTTAAATCAGCATCAAAATTAGCATTGATGGACCCATAAAGCCGTCTGATTAAAATTAGCTGTTGACCAGTGAAATCAATGCTACAGGAAGGAAAGCAGACAGCACATGCTCTCCTAAGTATGAAGGGTTGTGGCGCGGGGTGGGGTGTACAGGTGCCATGGCAACCAGGCTTCAGCATGTGATGAAGTGTGAGGCTGATCCGGGTCATTTAAGGTGCCGGAATTGCATTAGTGGAATCTCACATTCCAAACCTCAGTCTGACTCTCGCATGGCACTCTTTGGAGGCCAAATGTAACTAGAACTTGTTTCTGTTGTGTTATGGAGGAGGCACGGCGTTGCGAGTGGTTAATTCTGTGGCCACGCAAACAAAAGTTGGTGCTTCCCTGTGTGGAGTTTGTTTCAGGGTTTTCCCCCCCATGCTACGGTGCATGACGTCAATTTGACATCAATTTGATGTTGAAGATTGAATTTGGACGCCAACTGGGTCATGTATGGCGTTACGGCAGAACTCAAATGGACGCTACAGCTCTGTGGCTTCTTTGCATTAGTTATTTAAAAAGTACAAAACTCCAGCATCATCATGCAGCATGCATCGGCACAGGTGATCAAATGTAAGGTAGTGTGGTTTATTGTCTTGGGTGTTAAACAAATCAGCCGGTTATCCTAGAGGTTCGCAAGTCTGCCCCACAGTTCTGAGGATTAGGGGTCGAATCTCAGTTCTGGCTTTGCAGACTGAAGTTCTACCCAAGCCACCTCTTTCCAAAAATCATGCCATGCGACGTGGCTGATCGAAACTAGAATGGACTATCATATAAAAAAATTTAAATAAAAACTAAAACCCTCACTCCTAACCGATTGAGCCTTGCACATCTCCCGATGCAACAGGAAGCTGCGACTAGTTTTGAGGCTACACATACAATCCATTGTATTGTATTATTTTCAGTAATCTACTAAAACATGCCCCGGCTGTCAAGAAAGAAGCACTTTAGCGTCCAAAAATCAGCCCGTTCTTGATTGCTCGGTGAAGTTAGGGCTAGTTGAATTTGTTTGTTCAGTTAATTCCGTTTTTCACGGCCCTCTGAAAAGGGATCGTCGGGCAGCACGGAAGGATTACTCGTTCTGTACTTTTTGATCATTTATTGGAGCACTTTGCAGCAGAAGTAGTAGTAGTTGTTGTAACAGAAGCAGTATCAGGTAATAACCTAAAGCACACATAAATGCAGTAAAAAAATAAATACATATATATGTAATTGACATTAATTAATACCTTTATTTTAACAATATGTTTAATAAATACTTTAATCAACCATGACTTCACTATGTATTATTATCGTCATCATCATCATTCATTATTTTAAACGTAAGGAACCATACAACACAAACATATCAAGTCGAATCGAACAAAAGAACTACAAGTCCCAGCGGTCTAACCCGGAAGTGGAGCGCCGGCATGATTAACCCCAGCTGCAACGCAATTTACTTCGTTTAAACGTCAAATTGCAGCCGAACAAACATGACAACTATGCAAAAATGAGCTAAATATAGACACCACTGCTCTAGCAACACTTTAGCCCACGCTGTTTAAATTGCCGATCGCGAACGGTAACGGACTGTGATTGCATAGCGATGCGGAAAACATAAAGCACAACGGACACAATGCAAAGCAGACAAACAAAGCAACCGATCATAATCGAATCTAAAAGCTAACTTTACATATCTGGTAAAGAAAAACACACGCGTAGCTTACCATTGGGCCATGGCGGCGACGAAGCGAGTGTATTCACTAACGAAACAAAACGCGATGCTGCTTTTTATACTTCGCGCGAACGGTCACCTGTCAGTGGCAGCCCCGCCCCTCTTAAAGCGTCAGGTGAATCCAACAAGTTAGGGCTAGTTGAATTTGTTGATGTGTCCATTTTAGAAAAATATATTTTATGTGAATTATAACTTCATGTCATCTGTTGGTTTAGTGTGCCGATTAAAAATTAGGCCTTGTTACTTTCTCTCTCTCTCTCCCTGTTATTGAATTGTCAATTTCCTGTGAGATGAAACAAAATGTCTGTGGTTGGGCTCTGTGGTTGGGTAGGGCCCTATTTGCATATGCATATGACTTCCCCAAAGGACTAATAGTCAGTCAGGTGCTTCTTCGAAAGTAGCTGTCAGGTTGTTTTTGAACTGTTGCCTTGCCTGCGCGTTTTTTTATTCAATTAGATCTCTTGTTATTCATCTCTCATCTACGCAAGGGTTAACATTTTTCCCCGGGCAGTTCATGTTCCACATACACACAGTGTAGCGTATGAATTGCTCCCTCCATGAGGAAAAGTGTTCATGTTTTAATGGATGCCCACTTTTTTCGCTCTCTCTCTCTCCAAGATGAAGCTGCTATCGTCTACTTTTTAGTATAATGAAAAAAAAAGTCAGACTATCCTTGACCCAGCAGAAAATGCGATATATGTTATAGTCGCTCAATTGCATGCCTTAAAATCAGGCTCGTTTCCGTACGACAAGAAATAGTGTGCCAAATGACATTGCTGTCTCTTCGACCCCGGAACAGATTATTTCCATTTTCTCCTTTGTGAAAAATCATTTTGGTTTTGCACTAGAGGTCCCACTGCACGCCTAACGCCAACATTGGGACTGCTGGTGCTGATCTACTTATTGTTCAAGATGGTTATCGGTAAAACGCTGTTCACATCGCTCAGTGTCAAAATTATTGCCTTCCGGGTAAAATGTATGCACTGAATCACGGCTCAGACGTGATGGGACTTCACAAATCTGGACTTTGTTGCGCACAATAGTTGTACAATAATATACAAATAATGTGCATTTTGTCTTTTGGAAGGCCGCCTGGCGAGCGGATGTGCTCACGCATGACGACAGAGGCTCCTCAGCCGCTAAATAAATGCACTAATGAGTGTTTGTTTTACATTAGTGTCACTTTCTCGCTCCTCACTCTCTTCCCGGCGCACTCAACCGCACGCATCCGCACTCATGCGTCACCGGACATCTTGCTGCGTATTACTGTAAATGTCTCGAAGGAAAACTCGCATTGTAGGGGGGGAGGTGGTTTGAGAGAAACAGGACGGGGGGGGAGAGAGATTGAGAGGGACAGAGAGAGGGAGGGAGGGAGAAATTTGACATTCAGAGGTCGGGAAGTGCATCAGGAGTCCCACTTGTCATTCTTATTAATATGAATGTCTCAGTTTGTAAGCGATAGTTTGTCTTACCCTGTGGCGGCCATTTTTTCCGCATGGCCTGGTTCAATGCCACCTCTCGCCTTGGCCCACATTCCGCCTCTTCTGGCCCACAGGCCGGCACCCGGGAGGCGGGGTTTAACAGTCTGCAATCAGATCATCATCTTATTCATCAAAGCGCGTCAGGCCGTCGGGCGTGACGGGAGGCCATTGTGCGCTCGGTAACACATACAGCCCCCTGCTCACATGCAGACGAACAAGTCGATCTTGCACATCTCTCAGTCTGATTGATTGTTATTCCTTAATTGGGTTCCCCAGCTTGCGGCGTTGCCGCGGCAACAGTGGACGCTCCAGATGTCAGCCCAGATGAGACGTAGACGCAAAATGTAATGAAGTGGCACCGCAGAAGATCTTTCGTGAGGTTTTATTCTATTCATTCCATCGTGTTTCTCTTGGCTGCACTGCTACCAGTCGGTGTATGTGGATGTTCAATTTTTTTTCATCCAATCAGATTTCAGCCTATTTGGTGCCATTTCGATGTAATCTGCCCAGGGCCTTCAAAACCAGTCGTGATGCCCGATGTAACTTCTTAACCTATATTAGCAATGCACGGGATTGTTTCTCAGATTTCATGGGAAGGAGCTCGTTGAAAACAGATATGACAGACACCTTGTGAATAATCTGCATAGAGAATAACCTCCTACATGCAAGATTGTCCTTGTCGTGTGATAGACGGGCAGTTGCCATGACAACATCGGAGCGACAGCGTAATGAATGGTCGTGGATGACCAAGCGGCGGGACATCACCGTGTACGCAAATGGAAAGGACAGCCTGGAGTCTGGACAGATCATTGGAAATGACTGTGCGTCCACTTGAGATGAATAAAACATGAGCGTCATTAAACGCACACTTGAACCTCATGCCTGCTGCAAACATCTGTGGCCTTTTATTCATTATATAGAATTTGTTTCCTTTGTGTCGACATGTCAGAATTAAGCTCGTAACCTAAATGCTGTCGGACCTTTCATGGAATGCACTTAGCGTCCCTACAAAACAACTGCACGATGTGATGATTTGGACTTCAATGGCTGTTGTGCTAGAGTGACACTTAGTCGGAAAATTTGTGTTAACCCTTTGATGCGCAACATATGCACACCCCTTCTAATGCACAACATGGGTCCAAAATGACCCGCATTCATTTTCCATGTTATTTCATGCTGGCTGAGTGTTTTTTTGTTCTATCTTTTGAAATAAATGTATTTGATCATTGGATATTCCAAGTGTTGTTTAGATACCTTGTTTTTGATTACCACTGATCATTATTTCCAGTCTTCCCTTCATACTTTATGAACAAAAGTAGTTTTTATATGATTACATTAAGTTTACACACATGGGTCAAAATTGACCCATTGCTCAAAGGGTGACTAAATGACTTAAAACTGTAATAATAATTTGCTTCAAGTCATTACTTTAGCAGTGAAGGAGTCCAAACATGTGTCTTTAATATTTGCAATGTTTTTATTTATGCATGAAATAACATACGGGTCATTTTAGACCCATGTTGCGCATTAGAAGGGTAGTGATGTAAAAATGTTATTCAAAAACTAAGAAAGGAAAAAATAAAACAATTGTGTCTGATGGTCAAAAACAAGTTAATTGAGGAATACCTTGAATGCTGAATGATTAAATTAATTTACTGCGAAGATATTGAAAATAAAAACTCAGCCGGGTCACTTTTGACCCATGTTGCGCATCAAAGGGTTAAGGTGTGAAGTTACGGCTTCGAACCAGTGTTAGGGTTTGAAGTACTGTCCTCGAATTAGAATTGCGGTTTAAAGTTGGGGTTTCAAATTTGAGTTTCAAGTTCAGGTTTCTTGCCGGGTTAAGTTTTCAAGTGACGGTTAGGGCTTCAAATGATTTTATGTTAAGGTTTCAAATTCGGGGTTGAAACCAGGATTTGGGAGAATTCTTTTCTTTTTACAAGTTAAAAACTGTCTGGTTAGATGAGATTGTATTTTCATGTGTCAAAGGTCAAATATTAGGTGTGACGGATTACTTGATTTTTTTTTTAATTCATCCAGTTTCATTTTCTTGCAATGCATGACCTGCATGACTCAGAATCTACGCAGATACAAAGAAAAAGCACAATTCTGAGCAAATATTTTTTTGATATTGTGACAGAAAGCAAAAAGTGACTTGAGCGATGATGTAAGGCTAAACAAATTGAGTTGTGCAACTGTATTTTGTTTTAATTTCACAAGTGTTGATGGTGTGTGTGTGTGTGTGTGTGTGTGTGTGTGTGTGTGTTTTTCAGGTCAGTGCGGTTGCCAAAGAAGTTGTATGAGGTTGTAGTCATTGGCTGTGGATTCCTGAGGTCTTTTATAGGCCTGTTTCCATAGCAACCCCCCGGTCCTCCCAAGGACCGCCGCCAAACGTTTCACCTCCTTCCACCACAAAAAGAAAAGCGACCCCGTGAACGCCAGCGGGATGGACACAGAGTCGACCCACTCGGGCTACTCCAGCCGCTCGGGGAGGTCAAACCGACATGGGTGAGTTTCTTGTCAGTTCTTTTGTTGATTTGGGCCTCAGGATAACTTTGAGGAGTTGGTCAAGTGTGGGAGGCGGTAGACAGACAGTCATGTGATTTGGGGGCGTCACAGCTCGGCGGCTCTAATCACCGATACACTCGGTCTGACTTGCAAATGAGAGAACGATATGAGTTTAAGCTTTACTTTTCCAAGATGAAATGAATATATTTCCATAATCAACTCTTTCCTTTTTTTTCTTTAAACCCAGTTGTCTCCTCACTTGGTGGACATAAATCAGCAGTTGACCACACAGCTCAATTTGTTTTGGTAGCGTCTGAAAGTAAGGTTACGTGAATTGTTGGAGGGTGAAAAATCACAACGCAACAAACCACAAGTCAAACGTCACGTAATCGTCCTCGATGAGAGTATCTCCTGTCTAATTATATTGTATTTCTGCCCTAAAATACTGATTGCAACGACGAACAGCACACGTTTGCTTGAAACTTTCCCATGGATGAAAACGGCCAAGGCATACGTCACCAAGTTTGAGACAGCTCTGGATCTCTATCCATGTTACGGCGGGTGAGCGCATTGACGTTCCCTTGACCTCACGGGATCTTTTTCGTCCTTCCTTCAGCGAGCGGGGCCGCGAACGTCACAAGGCCTGCGGCAGTAAAGACAGCAGCCGCTTGGAGAAGTCGGTCATCATCAATCCCCCAGAGACGTCCTCCCAAGATTCGCCGGTGCACAATGGCGAGCCGCTGCCGGGGGAGCCCTCGCCAGGGGCGGATCCTGGTGAAGAGGGCCAGGTACTTTCACGGAAAGTGGCCATGTGCGCCTTGATCACAATTGCTTAATCGGAAAGTGGCCATGTGCGCCTTAATCACAATTGCTTAATCCAGGTTGACATTTCAGCAACATATACAATAATGCCAAGGGATCATAGAGGATTATTGTTGCTCTTGTGCAGCTTGACCCGTATATTCGAACCCCATATATGAAAAGACCGCTACAGTATATGGGACGCAGTATAACTATCAATTTTTGTTTTGTTTTTTAACCCTTTCAGGCACAGTGGGTTACTACAGTGGACAGTTTATCATGTTATCAGGTTACAGGGTGCATGAAAAGGTTGAAAGGAACAAGATTTGTTTGCTGGCTTTTATTTAAAAAGGAATGAGGCATGACTTCTCTCCCGCTGTGTTGTTGTCGTCACAGAGGTTCTCCCCCTGTATCTGTGCTGAGGTCACAAATGAGATATAAGGTGTGTAATGAGTGACGCTTAAGAAGTAGGCAGTTAGGTTCTTTTTTCGTGTCATAAGTGCTGCTCAGTACAGACGCTCCCCGACTTACGAACATCCGAGTTACGAACAACGGTACATACGAACATTTTTACGGGTATGTCGAAAAAGAAAAGAAAAAGTTAGATTTTGTATTTCACGCCTTTTTTCGAGTACAGGTACTGTAGTACTTCTTTCCGCCGCTGTGGGGTGCTGTGAGAGCTCGCCCAGCATCCACCCCGAATCCAGCTTCCTCTGCCCAGTTGTTAAATATCTCGTGCATCCATTATTCAATATGGTTGGTAAAAAGTGAAAGGCTTCTAGTGGGAGTGGACGTGTAAAGAAGAGGCAAGCCATTTCATTTCAAATGAAAGTGGCAATAATAAAGAAGCTTGATGCGGGTGAGAAAATGGTGAGCGTTGCACTTGCATACAACATGAATCGTTCGACCATCGGTACCATTTAGAAACAGAAAGATCGGGAGCTTCAAGCTGAAGCCGCTGCTAGTTTACCGGGCAGCTAACCCTCGAGCCCGGAAGAACGTGACGAAAAGCTCTCTCCCGTTATCTGGATGTCAAACATATAAGCCTTAAACATACATTCCAGACAAAATAGAGCACTGAAGCAACTTACGAACGAATTCACCTTACGATCATTCGGAATGTATCTCGTTCGTAAGTTGGGGAGCGTCTGTACCTTGGTTGCGACCTTATGGGGCTTAAATACCAGTCCATCCATTCAAAATTTGTGAGGAAATCCTCGGCTCTACCTATTTTTCCTTTCTCCTAAAAGACAAAACACACACTCCAAGGATTTGAAATGACTCATAGCCATCGCCACTTTCCATCCAGTGTCTGCATCGCACGGTAAACTGTGCTAGTCGCAAGTAGACGTGCCATCATCACCTTGGGCAGGTTGTTCAGTTTTTTTTTTTTTTTTCACATTACAGCACACGTAAGGAGCTCCTGCACAAAAAGGGAGTCACACATTCTTGCTGCCTTAGATCAGTTTTTGGCACTTTGAGGAAAGCTGATAGGAATAATCTGCCAAGTTCACACGCGCGTCACTGACACGAGGCCAGCGGCGCTCTGGTCACTTGCTGCTTTGTGAGCATTGGAGGTTGTGACTTGATGCCAGAGGGCAGCAGATTGGGTTTCCCGGCAGCGCTGGCTCCAACTAAACTGAAATCACATACGGTAATCTCTTTTTGACCGGGGACTATCATGCCTTACTTATTTGCATCTACTAAACAATTAAGAAGCAGGGCTTGGATAAAACATTGATTCAGCAAATTATCGTATCGTTAATGATAGGATATTGTGATTTATTATCAATACAGAAAAGTATTGTACTGCATTATTAATAATCTAATATCGTATGGTATTGCAAGACCTGATATTTTGTCTTCACAATATGGGATGCTATCATGATACATTTTCAGAAAGTGCAAATTATCGGTTTTGTCTCATCAGTGATATGGTGCAACCAAATTTTCTGTTGTTAATTATACAATATGGCATCATGGTATGTTTATAGGTCAAGTAAAGGATTGTATGTTCATGATATAATGGACAGATAAGCGGTTTCATACGGTCTTATCATCAGCCAAATATTGTATAATTAGTTGTATGACATTGGATTGTGATCATCCATTTTTCTTTCTTTCCTTCCTCTGAAAAAAAAAAAAGAATATTACTTTAGCTTATTGGGGAGCTGTGACCATCTCCATGTACTAAGCTGCCTCCAGGCGGCCAAGGCCAGCACACCAGAAAGAGCAGCACAACATCCACTGAACTGAAAATGTGTGTTAAATTCTTTACATTTCATTTAAATATGTTGTTACTGCATGTCTTCATGAACAACAGAGTTCCGTTTTTCTTATTGAAAAACACTTTCCCAAAAAAATTGTTTTGGAGGGAGCCTGGAACGAATTAAGGCAATTCTGTTCATTCAATGGAGAAAGGTGTTTTGAGTTGCAAGTGTGATCACAAAATCAACTAGAGTATATTGATACATTGTGTTGCTCTGAGGACAAATATATCAATATACTTGAAGTAAATCATCTATCACGACTTCGTCTTTGAGCCGGTCTTGTCATATCAACCAAGTGTATATTAACTCAGGCTTTTTGTCTGTCAGGTGCGGTGACTGATACCATGGTAACCCCCAAGGTCACCATTGAGGCTTATAGCTTGTGTTTGTGACTGTATGCAAGTGGCCAGGGTGGACTATCTGACTGGGTCTGACACTGCAGTAATTCCTTCTTGAGCCGTTCTGTCCACTCTTTGCATTAACGTAGCGATCTGGTGGCCTGATTAGTGCGGCGATAATCTTAAGGATTAATCCTCGGAGAGTTAATGGCGGCAGTGTATTGGCTCTGTCAGAGGGTTATTGTTTAGCAGCTTCATGACCTAGTCACATGAACACTTTGGTTGGGGGAAAAAAACGTTTGCAGAGGTGGGCAACATTTAACGCCTAATATGATGCTGTACAATGTTAGATACAAAAGCGGTACCGTGATACATTGGCGTACTCCGATATGATACAGCAATGTGATTATGTCGTTCTTATCTTGCCCTTGAATATGATTAATGTCAATGCACGTCACCTGCATGTCGTTCTCCATCCCCTTTATGTCACTTTCACCGCGTTAGGATGCTACATTTTAGCAGCCTTGTTATTATAGGCATCTTGGTTTCCATGGTAACACCTGCACACGTCGATAGAATGTATGCTTCCTTTTTTATGTTTGTACTGTGCGTATGTGGGGTCCATTGCTTAAAACGCTATGTCTGTCATGCAGACAGTAGTCAACGTTCACATTCACGCATAAGATCTCCATTTTTCCCTTCCCCCATTTGCCGCACCATAAAGGAATTCATTGAGCATGGACTTAATTGGTGGGAAGACTTTCATCCAACATTTTGCAGCGCTCTTCTATTCCAGACTCCAAATTGACACCCTTGTAATCCCATCATGTTTTTATCCAATGCTCACGTGTTGGGAGAATTATTCAGTGCTTCTTCACACTGAGGGGACAGCGAATAGCGAATGAGAATGAGTGACAATCTAAAAGTGTTTGTGGTGCGGATATGATAAGAGGATGAAAATGAAAAAGAATATGACTAATATATTGTGATGGGTGAGGGAAGAGTTTATCTTTTTATGTGCGTCGTGTTCGAGATGGCAACGTGTGCATCCTCCAGTGGGCCTGTCGCCCTACATTACATCAAAGCATTTTTGGAAGACTTTTCATTATGAATGTCTAAAATGTTGGTAAATAGTACAACAGAGTGAAATCTATTTTAACTGCATGCCCAAAAACACATTTAAGACAAAAAAGGGGCCGGGTATTTATTTTTTTGCACAATTATAGCTCAATCAAATGTCTTCAAAGTAGTTAAAAAGCAACATTCAGATTTTTTTTTAAATTGGCACCAAGAGTACGAAAATGTATCGTTTGTACCTTGGAGGTGGTCACCATTCTCTCAAGAATCTTCTGCTGTTGTTTTTACCCCCCTCCCTCCACCTTTTCTTTTTAAAGGTCAATGCAATTCATCCATTAATCATTCGGATTTAAGTACTTTGTAATTTGTTTTTACTTCCGGTCTGAGTTGAAGGCCTTCTTGTTGTGCTTTGCTGCCACCTTGTGGCATTTTGGGGCCAAGGAACTGTGTCGAAGTGCGTTGAATAGCTCCATGCAGTGCTTTGCCGCCACCCTGTGGCGTCCATCGTCATTCATAAACCATATTGGGGTTTGCGACAATTACTCGCGAACTAAGTTTGTCGAGCTTGGTCTCTATGCCTCAAGAACAGTGGTGCACTGCTGAATTTAAAATGCTCGAATTAGCCCTTCAGGTCAGAATTTCACAGTCAAGATGTTTGAAATACTAAAATGAAGACGTCTTGCTCACCTCTAGGATGATAACTGGGGGGAAACCACCACGGCAGTGACCGGCACCTCCGAGCTAAGCATTTCCCAGGAGGAAGTGGTGGGCTTGGGCAAGGGGATACAGGACCGGACCCGAGGTTTCCGCCGCTACCTCCCCTTAGCTGTCGGCCTTTGTGGGGGTGTGCTGGTGCTGGCCACCCCACTGGTCTTCCTCCTCCTGCCCGTAATAATGTGGCCCGAAAGACTGCAGCCTTGCGGCGCCGCCTGCGAAGGTCTCTTCCTGTCCCTCTCCTTCAAGCTCCTCATGCTCCTCACGGCCATCTGGGCTCTGTTTCTCCGGCCAGCCCGCGCCAGCCTGCCGAGAGTGTGTGCGTGCCGGGCCTTCCTCACAACGCTCACCCTACTGCTCACCATGTCCTACTGGCTCTTCTACGGTGTCAGGATCCTTGATGCACAGGTGAAGGCAATATGGTGCCCCAACGTGAAACAAATAAAAGTACAGTGGCGCCTTGAGTCATCTTTCAAATACTAAAATCAATAGAAATGCCATCAACCTCTTTTCTGAAAAACAGTTCACTGTCTGACAATGTGCTGCCTGTTGTCAAGTGAGTTGAATTGACTGGCACCATACAGCATTCATATCTCAAATCATTCATTCATCCATCCATTCATTTTCCGATCCGCTTATCCTCACAAAGGTCGCGAGCATGCTGGAGCCTATCCCAGCTGTCTTCGGGCAGTAGGTGGGAACACCCTGAACCGGTCGCCAGCCAATTGCAGGGCACACAGGAACGAACAACCATCCGCGCTCACACTCCCAACTAGGGACAATTTAGAGTGTTCAATCAGCCTGCCATGCATGTTTTTGTATTGTGGGAGGAAACCGCAGTACCCGGAGAAAACCCACGCAGGCCCGGGGAGAACATGCAAACTCCACACAGGGAGGCCTGAGCTGGAATTTAACCCGGTACCTCTGCACTGTGTGGTCGACGCGCTAACCACTGGGCCGCCTCATATCTCAAATCTTTGCTCACAAATCAAAGCAAGAGTCAGCCTAACAGCAGTTGCTATTGCAAAAAAGCCTGAGGTCAGTTACTTCAAAAATGTTTTATCACACAAATTACCACGTTATTATTTTATTTTAAATCATTTATTCTAAAAGTGACATGTTCCTTTGCATGGAATGAGGGTGCCCAGCCTTTTCCACCTACAAAGTCCATAAAGTTGTTAATCTGGAGTCACCATAATTATTGTGAAAGGAATCAGCCATGGGCAAGTGGCTAGCGCGTCGACCTCACAGTGCAGAGGTACCGGGTTCGATTCCAGCTCCCTGTGAGTTTGCATGTTCTTCCCGGGCCTGCGTGGGTTTTCTCCGGGTACTCCGGTTTCCTCTCACATTCCAAAAACATGCATGGCAGGCTGATTGAACACTCTAAATTGTCCCTAGGTGTGAGTGTGAGCGTGGATGGTTGTTCGTCTATGTGTGTACTGTATCGGCCAGACTTGGACAGTCAGCTAAATTTATCTTCTACACCATGACTCTGAAGACGTTATTCTTAATCCACAGGTTTAATGAGGGAGAAAAAGGTGAAACTGTAACATACAATGAGGCGAAATTACCTTCAATTCAAACCATGCACAGATGTTACAATAAAAAAACAAACTGAATTCGCAGTTTATATGAATTGCTTTTCGTTCACAACCAACTAAATTAGCTAACATTACTTCGACCTCGAAACTAGCAAAACGTCATCGTGCTAACGCAATTAGCGAACGCTAGCATAAATCGTAACCTGTTTTATACACATCGCCGAACAGCATTTTTAACATGAAGTGCCACAGAACTGTTCACCGATAACAAAACGAACTTGTACATACCCACGATGCTACCAAAGGCGTGAGCTGTATGCGGACTGTGTTGATTAAACTCGACGACCATCACGTTTCTCTTAGTGATCTATCACTCTACTTCCTGCTTCCGCATACGCGTCTTCCGCTTTCATGACGTCACGTCCGGTTGTGAACTACGCTGTTTGCAATGAAGTCAATAAAGTTATGCATTAAAAATATTCTTAACTATGCATAAGAACAGTAACGTTGCTTTAGTGCAACTTAAATGCAACATCAAAACCCATGTTAACTGTAAATTGAGGACAGAACAGTGTGTGCCCTGCGATTGGCTGGTAACCAGTTCAGAGTGTCCCCCGCCTACTGCCCAAAGACGGCTGGAATACGCTCCAGCATGCCTGCGACGCTCGTGAGGAGTAACAGCTTGGAAAATGGATGAATGGATGGAATCAGTCATCACCAATTTCTATTTGACTTGAATCGTGTAGTTCAATCTGCGCCATTGCAGGACGAGGACTACCACGGTGTGGTCCAGTTCGCCGTGTCCCTGGTGGATTCCCAACTCTTTGTGCACTATCTGGCCGTGGTGCTGCTGGAGCTTCGCCACTTGCGACCGTGTTACAGCGTGTGCGTCATCAGATCAACTGACGGAGAGACGCGTCACTACAACATTGGACAGCTCAGGTACATAAAAGCTCCTTCATAGTGCACTTCAGCAATGACAATAAACATTTGTCGAAGAAACACATTTATGCCATACATAAAAAGCAAGTCAATGAAAAATAGTATGTACAGCACATGCCGATGACATATTTTTGTGCTGTAGTTCATTACGCCATGATCAAAACATCTTATGTCGGGACTGTCATAAATCAAGAACAATCCATTCCAGGTACTCTTTGGCATAGAATACTTGGAAAAATCACAGTCCATCTGGGAAATAATGTGTAATCGCAGGCCCATATCAGATAGATGAAAGTGGCAGAACTAGTAAGCCAGTCAGTCAGCCTCCTTTTCTAATTTGCCTCAGGTGGGATATTCTAGAGGGAGTTGTGTGAACACAGCTGTCAGACTTTCGTTTCTCATCCGATCGAGTGTGCGGATATGTCGTGAGTCAGAGACAACTAACAAGGGCATGAGGTATACTTTGAGTAAATACATTGGTACTCGGATGCCTTTATATACGGCACCTTGCTTTTTTTTTTTTTTTTGCACTGGGAAACAGAACAAAGGGTTTCCCCCAAAGTGTTCCTACCAAGTTGGAAGCACACAACTGCCCAAAATGAAGAAAGCTAGACTTGATTTGAGGCAGGGTGTACCATCGCCTACTTGCACGAGACGTGGCTACCCTCTAAAACGGGTGAAGAAATTATGCTGTCATTCTTGATCTTTGGGGTGCATTGACAAAAGAAAGTCACGACATGTTATTTGAAAGCCTGTTGAGAAAAAAAAAATGTCTCCTTCAAGAACTAAAGGTGATGGTTCCTCATGATTCATGAAGTGATTCAGAGGTGAGTTCAAGGACAATCGAAGCATTAAAACACATGAGTAGCTGGATGGTAAGCAGGGAGCATTGCCAGAGGTCGTTATGTTTTCTGGTGTCAATCACCAGCCGCCGTGTCTCTTTTACATCCTGCAGTATTCAGAACGCAGCTCTCACGGTCTTGGAGTATTACTACCGAGATTTTCCGCTCCACAACCCGGCGCTGCTCTCGGCCTCCAAGCACCGTGCCGCAAAGCACCTGGCCGGATTAAAAGTCTACAATGTCGACGGTAGGCACAGCTCATCCATAATAAAGAACTCATGTATTTGATTTGCTTTGGTTGGCTCTCGCGGGTTACGTCACACAGTAGACACTCTCAGGTCGGTTCACCACCGAGTTTTTTCCAAGGCTGCGACTGTCACAACACCTTAGAAGTGAGGCCGAAGTCCTAATCGCTTGTCCACCATCAACTGCAACCTTCTAAACGCAATTACAGTTTTTAGTTGTGCTCTTCTTCTCTGACTCGCTCTGAGAATCAGACTGAGGAGGTTGCTGCAGGGGCGCAAGTACTGCACTGCAAATGTCATTCCTCCCTTGCCTTGCAAAAAACACAGCATAGTTCACTCAGCAAAGCTTTGTGACTGACGTAGTGGTTACACTGACCCGATCACTTCCTGTGACGTCACAATTTCATATTTGTATTCGGACCCGAACGATCAACCGGCCGATATTAGCTCTTTGTAATTCACATGAACACATCACAACAAAATAAAGATCATGAAATTCAAACATCGCCACCACCCCCCACCCCTCAAAAGAATGTGCAAAAAAAAAAAAAAGAAATCACATTTTTGCAGATTTTTCTCTCTGTTGTAAGGTCAAACTAATACTGCCTGTAAATCATATCTTTATTGTAGCAAGCATTAAGGCAACAAAAATAAATGATTTATTCATCATATGTTTTTGTAATTTCTCTGCCACTTAATCGGTTATCTGAATTGTATTCCTCCTAAAATTGGAATCTGCATCCGCCTTAAAATAAATCTGTCTCGGTCTGGCACTAATATGTATCACCTCCTGTAGTTCAGAGAGAACCGTTGGCTATCACCCCTCCCAAATGCACACGGCTTTCGCCGTGCTCGCATCCAAGAGCGCCGTCCTCCCCCCCTTTCAACAGAAAGGCCTCCAGGGGGGTGGCAGGATTTGAAGCCTTAAATAATTCATCAGAGAAGCGCTCATTCCTCACATACTCCCACTTCAGCTTCTCTCTCTTCCCCCTTTTTTTTTGAGCCTTTACCCTCTTTCTCACCTGCACCAATGTGCTTTCACACACATGCAAATCAGCTTAATGATTCAGATGTGAAACTTCAGGTTTTACCCCAGTTCTACCTCGCTCGCCAGCCCCCCAAACATGCTCGTGTACTTCTCACCCTTCGATTGATGAGTTCCACAGCTCCACTGCATGAGCTCATGTCATGCAAAGCCGCCAAGTCACATGCTAGATGAAGTGCACCACCGTGACTCTTTCATCTGCGTGTCCATAGAAAGATTTGTGTGTCAAGGGAGTGCTATTTTCCTCATTAATTCATGAGAATAAGAAAATCTTGTGTATAAAACTGTACATTTAATGAAATGTCATCGAAGCTGCTGTAATTTTCAGTTAAAAGTCCAATTTGAATGAAATATGTCTCTCAAAGTATATTGGTGAGTATTAATGCATGATTAAAAACAATATAAGATTAAATGTATCATCGTGTAAAACATTACTTTTAATATTATCCGATTTACGTGGCTGGAATTTTGTAATAATGTATCTTGTATGTTTAAATGGAAGCTATAGTTTTGTTTTCATGATTTGGAATTTATTTTTAACTTCACTTTTAATTATGAGGAATTAATTTCTACTTCTGCCAGTATTTTTCATGATGAATTCATGTTAATGTATAAATAGCCATATGCCATCAATAATATCATAAATATAATTATTATAATTTAAGTTCATTTTTTGTCTGGTTTTCAGTGACAGAAAAAAATGTTGGACCAGAAAATTTAGTGTCGACTTGTCTTATCTTCATCTTGGACAAGGTTATCAAATCTTAAAATGAATGTTTTCAAATCGCTGACGTAAGCTTTTTTGAATGAATCAGTGTGGAAGGTCGACATTTCTCCTTCCACTCCATCCTTTGTTCTCCACACGGAGCCGCAGTCCATTAATCTGCGAGTGCTCACTTCCTCGGGCTCAAGGTGATAATATCAATTCAGCCCTTGTCCTCGCTCTTCTTTTTGAGCGCAGCTCCGGGGAGCGCGGCGGGGGCGCAGCCTGCTAATGGAAACCAGTCCCAGGCCATGATCGCAGCCGCCGCCAAACGCAAAGACAGCGCCCATAATGAGCTGTACTACGAGGAGGCCGACTACGAGAGACGAGTACGCAAACGAAAAGCCAGGTAAGCCAAAGACGGCATTGTCATGAAATGCAGTGAACTTGCTTTTTATAAATTCCTCTCCCACCCACCATCGGCGAAAAATAAAGGGAGACCATAGAAAAAAATATTTTGCAGTTTTACCCCTCCCAGTGGGCCAGTGGCCCATTCCCGCTTTAAGCAATGGATAGTTGAACACAAACAGCAGGGCAACACCCATAGACAGACACTACAATACCCACAGTCATACATTCTTTATCCTCCGCAAAAGATGACGAATATGTTTGCCTTTTTCTGAATCACGAAGAGTCGTGATGACATTTGTTTCTGTGCTACTGCACTCCCCCTACTGGCAAAGGCGAGCACACCAGAAGGAGCAACACAATGAATTGAAGAATTCACCCATGATGCACGCGTTATTTTATTCTTTGCATTTATTATAATGATATAATTACTGTTTTTCATAAAGAACAGTGTTATAGAGTGCTATTTTCCTCAGTTCCATAACAAATTAAACTTGTGTCTTTAGAGACCACTGTAATGCCAGTATTGACTTCCTTGGTCAGGTTGGTGGTGGCGGTGGAGGAGGCTTTTACTCACGTGCGGCGCATGAAGAAGGAGGACGAGCGCGCCACGCCTTCAGACATCATGGATGTGCGGGAAGCGGCTCTGGCCATTTTCCCCTCGATGGCCCGTGCCCTACAGAAATACCTCCGCACCACCAGGAGGCAGCAGTGTCACAGCATGGAGAGCATCCAGAAGCACCTGGCCTTCTGTCTCATCAATAACATGAGCCCCAAGGTAAAGTTGGTTCTATTGGTTTTGAATCAGGCACAGTAGCTCCAATACAATGCAATAGATAGGGCCAAGGTGGGGCACAACATCCTAGTGTCCAGGCCGCCTATCAATCAGTGACAGACGGATGCGACGTCAGCTCCATTGTGAGAGTATCCCCATAACGCTGCCCGCTCTATAACCACTATAACCTGCTCAAACTGCAAAAAATGTCCCGTAATAATCACATATTGACGCTATAGTTTCAACACATGACATAGAGTGTATGTTTTGTTTGGTTTCATATTACCAGGCTTTCCTGGAGACATACCTCTCCCCTGGCCCCACCCTGCAGTATGGCCCCGAGCGCTGGATGGCCGACCAGTGGACACTGGTGAGCGAGGCATCGGTCACGAGCGGCGTCAAGGACGGCAGCGACTTTGTGCTCAGGTGCCTCGACTTCAATGTCGCCGTCACCATCAAGAGCATCCCGTACATCCGAGTGAGTGAGGAGTACGTCGACCCAAAAACGCACAAGTTTGTGCTTCTGCTCCAGTCGGAAACTTCAGTGTAACGGCCGTTTGTTCCTCTGGACCTACAGGACTCTTACAATTACTGCATTTACCTTCTGAAGAAGGCTTTTTGTTTTTTTCATCTTTTGCTGACATAATCTGACAGGAAGATACATGGATTTTCTATCTTGACATCCTGTATGCACTACTAAAAGACTTTTTGCATGTGGACGAGTGGGTGACTTTTTAGGATGCAAAAATGTGTGTTTTTATGGGAGACATTTGCCAAACGCGTAGCTGGAAAAATAACAAAAAGAAGACTGCTAGTTTTGAATGATGTAGCTGTTGGTAAACAATCTGTACAGTATTTATATGTGAATGTGCATTATTCCCTGCATACTTTTTATATTAAAACTGTGCACTGCTTGGATTTTTTTTTGTGTGTGCAGTAAAACGATTGTGAATTTGTATATGACATCATCAAACACTGGAATCACCACAGTCGATGTTTCATATCTGAGTGTGTACTATGCTGTTTTTTCCAATGACATTTTTTTTATATCTAAGTGTATTACAGAACTTCTAAGCAGCATGAGACTGAACATATTATATATGAATAGTCAGCGATTACAGGGAACATTTCTAAAAAACAAAAGTAACGTTTTTTGTTGTTTTTATTTTATTTTTTTACGGTAAGCGTGATTGCTCTAATTCAGTCGTGCAATGTTTGGATCACGAGTCGTCAGCATGGGTGTCTCACTGCTGCCACCTATTGACCGTTTTTACAACCTGCACATGTCAAACATTCACTTGAGGGGAAAATGTGCATTTTTAAATTTGAAATTGGCAACTCACTGTTACGTACCGTTGTCACCGATGTAGTTTAGTGTTTTATAATGTTGATGACTGTACATACTTTGTCTTGACCTAAACATTTATTCTCAAATTGTGTACTTGTGTACTGTATGTGTGTGTTATGCATTTGTTATGAAGCCTCTTTTGTACTACTGAACACAAAGTCACACGAGCTGTGTCCAAGTTACATTTGTTAAAAAAAAGGACTTAAATAAAAAATATTTGTACTGATATTTTCGAGCATTGCATTTGTTAATCGCGATTTTCCGTTTATAAGACATTCATTTGTAGAAATTGCTGTTCTTTAACAATAATATGCACGTCCATTTCGACATTGATCGTTTTAAAAATACTTTTTAAAAGGCCAACTGTGTACAGGTATATTAAAAATATTTTTGATAGCTACTTATGTAATATTAAAATTTCTTGAAAAGGGTGAATTTTGAGTGTAATGGGTCTTATTTGAAACCTGGTCAAGTGTAGAGTGTGACACAGGAGAGACACTCAACCGTATTTTGTTTTTGTGGTTGCGGCAGTCCATCAAAATCCCTGACTTGATCCAAAGTGGATCCAAGCTACGTTGGAAAATGCAAATGTTGCATATTTTGAACTTCATTCATTTCAGGTTTTTTTTTCACACACTCTTGGAACTTCTATTTATTTATTTATTTGCTCACTGATTTAATGTACCGGTACTTCGTTATATTGTGCAAGTGTACCTAATGAAGAGAATATTAAAGTAAATCTCGTGAATATGAAATATGAAAATACTGCGCAAAGAAAATGCAGAGAGAAGACAAATAGACACGAAGCACCCAGGTTGGTTTATTACCAGTGAGTGCAGATAGAGGTAACACCCGTTTGCTTGTTTTAACGTGTGTCGATTAACGGATTGTATGCACGATCTTTCATGATCAATGTGACGGATGTGTGAACTGCCAATCACAAAACCTCTACCAAGTCAATTTACTGTATTAAAAATACATGGATGCTCCTTAAATGCGCATAACATACCGTACCTGTTCACCTGTTCTGAAATGGCATTGCTGATGTCGGGGTTATGAGAAATGACTGCTTCAAAGATGCATATCACTAATCCTCATCATCATCATCATCGTCGTCATCGTCGTCATCATCATCATCATCATCATCATCGTCGTCGTCGTCGTCATCATCATCATCATCATCCTCGGTGTTGACTTTTCCAGAGAGGACGTCTTCAATCCAGTCCTCCAGCTCCTGAGCCGAGGGCAGGTCTTCCTCCTCCTCCATCAGCATCCACACGCTGTCAGCCTACACACACGCACGCACACACAGTATTACTTGATGATATCACATGCTCACACACATCATGTCTTGATCACTCACATCTGTCACATTGACGACTCCAATCTGCGGTCTGAAGAGATCCACCTTGAAGGTCTTTTCCCAGTAGGGGATCAACTAGAGGCATTCAAGTTTTTAATTGAAATGATCTTCCAATTGTTGTTGGCATGTATAATTTAGGAGTGCTCACCAAGGGAAAGTCATCAGGGTCAATCCACACAATGCTAAGCTCAGGCAGGTGTGTGTTGTCTCGGGCGACCTCCTTCAGGATTTCCAAGAACTCAAAACCGTCTGTGAGGAAGAAAAAAGACAAAATCATCCAGTGGCCGTATTCATTTGCAGTCTGGACGCAGATGGGCGGACATCTCAGAGTCTGCAGAAGTCTCCCATAACATCACAAAAAGATGAGAAAGTTGATGCTCATTCCTTTTCTTGAAATACTTTTTGTTTTTTGTTTTACAGTTGCCCTGGGAGTGAAAGCTAACTTTTGTATGAAACTGAGCCACCCATCAAAATTGTGTAAATTCAACGCCATGTTTTCGTGCCCTGCGCAAGTCAAGAGCAAAATTCAGTCTCAGTGTGCGCGTGGGTGGAGTTTTCTTTCTATTGTCATTTTCGTAGACAGGTTTAGGTACAAATGTGGGAGTGAACAAGACCCACGTGATTCCGACAGGTTTTTACAACCTGGCTGTCATCCAACCAAAATGGTTCTGTGACCCGCCAGTAGAGTCGGACTGTTATCGACAGTGCCAGAGCCAGAAAACACAACATGATGGAATAAATGCAACCTAACCATTAAAAAGGAATTCATCAATTTATCAGGCAGCGAATGCGGGAGATAAATCAGATTGATGAATTATAGCATTTTTCTTTTAATTCCCTTCAATTATACAGAAATAAAACATTTGGAGACACATTGGTTCTCATTGGAAAACCACATCAGTCACTTTGATGACTATTTTTGGACCAAGTATACCACTTCCACAAAAACCAGAATGCTCAAGGGGCACTAGGCCACAACGATGAACATCTGCATTTGTCCCCTTGTTTGTCCAAACAGGAAGTCTTTTCATAGTAATGGCAACAAGCCATCAAATTCTCATTGCGCAACAGCCAAAGCTGAAATGTGGCGATTGGCACACAACATACTTTTTTAAACTAGCCGAAGGGTTGTTGCACTATCCTGTACGCGGGAGCGGAGCGAAGTGGTGGCCATCTCTGTCACTCTGTGGCAGATTCAGACCAAAAAAAGATCATATTATGTAATTGGCACTGCATTTGAATATCTGATTATAATATAACTAAGTGCCCTGCGATTGGCTGGCAACCAGTGCAGGGTGTCCCCCACCTACTGCCCGAAGAAAGCTAGGATAGGCTCCAGCATGCTCGCAACCCTCGTGAGGATAAGCGAATTACAAAATGGATGGAAGGATGGATGGATATATAACTAGGTTTGAAAAGAAGTCAAGGAACACATTAAACAAAATACATGAACTAATGTAGATGGTTGGCGCTTGCCTTCGGGTCCTGAGTGTGACCCTGAGGCTGAAGGACATGATAAGTGCTTCAGACAAGGTCTCGCTTACCCGGGTCCTCCTCCTCTGCAAAAGCCACAATGTGGATGCCCTCAATGTCATCCTCCTGAAAACAAACCCAATGTCAAGAAAAAGCAGAGGGGAATGCGGTGTGGTAAAAAGTTGTTGAGCAAGATTGCTTTCCATTGAGGCTTACCCAGGTCTCAAACATATCCTCTGCACGCAGCTTTCTCAAAGTGGGCCTGAAGACACAAAAACAACACTGAGTGACGATACAACACCATGAAAAGCACATTTAAGATAGATAGATAGATAGATAGATAGATAGATAGATAGATAGATAGATAGATAGATAGATAGATAGATAGATAGATAGATAGATAGATAGATAGATAGATAGATAGATAGATAGATAGATAGATAGATAGATAGATAGATAGATAGATAGATAGATAGATAGATAGATAGATAGATAGATAGATTGATTGACTGATTGGACTCCACTCGCGTTATGGACATAACTTGACTTGATAACGACCAACACGTTGCCGCCCGCCCTGGGGGTGGCGGTGGTTGGAGAGGCGTCACAGATCCTCATTCGGACAATTAAGCTCATCTCCCACCTCTTGCTCATTAAAAATACTCGACACAGCATTGGTTTTTAATGTCACCCGCAAATCTATCAATAAAGACGTGTAGTTTTCAGCTCTTATACGTTTGGCCAAGCTAAACTAATTGATTACTCCCAATCAAGCCAAACATGTAAAATTAATGATTAGGAGTCACTTCCGGTTTGTTTACCGTCCATGCTCATTGATGAAGTCGACCAGGTCATCCTCGGAGTGAGGTTTTCCCGGGATGGTAACGGGCTCCTCCATGAATGGCTCATAGAAGTCCACCTCGTTCAGCTTCAGGGTCAACTCTTTGGCCACCTGAAGTGACGAATACAGTTAGAACATGTCACGCTACGTACACCACACTGGTGACGGAATACTTGCGCGCTCACTCACAGATTTGTCAAAGGTGGCAAAGAACTTGATGTAGGGTTGAAAATGCTCGGCAGCCTCCTTGAAGGCATCGTAATCTAAAGATACGAGAGGAGAGTTATCACACCAGCCTCCTCCTCCATCACACGTGTGACATTTGCACGTCGCCCGGTCGGAAATAGATGAACTTTGAGCAGCGCTTTTTTGCTCCCACACATGGTCGGTTATGGGTCAGGGATGTGACAGCAGCTGCGCTGTGCAGACGGGATAAAAATGGAGCCGCAAATCCACTGAGATGAGGCGGCAAAATTGCACTGATGAGGTAGCATAGGGTTCCTTTAATTGAAAGCAGAGAGGAGACACAGAGGTACCAAGACACTGTCGTGGTCAGTGACAGGGAGGTCAAATACACCAAACCCAAAATCTGTTTTGGGGACGGGGGTGTCAATGAGGGTGACCACCATGATCCACAGCAGATTTAACAAATTCTAATCTTTTATTTCCTTCAAATACACGTTGTATATTTATTACAAAGATTTGTTTCGAGTGATATTGCAGTGTGAAAATGTTTTTCTCATATTCCTTTTTGGGCTCTGGTTGTAGGACAGTGTATCCACTAGCACACTGTTTTTTTAAAAAGTGTGTGAACTCAAAATTTCAAGGCAACAAACTTGGATAACACTTTAAGTTGGGCAATTCAACTAAATGTTTTAAATTTTACTGCTGTGAAAATTTGCTTTTCAGAAAAAAGAAATAAGAGCTTACAGGACCAGAACCCTGTATTGAACTCCATTTCTAAGATATTTAAGTAAAGAACGGTTTGCTTTGTTGTGCTAAACTAACATTGTTATCATAATATCAATAATGTATATTTGGTAGTTTTTCCACCCTTTCGGGGACAGCGGTTACTACAGTGGACATCTTATCATGTTATCAGGTTACAGGGTGCATGAAAGGGTTAAAATACAGTGATTGGCCCAAAAATACATGTGTTTTTTTAGTGTATTTCATGCCAACCCAAAAGGTTGGGAATTGCCCAGAGAAGCCACATGATGGCAGCAAAGAGCTTTCTTCTATTAGACAAAGTTATGGCTGTTGTCCAGCTATGGGCCAAGCTTGCATGCTGTAACGTTGTCGCTTTCATTTTTCATTCGAATTTGGGCCGATTAAGATGGAGCCCTATGAACAAAGGCGACATCTTCACCTGTTTTTTTTTTTTTTTTTAATATAAAAGCATAACTTCTCATTCTTGTCCCTTACGCTCTGAGTCCTCGCCCTTGAAGTAACCGATGACACGGATGTCCTCCTCCATCCTGTCGAAGGCCCTCAGCTCCAGAGCGTTGTCTATCACTTCCACAGGCTCCTCCAATAGCTGCAGACAAATATTGCCATGGTAAGGCTTTCAAAATAGACTATCAAGCCAGAGTCTGGGTTTCAAATGAGTTTTTCAAGTCAGGGTCACGGTTTTAAAATAGGGTTTCAAGATGGGGATAGGGTCTGAAATTCTAGTTTGAAATTAGGGCTTGCGAGTGGTTGAACTCACGTCGAGCAAGAACTCCACCAGGGTGCCTGCAGAAAGCCAGCCGTCAAATTCAATCACACGATCGGCCTTGAACACGTACACGCTGCCTTCCTCCTCCAGGCCTGACGCAGCAAACGGAAATAAAATCGATCCAAAGAAAATCTCATTAAATGAAACAAAATTAGGACAAATGACTTGTTCACATACTCTCAAAGATTTACTGAACTGACAAAAAAAACATATATTTATCGGAAATATATCCGTGCTGGAATCTATTCCAGCTGTCTTCGGGCAACGGGTGGGGTGTACCCTGAACAGGTTGCCAGCCACTCGCAGAACGCAAATCCAATTGAGTAAAATTATATATAATAAAATTTACTTTTTTCAACAAATGTAATGACATTAAATGATTGAAAGTGCAATGTGTTCATTAAGTCCAAAAACACCAAAATATAATTATAATATTCACCAGCATACACGGTCATTTTCTCCTTTTTTTTCACAATATTGCTACATTTTTTGGGGGGGCCTCCAATACGCTTTCTATGGAGTGAATGTTTATCAGCATTTTGGGAAGAATTTTTGGGGTTTAATGGTTATTAGATAAAATGGACTTCATTTCACATTTACCAACATCACACTCGACATGTTGTGTACTCGCCTAGTTTCTTTGACACCTTGGCGTCTTTTTGGGAGTCGACCATTCCAAAGCCGATGTCTTTCTCTTCCATGACCTGGGCCACGAGCTGCACGTTTAACACAAGCAAAAAAAAAAAAGGGGGGGGATGAGATGAACTTTAAATGTCATTTCATGGTCTTTTAATGACTTGGTGCAGCCACTTAGTGGGAAGATGAAGGGGAGATTATTGTACCCTGGAGGGCACGGAGACATAGTTACATAATTAGCCAGATTGCTCTAAAAATAGCACAAAAGTAAGAGTGTGGCAGTTGTTCCGATGTGAATGATCCCGCTCTGACGCGGCGATTTATATTTGGCTCACAATGCTTTTGGATCACAAATGGAGGTAGAGTCGGGCTGCACTTTTGTCCCTCAATCATTTGTGACAGTTGGCTTTACGGTATTTCATTAAAAAAAAAAAAAGTGTTTAGAGAACTGTTGTCCCTTGTATTGAACCACCAAATTAAAGATATCAGTAAAAAAAAAAAAACTCTTAGCAAATCATTTTGGAATAGACGACTTGCTTGCTTTGTTGTGCTAACACTGCTGCCATAAATGTTGATAAATTATATTTTAAGTTTTGCCAACTTAACCCTTTCATGCACCCTGAAACCTGATAACCTGATCAGCTGTCCACTGTAGTAACCGCTGTCCCTGACAGGGTTAAATCACTTTTTTTTTTTTTACTTTAGTGGTTAAGTACGCTCACGAGGTAGGACTACGGGGTAGGACTAGATAAGTTCTTTACTTCTTCCTATTCCCTTGAACATAACTGTTTTAATGATGACTGTGCTGAATGATGACTGATTTCTCTTACCTTATTATTACTGTATATGTTTTATGTTATGTTCAAATAAAACCAAACCAAACCAAACCAAACCAAACGAATATCAAGTACGCATTGCTGGCATAGGATTAAAGTCAACGTGAAACGAGAGGGTCCGGACTGTTCTGACGTGTAACATGAGATGCATTGTGCACATTGTTTCCAACAGTGTGTGATACAAAAGGGGATTGATTTGAATCCGTGCACTGTATCCTGTGTGGTGAATGATCTTGAATTGGAAATTAGAATTTTGTAAAAAAATCTAAAAAAAAAAGGCTAATTATCAGTGGAGGTTTTTTTTAACCCCTTTCATTGTGAAATGTGGGTACATTGTCAAAATATATTATTGTACTTCATAAAGTCACTTTTTGAAACTGAAAGATACTTCCTCAGTATTGATTAATGCAAGGGGCTTATCAGCTTATTACGCACTTCTGAAATCAATTTGCTCAAATGCATTCAATTCGAGGTAATGCACAATGATATTTATCGATGTAATTTATCTTAACAAGGTTGGGAACAGATAAACATCAATGTGCAACACTTGACTTTTCATAAATTCAAATTTTCCCAGGAAGTAACAATGTCACAGCAGTGTTTTTAGAAGGGGCTCTCTTATGTGATCCTTGCAGGCTGCCATGATGGTGAGCCCTGCTCGAAGACTTCAGAAATAAAATGCACATAAAGTCGATTAAAAAAAGAATTACATGAAATATAATAATGATTAAATTAAATAAAATTAAATTGCCTTTTTTATGTACTGTAGCCTAAGACAGGAGTTCCAACAAATTTGAAAATAGCATACCAAAAGAAAATAACATTTAATTTAAATCTAATTAAATTCAGTTCAACTAAGTAAAATGTAATAACATGACATGTTCATATAGTTTAAATATATGCTGAACTGGAATGCAATCAATTTAGAGTGAATTAAATAAAATCAAATAACCGAACGTCAACGAAAATTAAACACAATTAAATTAAAATAAGTTAAACGAAATGAAACAATGCCATAAATTATTTAGACTTGCACAAGTGAAATGTAAGTAAAATGAAATACAGGTACAATAAAATCAAACAAATGTATCAATAAATAAAGTGATGTCAGTGAGCTTCCGCATTGTGAATGTAAAGCTCATGACATTGGTAGAGCGCCATCTAGTGGCCTGTTTGAACCTTGTTGCAACTTGACTCCCTCCTCCCGCAGAACTAATGTGGCAGTCAGGTTTCAGCGTGTTCTTGAAAATAAATAACTGAGTAGACGGTATGTACTGCAGTTTGAATTTTTCATTTGATTGTTGCATGATAAGCAACTCCATTCCCCTTAAACTGCTGTGCAGCCTCTTGATTTGCAGCGCGTTCCATCAGTAACGGTGAGAAACACCATGACTAATTCCTAATGTGTAAGACTGAAGTCTTCTATTTCGGTTTAATTCAATGGACCGTATCTCCCATCACGCTTCGTTCTTCGAACCTCCAGCACAAGCTCGGTCATCTGGTGCTGTTTCTGCTGCTCCTTGCCGTCCGGCACGGGCTCGTGGTAGAACAGGCACAGCATGTTGTACTGCTTCAAGGCCTTCTTGTAGTTCTTGTCGTTGATGTCGAGAACGCGGTCTTTCCCGTCATACTGCGGGAACTCCAGGCCCTTCTCGGCCGGGGCCACGGGCACCAGGCCCAGGCACGGGAGCAGGAACAACCAGAGAGAGAGCATGCTCCTCAGCTACGGCGTCCGCAAGCTCCAAAAAGTCCCAGAAGTGCGCTTTGAGTTGTTGGTCGCAAAGGTCACGCAGGCCCTGAGAGAGGTTACGAGAGGAAGTGTGAAGTTTCTTGAAAAACGTCCATCAGTGGTCGCGACTTCTCCCCAAAAGTTCTACTTTTCCGTGCATCCTATACTTCAGCCTTCTCCTCTCGCTCCTTCGCGCCTCGACAGAGGAGCGCACGGTCCGGCATGTGAAAGGGGCTGACCGAAAAGAAAGAAAGCCATACATAGCAGCGCTCCACCTCCGCCTGTGCGGGCTAAGCCCATTTTTAGGAGCGCAGTTGTTTGAAGCCTAAAAATAAACGTCCGAGTGAGAAAGAGAGGTGGGCTCACGGGGGCTGGACGACTGGATGGCCGTCATGTGGAGCGTTGGGGAGAGGTTGTTTATATTGGGAGGGACCTACAAACAAAGTGGATGTGTGATTTATCGCTTTGTTTTGTTGATTATTTTCGGTGACAGCTCATATCTGCCAACAGGTGTGTGCAAAAGGGCAAGTTGAACACTTACTAGTATTTTGCTACTAGTCTGGGGCTCCGTCTGGAAAGATTTGGCCACAAAATGCTCTCGAATAATAGTTTAGGTCAGAACAAATATGGAGAGATGCTCATGCAAGGGGGCTGTGAACTGATCATGTGACTCCTACAAAAACGAAAGCACATATGGATATTGACTATCAACATACTGTGAAAGCAATGCGCAACTTTAAGAAGGCATGAAAATGGAATGTTCTTCAATGCCCAAGTCAGTCTTCTCATCTCAAGCCAAGAGAGCGTCCTTAGACCCATAAACAGGACAAGACAGACGTGAAGTCAACAAAGAAGATACACAAACAATACTGAAGACGAAGGTGTAAAAAAAGGCCCACAAAAAGGACTTTGAGAAGGTAAGGTCACTCAAAACCCAAATTAGTCTCCTGATCTCAACCCAAGAAAGCAAGATTTCAACTTACCAAATACAAAAGTGAGAACAGAAAACCGCATTAGGATCAAAAAGCCAAAAGTGAAGGCAACAAGGTCCACAAAAAGCAGAAAAAAAAAGATTGAAGATGAAAGAGAATGAAAAAAATGCACAACACTGAAGACCAAAGTCAAGACCCACTCAAATAATACTGAGGACATATAAGCAGGGAATAAATAATAAAGACAAGTGAAGGCAACAAGTCCCCTAAACAAGCAGCAAGTCCAAAGAAGGAAACCAAAGAGTGCAATGGATCTATTGAGGCTGATGGATCGCTCTGTTTTTCCACAGCAGACATTTTCACTTAGCGAGACTAACAACATTAAGAGGCTCTGCTTTAGGCTCATGTCCCCTCAAGTCACGGCGCACTCAAAAAGATCTTCCACTCAATGGCCACAACATTAGATACACCTCCACGTCCCAGATATGCATTTGAATCTCTTCTCGACCTCCATTTGAGTTCATTGGTCAGGGTGTTGCAGTGCAGCTCTCATGTTCATCAAACATGCGATCCAGAAAAATACCTGATGTTGCTCCAGGGGATCTTCTCAGTCTGGGTCACATCCAGCTGTCCCGTTGCACGTCCGGTTGTCATGGTGATGATTCAAAACACCTCTTAGGGATGGTTGTGGGGCAGAGGGGTGCTTTCAGAAGCTGGGAGATAAACAAGGAAAGTTTTTCAAGACAGATGTATAGATTGAAACTTGTAGGCTCATGTTAGAGTAAAGAGCACGACATGTGATATTAATTAGATGATAACATAACTCATAAAAACATAAATAATACAATCGAGTATTTTTTTTAAGCGTGAGTGCAGACTGACAAATTACTACAATCAATAACTGAGATTTATGAAATGTAATATTATTAAATGGAATATAGAAAATAATCCATTAGCTGATTCGAACGATTGTTAAATAAACAGATGAATGAAAGAATGCCTAACAATTGAATCAATTGTATTTCATTAAAAACAGCAATGCAGTCATTGCTGTTTCGTCAATGATCTAAATGTACCTATAGGGGGAGCCCAAGACAAGAAAATGTTGACATTGGCCCGTGTCCTTCTTGGACACTGCTCTTGACGTTTTTGCAGGCAAGAGGCGCAGACAAATGACCTCACACTGTTGCATGTCTTTAAAAAACGGACAGCAAAGGCAACACTAGGAACACTAACATCTTGCCATATTCATGTGAGCGGCACCCAGGAGTCAACCCACACTCTTGCTCAAGGACACTTCAGCAGCAATTTTGCAGACAAGAAGGGTTGTGACTTAATTTGTGTGTGTGTGTGTGTGTGTGTGTGTGTGTGTGTGTGTGTGTGTGTGTGTGTGTGTGTGTGTGTGTGCACGCGCGTAGAAGCCCTTGAGTATAATTGTGTGTAAGAGCAGATGGCCCGCTGCTGCTTCTGATCATTGCCAGATCTTTGTTTTTGCTGATATACCGGAATAATATATATTATAAACACACACACACACACACACACATATATATATCTATACTGTATATATTTTTAAATATACTATGTGTGTGTGTGAGAGAGAGAGAGAGAGAGAGAGAGAGAGAGAGAGAGAGAGAGAGACCCCCCCACACACACACACACATATATATATAAACGGGGTGGAGCCAAAAGTGGAACTGGACTCCCAGCTTGGAAAATTCCACATTCTAAAGGAGTGGTGACTGGTTGACCAGAGCCAACACAAACGCGGCAAAGAAATGTGACTTATTTGGCACACGTCGTTGGTCTTGTAATGCAAACATGACCAAGTGCATCTGTGCCAACTATTCCAAACTTTGTAACAAGATATCAAAGAGAGCTTTATACCTCTGATTTCCGGTCAACTATTTTTCAGGTTTGCTCATTCCAATGTCATGGCATCTTCAGAGTATTAGGAACCGGTCTGTTTTTAACTTCAGGAATTTTGCTCTAGGCTGCCACTGGCCAAAACGATGTTACAACACAATGCCTGTCCCAAGGACACCGGGACCAGTTTGGAATATTTGGAATCCTTCTTGAAAAGGACAGACAGCCAAAGCACTTTTAAAGCCCCCCAAAATAAAGCCAGCACCAGGACACAAAGCCCTGACAAGAATAGTGAAAATCCTTAAGTGACTCCCACAAAAGGTGTTTTGTATAAATGTTAATAATTGAAGAGGAAAAGGCAGCGCAAGGTTCAAAAGCCAGCATCTGTGATGGTATGTGGGTGTGTTAGTGCCGATGGCATGCCCAATTTGCACATCTGTGAAGGCGCCAATAATGCAGAGAGGTAGATAAAGGTTTTGGAGCAATATGCTGCCATTGAAGCAAATCTTTTTCACATATCAAGCCACGTTCTGCACATGTCGATGTAGCGTGGCTTTCTAGTAAGGAGTTCAAGACCGACCTGCCAACAGTCCAGACATGTCTCCTACTAAAACCGTGTGGTGCATTATGAAGCACAAAGTACGTCAAAGAAGACGCCGGAGGGTTGAACAACTGAAGTTCGAAATCAAGCAAGAGTCTTGAGTTCCCAAATGCTTAGTGAGGATCATTAAAAGGAAAAGGCAAGGTGACGACAAATGTTCAACAATTCATCATTGAATCACAACTTGTAAGAAAGACACTATCTACGATGTTACTTTCAGATCATCAAATTTAGCTTTTAAATGTTAAATCCTCTTGCCATACTTCGCATCAGATCACTTTTTAATGTTCTGCCAGGAGTGAACCGGAACTTTCACTGCATCATCTTGTAAAATTTACCAGTCCGCTTTCGCCAGTGTCAAGGAGCCTTGGCTGTCTGTCAGAATTCGACCGGAGTCTTTCATCATGCTGCAGACAAGTCAGGTATTATATTGTGAATGAATGATTAATACATTCACACAAGGTTACTTTCCAGGGATGGCAACACAGATTTTGTTTTTCGGCGGAAATGTAACGATTGACTTGGGGGGGGGGGGGGGCAGCTGAAGCTGAGAGGTTTGCAGTGAAATGAAAGTACAATTTAATGCAAAAAAGGACAGAAAATTTAAATTGTGGAATAACATTAATCGGCAAATTTAATATACTGTAACTTTAACTCACTTTTTTTCTCCAAAGTACACCAGTGCGTAACGTCTTTCGTTGTATCCGCTGACGAAGTTTGTTTGGAAAATGCCGATCAGAAAGAATAATTGCTCCGTTGAATGGCGATTTTGTCGGCATGTTTTTTCACTTTTGTTGTATGATCTGTCAGTGCAACGCATCCACAGGAGCCAGAGTTAATTAAGTCACTACAATACACGCAATAAGCTTTGCCCGCTACGTCTGGTTTCTTCAAAAATTGTCCAAGAGCTTCTGTAACTTCGTCGAACTTGGAACCAATTTTAACCTTTACAGTGTGGCAGTCGAAAGGAGCACACACGATGTACTGGAGAACACGTCTTTATTCCACGACTGCCAACAAGTGGATCTAACAATTAACAGTTTGCGCCAAACACATTTACTTGAACACGCCCCCTTGGTGTATGCCTGCTGGGTGAGAAGCATGGTCCTAGTGTCCGCCACACAGCCCCCCCCTGAACACCCAGAAGGACAATCACAATGACAACTTCACAGGGGGTTTTATTAGTCTGCCACAACGACTACGCAGTCCATCTCCTGGTGGCGCAGGCGAAACTAGTCGGGCAGGAGGCACAGGCGAGACCTGAGTGGGAGAACGACACTCAACCCCGACACGCTGAAGTGAGGCTGGGGGCTTCGGAGGACGACCGCGGCGGGGGACCTGGGCGGCGACAGCACATCGCCTGCAACCACATGAGCTGGTTTGAGCCTATCTAAGAAACCCACTCCCTTCGCCCACCCATATCAATCACAAAACTCTTATCACCGTGCTCGAGCACCTAAATGGGCCATCATACGGTGGCTGGAGGGGCGGCGGTGGGCATCATGGCGCACAAAAACAAAAGCGGGCCGACATAAGCGCAGGCGGTACGAACACTTTGGGAACAAAATGGTGAACCGGCGTCGGAGTTAGGGTCCCTCAGACAAAAGGGGAAGGAAGGCGCGCCGAACCTTCTGGCAGAAATTCACGGGAACACGAAGTGGCTGACCGAGCACCAACTCAGCAGGGGCGGCATTAAGATCTTCTTCGAGGCGAGCGTAACCGAGCAACACCCACGGAAGGCGATCGACCCAGTTACCGTCCGTAGCGCAGCCGCAGCGCAGCTTTAAGCGACCGGTGAAAACGTTCACACAAACCGTTAGCCTGTGGGTGGTAGGCCGTAGTGCGGTGTACCTGCACACCCAAGGACCCTGCCATGGCTGACCAGAGCTCCGACACAAACTGGGGGCCCCTGTCCGAGGTGATATCGCATGGTGTGCCAAAACGCGCGACCCAGGACGACAGAAAAGCACGAGCTATATCTACCGAAGTCGTGGATGACAGGGAACTGCTTCCGGCCACCTAGTGGTCCGATCTACCATCGTGAGTAGATGTGTGAAACCCTGCGACGGAGGGAGGGGCCTACCAGGTCCACGTGGATGTGGTCAAATCGCCTGGCGGAATTGGAAAAGGTTCAAGGTTCGCCCTGGTGTGCCGGTGGATTTTGGCGCGCTGACACGCCACGCATGCAGCCGCCCACCTCCTGACGTCCCTGCGTAATCCAGGCCAGACGAACTTGGCCCCAACCAGCTTGACTGACGCACGAACGCCAGGGTGTGAGAGGGAATGGATCGAATCAAAGATTCGGCGACGCCAATCAAGCGGAACCACAGGGCGAGTACGCCCTGTAGACACATCGCAGAGGAGAGCGGGACCGCCTACACGCGTTATTACCTCCTCAAGTTTAAGAGCCGTACTGGCTGCCTTGAGGTTGCGGATGTCAGGATCGTCGGATTGGTCGGCGGCCATTTCCGAAAACTCAACCCGAGATGGACGGACACACGATTGCGCGTGACAAACAATCAGCCACAGGGTTACACTTACCGGCCACATGCTGAATGTCAGTTGTGAACTCAGAAATGGCCGCCAAGTGCCGTTGCTGCCGAGCCGACCACGGTTCTGTAACTTTTGACATCGCAAATGTAAGTGGCTTGTGATCCACAAAAGCGGTGAAAGGGCGTCCTTCAAGAAGGAAACGAAAATGGCGCGTCGCAAGATAGAGTGCCAGCAACTCTCTGTCAAAAACACTATACTTGCGTTCGTTATCCGCAGCTTACGACTGAAAAACGCAAGGGGCTGCCATACGTTCTCCACCAGCTGCTCAACCACTGCCCCAACAGCAATATCAGATGCATCCGTAGTTAAAGCCACCTGCGCGGTTGCAATTGGGTGGACCAGGAGGGCTGCACTTGCGAGAGCGTCCTTAGCCTGTTGAAACGCCTGTGCCCGTTGTGGAGACCACTCGACCGGATCACTAGCCTTCCTCTTACTCAAGGCGCAGTAAAGTGGCTGCAGGAGGTGGGCTGCGCGAGGAAGGAACCGGTTATAAAATTAACCATGCCCAAAAACTCTTGCAAGGCCTTAACTGAAGCGGGCGGGAAATCCACCACCGCCTGCACTTTGGCGGGCAAGGGATGGCGCCCGATGCTGAAATGCGGTGGCCCAAGAAATCGATCTCAGACAGACCAAATTGACATTTCACCGGGTTAACAATCAGGCCGTGTGAATCAAGGCGCTTGAAAACCGTCGTTAAGTGCGACAGGTGTTCCTCTGGTGAAAGACTGGCCACCAGAATGTCGTCGAGATAGACGAACACAAAATCTAGGTCGCGCAACACGGAGTCCATCAACCTTTGAAAAGTCTGTGCAGCCCCTTCAGCCCAAAGGCATGCGCAGGAATTAAAAGCCCAAACGGGGTTATCACTGCGGTTTGGGCACATCATCCGCCTGCACGGGCACCTGGTGATAACCGGACCAAATCCACTTTGGAAAAAATTGTGGTGCCAGCCAAGCGCGGAAAAATCCTGAATGTGCGGAATGGGGTAGCGGTCATGCGTGGTAACATTGTTAAGCCGACGAAAATCACCACACGGCCGCCAGGAACCGTCACTTTTAGGCACCATGTGTAAGGGTGAGGCCCACGGGCTGTTTGAACGCCTAACGATTCCCAAACGCTCCATTGTAGCAAACTCCCTTCGCAATTGCCAGTTTTGCGCGTCGGCGGCAGCGGGCAAACACCGGCGGGCCAATTGTGGGGATGAAATGCTCCACCCGTGCTTAGTATCGGTGTCGGAAAAGCGGAGTCGTTAGCGGCGGAAGTCTGTCAGTAAACGTTGATAAACGTCACCGAAGCCAAAAATTTGCGCGCGTTAATGGTCCGAGTCCCCCAGCCTCACACGGAAAAGTGGCGAACGACACAGCGTCAATCAACCGGCGGTTCGCGACATCAACGAGCAGTCCATGTGCGCACAGAAAATCCGCACCGATAATCGGAACTGTGATTGAGGCCACGACAAAGTTCCACTGGAAATTGCGTCCATGGAAGCACACGGTCACCGACCTGGAACCAAAGTTGATGATGGGCGAGCCGTTGGCTGCAAACAGAGGCGGCCCGCAGCCACCGGCCGCCTTGTCCGCGGCGGTTAGTGTTAGCAGGCTGACCTGCGATCCGCTGTCCACCAGAAAACGTCTTCCTGATGACGAGTCTGTGATGAAAAGCAGCTCGTTTCTGTCGCCGGCGTCCACGGCTGCTACTGAACGCCGGCACTGGCGTTTCCCGGGGCCTCGTAGTTGCAGGGGGGAACACAGCGCCGAGCCTTGGCGCCAAAACGCTGATGGAAAAAACAGAGAGTCTTTTCCCGCAGCTTCCGCGTACCCACTCCGGCCACCACTGTCGGGTCCACGCCTGGCGTCGCCTCGAGGAGGGGGTCGGCCGTCGCACGTTGTACGGCGAACTGTCGCGTAGCCAGCAGCACTCGATCCGCTTCTTCAGCCAAACCCGATAATCGCGGTCGTCAGACATGTCGAGTTAGCCAACACCGCGCGCACTGGGCGGTAGTTGGCGAGGAAAATGCGCGGAAAAGAAATCCGCCTTCATCCGAGCCTAACAGCGACAGCATTTTGTCCATCAGATCCACTGCCGTGCCATCGCCTAGCCCGGGAAGGGAAAGGAGTCCGTCTGCTCTCTCCGAGTCCGACAAGCTGAACCTCCGAAGCAGAAGCTGCTTGAGCGCGTCGTATTTCCCGCCTTGTGGAGGCGCCCGCAGGAGCTGCATCGCACGACGTGTAGTCTGCTGGTCGAGGACGCCACGACCATGTAATATTTCGGCTCATCGGTAGTGATTCCCGTAGGTGGAACAGCGCTTCCACATGCTGAAACCACGGCCGGGTCGCTCTGCCAGAACTCCGGTAGCCTCGCGGCAGAGGCGGCGGCTGCAAGTTGCGGGAGTTGGGGCGACGTGGCCGAGGAAGACACCTCTTCATCCGTTAACCGAAACATATTCACGTTCAGGGTCACCAATGTGGCAGTCGAAAGGAGCACACACGATGTACTGGAGAACACGTCTTTATTCCACGACTGCCAACAAGTGGATCTAACAATTAACAGTTTGCGCCAAACACATTTACTTGAACACGCCCCCTTGGTGTATGCCTGCTGGGTGAGAAGCATGGTCCTAGTGTCCGCCACAACAGTGACTTTTCTCTCAAGCCAGTCCCATCGGAATTTATTCATGACATTTGAGTCAATTTCTAGGATTGAAGACTCCTGATCTTTCGTCAAACATCTCATAATTCCCCTCAAAACGATCCCAGAACAATGAATTTGCGAGTCGATCAGGCCGCCATGAATCAGGTAAAAAAACTATGTTACATGCAATTTGATTGGTCCAATCGCTTGTAGTTAACCAATCGCTGGGCCGTATACAATCGAGCTAAGACTTCCGCAACAAATAATGCTTCCAGTGATCTGATTAGTTGAAGCGTTCATACACGTCCAATCGCAGGGCTGTTTACAATCGGAAGATGGAAAGACTGATCGGGAGAGCTCGTGAAAACTCGACGATGAGGTACCTGACCCCCCCTAAAATTTTCTCAACGGATTTAGACGATTCGCAAAAATGGTGGATTTCCGCGTATCCGTGGAAAATTGCCATCCCTGACTTTCACACTTGCAGGACTGCAAGGAATTTTAAAAACTCATGCCTACATCTTTGAAATGATTTCCCCAAAATATGTGCGGTATAAAAATGTTGAATTTGTTTGCAGATATGAAGAAATCACTGCTGTTGCGTGACCTCCAACTGTGTGTGAGTATCGCTGCTCTGCCTTCAATTAAAAAATATATAATCATAAAATAGAAAACTTAAAAGCCAGCAAACGTGTCATGTGATGCACTGCCAAGTCAGCGCTGGCGTTGCGTGGCTGTTCAAGTGAGGTGCAAACACACTAAGGGGCTCAACAAACCGGCGGCACTGTGACGTAACATGTCAGACGGCGGTCGTCAGACGAGACGCCAACAACGCAACCCCCCCGGGGCGAAGCTGACATTTGCAGGAAAAAAAAGCAGATGGTTCATCAAGCGGTGTGTTACATAAACGCTACCTTCACACGCGTTCAGAACACAACGCGTGGGTTCATCAATGCATTTGCTGTAATTAATAATACATCACAACTACACAAAAAGGCGACGATATGCACTTTGCTTCTTCCTTCTTTGCTCACCTGCTTATTTGGGAATTGTGAGCGCTGAACCAGGAATGCAATGCAGAGATCCCTATGATCCGTCACTTTCTTGGCGTAAGATGGGGGATGATTCCCTCTTACTTTTCCACACAGGCTCCAACTCCCTCATCCAGCTCTGCCCTTTACCTTCAATGCTGGTCAACACACCTGATGAGAAACATTACACTCAGTTCACTTGGAGTACTCTGGAGAATTGCAGAACTCGCATCAAAAAACAGCAGAAGTGAATTTGAAATATTGGGAAATATTTTGCATTGAGGTCATAGGGAATAGGTATTGGAAGCACTTTATTGAGTCACTTGTGCTTTCTTTTTTAATCATGTTTCGGTCTTTTCCTTCATATTTACACTGTCCTCCATAATTATTGGCACCACTTGTTAAAATGTGCTCTGTAGCTTCCAATAAATTATTTTTTGATGGATAATACAGGACTAAAATTTGACAAATACATATATACTCTATATATGAATTCCACCTACAACACTTCAACAGTGTCCTCAGTTCCCAAACACTTATTGAGTGTTGTTAAAAAGGAAGGTGATGTAACACAGTGAAGCGTGCCCCAGGCCATATTTTTCTGTTGCAGGTATCAAATTCCAAATGAGAGAATATTCGAAACAATAAAGTTCATAATTTGGAACATTCACACTTTCATGCACCAATAACGATAACCTGTAACCTGATACATGATAAGGTGTCCACTGTTGTGACCGCTGTCCCTTAAAGGGTTAAATATCTGGTCTTTGTAGTGTATTTCATTAAATCTAGCTCGAAAGGGGCTTTGAAATCAATGTATTCCATTTTTAGTTAAGTTAAACATAATATATTTACTTCATTGGAATTGGGTACTGTAAATGTGATCATTTTTGGTAAACTAGCTGCACTAAGCAAATGGGTATTTTGGGAGCAAACAGTCGGAAGGTCATTCGACTAACTAATGGACCAAATCTTTCTCTGTTTTGCATTTTCAATGCTATTTCACTCGTTAAACAGTCAAGTTTTAACCGTGCTTATTAAGCTAACTGCAGTTATTTACTTTACGCCCAATGTCGTATTCTCTGTATGGTCATCAGATATTGACATTTTATCTGTTGACATTAAGGAATTTGCTGTGTTGGATAATTTCTCTGTTTTCTTTGTATTACAAATAATCCCAAAAGTTCAGGCCACCTCAGGGGATAAGTACACTTGACTATTGTATTGGTCCTCCAAGTGGACTGACTCCAAAGAGCGTGAAACAAGGGCAGCTCATTCAGAACACTGCGGTTTGGGTTCTGACCAGAACAAAGAGATTGGAGCATGTTACTCCAGCTCTAAAGTCTGAACTCTAGCTCACACTCAGCTATAGAATGGAGGTCTGCTGCTGGTCAGTAAAATAGGAAAAGCCAAGCTACCCCCCAAAATTCAGACATACCCGCTCACAATGGACCGCTACACGAGGAAGCGTCACTTCCTTGTCTACCAGAGGAAGCATCGCTTCGTCGTGTAAGGAAGGCGAGAGGAGTCGGATGGCGTGTTCAAGTGCGCTCAGTTTGTTTGAGAACCGATTTTCGGTCGTAATCTGAGGCTTAAAAAGTCTTGACTGTATGTTTTCTAAAACATAAAAATGCATCAAAATACGTAACAAATAAATGTTACAATTAAATTATTGCACAATAACTGAGAGTTTTGCATAATGTAAAAAAACCCAATAAAGAATAAAAATGATGGGTCCATTTAACTTTTAACCACGTCCTCATCGTTTTTTGCCCTCTTTAGTCTATGTTCTCTCTCAGAAGTGCTTTTTGCCTGGCGTTTTGTAAAGAGCTGATCCAAGGACGTTTGCTTTTGTCGGCTTTTAACAATTCTTCGAAAATGTCCAAGGTAAACATCAGCATAGTGAGCGATCGCCGAGTGGTGAACACTTTTTCTAGATGATTCACAATTACGTAAAACTATTGGTATGCCTCACGGCCAAAAGGGGCGAATGACCAGGACGCTGCATAAGCACACAGCTATCGATTTATCTATCTACACTCTTAGCCAATGGGATGCCAGGATGATGATCGGTAGTCGCCAGTGGCAGAGCAGCTATAAGTATGTTGCGTTCAGGAACCTCGGAGCTGCAACGATCAGCCCATACTGTACTTTTACCTTTCGCATCTTGAAATTTCTTTTAGAGGCAATATTTTCCAGTTGAAGCATTTCAGAACTTGAATTTTTCGTATGAAGAGACGTTTGCAAGTAGAGGTACCACTGGATTTTCTTGTATTTATAATTAGACTCTTTATCATACTCCCTCCCAGTTTACAAAGTCAATAAAACACCGACACCAAGAGTTTACATATGCTAATTAGGATAAGTGTTTGTCATACCTGAAGGCTAATCAACTGTTGATTTTATACGATGAA
Organism: Hippocampus mohnikei; assembly: GCA_026261675.1. Taxonomy (NCBI): domain Eukaryota; kingdom Metazoa; phylum Chordata; class Actinopteri; order Syngnathiformes; family Syngnathidae; genus Hippocampus; species Hippocampus mohnikei. The sequence continues at coordinate 10,401,064 of JAKGUB010000106.1, forward strand.
CTTTTCTGGTTGTTACTAAGCTGGATTTTATTGTCCATGGGAAATCAGTTATTCAAAGCCGGACAAGTTAATAACACCAAAGCAGTGAGTCGAAAATTGGGGAAAATATATTTACTGCATGATAAAATTAAGATGGAGTCAAAAGGCTTTTCTTCAGTCTTTCAAGTAGTCATTGTTGCCTCTTGATTATATCAGGCTTCTCTCCTTTGGAGCCATTTTCCAGATCTGGTCCGGAAGCCAGACACACGCTCACTATTCTTAACAGCACACTTTAAAAAAAAAGTTCCTCTTTGATAAAGTTGGTGGCGATGGTTGCTTTACAGTCAGGTAGTCATATTTCTGCGATGTTGACGGTCAACTACGACATAATCTCATTCCTTGGTCTTATGCGTCGATGAACGTCCACGCCACTCGGGTTTTGTTTGGGTGTTGACGGGCGGTGTACGATCTTCTCATTTGACTTCTGTGACGATGGGCTGACATGAATGAAACGGGTTTTTCCCACTTGACAGCAGGCGGTTTGAACCTTGTTTAATGACTACATTATTTACATGGGTGTGTGCCGTTTGCATTATTTGAGCTGTTTACTGCTTTTCGACGCTCATTCACATTCTTTCCTACTTAACCGGTTAATCTCCGTTTTAACACGGCTTCCAGTTTGACGATGACATGTTCTTGTTTTTCCAGTTCGTATTTCTGTTTCAGTGGTAAATGTGCTGTTTTAATGACATTGACAATGAAGCTTTTTCTTTGTCCCGCTTTGTCGCAGATGCCCCTGTTTCTTCCTTCTTATCTCTTTTTATTCCATCCTATCCTTCTCTCCTCTCTCACTTTATCTCAACCCAACTGGTCAAAGCCTTGAGAGTCTTGGATCTGTTGGAAGTTTCTTTCCTTGAAGGCTTTTGACCTTGCCCCTGTCTCCTCAAGCCCCGAGGGTTCAGTTGAGGAGAATGTGTGCCTTGACATTATTTCTGTTGTGAATTGGCACAATACAAATAAAATTGAATTGACGATGCCTTGCCCAGCTCATCATTCAGAAACTCAGGGCCAATTTGATGGGTCAAGACAAAGGAGAATGATAAGATAAGGGTCCAAATATCGGACGGATGAAACATAAACAGACTTTGTTGTAACCCGAGGCCTCACTCACGTGTCTTTAAGTTTTCCATTCACCTTCACCTACATTCTCAAGTTATGAGTTCATAGTCCCTCATGTGCTCGAGATAAAGACTTGTTTTGCTCGGCGTACACTGTAACTAACGACATTCTTAACATCATTTTTGAACTACTACTTTTCCCGCATCAACAAAATGCTTCATCAGAAATTCATCAACAACTCTGCCTGACTGTTATCTTAAATAACGAAAGGAAGTGTGCTAATGGTTCAAATGCATTATGCAGCATCCCCCTGAGATTAGATTTCCTGCTTACTTCATATTAGCACGTTCCTTTGTGCTATCAAGGGGCTATTACATAGATTTATGGACACAATATCAGGAATTTCACCGTACTTTGTTTAGAGTTGGGGGGTTCGGTGTTTATGAAAGAAGAATGATGTCCTCTCGTTGTCACAATCTTAACTGACATCCGAGTTCCGGGAGAAGCTTGAGGATAATACAAAAGAGTTATCCCACTTCACACTACCATGTGACGACGTGACTTAATTAGACTGCTTCTTTTCAATCCCTGTTACAAATCAATGATTTTGAAAAAGATCACCCCCTGATACTTCCTTTTTCTAAAAATGATGCAGTAACAAGCTCATGAAATATTCCCTGCCAGAATTATGAAATTGTATGAATTGGATTTGAAATCCATCATACTTGTCAAGCGTACAAATCTGACTGAGGAAATGCTGTCTCAAGACGTGTAAAGGTGTTATCTGGACAAAAAGTGCCTCGTTTGAAGAATCTAAACTATAATGCACATTCTGATTTGATCAACCTTTTTTTGTTTGTTTTTGGTTTTACCAAATAATTCCATCATTTCATTTTCATAATGAATCTTAAGTGTTAATCTACAATCCAGGAAATTCTTAAATCATGAAACAAAAACACTGAATTGGAGTGTATTTGCAAATTTTTATGATTGTACTGTACGGTATGCGTCCTGCGATTGGCTGGCAATTGGTCCAGGGTGTTCCCCACCTCTCATCCAATGTCAGATAACCTGTGACCCTAACGAGGACAAGCACTTTAAACATTGCATGGACGATTGTTGCTGCTAACCCAGAATACACAAAAGAGACTGTGCACAGTAACTCATCGACCTTAGGGGACCACATCGTTCCCGAGAGGATCCAGAGTTGTTGCTTGGTACCCAAACAGTTACAAAGACTTCCCCACCAGATTAAAAATGTATGTCTGGATAAGAACCTAACCTGATTAAGAAGCCACGAAACGTTGACCGTGCGTCTTCCTTTTTTCATGAGAAATTACATTCCTCAACCCAAACGGTCACCCAATCTTAATCATCTAGCTATATAAATCGTTCAATTATGCGGCTTGACAAGAAGCAGTATGCACACGTTTTTAAAAAGAAAGATCACCACCCCTGTGATGATAAATTCTCATTCAGTGGGCCTTTAGGCTAGGAAACGGGTTGCCTTGAGTTTACTTTGTAGGACGATAATAATCTCCACACTCCATTTTTTATTGTTGTGTGTTTTTGCTTTTATTCATGTTACTTCCCACGGTTATACTGCTTGATTACAAGCCCTGACAAATAAAATTGCATTCGTTACAGAAGACGCGTCATGTTTTTGCGCCCGTCCAACACGAGACAATGAACAAAGCTGGGCCCTGAATGCCAGTAGTTTTCCACCAGGACAATATCATGGGGTTTCCTCTTGAGAGAGACACAGAAGCAGGGAGAGAGGGAGGGCGAAGGTCAAAACGCGTAGGAGAGGTGCTTTGCTGAGTGACGATGTGAATTTAGTCAAAATGAAAGTCCGTCAAAACAACATCTAATATTGCATGCGGGAATGCAAGCACACCCTGTTTTCCTGAGGGACGTTAAACAGAAACGTAGCGTTACAATCGGGCATTGTTGAAGACGTTCATGGTCATCAAGCTGTCATTGTTGATTGCTTCCACACATTTTACCTTGCATACTTGTACACATATTGTGATAAACTGTCCCAGACATTACATGGTATGGGAAAAAAATAAAATGTAAAAAAATGCTAATTTGTGGCCATCCACAGAAAATAATTTGAAAAAATATTTTCTGTGCATATATATATATTTATATATATATATATGCATATATATATATTTATATATATATATGCACAGAAAATATTTTTCATGGGGGCTACCCGGTGCCCGCAGGCACCACATTAGCAACCCCTGCTCTATTGAAATCCAATACAAATGTCAAGAATTCAGAATTGAGAAAGATAACGCTCCCTTTTGATGAACGCACATCTTATGGTATTAATGTAACCTTTATTATTATAGTTATAGCTAACAGCTCCGTACAACGGCACCAAATCATGCTGAGTGGGCTTTCTCATATTTTGCACAAACAAAATATGACCTCTCAACGTCTGTACATCATGGTGTTGTTAAGGCCATGCTTTTAAGAATGAGGCACAATGTCATAGATCATGAGGTCACAGTCACAATCGGAATGAACTCGACTGCACACTTCCTGATTGGAAATGAGGAAGTGGGGGGTGTCGTTTAAAAATCACCTGCATCTGCTGCTTATTTGCCTTGAAGCTTTCAGGAAAAGAGAGTGGCGGGGGGTGTGATGGGGTACTGGGGGCTCTAAAGTATAATAAAAACATTAAAAAAAAACATGACATACCTCACGTTTTGCTTGCGTTTCTGGCTAAGCACATGCTACATTAAGTTATCTTGCTGCCTGCCGTAAGTCGCCGGACCAAGTCACCATCTAAATGCCAATACAGATCCCATGTCTTCTTAAAAGGTATGACTAAAGACAAGAAATTCAAGGTATCAAATATAAAACCACAGAAGTGCATCGTCTTGAATAGATCAAGTGTGGTCATGAACTTTAAGCTTCTCGGTTGGTTGCACGCGTAAAGGGCGCAATCAGCCAATGGTCTTCTGCATCTGTAAAGATTCATAAAACCTAACCGAGACCTTATGTAATCCTTGTCAAGCGCTACAGAAACGCAACAACTAAATATATCACTGGATGTCGGACATGGCAACGAAATGAGTTATTTCCCTCTGGCGGGAAGCGTTTCATCTGGTTTGAATTCAAAATTGCTCGAGGAGATCTTCAAACAGTTGCTTAGACGTCTCATGACTTGCCGCTTTGCTGACCACATGATCCATAAAGCAGCTTCAGCCGGGGTTGGTTGTCTTTTTTTGTGCTCGGTGATTTACGGGCGACCGATCCGATTTTCGTCTAATGTCATTTTAGCTAGAATAGGCTCCATTTCCCCCGCTACCTTGCACAGGACAAGTGGTGTAGAAAATGGATTGATGGACTTCCACTCGTACTTTTAACTGTATTTTTCCTTCATCTTCTTGCAGTGATTCTCAAAAGTTGCTTGGCGTAACGCTAAGTAGAGTTCAGTTGTATTTAACTTTTTGGTGCGTTTATTCTTAAAGAACTGTTTGTTTTCAAATGTGTTTTGATCATTTGGATTGTACTTTGCGACACAACAGTGAAACTGAATTATTTTTCAATGATGCAATTTTTACAGAGTTAATGTACAAACTACAAATGTTACGGGGGTTCACAATAACGTTAACTAAATGTTTTCAGAATAAAATATAGCTCACTTTTGATGATCGCTTCAACTGAATTTCAGTTTTTAAGACAGCACTGTATAAAAAGATAGAGAAGGACTGTTTTGGGGCTGATAAAATTGACTATTGGTAGAATCTCTCACGATTCATACCTCTCAGTTGCTTTGAATGTGATTAATTGTTCAATTACACGGTCTACCATATTTGTAACAATTACTCATTAATAACAACAATCATGTTTGTTTGTTTTTTTTAATTTTCACAAAATTCTTTATTTAAAATCTCATCAAACTCCATAAAAATAACATGTATCTGTCACCCCCCCCCCCCCCAAAAAATAAAAACGGTTTAAAGCTCTTTCCCAGTGATCATCACTATAACAGTCACAATAAATCTTTCATCATTCACGGCTGACATTAATAAAACAGTTGTGCTGTCACACTTAACATAATTTAGATAAGGAAAAAATCATATATATATATATATAATATATATGATTTTTTTTTAAATTATCTACAGACAATGAAACTTGTTCAACGAAACCCAATCCAACAGTGACTGCCTGTTATTAAGATGCAGCTAACTGAAAAGCTACGACACAACAAAACTGATTTATCAGATGGCTTTAATGACACAGCACACAAGTTTGAGTGTAAAACATTGTTTGTCTATTACAGTATTTGACTCCTCCATGACCCCGCCCCCCTCCGTCACCCCTTCTAGAAACTCACAATAAGACACGTTTGGTAAAAAGTTGTACAAAAGTTGCACTTGCCAAACAAATGTATACTTAGTGTATTGCGTACACGCCGCCACAGTAGATACACTTGAGAATGATATTCGAAAGAAACAAAAAGAAAATATTTTAATAAAACGCAACAGACTTAACACACTTTTTGAACTTAACATGAGATACGCTTAAAATATAGATGGATACAGAATCACGAATACTTTTTTTTCTTGTTGTTGGTATGCTATAAGTGCATAAAAACTGTTTTCGTTGTTGTTGGTTTTCAAATTGAATATCAAAAACAACTGCTAATAACACACTTTGAACGACACACACGGACGGGTGAGTACGATACGAAACAATCTCAATTTTGTGCTTTTTTTTCTATTTTAATATGGGATGTCATCAAAAGTGTTTGATAATTATAAGTGTACTAGTAGAAAGGCAAATCTTGATCGATTTAAATGAGGGAGGGGGCAGGGGGGTCATAACGGTCCCTTCATACAGAAGGGAGGCTTGGTTTGGATTTACCTCATGCTAATTGTAATGTCCAGGCCAAAAGAGAGATTAACAGACACACCTCTGAATTAAAACCAAAGCAGCATGATCTTCAGAACACAACTTTGATGGTCTACAATCTTAAATAAACTCTGAACACAAAACACATGAATGCTCCAGTAGCAACTCCGTTTACGGTCACAGTCAACAAGAAAGAACAATAAGTCGGAGAACTTTTCACAAAACAACAAAAAAACAAGAGAAGTGCATATGTCAAATAAGGCCAATATTAAAATTCACTTGGAGTAAAACGATCCTCAAGATGTGGATATACAGAGTGCAAGATTAACATCAAACGCTGTACAAAATGGACAGGCAAGTGCCCAGATAAGCTTCAAAAAGGAGTACGGTACATTTGTGTTGGCGGGGAAGCTTTGATCATTCCAAAAAAAATGATTAGAACAAGCTTAGATCCCTGTTAGAGAGCTACAAAAGACAACTGTAAATATTACAGACAGAGCTTTTCAAAGCTTTATAAATTCATCTGTGTGTAACAGGTCCCCCGCGACAACGAGGTCCACCTCGGTAAAAGCCCCCCCCCCCCCCTCCCGGCCTTCTCCCCCAACCAGTCAGTACCAGTTAGTCGATTGCAAGGAGTGACTACAGCGAGAAAAAGACAAACATGAAGATTCCGACGGAGCAGACGCAAAACAGGCCAATATTGAGGAGAAGTTTGACTCGCGGGGGCTCGTGCAGCATCTCCGCGATCACCCTGGCGTTGTCCTCGGGCGTTTTTGGCTGAGCGTCCTGCGATGGCGGCTTGAAGCCGCAAAACCAGTCCAGGACGCGAATACAGCGGCTGGCCTCGTGGCGTTCTCCCTCATCCAGTTTTCCAAACCTGTCGGCGGGGGTGGTGGCGGGTGACGGCTCCGCGCTGGGCGTGGCCGGGTCGTGATCGGTGAACGGGACCAGGAGTTTGATATCGGCGCCGTCCAGACACCTTTCCTTTCTGACATCCGGGGGCAAAGCTTTGTGCAAGCTCGCGTCGCCATTGCAGTGGCTCTTCTCGGTCAGCCTGTACATTTGCTCTCTGTCCTTTTTGCTCTCGGGCAACTTTTCGACATGACGGAGTCCCCACACCGTTGTGGTGCGAATCTGCTGCTCATCCGGCGGAGATGTGAGAAGACTGACCACCACGGCCACAAAGCCCGAGATCCAGAACAGACCGGCTGCCACATACATGTAGTGGACGTGAACGATGAAAGCAGGTCGGTTGTCTGGTTGGTCGCAGCGAGGCTGGCGGTACTTAAAAGCCAGGATGAGTCGGATGGTGCCCAGAATGAAACCGGTCATGCCTCCCCAGAATGCCCCTTTCTCATTGCACCGCTTCCAGAACACGCCAAGCAGGAAGAGGGCGGCGATGGGCGGGGTGAGGTAGCCGGCCACCTCCTGGATGTAAAGGTAGGTCTGGCCGCCTTGCATCTCGATGATGACGGGAACCCAGGCGATACTGATGACCACCATGACCACCACAAAAAGACGACCCACGATGAGCAGCTCGCGCTGGGACGCCTTCTTTCGGGCCGTTTGGTAGATGTCCAGGGTGAAGATGGTGCTCGCGCTATTGAAGATCGAGTCGAGATCGCTCATCAGGGCGGCGATCATGACCGCCATCATCAGGCCGCGGAGTCCCACCGGCATCACGGCCATGACCAGGCGGGGGTACGCGATGTTGGAGCAGCCCGCCTGAGAGCCACACACCGCCATGCAGTGCTCGGGCCCGATGCAGGCGATCTCGTCTGTGAACAGGATGCGCGAGATCATACCCGGGATGACAATGACAAACATGGGAAGGATCTTCAGGATGCCCGCCATGAGCGTCGCGCACTTAGCGTGAGCAATGTTCTTTGCTGCAAGCACTCGCTGAACTATGACCTGGTCAGCACACCAGTACCAAATGGAGGCGGTGGTTTGGCCGAGAATGAAGCCCGGCCACGGAATGTCTTCATCCAAGGGGCCGTGGAGGATGCTAAGGGAGTTGGGTTTGGGATGGATACGGCAGGAGGGGGAATAGGAATAGTTCCCGGTGGCCAAGATGGCGGTAACATTGGGGACAGCTTCCATATACTTCGATCTGACGCCTTCGAGCCCACCCACTTTAACGAGGCTGATGATGGTTAATGTTAAAGCTCCGCCGATCATCAACACGGCCTGAAGAGCATCTGTGTACAAAACAGCCACCAGCCCGCCGGTGACAGTGAGCAGCGCGGTCATGCTAATGAGCAGGACTATAGACAGGTAAAGATTCCACCCGAGGGACTCCTGGATGAAGAGCGCGCCGGCGTACAAGTCTACCGACAGCTTGGTGAAAATGTAGAGGAAAACCGACAGGAAAGCAAAATAGACCTTGAGTCGATTGCCGCCGTAGCGTTTGGAAAGGTATTCGGGCATGGTGAACACTCCCGAGTGGATGTACACAGGAATGAACACCCAGCCGAGCAGCTGCAGAAGCAGAAGGGCGTTGAATTCCCAGGCTCCCACGGCAAAGCCACCCGCCGCTCCCGAGCCGGCCAGTCCGATGAAATGTTCGCTGCCGATATTACTCACGAAGAGCGAGGCGCCGATCACTATCCACGTCATGGAGCGTCCGGCCAAAAAGTAGCCGCTCACGGTGCTGCGGTTGGATTTCCACATGGCGAAAAACCCGATGGCAAGCACGAGGACGAAGTACAGCACAACCACTGCGATGTCGGCCGCTTCCATTCCAGGCCCCATTTTTACAGACGACATGAAAATCTAAACTTTTGGGCAGAAATGGAAACAGCGGCAGCTGTTCGACACCAAAGAGAATAAGAAGAAAGTGCAGAAATGCCCCGCTTTGGTTTGCTGTCTGGATGGAAGCTGTTGTCTCCACGGTCTGGTCTAATTCGCTAAGCCGTGCTTCGGATGGGGGTTATCCACCGGCACTCAGGTTGCCTTAGTTTTTAGAGGGCGCTGGTGGGCCTCTGGTCAAGAAAAGTCAAGAGTTTTTGTTCCTGCAAGACAGCAAAGGCAAAGAAAAACACCTCATTAGAGGTTTTATTTAAGACGGAAAGTTTTCTGGACACGACATTTACGAGTAATAACATGGCGGATGCACATTTGCTCAATAGTGGCGAAAAGTTGCGAGGTGAACATCGGGTTAATGTTCAAATTGGTTTAGCCTTGCGGTTTAATCTTTTGGGCAAAAAAAAAAAAACGATTAAGCGCGGCCACTGTAAACTTGCAAAGGAGCTTAATATTATGTAAGCAATCAAAGAGTCACAACACAAACATGCAGCGGCACTTGAATGAATTCATGCGAGGTCTAACTTGCATGCCAAAAAATTCCCAAATTCATCAGTTACGAGTATGCCTGTATGTCATGTAAAAAGCGATGACACCTAAAAGTCATCTAAGTCAAAGGTTATAAATCAAAAAGAAAATCGTCAGGAAAGAAAATAATCACATGACATTTGGTCTTCGTAAAGCAGAATGAAAGACGATCTGTTCCTGACATATTCAAATCAATTTGTAAAATTAACGCAAGGCTCGCCATCTTGTGTGCCCCGCAGCATTAAAATTGCATCAAAAAAAATAAACTAAAACACTAAAAATAGTGAAACTGGCTATTTTATTTCTTTTTTTGTTGTTGTTGTTGTTGATGCTCCCTTAGACAGCATTGAACGTTTTTGTATGACTACATTTAACATTTAGACCACAAATGTACAGAAGCATGATGGTTGAGAATTATTTTTAAAAATTAGAATCCGGATGAAAAATAAATGAATACGTGCCTTCCAGTGAAGTCATAGCAACTGTTTTAGTTTCACATCTGTTCCGTGTCACTCTCACCAGAAAGAAGCTTTTGTTGTCCTTTCATCAAGGGGCCTCTGTCCAAGACCGCATCCGAGCTACCATCTATATGTACCGTGCGGCAATGTCATTTGAAATAACACCAATTTAAGGTCTGGCACTAAAAATAGAAAGCAGGCTTTTTCTCTGTGATGCTCCCTTGAAAGAGTTTGTTTTTGTATTCGCCATAAGCAGAATAGTTTTTGTAGGAAAAATATATCATTTTTTGCTTCCCGTTTTAGGGATGAATAAACTATTTTTTCTTCCTCATTTGGAGATGAATAAACAACTTTACGTTTATAGTAATGACTTATAGATGCATCTGAAACATGGTATTTTTCTTGCAACGTGAACATTTTAGGCTACATTGCAAGGGCTATACCTGTTAAGTGCAGATAATTCAAATAATTTGATTTCGTTCGGGGCTTGGGTTACACTTATACAATAAAGATCAAGAAAACATTTTGTGTGGAGTTTCTGAGCAAGTGTGAAAGTACGTGGGGTGGGGAGGCGGGGGAGTAGGTAACACCTGTTGGAGACGTTGCTGTAAATGAAGTGAATCAAGGACCGCAGGATCGGCTGAAGCTCGTCTAGAGACGGCGTCAAACAACCACAAAGCAGACACCATTGTGGCGCGAAAACAGACACCTCGACCACAGACGCCCCGACACCTACTGCTGGAATGAGCCCATCATTTGCCCAGCAAATTCTAATCTCAATGGACTCTTGACCAACCAGATGATGTCAACACCCCACCACATAACTCACAACTGCATAAAAAGAGCTTGAAGTCAGATAGTTTGGGGCCATTCTGCAAACGCTCCACTCAGACTCTGCTGTGGACATTCACCGTTGGGGAAATACACTTGGTGAAGTTATTTTGTCGCTGATTGACTAATCTTTGCACCAAAAAAATAAAATAAAAATGCTTAGGAACCAGTAACTCTAAATGGGTACATTTTATTCAGCTTCCTTTAAAATGGTGCCCCCGATGTGATGATGAGAGGATTGGAATAACAGGACACAGGGATACCGTTAAAAAAAAAAAAAAGGTGAGCAGAAACCTGTTTGTAATTATAAGTTGAATGTTTTTTTTAATTTGGGAGATGGTCGGTATGATGGTTTCACTGTCTAGAGCACGGGTGTCAAAGCCATTTTCGTCGCGGGCCACATTTTAGTTACCATTACCATTCTGACTGAAATCATATGATGAAGTCAAGAATAACGGTTTCTTGAACTATTGTTTAAGTTACTGTAATGGGGTGTTTGGCAACAAGATAATGTATACATTATCTCTCTTATTTATTACATATGAGAATTAGAAATGTTGATACATATTTTAGCAAGCCTCATGGAAGTTGCCATGTTTGATATGCTTTCACAGGCCACATAAAATGGTGTGGCGGGCCAGATCTGGCCCCTGGGCCTTGACTTTGACACCAGTGGTCTACAGTATCTCCAAATTTGATGAATTTTAACAGAGTTTAATAAACGGAGATTTAAGCGTGGTAACATAGGACACGAATTGTTTAAACGTGATAATAGAGGACACGTACTGTTGAAGCACGGTAACATAGGACACCGACCGTTTAACCGTGGCAACAGAGGACACGGACAGATGACATTAACTGTGGTAACAGAGGACACGGATCAGTAATCGGTGATAAAATCGAGGTAACAAGGACTTTAAAACTCGTTGCCTCGTCATAGACTGGCCTGAAATCAAACCCGATTCCAAATTGGGACATTTTGGTTCACGTTGGGAAAAAATCAAAAAACGATTGTGGTAGGAATTTGTTTCACTTTAAAAGAGTAAAAAACTAAATCAAGTTAAATTACTTTTTTAATGAGTTCTTCTGCCAACTGCCCCGACTAACAACGACCTTACTGACACAGACAAGACGACAAAGCCGGGTAAATTTTATTCGGGTTCCTTTAAATTGTACAGTCGATCCCCACTAATCACGGAGGATAGGAACTGGGCCGGCCAGCAGGAAAATGATGACAAACTTTCATACATTTTCTTTTTAGGAATAAAACTTCTCATCTGTCTCATTTTCAATGAACACTTAGGCCTAGGAAGCTGCTATTAATCTACGGTGGTTGTGATGGTGGTAGTTGGAGAGCCATGTATTTTTTTTCTTCGGTGGTGCTGAGTGTGAAAAAAAAGTTTGGAGAACCTCCATTTTAGAGCACTGACACATAACATGTCAGTGCGATTGGGTACAAACACATTGTACAACCAAACAAGAAATATATAAATAATGCACAAACTAAATAAAAAGCACGCACTTGAATTTTCCAAGTCGAGCTAAGGCCGCCACGAGAGCTGCTGAATATTTACATTTAGAACACGAAAAATCCATGATCACTGAAATTTTATATGATTTAGAACGAACAAAGTATGCTCTTGAAGCGAAAATATACTGCTGAATTAAAAAAATAAAATGATGTGGAAAGCAATTGTAAATAGCACAGCCACCTTATCTATATCTATATTGCAAACACTTTGCTTTTCTTCTTTCTACCTACAATCTTGCTGCTGTAGACTGTAAATTTCCCCAGTGTGGGACAAATAAAGGATATCTTCCACTTGGAAATGATGTCCAAATACACGGGTTTTGAGACAAAATGTATGTCTAGTCAGCTATGCCTCTAAAAACAGCCCATCTTGTAAAGTTTACAATCGAATTATCGCTGGCACTAACCTCCAAACACAAAAACTGACTGACTTACATTCAGATGTCAAATCAATTCATATCGCCCTTATCTTTTAGTGACAGAATGAACAAAGTCTAGTGTGTCCGACAAGTAACTCCCCGCAGGAGCGATGAAACTGGAGACGGGCCAGGTATTTTTGTTTTAGTGTTGCAACAAGACACGAGACCCAGTGTGCACAAAGCTGACAGAAGTCAATCAACTAAGCCCTGAGGATTAGACAACAATGCATATGCACACACTTCATTCTCTAATGCCGACTGAACTCTCTCCCCCCCGCCTCCTCCCCACACCTCGCTGGCTACCTGCACAACAAAGCTGACGCATCCATAATGCCTCGCAAGGTTGCACGGCAACTAGGATGGAAAAATGCTCCTTTAATTCACTGTGCGAAGTGACCGACTGATTTAGTCATGCGAATAATAGTCACTTATTAGACTGTAAGAGGATTTCACTAACTTTTTCAACTCAAAATAGGAATCAGGGTCTCTAAAACGGATTCATGCATTACCATAACATTCACACATTGTACACTGACCAGACAACAAAAGAAAAAGATCCAATACAAGAGCTGGACCAAATCTTCTAGTAATAATGTTCCATTTTGATTGATGTTGTCAGGGTGGTATTTAACAATGTTTTCTTTAGTGGTTGTTGGTTGGAAGTACTATTATGCTGTGGCTGTTTGTGCATGCTGTACAATACATCCGTATCTTTGCATTTCCTAGAGCTCTTCTCCACGTGGCCCATGGTCAATTTAGAGCCATGAATAAACCAAAAATGCATGTTTTGGGAATGCATGTTAGAGCAACAAATTAATCAAAAAGAGCGATGATTATTTTTGGGGGGTGACACATTACCCCAATAAAAAAGTTACTCACCATCTACTTTAAATACACTAACAACTACCACTTGTCTATACATTAAGGACATGTTTTTCCGCCAAGTCATTAAATTATTTTTCATCTATTATATAAGATGAGAAATTTGGATGCCAGAGGCAAGATTTGAAACCAGAACCTCAGAGACATAAAGCTGATGTGCTAACCACCAGTTCAGTAAGCAGCCTATGAGAACACAGGAGTGACAGAAGGCTTTTTTTAAGGGTGAATTATGCAACCCAATTAAAAAAATAAAATACCCCATAGCCCTTTATGGCTCTTGGCCCCTAAGGTTGGGAACCCATATTGTATCATTTCTACATTAGTCACTTGCGTCTACACACACTGATGTCACAAGAAGCCAGGAATTAAAATTGAAGACAGAACTTTATAAAGGTGAAAATGAAACAGAGTATTGTGGAACACTAAACAGGCTTCTTTTTTTTTGAGTGGGTGAAATTATTTTTCTGACCCAATAAAAAGTGACTTGTTCCGGGCTCCTGAGGTTGGGAACCTGCTTAACAGAAGGTGAGAAATTTCTAGAAGAATCACTCGCGTGGCTTTTTCTGCTGCGTAGCTCACGAGCCTCCGTATCACTATATAAAACGTTCGTCAAGACGCATTTTAAAATACTAAATATTAAGTGTTGGCACGTAAAATAAAGACAGTAAAATCCCGATTTTGGGACAATTGGACAAGACACGTGAAGGCACCTCGAAACATGAAAAAACTGCTTTACAATCCGAGCGAATACAAATTTCTCAACGCGCTTCTCTAAACAAACAAGCGAAGAATACGTCGTACATATGTGTGCATAAATAGATACGTATACACAAATATGAGCAAAAGTGGTGGTCAGGCTGATAACTGAAGAGTACTGTACAACAACATGTACCTTTCAAGCTAGCGTCTGGATGCGAGATGCGACGGCTTTGGCAACCCCACGAGAGGCGGTGAGGATGGGCAAGTCAACAGCAAGACGAAGAGGAGGAGGAGGAGAAGCCCAGATTGTCTCGTCGCTTAGCCCCGTTGGAAGTTGTCCCTCTGTGTCTCTCTGTGGGCGTGCTGCTTTCTGCATGACGGGCTGGAGTTGGACAAGTCAGAGCTCCTCGCCGCCTCTCCTCCTTTTAGCGAGCGGACGTATTTCTAACGCCACGCCCCACACGTGTGGTTCACCCGTGACGCGTCAGGCTGTAGAAACAGCACACACGCAATAAGTAATAATAATTATAGTAATAATAATAATACAAGAAGAGAATTATCTCAACACTCTTTTTCTGCAACTCGGCAAGTGCATTTTCTTCCCGCCTCAAGACACACCCCTGAATGCATCTCTCTTATTTTAACAGAGGTGAAGTCACACCCAAAAAAGAATTAAAGGGGGAGAAGTAAATGTTTCACCAGCTCTATCTATTCGGAATGTTTGGTTAATAATTTCACGTTGATTGAATCATAGAAAGTACCACAACTCCCCATTCAACTGACTGGTGAGAGAACTTGTAATCGGATTAGGGGGTGGCACATACCCTCCGATCATGGCTGGAGAACATTCTAGATTTATTAATAAATTTATTGTCATACATGATGAGCACAGGCTTACATGGCAGCAGCACAATGGCCTAGTGCAGTGATTGCCAACCTTTATTGACAAATTTAGTGAATCGGGGTAATTTTCTGCAGCACACTTGCTGATAAAAGCCATCGGGAGTTCAAAGCGCTGCCTTCCTGTGTGGAGCTTGCATGTTCTACCTTTGTGTGGATGATACGTCTTTCTTCCCACATTGTTGGTCTATATATGACAACCATTCCGTGGTGTAGCCCACCTCTTGCCAATTTACATTTTATTGTTTTGTTTGCATTTTCATTCTTGTAAGAAAACCCTGGAAAGTTTAGTTCTTGATTAATTTATCAAAACAAAACGTGAATTATTGCAATAAATAGGCCTTTGCAAAGCATCTTTTAGCATGGAAGCAAATGGACATCAGTGCACCAGGATGAAGCATGCCATTCATATTGTCCCCAAGCTGTCCAATACCACGGTTACTGTGTCATCATTGTATATGGTTGTTACAGTCCTCCGCCTTCAGTGGAATATTCCACTATTTACATGGTAACTTTTGAAGAGGTCATACAGTCAATCAGAGTGCATGTGATAAAGAGGCATGTGCCTGTCTTCATGTCATAGTCATCTAATCTTTTTTTTAATGCTGTAGTGTCAGTGGGCGATAACAAGGAGAGGAGAACCGTTGACTTTCATCAAAACATCCTGCAACGGCAGACAAGGCTCTGCATATCACAGGGGGAGGGAAGGCGAGTAAATTTCCACTCGCTCTTCTGGTCCGATACCTTGGAAATTTCCATGAAGAAGAAAACTATGTTTCCCAGCAAGCCTTGCGCGACGGTGACGTATGTGTTTATATATGTATATATGTCCGTCGCGTGACCCCCAAACGAGTTAAATGTATTAAGTACCCATCTCCAACGCCCACGTTTTGACACACTCCTCGAAACAAATAGAACGTTCTAAAGTTTCATTCATCATATCGTTGAACCTATTTCATCTCACCAGAAAATTTAACGTCAATAACAGCTGCAACTTGGCGGAAGTCCCGCCAGGGGAAACGGGGGCGGGAGGTATAAATGAACAAACATTGACTGGCAGGCAGATAGACAGACAGAGAGATCATTAACAAGTAACATCGTTTTATTGTCTTTATATTATTAGAAATAGTCATTTCAATGTGTAACTGGAGAGAATTACATCTCCTGTATGCTATATGGCATTGGGGAGCTCTTGTGTATTTTGATTGGAAAACATTTTATTTAGCAATTTATGATTGTATTATTATTATTGCCTTGTGTTTTATGTACAATATTGTGACACCTGCAGTGGTTGTATAAATAAATAAATTATATCATACATGCAGGTGGTCGATTGTCGTCAGCCTCACAGTGCAGAGGTGCAAGATTCGATTTCGGGCCAGGAGAGAAGGCCTTGAAGGCCCTGACTGCACTCAACTGACAAACAGATATTTGAAAATCTTCCTGGCATGACATCATATTTTCAAGTGTCGGCTGACGTGACCGCAGTTTTGCACACTGACTCTTTTGTGTGTATGTGTGTGTTTTACACCGCAATTCACAAAACAATTTGCCAGTTGGCACATGATGAAACCCCAAAAGCAAAATGCGTACGCCGGAATTGCGACATGCAAACTAACCTAATAGTTTTTCGTGGACTTTAGATTACTTTTTAGATTTCTTGGATTTTATATTTATTAACATTGATGAAAAGCATCAATATGTGTGCTGATCTTTTTGTCAGTGTTGAAAAATGTGTAGAACATCTCAGTTAGGTTTGGGGTAAGGGAGCCTCTATTTGATGGTTAGTTAGCCTGAGGGCCAATGAGTTGGTCAAGGCGCCCCTGCACAGGAATGTGAGAGGACATGGATAGAACATGCAAACTCTACACAGGAGGAGCTGAGATACGACGCCTAAACTGCCGAATGAGATGATGGGCCAATACACGCACAAACACTTTGAATGCCATTTCACTCTGACTTTGCAGATGCACAAGTCAATTGCATGTGGTCGCATGTGCACAACATACTTCTATTGCTTTGGGATGCAAGGGGGCAACATTCACAGCCAGCCAACTACTTGTGGGAAAGCCACATTGAAAACATGCACTCTAAAACTGCACAGCACGTGTCGTCCACACACGCACACACACAAAACTGCAGGTCTAGTTCAATAGAGCTGGCCCCTCAAGTCACACAAAAGTGCAAACGGTTACACTTTGCGCAAAGTTTCACCAAGGTCTGTTAAATACCCTTTTAGGTAACAGACAAACAGCGAGACAGCAAGGAGGAAAACAAGCACCTTGGCAGCAGTAACAACAAAATCATTGTTTCCTACCTCCCAGTGGTTCAACTTGTCTTTGACTGTCACACTTACTTTGTGAGTTAACAAGGGCGCGGGGGTTACTTTTTCACATAGTTAAATTTGTTTTTTTTGGTGCCTTAATAAATAAAATTGGCATTTACAAACTGCATTTTGTATTTCATTTGGTTGTCTCTGTGTGATATTCAAATTGGTTTGGTGAATCGAATCCTTTGTAAATGACAAATATGCAAAAAACACAGATATCAGGAAGGGGGTAAATACTCTTTCACAGCACTATAGGGAGGTACATGAAGCAAATTTCTGTCGAAAAATAATTTTGCCGTTCACTCAGCTTAAGTGTCACATCAAATTTCAAATTTTATTAACACAGTTTAGCAGTTTTCATTCATTAAAAAGGCAATACAGAAGAAAAAAAAACAATCGGATAATGGATGAATAGAAATGTACTTGACAAAAATAAAAAACACTCCCCTCCTCACATATAAACACAAACACACTGCACACACACACACTCACACACACACACACACACACACACACACACACACACATATTGACTTAAGACACGGCAAGGTGCTCCGGATCTAGGTCAGGGAAGACAATTTTGGTTGAACTGAAATACAGTACCGTAGTACCACTTCTGTGGATTGTCGAAACCACTGATTCCCAACCACAGACTGTTGTTAGTTTATCATGACAGATTTCGACCAAAGTGCTGTGGGAAATGATCTCATTTCACTTAGTTAAGTGTTAAAATTAAGTTGCTGATGGTGTAGTGGTACATTCACCTGACTTGTGTGCGGGTATCGGTTCCCACTCAGGGATGGTGTGGATGTGGGTGTGAAGGGTTGTTTGGCTTGATATGTGCCCTGCGACTGACTGGCGACCAATTCAAGGTGTAGTCCACCTTCCATTAGGATTAGGATAGGCTTCAGCAACTTCCTACAACCCCGTTCAAGAAAAGCAGTGTTAAAAATGGATGGATGGATAGACTTCAAATTATTTTTCTCCAAATGCACCTTTATATACTGACATTAACGAAAGAAAACACATTGTGGCTACAGTTTCCCCTCAAAGGGCCGCAATAACAATGAAACCATAAAATGTTTAATTGCCATTATTCACAACAACTGGATGGATAATATCTTAAAATCAAAAGGATAATAGTTCAAGTTACTGTAGAAGGGGTTTAGTAAAATGCTGCAATATGGGAAGATTTTCATTTGCTACATATGACACTTTGAAATTTTGATAGATTTTAGCATGATGTTGGGCAACCGGATGTGGCTGCTGGGTCTGAGTATCAAACCTGTGGATTAAAAGCTCTTCAAGAAGACGGTATAAAGTACAACTAATCTGTCCCTTGTGTTCAACTAAGCAAATTATGAATATATTTATTGGGACAAAATTATTTCAGTATTCATACTTTTTGTGTTGCTGCTTGGTGGTGTATGTTGAGCTTTTTCTAAAGTAACATCTATGCCTTGATTGAATTAAGGCTGCAGGCGCAGTGGGTCGATGTGGTGAAAGCTGTAAAACCACCACCACAAACCAACCAAAGATGGTTTTGGTGAATAATATTCGTCAACAAGTTCTTACATTTTTTTTGGTCAGATGTATAAACCCTCTTCCAATGATGTTGGGAAGTTGTGTTGAACTTAAAAAAAAGAGTACCACGATGTACAAATCGTGTTCAACCTATGTTTGTCATGAGGTCCGATGGTAGAGGACCGAAAAAGCAGGATGGCACAGTGTACTGAACAAAAACACTTACTGGGCACACTCAAAAAAATAAATAACACAAAGTCCTGAAAACCCCAATAAGTCAAAGTCACAAATAAACAGAAACGCATGACAGTAGCTTAAAGACTCAACAGCGAGTGGTTGGCGTGGCAGTCCTTATAAATAAAAAAGTCTGATGACAAAATGACAGGTGCAACGCTGGAGAAGCCCTCCGACGCCACCTGCTGGAGACAAACAGAACAAAACCATGACCCCCCGCCGGATGGCTCCTAGACGTCCAAATGACGGTAGCTTGACCCAGTGGCGGCTGCTAGACATGCGGTGGTAAACTGACACGGGTGGCGGCCGCAGGAAGTGCGCCGCTGGAACAGGAACAAGTGACAGACACCGGACGTGCACTGCCGGAACATTAATGTGTGTCGACTGCACACCCGCAGCCTTGGTGAGAAACGGATTAAAAATGGATGGATGATATGCTAATCATTGTATTCCGTTTTTAGTTTTGTTGAACACAACATCCCAACTTCATTGGAATTGGATTCTAAATAAACTTTTCTAGATTCATTTAGCTTTTCACCAGTGTAAGATGTAAAAAACAATAATGGGAATATCAGGGTGAGTTCAGCAACTGGAAGTTCATTATTTCAATGAAGGTTATGCTGTAGTGCCATCAATTGAATAAACTGCAGCATCACCAATGTGTAAAGGCCGCCACATTCAAGTCGAACTGTTATGTACAGTATGGTACATGCTCCCAAAAGTATAGAAAAGGTAGAGGGAATACTGCAGGGATAAGGTAAGAGTACACCGATCTTTGTGCAATACGAATCCTGTGGTGATTAGCAGTATTAATGGTATTACTACTGCCACATCTGTGGCTGAAGTAAAAACGGAGCTCTTGTTGGCTGCACTTCTGGAGACACAAGAAAAAAGAAACAAATGTAGTAACGGCTTGGTGTTTGCAGCACAGTAAGCAAGTGGATCACTACAATAACCAAACAAGTGGTTCATTTTTTTTTCTGGGCATTTTGCAAGAAAAAATATTAGGATTATTCTCCCAGTGTATTGAAAAGAGTTTAAAGAAAGATTTACAATAGCGACATGATTTGTAATGCTATTTCCGTTGTTAATGCTGGCCAAGATTACTGGATACACACTGTAGATTAATACAAAAATAACAGGCTTGTTGCAGTCCTACTTTTAGAGCGCAGAGGCAAGGTACTTTCCAACAAGGTTTTACTTTATTCTATTGTTAGGCATACTTTCCATTAGTTCGAGCAATATTATCTCATCCATCCATTTTCCGATCCGCTTTATCCTCACAAGGGTCACAGGAGGTGCTGGAGCCTATCCCAGCTGTCTTCGGGCAGTCGAATATGATGTCAGCCCTGAAACAGTTACCAGCCAATCCACACAGAGACGAACAACCATCCGCGTTCACACGCACACCTAAGGACAATTTAGAGTGTTCTATTAACCTGCCATGCATGTTTTTGGACCATGGGAGGAAATCAGGAGTGCCCAGAGAAAACCCACGCAAGCACGGGGAGAACATGCAAACTCCACACTGGGAGGCCGGAGCCGGAATCGAACCCTGCACATCTGCACTGTGAGGTCGACGCGCTAACCACATTATCTCATCAAGTGTATATAAAGGTTGCAGTACCAACAAGTGGAGCTTATGTTCTTCGATGCAGCAAATGGAATGAGAAATGCACACAGGCTGGGTAACGTAGTATCTACATACTTTTATCTGTGAAAAAAATATGTAATAAAAGGAACAGAATATGATTTACAAAGTATAAAAATATACATTTAAACACTTTCCACAGATTTGGATAATAAAAAAACAGCACTCGGTATAAAGTTGAGTTGGTTTGTATCAGCACTTCATTATTTGCATGAACAGACTGTACTCTCTTTCATTGTAAAAAGTTGAAGTTCGCTTCATTTTGATTTTTACATGCTGAGGCGCGAGTGAACAGTTATCTTTTTAGCTTCTTCATTATCCCTGATTATGTTGTCATGTGATCATAATAATTGATAGCCATTCAGTCCAATGAAGACTTAAAATTCCCGAAGGTGTAAATAATAGTTGGTCGGAATGTGCTTTGCGATTACAGTCTTCATGTAATGAGAATGATAGAACATGATAGAAAATGGATGGATGAAAGAATTTGAATTCCTCAGAAGATGAGGGAAAAAAAATCTGCATTGGCTCCAGTTTGGGCATGACGAGTTACTTCTGCGTTAAGAGTTCTTAGCGAGATATTGTTCCAGAATCTCATCAATTACGTCACACTCATAATTGACTTGGCCCAGGTCCAGGTAAGGCACACTGTTGACAAGAAGGCGTCCTATGTTGTGACGCAGCTCAATCAGTCTGAGGGAAAGAGGGAAAGAAGCCAAGATATGGCGCATTGTTGGAAAAGTGGTCAGTCACACACCACCGAATGAATAAATGCACCCGCCCCCACCCACACACACCTTTGGAAGTGATCTGAGCTTGAAGTACCGTTTGCTGGTTCTGTGGGCAAATCTTCAATTTGTATCACCACTTCGCTTCCACTCTGGATCGTTATTTCTTCTGCTTGCTGCAGCTTCTTCCTGAGCTCTTCACACTGGCACGACAGCTTTGCCTTTTCTTCCTCTAGATTTTTCAACTGAGAGATCCCAGAGGACGGGACATAGCAAGCGTCAGACACAGCAAACAAACAAAAGAAAAGAAAAAAAAAGACAAGCAAGAAAAAAAAACTGAGTCAAGACAAAGTTGATCTGGTAATATCAAGCACTCGGTGCAGTTTTAATAACGTTGTGCCTGAACGAGTTCAATGGTTTTGGTGAAGGTGAACTAAATGTCATCTATTTCTGCATGATGAAACATTTTGCACTCATTCTTGCCCCGAGAACAACTTTGAATGAAAGGTTTTTTTTTTCCTTTTCCGGACAAGTGCAGTAAGTCACAGGTGTGTGTATGTTCTATGGTAGCCTGAAGACAAAATCGGGGGGGGGGTGACAGCTCATTTCCTACCTCAGCCTGATTCCTACTTTAGATTGTATTTGCGCTTGCACATCAACACTACGGTACTTACTCATTTTAAAAAAGCACTAAGAAGTTTCTTCATGAGATTTTAAGGCAAAACTTGCGGCTTGTCAACTAGTGTGGACTGATTGGGTGGCCACCAGGTCCAGCATGGAGTTGGAACACTGACCTGAGAAAGCAGTTGATTCCTCTCCCTGGTTCTTTGATCCAGTTCCTGGACAAGAGAGTCAACTTGCCAAGTGATGTCGCCCAAAGCTCCCTTGGCCTGGGCAGGACTAGGGTTCGTCCAAGCACCTTCCAATAAATCAGCTCTGTTGCTCACAAGTTGATTCATTTTTTCTTTTGCTTTCTCAAAC
This sequence comes from Hippocampus mohnikei, assembly GCA_026261675.1. Lineage (NCBI taxonomy): Eukaryota > Metazoa > Chordata > Actinopteri > Syngnathiformes > Syngnathidae > Hippocampus > Hippocampus mohnikei. The sequence continues at coordinate 10,423,543 of JAKGUB010000106.1, forward strand.
ATGCTTTTATAGTCTTTATGCGACCACGTTTCCTCTGTCTGGGTCGATTGATGAAAACAATTTAATGAAAAGGGCATTTTATTCTGTACTGGCTCCTTAACATCTTCTTTTTCCAGTGCCTCTTTAGGCCGTGGTATAATTTCTGAGATGTCATCACCATCATCGCTATCTATATACACAATCTGATTGGAGTTATCTGTGGCCTCAACTTCACTCTTCTTTTCTTCCTTAATTCTTCTTGAAAACTGAGTACCACGTTCGGCGGTGGCAACAACCCCAGCGTCTGTTTTGTCGGGATTTCTGTTCTTCATCTCCTCATCCTCCTTTTCGTCCTTTATATTTGGCGCTTGCATCTGGTTGATGACAAGAGGCGGTGCAAGGGAGGAACTGCTTCCCCCATTGACCAAATCCATAAAGCCTGCTCTGGCATTTTTCAGTTCAATGGCCTCATTTCTGAGTGGGGTCACATCTCCTGATGACGAAGCATCTGAAGCACTTTGATGTAAGACACCTTGATTCCAATTTGTAGGCGTGCTTTGTGACTCCGCAGACGTCCTTCTTTTTTTGCTGTCAAACATGGAAAAATCACAAAAAGTGCGCTTATTTGATGAGGTACAGTACAAACAAAGCAGAGCTACCAACCTGCAGAAAATCACTCCACATGGAACAATGTTTTGTGTGTGTGTGTAATATATATATATATATATATATATATATATATATACATATACATATATATATTAGAGCTGTCAGTTTAGCGCGTTTTTATTGGCATTAATTTAAATGAATTTTATCGGGATCAAAAATTTTCTCGCGAGATTAACGCGGCAGACGTCACAGCGGATGTGACGTTGCTTTATAAATAAACCAGAATCAAAACATCAAGCGCGCTGCACAGGTCCACGCACGTTTGTTTTGCCAGCCACGGCAGCGCGAGACACCGAAAGCGGATACTTAAATAGTTTATGAATGGAAAGTTTACTTTTAAAAAGTTGCCAGATTGTTCCACTGACAAGACCAAAGTTACCTGTATGTTTTGCAGTCGTAAACTGAGCTATCATCATAGCACGTCGAGTCTGAAATACCACTTAATGGCCAAGCGCACAGCTGACATGAATACTCCGCCCCCCCCCTCTCAGACAGACAGCTATGGATCATTTCAAAGCGAAGAAAATGGATGACACGACAAAGAACAAAGTTGCTGAAGCAATCGGCAATTTAAACAGCGTGGGCTAAAATGTTGCTAGAACAGGGGTGTCTTTATTTAGCTCATTTGTGCATAGTTGTCATGTTTGTCCGTCTGCAATCTGACGTTTAAACGAAGTAAATTGCGTTGCAGCTGGGGTTAATCAAGCCGGCGCTCCACTTCCGGGATTGACTTTTGGGACTTGTAGTTCTTTTGTTCGATTCGACTTGATATGTTTGTGTTGTATGGTTTCTTATGTTTAAAACAATGAATAATGATGACGAAAATGATACATAGTGAAATCAGGGTTGATGACATTATTTATTAAACGTATTGTTAAATAAAGGTATTAATTAATGTCAATTATATACATATTTACATTGTGATGCAGAAAGATAGATATATTAATTTTTTACTGCATTATGTGTAGTTTAGGTTATTACCTGCTTCTGATACTTCTGTTACAACTACTACTACTTCTGCTGCAAAGTGCTCCAATAAATGATCAAAAAAGTACAGAACGAGAGATCCTTCCATGCTGACCGACAATCCCTATTCAGGGGGCCGTGAAAAACGGAATTAACTGAACAACTCCACTACGGATTGCCAGCGAGAGCCTCCATTACAAGAATCCGAAATGATGTTGACACAAAACCGTAGAGAGACTTCCGAGCAAGAAGGATCAACAGAATCAGCATAGCCCAGCGGTCGGCAACCTTTGACACCGAAAGAGCCATTTGAATCCGGTTTCCACGGAAAAGAAAACACTGGGAGCCGCACATCTAAAATGAAAAAAAAAAACTTCTACTACTTTACCGCAGCATGTTTCTTATGAAATCCACGTGCTACAGAAAATTACATTTTATTCATTTAATGAACACATTTTGACCGTCGACCGGCGCGCCGTACCACCGCCCCCGCCCGTGCCACCGTCACGCCCGCCCCCACGCCTCTCCCGCGGCCGACGTCGAACGTCGCCGCCGCCGTCGCCTCCGCCGTCCTCCTCCGCCCCGGGCTCCGGAGGCCGGGGCACGCGCCGGGTGCGCCGCCGCCGCCGGCCACGGGTCGGGCCGCGGGGCCGGGGCGCTGGGTGGTCGTGGCGGGGGTAGAGAGACGACCGGTCGTCGACCGGCGCGCCGTACCACCACCCCCGCCCGTCCCACCGTCACGCCCGCCCCCCACGCCTCTCCCCGCGGCCGACGTCGAACGCCGCCGCCGCCGTCGCCTCCGCCGTCCTCCTCCGCCCCGTTCGGCACCTCTCACTCCGGGCTCGGGGGGCCGGGGCACGCGCCGGGGTGCGCGCGCGTCGTTTCAGCGGGTATACCAGCTTCCGCAGTGTGACGTCTATTTTGAGCGCCGAAAAAATAATATCAAATAATTTAATTAATATTTTAATATTTCAAGATCACAATAATCTTCAAATTTAGAACTAAAATAATATAAAAACTAACACAAATAAAACACACTTCAATTAAATACAAAAAAAAAAAATTAGTAATTTATTTTCCTAAGCCAATCAGAGCCGCATTATAAGGATGAAAGAGCCGCATGAGGCTCCGGAGCCGCGGGTTGCCGACTGCTGGCATAGCCTGACTGCTGTGTTCAAAGCAAATTTGAGAAAAACGAAGTATGCAACCATTGCTTAAATCCACTATAGGCTGAGTACTAGTTTACCTTAGATGTGCACTTTATAATGTTATATTGCGCTGTTTTGATTCCATAAAAGAGCTGTTCAAGCAGCTGTTGTGTGACAAAATATTTTTCACTGTTGTTGATGGACAGTAATATTGTGTGAGAGATAATGTGTGAATAACTGCTCCAAGTGAAAAATGTTAATGTAAAATTGAAAATCAAAATTGTTATTTCAGTAAATACTGTATTTGCATTTTGCACATAGAAAACTGATTCATGATTCCATGTTGATGAGAGCATTAAAATGGGGGAAAATAGGACAAACAATATAAAAGGAAATTCAGAAACGATAAAAAATGCGTGAGTAATCATGATTAATTTTTAGTTAATTTGAGTTAATTATGACAGTTGAGTTTTTAATTAGATTAAATATTGTAATCGTTTGACAGTTCTAATATATATATATGTATATATGTAATATATGTAATATTATATATATATGTAATATTATATATATATATATATATATGTAATATATGTAATATATATATATATATATGTAATATATGTATATATATATATATATATATGTAATATTTTTAATCTTTATATATATATATATATTAGAGCTGTCAAACGATTAATTTCCTTTTAATCTAATTAAAACTCAACTGTCATAATTAACTCAAATTAACTGCAAAATTAATCATCATTATAAAGTGCACATCTAAGGTAAACTAGTACTCAGCCTATAATGGATTTAAGCCATGGTTGCATACTTCGTTTTCTCAAATTTGCTTTGAACACAGCAGTCAGGCTATGCTGATTCTGTTGGTCCTTCTTGCTCGGAAGTCTCTCCACGGTTTTGTGTCGACATCATTTCGGATTCTTGTAATGGAGGCTCTCGCTGGCAATCTCTCGTTCTGTACTTTTTGGATCATTTATTGGAGCACTTTGCAGCAGAAGTAGGAGTAGTAGTAGTTGTAACAGAAGTATCAGAAGCAGGTAATAACCTAAACTACACATAAATGCAGTAAAAAATTAATATATCTATCTTTCTGCATCGCAATGTAAATATGTATATAATTGACATTAATGAATACCTTTATCTAACAATACGTTTAATAAATAATGTAATCAACCCTGATTTCACTATGTATCATTATCGTCATCATTATTCATTGTTTTAAGCGTAAGAAACCATTCAACACAAACATAAAGTCGAATCGAACAAAGAACTACAAGTCCCAATACTCAATCCCGGAAGTGGGCGCGGCATGAACATATCAAGTCGAATCGAACAAAAGAACTACAAGTCCCAAAGGTCCAACCCGGAAGTGGAGCGCCGGCTGCAACGCAATTTACTTCTTTAAACGTCAGATTGCAGACGGACAAACATGACAACTATGCAACAAAGGAGCTAAATAAAGACACCCCTGTTCTAGCAACATTTTAGCCCACGCTGTTTAAATTGCCGATTGCTTCAGCAACTTTGTTCTTTGTCGTGTCGTCCATTTTCTTCGCTTTGAAATGATCCATAGCCGTCTGTCTGAGACGAGGGGGGCGGACAACTCACGCAGCGGTGTGCTTGGCCATTAATTAAGTGGTATTTCAGACTCGACGTGCTATGATGATAGCTCAGTTTACGACTGCAAAACATCCAGGTCATTTTGGTCTTGTCAGTGGAACAATCTGGCAACTTTTTAAAAGTAAACTTTCCATTCATAAACTATTTAAATATCCGTTTTCGGTGTCTCGCGCTGCCGTGGCTGGCAAAACAAACGTGCGTGGGCTTGTGCAGCGCGCTTGATGTTTTGTTTCTGGTTTATTTATAGAGCAACGTCACATCCGCTGTGACGTCTGTCGCGTTAATCTCGCGAGAAAATTTTTGATCCCGATAAAATTCATTTAAATTAATGTCGATAAAAACGCGCTAAACTGACAGCTCTAATATATATATATATCACTGTGTGCCGCTGCCCTTGTCACTAATATGAATCTATTAGGACTAGCTAGCTGTGATCATGGTTAGCCTTAAGTAGCTTTCATCTAACGTCCAACTCATCTGTCAGTTTCCACTGCCCCTGAGCCAGTGAGCCATTATGTCACTGGAGCTACCGAAAACGCAGCGGCGGATTGTCACGCATACTATAAATCGCAATTATCTTCCATAGTATTTGTACTTGATTCCAACCTGTGTGAGCAATACAATACATCTTTATTCATATGGCACTTTCACAACAGTGTGTAAAATAACAAGGCCTCAACTTAGGATACCTACCTTGAAGTTTGGAACAAGGAGTACACGCTTGAAATAATTGGTAAACCATTACTACTGGGTGGGCTGCTAGCTAGAAAGAGAAAAAAGGACATGTTCATACTTTTTAGCAATTTGCTTTGACTAAAACAAACTTACGCAATTGCTCTGTGTGTTTAGTTTGGCTACGTGTGAACGCCATTTTAAGAAAGCCTAAGGAGCACCAAACAAATAGACTGAGGCCAGTGTGGTAGAGCAGGCTTCGGTTGAGATATGAATTAACCAACTTTGTCAAGTAGCCAGCTCGCATTTCTGAAAGGAAGATTTGCAGTTTCCACATACACAATACGCCACAAATTAACAACGTGACAAGACAAATTGGATCCAAACGCAATTTCACTTTTAGCTGAAAAAGGAAAAACCCTCTTTGCTTGAGATTATGCCATTACTGTGTTGTTATGGGTTTAAAATGCAATATTATGGGCATCATATCTCAGGTTCCTGCTCTGGGGTGGCATGCCCAAACAATCAGGTTGACTTTTAGACCAATCATAAACATACGTGCATGATTTCAAATCTATATTTCTTTAAAACTACAACTCACAAACAGCGGCAATCCCTGGAGAAGAAGAAGTTTCCAGTTCTAACACCCTGCTCAACCTACTCCATGAGGTCGTGGGAGTAGATGGCGAATGGATGATCTGGAGATAAAAATGATTTTAAAAAAAGACATGAATGGGGACATCATGGAAATGTCACTTTTGGTTGCTTGTATAGAAATAGTTGGGTCTCTTTAGCATCTGTCAATTAATCACGTGTAAAAACAAGTAAATATTTTGCAATGGGCGTACCAACATATCCATATTCTGGAACATTACCGAATAAGAATATAATAGTAAATATGCATACAGTGAACCCCGTCAAGTAGCGTGTGATGTCAGCGAGTCTGCATGGGAGTGTCTCAGTGAGCTATGGATGACAACAGCGGCTGGGTATGTTGTTCATTGCATTTATGTGTTTTACCGTTCTCTCAACGTTTTGTCAAGTGCATTGCTGACTGTGGCTCTCCTATCCCACATGGAATAGTATTTCAGTAAGTTAAGTGGAGCTTCGTTCCATTATTTCATTTGCAAACTCAGGTAAAGTTCTCCATTGAAATGAAAAGGAATGCAATTCATCTGTTCTAGCTGCTCCAAAAAGTTAGATTTACTTTTTTAATCATTGATATTATTTCCATACGGAACGTAAAGAAGTAAGTGAAAACAGCCTTTATGATGATCAAATAACAGTGTGTTCCCTATCAAATTACTATTCAACATCATAAGGCTTCCTTATACATCACTGGGGAAATGCTGCGCACAGTTTGTCTTTATACTCTCGCGTTGTTTTGAAAACGTGTTTCAGTTTCAATTTAAGTCTGAGGTTGTCGCTATGGCTGGGATTGGGTAGGACAGGACAAGGTGGAGTTTTCTCGACATTTTCTGGCCATTTCCTGACAATGTTTTTACTTTGCGGGACAAGGTACAGAGCGACAACAATTGAGACCATGCCTGCTATAACAAAAGGACCTATATGACTCGATGATGCATTCAACTGCATTGTGAAATAATAAACCTTGCTTGAACCTGCTAAGTAGCTGTTGCTTGTTTCGGAGGAATCATGCTCTGCTTGTAAGAACACTTCAAAAATATCACAGAAAATAATCAGCATTTTTTTTTTACTATTTGTGAGCTCGATAATATGGAGGGTTCACTGCAGCCCATAGGTGAATGGAACACACCTTTTGTTGTAGCTTGCGTTTGAGGTCATTCTGCTGCTGTTGAAGCGCCTGACTTTGCACCGGCATCTTATTTTGCCGTTGCTCTTGCATACGCCGTTGATTCTCCTCAACCTAATGTAAAAACTCATTTAAACGCAATGCAAAAACAGCTCCGCATACACAAACAGTTTTGGAACGTTAGGAAAAATAAACATTGATTGCTGGACTTGCTCTTACCGTCTGCTTACTTTTTAGCTTCTTTTTGTCTTCCCTCTCTCTGTAATAAATACATACAGTATACTGTATCACAAACGGTCAGATCGTAACAATTTTATCAATGATTAGAAGGAAAAAACAAAACACGCATACTTTTGCTTGTAAGTTTTTGTGTATGAAGGTTGGTCGTCATCGGAGTCCTCAGCCTCTTCTTCAACCTCACAATTCCTGGCAAAACACGTAAATAGTACTGAAATCATGGGATTAAAGACTTGAGTCAAATGAAAATCCTTAGAAGCTGTTTTTTCTCCGAGAGACCAACACACCCGTAATTCCCCGTAACGTGAACGGAAGGAATTTAGAGTAGGGTAACTGAAGGTCAGTCAGGAGGTTTAACGGCTCAATGATTCAGAAACCTTTGTCAACTTAAGATAGCATTTGATTTGGAAAAAGCCAGTGAGGAAGTTACCATAAGAAAACATTTACAAAAATTGGACCAGTGATGACAATATCAATGAAAGCTCTACTTTCAGCCATTAAACCCACAAACGTACTACAAGTTTATTCTCTTACAATTAAGAATTCATTCTTATGAAAAAAAAACTTTTTCTAGTAACATAACTTTACTGTCAAAAAAATAATGCTTGATTCTCCTTATATTTATTCTTAGAACATTTTGTTTTCTACTGCAATTATTATATTATTATAACCATAATTATATTCTCATATTGCAATGTTTTTCATGGAGTAGAGTGTGTGACCTTTGCCTTGTAGTATTACATAGTATTACTTTGGTTCCAGTTGTAGACCTAATATGCCTTCAGTAATAGTAGCTTGGGGAAGTATTTAGTTTATGATGTATTGTCTGGACACATCCTGATAAAAATGAATACCTGAACTGAGGATCAGGATTCATATGACAGAACCAGCTGTCTGGCAGCCTGCTGCAGTCGATCGCGTCAGGCAGTTTGCGCCATTTCCTGCAGTGTTCACACATTACCCAGTTTTGATCCGGACGCTTGCTGAAAACAAAAAAACAGAAGTACAATAAATCAAGCAGGCTAGGGATCTTCAGCCTGTCTTCGCCTGCAAAAGATGTTTCCTAAATGCTGCGTTTGCATCAGCTTGTGATTCAAATCATCAGTGGACATCAAACATTCAAATCCCATCAATATTTCAATGGGACATTCAGCATCATGGAAAATAACAACCAGCCCACACCAAAATTCTCCACTTCTGACATGATCAACTAGGCTGGGCGAGATCCAGAGCCCCTTTCAAGCAAAACGCAGAAACCCCATTAATGCAATTTTTTTTTAATGAAAAAAATGGACATACGAGTCTTTCACTGGACAGCAACAACATGCTGTATATGCTATATTGTCAAGCCAAAAGGTAAGCGGAGCTGCACTGAGTTTTTGATCCTCAACTTGTGTCATGATTCGGTTTGGGACCAACAGGTGCCACTGCAGGGCTCTCCCTGAGCTGCACACCTGTTGGTCATTTGGCAATTAGTGCTTTAAAAGGACTCCCACCCCGAGCATTCAGTGTCGGGTCATTGTAGCTTTTTGCCACTGTCATGATTGTTTGTTACTGTTTGTCTGCTGCTGTCAGGTTTGTTTCAATTATGTTTCTGTTAGAGTTTTTATCTTCAGTCATGCGTTTTGTTTGATACTTTGGACTTTGTTTTGGATTTAGTTTTCTGTGTTTTATTAAATACAATTCGTCTAGTACACCCTGCTCCTTCCTCCTGCCTGCTTCTTGGGGTCCACCACCACCATGCAACGTGACAGAATGACCGAACCACCTGGATCCCGCAGGTACAAAGGACTGGTCCCTATTCCACCATGTGCCTGGCGGAGCACGTCTGCGGCCTACACCCTTTTCCCCTTCAGGCAGTGCTGGTGATGCAGCTGTCCTGTTTTCGTCTCGTCAAGCGCGCGTCTACGGTGGGCGAGCCCGTCGCGTCCACGTTGAGCGAGGCTCGTCACGTGTCTGTTTGAGCTGAGTCACATTCACGTCGACGACGAGCCGTGCCACGTCGCCCACGTCAGGACGAGCCCCTGTTCACGTCCGGCTGTCCCATGTCCCCGCTACGTCGAGCTCCGTCCACGTCAGGCCAAGCCCAGCCAAAAGGTCGCCGTCGCTTTTGTTCCTGTTCTCGGCGGCGAAGGTCGCCGTCGCTTTTAGTTCCGTTCGGCGAGGCAAGGGTTGCCATCGCCGCTCCTGTTCCTGGCGGCGAAGGTCGCCGTCGCTTTTGTTCCTGTTCCCGGCGAGGCGAAGGTCGCCGTCGCTTTTGTTCCTGTTCTTCGGCGAGGCAAGGATTGCCATCGCTTTTAGTTCCCGTTCCCCGGCGAGGCAGCCTTTTGGACAACTTTGGGACGTCTGGGATCCGTCCCTTGAGGGAGGGGTACTGTCATGATTCGGTTTGGGACCAACAGGTGCCACTGCAGGGCTCTCCCTGAGCTGCACACCTGTTGGTCATTTGGCAATTAGTGCTTTAAAAGGACTCCCACCCCGAGCATTCAGTGTCGGGTCATTGTAGCTTTTTGCCACTGTCATGATTGTTTGTTACTGTTTGTCTGCTGCTGTCAGGTTTGTTTCAATTATGTTTCTGTTAGAGTTTTTATCTTCAGTCATGTGTTTTGTTTGATACTTTGGACTTTGTTTTGGATTTAGTTTTCTGTGTTTTATTAAATACAATTTGTCTAGTACACCCTGCTCCTTCCTCCTGCCTGCTCTTTGGGGTCCACCACCACCACGCAACGTGACAACTTGATCCTAAACACGAAATGTTGGAAAAGCCAAAATACGTCCCCTTTAAATAATTTTCTTCTCTCAATGTGAAAACAGGACAGATAAACCTGACAATGCGATAACTACATATAAAACTGAAAAAATAAAACAAAAAGAAACAAAAAGAAAAAGTAATCAAATTTCATGATTCTGGATACACACATTTGGTTTTGTTCAATACAAACCTGATCTCACCTACTTCCACCACTTTGCCGGGGTTGCCACGAGTCAGCCTGAAGCGGATTTCATTGCAATATTCATCCAGTTTGATTGTCAAACTGCTCATTGTTTTTCTGTTTAAAAAAAAAAAAATCAAGCAGATCAACTGATGTTGATGTCCTGTGATTAGCTCACAATGGCCACATTTCAAGATATCGTAGGCACTCTTTACCTGTACTTGTCGTTCTCAATAAAGCTTTGCTTGTTGTGCATGGGCTCCAGGAAGTTGCACTCTATGATCCCGATAACACCAACACCTTTGCTGTTTGCCTGTGACATGTCAACAGAGGTATAAAGAGTTTAAGGGCTGAAGTATTCCCCTACCCTACTGAGTGGCAAACAAGTTCGACTGTTTTTTTTTTAAGGCAGCAAATGTTGCATTCTCATCAGGGTTCATCAGGATTCAGTCAAGGTCGCAGATGTTTGCCAAACGGTCGCCAGACATTCACCTGGACTTTTTCTGTCACGAAAAAGAAAAACATTCAAACTGATGCCGAACGCATTGCAAACGACCTTGAATGAACCCTGAGATTTCCTGGACAAGTTAATAAAGGTCTTGAGATAGATTTATTAAATTTCAATTTCAAAGTTTTACCCAGGAACTAAAACGTTTTTAACAATGGTGAGCAACCAGATGCGCTGACTTTCATTGACAGCCATTTCAAAGTTCTTCTGACTTGGACCTTCAGGAGCAATAGTTCTGACCCAATTGAATTGAATTTGTAATTGAAATAATTTTAGCAATGGCACTGTTTTCAAATAAACAGATTTAAAATTCATCCTCACAGGGTCGGCCTGATGTCTATGGTGCAAGCGAGTTGGCATTAAGCATCTCAGGTGATTATAATATATTTTATTTAAATTGTATTGTAATGTATATTTCAGATTTTTGTCATGTTATGAGATACTGCTTCTGAACTGTGCTAGCTGAATGTGGTGCAGTTGTTCGGTTATACTTGTCTTTTTGTATCGATGGTTCCTAAAACAGCGATGTGATAGTGGTTGTGTTAAGATTTGAAAATACATTGGGTTCGTCCCATGTATGAAATGTACGGCCTGACGCAGCTTTTGTCACTTATCAGGGCCCAAGAAGACCCTGCCTGGATAGGTAGCACTTTCAAGAGTTCCAGCAATCTTTGGGTTTGCAGCGCTGTACACATGTGAAAGAAACAAGAGCGATCGATCGTCCCTGGTGCTTTATACATATTGTGTTGCTAACATTCACAAGTCAAGACATGGGAAAAAAAACAACATTAATTTCAGTCGATTACTGATGTTGCAAAACTCACCTTGAGTTGGCAACCAATGCGCTCATAGGCCTTTATGAGACGGTTCTTGTGATACATCATGATGCCATAGTGGTCTCTACTTTTGGTGTTGTAACCAAAAGTAATGGGGACTCTTTTGGTCTGTCATACAATTTAAGGAAATTAAATTGGCACAGCTGACATTCTCACATAATTACATGATCAAAACGAGAGGATACAAGAGACATGGGCTTATAGTGGTCTGTTTTGCTGTTGGCCAGACTTTTGACAATCAGCTGAGTTTTCACCTTCTGACCTCGTATAACAACATGCATGCGAGGTTTCAGGTACAAGATACTGCAGTACGCCTGTACGCATGGAAAACAAAAAATAAATAAAAATACAGTAAGATATACTGCACATAACGTGCCATATTATGTCAATGGTTGATGTCATACTGTACAATTACTGTGTGAGGCAATGCTTCTTACCCGTAGTGAGTATACACTCTCAGGTACATGTGAGGGGATTCTCTCACCAGGTTGGGTGAAGTCCTCATAGACATCAGACGGAATTTGAATATCGTACCGGTCTGTCTGAAAATCAAACTCCAATGCACCAGTGGATGTCCTGACAGAAAGAAAATAGATCAATTGGGATCAGAATTCTAAACAACACAATGACTTTACAGTTTTAAAAATATGACGGTGCCATTTAAAAATTTGTTTTTACTAATGTTAAACATTGGCCATAATTAATAACTCAAAATATTTTGAAAAAAATTGATGGCCAATGTGGCCAATATGCTTAAATGGCAAATTACTCAACCTGATGCCCACACTCTACCTATTAGAAGAAATCATATGAACTGTTAACCTGCGTAGGTTCCAGATGATGATGCGTGTTCCGGTCGTGGTGGTGGAGCAGGTAGATGTGATGGCGCTGATCTCAGTGAGCAGGTCTGTCTCTGTCTTGAAGGGAGAATAGTGCAGAATGTCTTGCAGACTGGCTTTGTGCTCTTCTTTTACATGCAGTACAGAGTGCGTCAAGGACAAAAGATCATAGACCAAGCTGAGTAGAAATATGACCTAATAAATAGGTACATCTCAAATTAAAATGGTAGGAAAACTGTCAGTAGTTCAGGAAAAATTATTTTAAAAATAATAATTTTTAAAAATCAGTTACCGGTACATATATTTACGACAAACAGTAAAATATTTCATTATTTTACTTTTTATAATTTAGAATTTAAAGCCAACAAAATTCAAAATTCACCAGCTAAAAAGTGTGAATCCCGCATGACGAACAATGAAATTATTTTTTAATAAGCCTTCTGAAAAGTACTGTATTGTGTTGATTGACGAGTTTTTCTATTGAGATGCACCTCGTGTATAGAAAAGGATATAGTTGCGGTTTGTGTGCTCAAAGCAAACAATGGGCACGATTATCTGTTTGGCGTTGATCTCTTCCAGGTACGTTTGAGAGAGCATCCCGACGCACGACGCATTGTTGGACCTGGAAAAGACTAATGCGTCTTTCCCGAGACGCATGGATCCAGATTTGAAACCGTTGCCATACATCCCGATGGGCTCCACACCATTTACGGCAACTTTGTCGCTGTAGCCGAAGCTTAAAAAATACAGAAAGACGCACATGTGAAACAAATTGCAGTTTTACAAAAATAAACAACCAGATAGAAGTATAATTCTAATTACCGATCAGCAGTAGAGCTTGAGCAAGGCTTTGCAAATAATAATGTTCAGTTTTGATTGGCTGACTGTGACAGGGAGGTATTCATTTAACAATATGTTCACTATTGCCCTTGTAGTTTGCATTATTGTGTTGAATTATACCGAGTGACATTTCTTGTACATAATATATAAAAGAAATATATATGTGGTTTAGCATTAAAACGGGTAAAATATTAGACACAGCTCTAAATGTGTAGACAGAAATGTAAATGCAACTCTTTTATTGGGTTTCAATATGATTGTACTAGTGTACTAAATATTGAAGCACTATTCCTCTGCAACAGATCAGAGGCACCTTTTTAACTACATTGTATTTTAAAGAAGAAGAAGCTGAACTACAATTATCACTCAATGCAACACGGGTATAGAAAGAGGAGTTCAGAACATTCAACAAGATTCTCAAATTCTCATATCCATTTAGAAATGATAGTGGAGACAATAATTGATTGATCGTATTTTTTTGCCTTACTCATTTCCGGAAACTAGTTAAAAGTCCGTTCGTAGTCTCCATGTTCAAGGTGTGGGTACCTGAGCATTTTGTGCATGGCCTCGTGGTCCAAACCATTCCCATTATCCATGAAACTGAGGCATTCATGTCCTTTGACAACAGTCTTATCGATCCAGAATGCATCGGCCTGGACATCTGGATCGCAGGCATTGTCTGTCAAAATGAATGAGAGCAGCTGTTTGTTTTCTTGTTAACAGCAAGTAGTGTTGGCGGAATAAAAGAATGAATAATGACAATTGGCACTTATATATCTTGAAAGGCATCATGGTCTGCAATTCAAGTAAACTTGGAATGTCGAAATCGTAGGGCAATGCAGCATTTCGCAAAAACATTAAGCATTCAGTTTGTATGTGCCTAGTTCACTCCTTTCTATATTGTAAAGCTTTATGCAGTATGTCAACAATATATGCATGCAAGGTACAGGTATTATTTTGGTCCATCTGGGGTCAACATTCTGACTTTCTACACTGTAGTATCTGCCTTTCAAAGACTGACTGGGCCTGTTATCTATGAATGATAACACAGGTCTATTGCAATTTTAAATCAGAGATGGCTTTATGTGTCGTTATGTCTCCTAGTCTCCTAACCCTATGTACAGTATATGACCCTTCGCCCTTCCGATTTTAGATTTTTTTGGGGGGGGGGGGGGCATTTTATACTCAAGAAATTACAGTAAGTAACTGAGATTTTTTTTCTTTCTCGTATTCCACTTAGGTTATGGTGACTTTCTTTCTTGTATTCCACTTAGGTCGTGATGACTCACCTATGAGCTCAGCAATGGCACTGAAAGGCCAGGTGTGGCTGGTAGAATTGGTATGAAGGTACTTGGGAGAAAGCTGCAAATGAAGCAAAAACAATGACAACACATCTTCAGTAAACATGTCTGTGAAACTTGTCATTTATCCCACGAAACACATTTTATTTCAGATTTGGTTTCTTGTCAGTTCAGCACAATATGGCTAAAGATGGTGATGACAATGAATTATGATGTCATACTGATAAACCCTTTAAAGTAGCTTTCATTAAAAAACAAAAACAAAGCAAGAAGATGATATTCCAGCAAAGCAAGATCCGTACTCGGCTGTCAGTACATTTGGGTGGACAAATGCAACACTCCTTTCTTCTGAATCCACCCTGTCGCAAACATGCACTTAGGTCAAATTAACAGAACATGACATTGACTGTGTGGGACTTCTTCACTGTTTTGAGGAAGACATTTTGTGAATTCCTTGCACCAAATGTTCTGCAAACAATCCACAAGTGAGAGGCCTAACAAACTTCAACACAACAGCGTCTCCAGGTGCAACAACTTCAACAAATCTTATCAGCCACTCAAACACGGTCATCACTCAAGCAGTATTTTCATAGATTACAAAGAAACTGCCTGAAAGCCAGTCACAAAGAAAGACTTGTTCACGTTGCCGCAGCTTTTGGAAAAGTATTCAACTTTGTACCGGAGAGGATCTGAGGGCTCACACAACCTCTGATTTCATCATGGAAATGATGGTGGTTGACACCCAACCCTTTGCCATCGTTGAGGACACTGGCTTTTGTTGGCCAATAAACCATTTGACGCCACGGTTTGTACTTCCTAGCTGCGACTATTTTTCAAAAGAATGTTTGCCAACAAAATATGACGTAATCGCCAGACTCTTGCGTATGCTGATAGAGGGAAATAAGTACATCAGAGTTTATTAAGATTTTGGATGTGTGATTTTAGACTTGCTAGCTTGCTACGCATGATGCATAGTGGCTGGATGAACATTTCCTGAATTATGAATAATAACACCTAATAATAATTAGTGCCGGGCCAATAATAATATTAATACTATATAATAATATTATGATTTTTTTAGGCTGTCAAACGATTAAAATATGTAATCTAATTAAAAACTCAACTGTCATAATTAACTCAAATTAACTAAAAATTATTCATGATGACTCACGCATTTTTTATCGTTTCTGAATTTCCTTTTATATTTTTTTGTCCTATTTTCCCCCATTTTAATGCTCTCATCAACATGGAATCATGAATCAGTTTTCTATGTGCAAAATGCAAATATTTACTGAAATAATTTCAATTTTCAATTTTACATGAACATTTTTCACTTGGAGCAGTTATTCACACATTATCTCTCACACAATATTACTGTCCATCAACAACAGTGAAAAAAATATTTTGTCACACAACAGCTGCTTGAACAGCTCTTTTTATGGAATCAAAACAGCGCAATATAACATTATAAAGTGCACATCTAAGGTAAACTAGTACTCAGCCTATAATGGATTTAAGCAATGGTTGCATACTTTGTTTTTCTCAAATTTGCTTTGAACACAGCAGTCAGGCTATGCTGATTCTGTTGGTCCTTCTTGCTCGGAAGTCTCTCTACGGTTTTGTGTCGACATCATTTCGGATGCTTGTAATGGAGGCTCTCGCTGGCAATCCGTAGTGGAGTTGTTCATTTAATTCCGTTTTTCACGGCCCCCTGAGTAGGGATTGTCGGTCAGCATGGAAGGATCTCTCATTCTGTACTTTTTTGATCATTTATTGGAGCACTTTGCAGCAGAAGTAGTAGTAGTGGTAGTTGTAACAGAAGTATCAGAAGCAGGTAATCCCCTAAACTACACATATATGCAGTAAAAAATTAATATATCTATCTTTCTGCATCACAATGTAAATATGTATATAATTGACATTAATTAATACCTTTATTTAACAATACGTTTAATAAATAATGTAATCAACCCTGATTTCACTATGTATCATTATCGTCACCATTATTCATTGTTTTGAACGTAAGAAACCATGTCATTTATCCCATCGAACAAAAGAACTACACGTCCCAATAGTCAATCCCGGAAGTGGAGCGCCGGCATGATTAACCCCAGCTGCAACGCAATTCGACAGCACAGGGACCTACGCAAGGATCCTGTTTGTGGATTTCAGCTCTGCGTTCAACACCATCATACCGGAACTCCTCACCCCCAAACTTCTCCACCTCGGTGTGTCCCCTACGATCTGCCAGTGGATCCTCAGCTTCCTGACGGGACGGACACAACAGGTGAGACTGGGAGCGACAACATCATCAACACGCACCACTAGCACTGGAGCCCCACAGGGATGTGTCCTCTCTCCACTGCTCTTCTCCCTCTACACAAACGATTGAACCTCAACAAGTCCAGCTGTCAAACTCATAAAGTTCGCAGATGACACCACGGTCATCGGTCTCATCAAAGACGGCGACGAGTCTGCGTACCGACAACAAGTGGAGCAGCTGGAGCTTTGGTGCAGCCGACACAACCTCGGGCTGAACACGCTCAAGGCGGTAGAGATGATCGTGGACTTCAGGAAACATCCTTCTCCAGAGTTGCCCCTCACACTATCCAACTGCCCTGTGTCAACCGTCGAGACCTTCAAGTTCCTGGGAATCACAGTCTCCCAGGACATGAAGTGGGAAGTCAACACCATCTCCATCCTGAAAAGGGCCCAGCAGAGGATGTACTTCCTGAGGCTGCTGAGGAAGCATGGCCTGCCACAGGAGGTGCTACGTCAGTTCTACACGGCAGTCATCGAATCAATCCTGTGTTCTTCCATCACGGTTTGGTTTGGGGCCGCCACAAAGAAGGACAAAATCCGACTTCAACGGACAATTAGGACGGCGGAAAAAATCATTGGCACCGCCCTACCCAGTCTTGAGGACTTGCACACTGCAAGAATCAAGACAAGGGCACGGAAAATCCTCCTGGATCCCCCGCATCCTGCCCATCACCTTTTCCAGCTACTCCCCTCAGGCAGGCGCTACAGATCCATGCGCACCAAATCCAGCAGACACTTAAACAGCTTCTTCCCTCTAGCCATTAACTCCATAAACAGTCACTGAAGTAGTCACTCTTCTTGTACAACAAATATTGTATCTCTCTAAAATGGTTTAATGATTTTCTGCACCAACTGTACAAACTGTCATAGTATTGTATTCTACCACTGATCACTTTAGCTCTGCTTGAAACTATGGTTCACTTACATTATGAAATGTCCTTCCATACCCATTTGTCATTTGTCATGTTCTTGTTTATGATGATACTAATCAGCGTGTATACCGGAGACAAATTCCTTGTGTGTTCTACATACTTGGCCAATAAAGATGATTCTGATTCTGATTCTGACATCTGACTTGATAAGAAGCACACACGTAGCTTAACATTGAGCCATGCCGACGACGAAGGGAGTGTATTCACTCACGAAACAAAACGCTATTTATACATCGCGCGAACGGTCACCTGTCAGTGGCAGCCCCGCCCCTCTTAAAGCGCCAGGTCAATCCAACAGGAGTCGTTCGATGCAATGCGAATTATTTCAGCTTGAGTGGAGCTGTGGACAATGTTGACAGGCTTGCATGCAGTAGCCATATATTTAGCGATGGCTTCAGCAAATTTGTTCTTCGTGTCATCCATTTTCTTCGCTTTGAAATGATCCATAGCTGTCTGTCTGAGACGAGGGGGCGGAGTACGTACGTCAGCTGTGTGTTTGGCCATTAAGTGGGATTTCAGACTCGACGTGCTATGATGATAGCTCGGTTTACGACTGCAAAACATACAGGTAACTTTGGTCTTGTCAGTGGAACAATCTGGCAACTTTTTAAAAGTAAACTTTCCATTCATAAACTATTTAAGTATCCGTTTTCGGTGTCTCGCGCTGCCGTGGCTGGCAAAACAAACGTACGTGGACCTGTGCAGCGCGCTTGATGTTTTGTTTCTGGTTTATTTATAGAGCAACGTAACATCCGCTATGACGTCTGCCGCGTTAATCTCGCGAGAAAAATTTTGATCCCGATAATATTCATTTAAATTAATGCCAATAAAAATGCGCTAAACTGACAGACGTACTGACATACATATATATATATATATATATATATGTTATCCGGGGCCGGGTCGCGGGGGCAGCAGCTTAAGCAGGGAAGCCCAGACTTCCCTCTCCCTAGCTACTTCTTCTAGCTCTCCTTGGGGGATCCCGAGGCATTCCCAGGCCAGCTGGGTGACATAGTCTCTCCAGCATGTCCTGGATCGTCCTCGGGGTCTCCTCCCGGTGGGACATGCCCGGAACACCTCACTAGGGAGGCGCTCAGGAGGCATCCGAATCAGATGCCCCAGCCACCTCATCTGGCTCCTCTCGATGTGGAGGAGAAGCGGCTCTACTTTGAGCCCCTCCCGGGTAACCGAGCTTCTCACCTTATCTCTAAGGGAGAGCCCGGACACCCTGCAGAGAAAACTCCTTTTGGCCGCTTCTATCCGGGATCCCTTTCTTTCGGTCACGACCCATAGCTCGTGACCATAGATGAGGGTTGGGACGTAGATCCACCGGTAAATTGAGAGCTTCGCCCTTTGGCTCAGCTCCTTCTTTCCCACGACAGACCGATACAACGTCCGCATCACAGCAGATGCTGCACCGATCCACCTGTCGATCTCTCGCTCCCTTCTGCCCTCACTCGTGAACAAGACCCCAAGATACTTAAACTCCTCCACTTGGGGCAAGATCTCCTCCCCGACCCGGAGAGGGCACTCCACCCTTTTCCGACTGAGGACCATGGTTTCAGATTTGGAGGTGCTGATCCTCATCCCGACCGCTTCACACTCGGCTGCGAAATGCTCCAGTGAGAGCTGGAGAGCCCTGCCAGCAGTACCACATCATCTGCAAAAAGCAGAGATGCAATACTGTGGCCACCAAAGCGGACCCCCTCAACGCTTCGGCTGCACCGAGAAATTCTGTCCATAAAAGTTATGAACAGAATCGGCGACAAAGGGCAGCCATGGCGTAGTCCCACTCTCACTGGAAACGATTCTGACTTATTTATATATAGATAGATAGATAGATAGATAGATAGATAGATAGATAGATAGATAGATAGATAGATAGATAGATAGATAGATAGATAGATAGATTTATATATATTTGCGTTTGGTACAAGTGTGTTCCGACTATAGCTCTTTTCCAGATCATCTTTACGTTATGAGACCTATTTTATTGGGTAACACCTGTATTAAGTTAAACTGTACTGTACACTTATAGAACACTTTCAGAGATATTGCTGGAGGCTACATTTATTAATAATAATGTAATTAGTTGTAGTGCTTGCTCCTTATCTCATCGCTTATGCTAATTTAGACGTCGTGTTTGAGCAGACAGCGTTTTAAATTCAGCTAAAGGAATTCGGCCGTTGATGAACGGCGATATGTCGTGAAAACAATGTAAATAGATTGCTGCAGCTGAGAAATCCCTTATTTTCGGCTACTTACAGTGCTCAGAGGAATGCCGCGGTCCTGCCGTACAGCCATTGCAGTTCTGGGCGGCGGAAGTGACGTCTTACAGGACATCCAATCATTTAAGTGCAAACATTAATGTCAATGCTGAAAACGTTTATGTACTGTGTAAATGCAAATAAGTGTGACTTTTACGTGTGTTTACCATGCGATATAAGTATAATCGATCTTGTTTTAGTTTTTTACTTACACATGGCTAGCATTCTTTTAACTGTCCTTCGTTACTCAACATACGGTCAGTTTCGTTTTCCACGGATTTCAGAGTTTAAAAAAACGGAGTGAAAACAGATGTACCGTGTTGATGAAAAGTATGACTTTTACATGTTTTTAGCATGGGATATAAATATAACCGATCTTGCTATTTATTTTTGTACTTACACATTTCTAGCACGTGCACACGTGTACGTGTGTGGACAAAAATGAATTTATTAGAAGCAAAAGACCACATCGAAACAAGTGTGGTGACAATAGTTCTCCCTCTGGTAAATTTTAGAACTGCAGTTGTCAATTGTCGAAGGGGGCACAGTTAATAATTTTGGTTTGATTATCGCTGATCCCGATATTTAAAATACCTGGCCTGGCTGTACCGATTTTATTCCTTCACTATCATTGGCAGACACTTTCGATGTTCCAATTTTGTATTATTGTAAAACAGTGAATATCAGTGTAACAATACAATCGGCTTGTTGTGACTGCACGTGAAGTTCTCTCAAAACTGAAAAGCCAGTTAGTCATCTCACAGCAGAGAACAGCGACTGACTTTTTCATACCTTTGCAGATAGAGATGAGATGAGTGGAGAAAATCGGTTTCATTTTAAGGGATTGGCCTATCACCATTCCCCCCAAATTAAGGAAAACGGCCTTGATACTGATCCTGGCCAATCGATTGGTGCACCCCTCGTCAATTGCGTTGCATGGCATATCAAGATGGGAAATAATTTGCAGCTTTCTATGGCTTTGGGTAAAATAAAATGACATAACCTCTTCATTTAGTAGCATTTTTAATTTCAACTTTAACAAGGTCCTTTCAACAACTGCAATAATTTAAACAATAACACATATCTTAATATAGACAAGGCTAAAACTTAGCAGGAATTGCTAAAAGTAATTTTGGAACACTTAAATCACATTTCCCTTAATACCCAAAATGGCATATAAACAACATAAAATATAAGTATAAACTGGGGGCTATGAGATCCAAAAACAATCAAGAGATACCTTAAGACTAAACGGAACATTCTCGAGGTCAGACACCAGAAGATGACTGTATAGTCGATAAAATTGGTGGTGCTCGTTAGTTGCATTCAAGTATACGGCTACTGAATATTTGAAAGGGGTGCACACCCCAACACCACAATTTAAGGTGCGTGTGGCCAAAACACAACAATGCAAAATAAATCCTATGCGGATCCTTTCTTATAAATTAGTGAGGACAACATTCAAGACGGTCTAAATATACCCCCTCTGCCCCCGCCCCAAAAAAAGCACAATTAAATAGTTAACCGCACAGCCTCTCTGCTTTTTTTTTAAATTACAGATTTGGTGAATTTCTGTGTAAATCTTTTTAAAATGTTCAAATAAATTGCAGTTTTCATATGTAGCAGTTAACAAAAATGCACTGTGCCCATTTTCAGAGTCCCATTCCATTCAATTCTCCATGTCATCCAGGAACTCTTCCTCAATGATACGCTCAAGCCTGTCCAACACGGCGTCTGCACTGGCTGCTGGGTAGTCTGCTACCTGAGCCGGGTGCAATGAGTGATTATGAGTGGGCGGCCCCTGGAAGGAACAGCATAGGGTATAAAGGAAAGGCAACAAGTGGGTGATTGAGGACAAGGAACATTGGGTGAGGAGTGGGAATTCCAGGTGCTCGGTAGCAGATTCCTCACTCAGCCCGTTGAGGGTCTACAAAACAGGTGCACAAAATTCCATTAACTGATTTTGCATTTATCTACAAAGAGTTCAATCTATATCTGATTTTACCCCGTAACGTTGCTGTATTCCCTCCAGTATTCGGACAACGTGGGGCTTGCAATCCTGTTCACCCTCTATCAGCGCACTCTCCGGACCGCTGTACTGGTTCACATCGACTTCTGGAACAAAGGCCCACCGATACCTGCGCACAGAATGTGGTGTCTTTATTGTTTGCTTTGTAAAAGTACAGATGCCTGAATTGAGAATTAGTGTAGCCTCTTGTGCTTGATTTTTTTAAAGCATTTTTAAAGTATTTTTGATTCACATATCACTGAAATAAAAAACACTGTACGGCATGTGAAAACATATTTTAAAAAAATTAAATTCGTCAATATCAACCTATTGCAATATAAAACATCACTTTTTTTTCAATCAGTGAGGAGGAAAATCTGAATCATTATGGAGACATGATCTGAGTAACTGTGGATCACCACTATGCCACCTTGCTACCACATTATTGTGAATTGGAAGCCTCGGTTCTTTCCTAGCCAGAGCCCTCAGAGCTACATTTAATGCTGTGTTGGCAATGAGTGCCCATTACTTTAAAAATCCATTAAAATCCATTACATTTGACCTTGCTTACTGGTATCATGTCTTTTGAGAGACCAAAAAAAAGACAAATTGGCCAATTGTGATATCTGTCTTGATTTTTTTTTTCCAGACTTTTTTGCTGTTGCACACATGTTTTTGGGGAGTTTTCCCATTTTGTATTTGTGTGTTAGACTGTCCCGCACAATCAGTGGCTCAACCCCTCTTAAATGAGGAGCAGGAGTCATGACACAGAATATAGGCCACTACCCAAACAATCAATGTAGCACCACGTCTTCATATGATGACATTCCTTTTCCCAAATAAGAGCGCTTACATCTGAAAGAGTGGTATCCTCTCCGGAGGGAAGGCTAAGGATGTATCCAGAAACTTGCAAGCGGACAGATACATGTCCAACTCTGCCTGGGAGAAATTCACAGGAGCATTTCTGTCGAAGGCTCCACGTACGACTTTAGACAGCCTGGGAACACAATTATTATATTAGTATATATAGCAGTTACCTATAATGACATGGTCAGGATTCTGAGATTTTTAAAAATTAGCTCACTTTGAGACATCTTTTTCAACCAGCAGAGCTTTCTCGAGACGTGCAAATATGCGAATCTGAAAGAAAAATCAAGCAAATGATTATTACAATTATTAGACTGTATGGGCTGTGGTCGAAAATTCTTTAAAATATTTACCAGCTCTGTGACCATTATCGGCCAAAGAGATGTCAGGTGCTGGCAGGAAATCCGCAGCAGAAGAACACGGAACATCAAGAATATCTGAGCGGAAACAGCTGGGCTGGGATTCATTCGTAAAGCCTCCGTGAGGCGCTCTGGTAGGGAACAATTTTGTTCACATCACGACCCATTGATTGGAAATGTAAAAGGGGAACATTTGTAAATTTGCTCACTCACAACAAACTTAACAGTACCCAATTCTGAAATGAACATGCTGTACTGTCAAACAAACATAAAAATTGGAGACTGTTGCAGAGTATCAAACTACCCCGACTGTCCATAAGATTCGCAAATGTCTCACCTTGAATGAGGGGTAGATAGAGATGATACTGATCGAGTTCTCCACTGAACATTGCAAATGCCTGCCGCTTGAGGAGCATGGGTTTCTGGTCGACATTGGCAAACAGCTTCAAAGAGCCACTTTGCATGCCTACGATAGTCAAAATCAAGTGTGGCGTTCATATAACTGTCCCTTCTCCTGTATCTGCCATGTCATCGAGATGCGTGTACTCACTGATGAGGTCTTTAAACATGGTCTTCTCGTGAGTCAGTAAGTGGTCAATTATGGCTTTCCAACTGGATAGAACACAACACAAAGATTCTTTATTAGACAATCATGCATCATCGCCGTCAAGGAATATAAACAAACATTAAAAGTAAAGATGACGAGGAAAATGTTCATTCAAAAACCTTTCCGATGCAGAAGTGGGGATGCTGTGTGTTAAACATAAAAACAGAATACAATGATTTACAAATCTTGTTCAACCTACAGATACATTGTTTTGAATGAAAGTACAAAGACAAGATATTTAAATTTCAAACTGATAAATTTTCCTGTTTTCCTAGCAAAGAATCTTTAACTTTGAATTCCATGGTTGCAACAAGTTCCCAAAAAGCTGTAACGATGAAAGAGTGTGGTACTAAACTGGTCTGCTCGCAGTCCAGACCTGTCTCCCATTGAAAATGTGCGGCGCAACATGAAGTGTCAAATACGAGAAAGCCCAGCTGAAGCTGTGCATCAAGCAAAAATGGGAAAGACTTTCACTTACAAAGCTTCAAAAATTTGTGCTTTCGGTTCCCAAACATTTACTGAATGTTGTTAACGGAAAAGGCAATTTAACGCAGTGGTAAACATGACGCTGTCCCAGCTTTTTTGGAATGTGTTGAAGCCATAAAATTCTATTCTAGTTATTATTTGCGAAAAATGAATTCAGTTTGAACATTGACTATCCTGTCTTTGTAGCGCATTCAATTAAATATACGTTTAACATGATTTGCAAATTATTGTATTTTTAACACAATGTCCCAATTTCATTGGAGTTGGGTTAGTATATCAATGATCACACTAACCTGGGTGCACAGGAGGCATCCATTGTGAAGAAAAGGGGATCCATGAAGAGCTCAAAAACCTCTTTCCTCCAGGCTCTCTTGGTGTAGGCATAACCACTTAAGCTGCTCAAGAGCTGCGCTCCGGCCTCAAAGCTAGGCATATTGTAGGCACTACAAAGAGAGAACTTCATTTTAGCATCTAACAATGCTAAAGTACCAGTACTTACATGGTGAAAAATAAAATAGTTACCTATGATTCTTCAAGTAGGGGAAAACGTAGTACATTAGACGAGAAATGAGAGGCACTGCTTTCTCCTTCTCGTCACTGCGGTAAACCATATCAAGAAGTGGTGCCAAGACCTACACAAAGAGGGGGAGGAAAAAGGGAAAAAAGACAAAACAAACATTATTCTCCCCGCGGAAGCATGCTGTTATGTGTGTAGCCACCTACACACACACACACACACACACGCACACACATGCAGGCGCACACACGCACACGCTCACACACGCACAAATACGCACACACTTTTCCTAACCATAATGCTAACATTGGCTGCCTTAATGTCATCAACGTGGCAAAATAAATGACGCTGAGACAAGTGAAGCAGTTAGGTCATGAGGAGTGGGCCCAAATAACTGTTGATAGTAGCTCAAGTCTCATCGAGAGTTACAGAAATGAATTGATTGGATGGATGGATCTTTATTGTCATTACACTTTCGTGCAACGAAACATCACTTAACAGGCACGCTCCGCACAAGAAACATGAAAAAAACAATGACGAACATGGGATACAGTGCAAAGGGCCTGTCGGTACTCGCTGTAAAGCGCCCCGAGATCTTAGTTAGAAAGGAAACCACAAGGGGAGGGGAGGGGTAAAAAAAACCACGCTCGAACTATACTCTTCTGAGGATAATTAGAGTACTAGGAGAAAAAAAATACCCAAGCACATTTAACAAGCATATGACAGTTACAACAAGTCACAAGACATAACATATAATGAGGGGATGGATGGAAAGGCGGGGGGGACGCGACGCGGCCCGTCTGACCAACTGCTCAGTCAAAACGAGCGCTCCGCAGATCAAGGTCACGTCACGGGGAAAACAACAGGAACAACAAAGGCGTTGATGATAAGGGCAGGCCGCCGCTGCATCGTCAAGGTCTGCTCATGGAGACAGTCCTGGCTTATCAGTCCTTGGCGAGAAGGAGGGGTGATGGTGGGGACACTAGCTTCCATGCGTACTTTCAGGGAAAAGGTCCAGATAGCGTTGTTTTGTTTTGGGACGCCGCCAACAATTCCAGGTGGCCTTGAGTCCGTGGCTGTATCCCTTCACTGGCGCCGATCAGCCAAATTTTGAAGCTTTTGAAGCTTTTGAAGCTTTTGAGCGCGAATTCCAACTTCTCCATGATGATAACGATCGGACGGAGACGCTCCAGAACCGCATCCATATTGCGGTTGAGCTCAGTCACCGCTTGAGTCTGAGTGTTGGACATTCGCGCTCGACCATCGAGAATGACCGGCAGCTTCTTCACTTCCAATAAAGCTGCTCCTGTCGGTTGAATTTGCGATAGAGCAGGAAACTGCTAACACCAAACAGCAGCATACCTGCTATCAGAAGGCCGATAATGTAGATGTCTTGCTCCTCCTCGACGGACAGTATTGACAGGCACACCATTCTCCGCTTCCTCCAGGGATCTAGGGTGTACCCGGCAGCAAGCGTCCGAGGGCAAGCAGGCTCCCCACTGCCTGCTCTTCTCGTCGAAAAATTTTGTCGATTGCATCAAGAGACCAGCCAACCAATTTCATGGTTTGTTTTAGGGTGAAAATACGATAGGAGGCTAGGCAAAGTTAAGACACAGACAGCACATAGACTAAGTGGCAAGCAAGGAGAGGGTAGGGGGGGGGAATCAAAACAGCGCAATATAACATTATAAAGTGCACGTCTAAGGTAAAAAAGTACTCAGCCTATAATGGATTTAAGCCATGGTTGCATACTTCGTTTTTCTCAAATTTGCTTTGAACACAGCAGTCAGGCTATGCTGATTCTGTTGGTCCTTCTTGCTCGGAAGTCTCTCTACGGTTTTGTGTCGACATCATTTCGGATTCTTGTAATGGAGGCTCTCGCTGGCAATCAGTAATGGTTGTTCAGTTAGGGATTGTCGGTCAGCATGGAAGGATCTCTCGTTCTGTACTTTTTGGATCATTTATTGGAGCACTTTGCAGCAGAAGTAGGAGTAGTAGTAGTTGTAACAGAAGTATCAGAAGCAGGTAATAACCTAAACTACACATAAATGCAGTAAAAATTTAATATATCTATCTTTCTGCAGCGACCATGTAACTAAATAAGTTAAAGAAACCATTTCTCTCAAAGCAAAAATACAAAAATTAAGCAGTGACTGATTTTCATCAGTTAATTTTCAGTCAATGTTTATTCATTGTTGCCTTTGTCAGCATCATGTTATTGGAATGTATCATGTTCCATTTTCTTCGCTTTGAAATGATCCACAGCCGTCTGTCTGAGAAGAGGGGGCGGACTACTCACGTCAGCGGTGTGCTTGGCCATTAATTAAGTGGTATTTCAGACTCGACGTGCTATGATGATAGCTCAGTTTACCTGAAGCAGAGCAACAACTTTTTGTCATAAACTATTTAAAATGTGAACTTGCACATTTTACACACATAGTTAATCTCGCGAGAACATTTTTATATATATATATATATATATAATATATATATATATAACATACCTCAGCCAGGAGCACAAGGGCCTGCACGCTGTAAACTGAGGGAGCTGAGGATGAAACCATGGTGCTGCCTTGAGCCATTGACTCTGCCAAGAAAAAAAAAAAATTAAAAGTAATAATCAGGTCATCTTCACATGCCCAAATAATGTTTTGAAGTTTGAGGCAGATCTATCCAAATAAATCTAGCTATTATGGCTCGAATAACAAGGGTGCTAATTCCATGCAGCCATTAAAGTACTGTATCAACAACATAAAAATCCACAAGCGCTAGACAAACGAAAAATGTGGGTATCAGTGCAATAACAGTTCATTGAAAACTAGTTCAAACGACATTTGCTAAAAGCCTGGCAGGCAGAAATGTGTTAAGTTACCACAGTGCTCCCCGTCCATATCCACGTCGTCGGGCTCATCCGTTTCAGGGCACACCTGTGGCTGAACTTTGACTTCCAGGCTGCGGCTCAGCCAACTGGTCTGCTCGAGAGACGAACCCGCGATTCCACCCACAACCTCCAGGATGCGCTGAGTAACCTCCTGCACCAAGTGACGCCATTGTTATCAATAACATTGGTCCCATTAGTTTCTCCTTACTTGTCAATTAAGCGTTTGAACGCTGTCTTCAAACCTGCAGATCTCGCGTATCCTTCTTATTGTCCAAATTGGTGAGCCGATTGACCACTTCATTAAGGATACTGCAAGTGACAAATGTCATTGAAGCAGAGGGCAATCAAACTCTGAAATCGCTTGAGTACAAACGTAATATTAAATAAAAACTCACCCCAAGAGTAAAAAGTGACCAGGGGGAGCCAGGTTCAATGGGACAGATTCCCGTAGTAGACTGAGGACAGTAGTGATGCTTTCTTGCAAGTCTTGTGTTGTAACACTGTATGATAGACAATAAATCAATTCATAAAAACCATGATTTAATGACAAATTAATATTAAAACTGAGAATGTAATGGTTGACACAGGGTTTGGAAAAGTCGCAAAATAGAGTTGCAATGTTTGAAAACCAATTATTTTCATTTTGTTGCATGGCCTAGCACTGCCACTAATCATTGTCATGAAAAACATATTCGGCACGTGATTTAAACCACAATGAAGTGTGGTTGAAGATGAAGGTCCAGATGCGTGTTATACTACTTACCTCTTGATATAAGTATAAGTGAACTGCAGCATGGGGATGTCTACCAGGGTTGACTTCTAATTCATAGGGGACAGAAGAAGGTTTCTTACAAAAAGGTGCTTGATAACACAACTTCTGAGCATTGTTTTAAATACCTGATCCCCTTTGAGCTGGTGTGGCTTTTTCACCACCTCTTTGACCAACTGTAGGACTGAGTCCGTGTGCAGGGTGTTCAATGATTTCACAAGCTCTACAATAGTTAGATGAGCCTCACTGGCCACAGGTAAAACCTAACGAAGAAACAGGGGCTCTCAAATCGTACCAATTCTTACAGATAATTGTGGGCTTGGAAACATTACGGTTCTCACGTTGTTTGTGTGTCTCCTTTTACTCTTCCTGCTGCTCCAGGCTGCTCCCAGCGAGGCCATGAGCGGAATCCCGTATTGGCCAGTCAGCGGAAGCAGGAACTGTAATATCCGCTGCCGTAAAATCTAAGCAAGCACACAGCAATATTGAGTGGAATTTACTTCTGCATTCAACTTGTGCAAATGTGATATATAATAAGAATTCCAATAAAAATACATTTGGTCTATTTCCGTATAAGCGGCACCACCACAATTTAAAAAATAAATCAATTAATTAAAAATAAAACTTCTGACCAGAACGAAGAGATCAGAACATATTACTCCAGTCCTTTAGGCTTTAAACTGGCTCGAAATTGGCTGTAGAATACATTCTAAAATTCTGCTACTTGATATAAGTCACTGAATGGTTTTGGTCCTGAATACATCAAAGAAATACTGATTGAACATAATGTATATATATGTGGGGAGCAACAACACACTTTGGTGCTTTTAAAGAAGACAGATGAACTGTGCTTGCTGCTTTGGGCAGAGTCAGGCGTCCCCCGCTTGTGGGACTCTTCTTTCATAACCACACCCCATAGCAGAACCATGCTATTGAGCATTTGCGGCAGCGCCTCCAGCACGGCGCTGCGTGCGTTTCGGATGTCAACAGATTCGCACACAACCAAGGTCTGATGAGACAAAGATTAAAAAAGAAAAAAATGCATTAACAACAAGATGCCATGGGCATATCAGCTTGTGTGTATTGTATGTACAGTATGCAGGAGTCTCACCCGCTTGTTGTCCAGCAGACAGTAGTGTGTAATGGTGGTCAAGCCTTCTAGAAGCGTCAGATGATAGTCTGGTGCAATGTTCTCCCGCCTGCCAGTTACACTAAACGAAGCAGAAAAGCAAATCTATCATTTCAAATGAACATAGTGCAACCTCCAAAGTTTAACTGGCCAAGAGTTGTACGATTTGAAATATGTTCTGAAAGTCAAACAAAACGTACAGTTCAAACCATCATCAAGACGTAACACAAGTTGCTTTAATGTGATGACACTACATCTCATTCCATCGGTTACAAACTGCTTTGAGTGTCACTGTTTTATTTGCTGAACTTCACTATTGACGGCAGGGCTTAGTCCCTATCTCTCTGAATAAAAACAAGTATTCACAGTGTGCAGCCCAAATTCCTATCCATAAAATTAAAATAGCACAACATCCTGTTCCCTCTCGATTGTGTCTATTAGTCACCTTCAAGGGGTGCGTAGTTTTACTTGATTTGATTTAACTTTTGTGTTGTTAAAGTTGTATAACAATTATGAATGTGAAAAAACTTCATCCATCTGTCCATTTTTTGTTTTAGTGCTTGTGATCATGAGGTTCACAGGTGTGCCGGAGTCTTACTTTACCTCTGATTTGTTCTTCCTCCATCATGCTCAAAAAGCTTCACCAGTTCATCCAAGTTCCTGCAAATTTGATTGATAAGGGGAGCCACAATGATGCCCAATGAGCGGCCCAAGTACGGCAGAGTGGAGCACAGCAGTGCTACCCAGTGGGGGTGCATGGCGTAGCCATATTGCGGTTGCAGAGCCCTGGCTGCGGCGGAAACGAACATTCCCTGGGCAGTGATGGGGTGGCTTTGGACGTACTGGGCTGCCTTGATGGACTGCTGGAACAGGACGGCTGTTTGCCAACCCCGAGTGAGGGGGTTACTGCTGGTCGGGGAATCCACAGGCTGACCGGAGTTCCCGCCGGATCCAGCCCCACTGGGCCAGACGTGGTACTCCAAGACTATGAGAGCCTGGAGGAGTTTAAGCAATTCCATCTGTAAGGGATATTGCTCCTGCCCTTCTCCCTTCCCGACATTCACAAGACTCTCCTCAGACAGTCCAACATCTTCATCCAGCATGTCAAGACCCTTGGATGTTGTTCCCTTGTCCGTTCCTCTTTGGCTTATATACATAGAAGCTGAAAGTGTAAGTAAAGCATATTCCTGCACTTTACATCCAGTGAGGAGTTTGCGAATGTGCTCCAGGCTACCCTCTTGTCCTTGTGCCATGCAAGTGAGCTGATTCACCATTCGCGTCAGCACTTCTACGCTCTTCACCTTAACCTCCCTATTGCCCTGCAAGTCAAAAGGCCCAATGCTCTGGTAGGATGAGTAATGAGAGCAGAGAAATCGGAGGCATAAGTTAATTAGCAGCTCTATGAGGAGAGAAGGGGGAACGGAGGGGGAGGATGAAGGGGAAAGCAAACCGCCATAGAAGTTCAGCCCCTCCTGAGCTTGCTGGTGACGCTGCAAGAGGTTGGAAATAAGGTTGAGGTGAGCGGCCGAGCTGGTGTCCAGAGAGGTGGAGGAGAAGGCCTCCACTAGAGGGCACTCAGCGCTGCTCCTCAGCAGACTATCGAGCAGCGCCAAGCCTTGGAGCAGATGGCGCCAACCGCCCGCCATCTGATACAGAAGCACATGATGGAACAGTGAACCAATGGCCTCTTTCTTCTCACGCTCCTGTTTTAACAGACGAGATCTGGCCATCGCCTCCAACTCCAGATCCTCGTCGTCCTCGCTCGACATCGAATCTGACGCCTGCGTGCGCTCAGACTCCACTCTTTGCAAGCCGTTGACCATTCCTCCCTCCTCAGTACCAGAGCCGGAATTCTCCGTGGACACGTGGGCGCCGCTAGTGTCAGCCGATTCCGTGTGCTCGCTTTTGACGGCTGCTTCTTCATCCTCATCTCCATCCTCCTCCTCCGTCTCCTCGCTCTCAGTCCTGGATGCTGCCAAAGTGTCGCTTAGATTTGACAACTCGGGACCACTGTCTAATTGTAGCCACAGGGATTCTCGGTCGATGACATTTCGGAGATTCAAGGTGTTGCTTTCAGTAACCATGTCATCCACTGCTTTGGCAGACCAGCGACTTCTGTTGTTTAGAATCTTGAGGTTGCCTTTAAAACGGAGAAAACACGTGTTGTTCAAGAAACTGAAGCCCACCCCAAACATGTGAATAATTGCCATTACTACTCTTAAACTGTAAATATTGAACTGTGTACCACAAACTATCACTTCAAATTAATCTTGCCACATTACATTGTAAAATTACTACGAGATAGTTTAATTTTGACAAAATGCACATGGAATGTGTGAGTAGCAAATTGCGCATAGATGGTGGAATACCGAACTTGGCAGTTAGACAAGGCTTTGTTGACATCTTGTGGCACCTTTGTTTCATTGAACATCTGAGTTTATGTTTTGCATAAAAAAGTGGAATAAGTCAATGTGTGGGCAGAGAACTGCAAATTTACTGGGTTTTACTGTCATGGTATGAAACAAAAACGACCTTCTGCTTAGGAAACATAATCTGAGACAAACTAACCAGCTGTGACATTTTGTTTGATGGCCTGAATGGAGCAGCGCTGAGTGGACGGGTGAAGCAGCAAGAGCAGGATGGGCTCTAGGATTCGGATCACATCATTGAGAGACAGAGCTCGAGCCAGCCAGCACTGTGCGGCTGCACTTATTGAACCGTCCGTGCAGCTTAGACTCTCCAACACAACACATAGTGACCTGAAAGTGAGAGAACCACATTTGTAGTTTAAGACTATTTGGAAAGATTACATGGTGTCCGCGGCGAGTTCCATTGCTGTGGTGGCGATGTAACCTGAATTTGTATTTTAAGTTGGCGTAGTTTCTAAATTATGCTAATGTAGTGGTAAAGTCATTATTACAGTAAATATATGTGTGAAAAACACTTCAGCATGTTTTATAAAAGACAAAAAAAAATACAGCAAGTATGGTAGGAACTAGAGATTAGGTTTGCAGCTATCAATCATTTTAATAAATGATTCATCGGTCAATTAATTAGATTTTTTAAAGGCTGGTTTAATTTCCATCTCTTTTTTCAAAAACAACATTATTTCAAACTGGCAGTGTAGAAAATACAAAAAGACAAATTATGATTTTGTGATTGTGTAGAAATACTGTCTACACTAACCTGTCAAAAGAGCGGCAGTTCCTGTTCAAGTGGATATCACGGGTCAGGTGCCAGAGAATCGAGAAGCGGTGTAGCGCTTCAAGCCGAACAGCCTGGTCCACACAATCACAAGAGCTGGTGTTTATTTCTTGTATTATTTGCCTATGTCATCATTAAGCAGTTCGACAGGTATTTTCACCTTGTCCTTGTGCGACAGCGCCTGGCAGATAATGTCTTCACAAATGGTTGCTGATGGAGCCAAACAGTGAAGGCGGTAAAAGAGCTCCACGCAGGCTGTGTGCTGCTCTCGACGCTCTGTGTCCAGCTGGCTCCACAGCACCATTGCGACACTCTGAAACCAAACACAAAATGAAAATATCTTTCAGTAGCATATTTATTGAGATTTTAAGGCTCGCACAAACATTTAGCTAAACCTGGTAAAAGTCAGTGTCTTCCTGTATGGTGCTAAGCAAAGCGGGAAAAATGGGGGGCATGGTGATCATCTGCAGCTGCCCACTCAGCGGGTTAGAGTCGGACTGGTAGCGCCTCCTCCTGTCCTCGATGACCAGTGCTAAGGACTGGGAGTAGTTGATGAGCTCCAAGAGAGAGGACGCTGCAGTGTACTGGATTTTGTAGTCCCTTGACATGCAGCACAGTGTCATCAAGGACCTCAGCCACATGGGCAAGCTTTCTGTGTCACCTCCTGTGAAGGAAACACATTTGAACATCGTCAAACCCTGCCAGTGACACGCCGTTCCTCTATTTTCTGCCTGACCTGCTTGGCCAAACATGTCTGTGTGGAGAGTCAGGGCCTCCTCTTCAGTTAGGTAAACAGGGAAGGTGGTGCACTCCAGAAGCAGGTTACAGGTGGCAGCAAAGGCCTGTCGACATGCCTCGGTGATCTCAGCTCTGCCTCGGGGCCGGTACCCAGCAGCCCAATCCTGACAACAACTGCGCTCTTTTTTCTTTTCTGCTTGTCGGATCTCAGATACATGCTCTTGTTTTAACTTGTTTGGGGTGAACAGCCCTGTTAGTTTGTCTTGAATTTCCAATCCTCCTATGCTTCGTAATAAAGTGTTCTTAGCCACAGGAACAGTCGTGATGTCAGTCTTGGACTTTTCCTCCTGCGCATCAACCTCCTCCACCTGTACCAGCAGGTGTCTAAAACACAGCAGAGAAAGGATATGTTCAGTGAGATACACATAACTGGTCTACCTTTAAGAATCAATGATGGTTGACGCTAGTGTGTCAAAATATCCTATTTTAGGCTGAATCATATCTATTGTCAGATGCTGACATCTCATTAAAGGCCTTTTCACACTGCACTTACTGCAGCACGTCATCAATGATCACATTGATTTTGTATGTTCAGGGGGGGAGACCACAGAACACCGCATCACATTGCAGTGCAAAGCAGGAAGTGTTTGCCGTGACGACTACGAACCTGTAATTAACTAATTACATTTTATTTCCTATTAGAGATCGCCGGCGCTGTGACCTCAGAAAGCACCCACAATAGGAAAGGGGCTGGCATAACGATTTCTGACGTGCGCTGCACCCATTTCCTTTTTTCTGTTGCGTGTTTGCTCCCCTCAAAGTGAACAAAGCCAGGGCTTTCTTTTTCCAACAAGGACAGACACATCTTGCGTGTGGTCTACTTCTAGTCTAAATCACTGGAAAAAGCCTCCCTCTTTACTTTCTAATTAGTACGATGGTTGAGCACCCCTCTCACTAATTTTACATGCTGTATTTAAAACAGAAGGTGCTATCGTATTATTGCACCTATTCATTGTAGAATTACCGTATATTTGTTAATAACAGTTTTATTGGCAGAACGGTGACAGAGTGGTTTCCACAACTGCCTCACAGTCCTGCCTTTATGTGTGAGATTTGTTTGTTTCTCCGGGTACTCTTGCTCCCATCCACATTCCAAAAACATACGCATTATGGAATTTAGAGTCTTCAATTGAACAAGTGGATCATTGTTTGTCTACATGTGTCCTGAGATGGCTGGGGACCAATCCCGATTAAGGGATTATACTTTAATCAGTCTTTGATCTGTTGTCAAATCATGGGTAATTTACCTTGTGGCTATGAAAGCGAGGATTTCCTGCAGACATTGGGTTGTCGTGTCGACACTGCCACCCATTCTCCACACTCCATGAACATTTTTGCACATCCCATTTTCCCTGGAGCCCATGGACGGTGGGAGATGCTGCTCTGATGGCGAGGCGCTGATGCCCAGCCCGCTATCCTCTGAGCGGAGTGTCGCGTAGACTCCGTCTGCATGCTCGTTCTCATTCACATCTCTGTTCAACTCGACATCTTCGTGGTGAGCATTACCTTCGGTAACACCGTCTTCTCCTTCTTCTCCCTTCTCTAGATCCTGGAAAGAAGTAGAATTTACACATTGAGGTTGCCAAATAAGTCATTGCAAAAAAACAAAAAAACTGAACAAATGTTAGAAGAAACATCTATGAAGAAATACTGTATAACAGGGGTCACCAGTGTTGCCCCCAAGTACCTCAAGTAGACTCCAAAAATCCCATGAGTGGCCTGTGGGCCTGTTCTAAAAATAGCTCAATAGTGATGCGGCATTGTCATACTGGAGCAATGTTGTAAAAGTGATCATTTGAAAATGTAAACACTGGCAAAGAGTTCTAGAAATAAAGTGTTACACAGTATATTGTTATTTATCTGTGTATATAATTAATACCAAATTGTAAGAATATTAAAAATCATTTGAGCCAAATTGTTTTTTTAGAAGTGTGTATCAAACTGGTAGCCCTTTGCAATAAACAGTGCCCAAAAAGTAGCGCTCACATCATTCCAGCTACCATATCATCTTTGTGTATTGTTAAATAGGTCCAGATATCACACCGAGTCCGTTGTGAGTAAATCATCATTATTCCAGTACATATGCTGATTGTGCCACTTATGTCGGATGGTGTGTCATAAGACTTTTCTAATGTCAAACACGTCATTTGGCCCAATAACAATTGGGAAACATCGACCTTAGGAATACTTTCATTCTCTTCTTGCACTTGGACCTCCATCCCTCTTGTGTGGGCTCCTTTCTCAAAGTCCATGAACGCCACAGGCATTTGGATCCTACTCAGGATCTTGAAGCACGCGCGGAGGCCCTGTGTGACATCTTCCAAGCGAACAGAGTCCATGTGGCCATGCAGTGTCTGCAGCATCATGCCCAGCATCTCAGGAAGGAGGTGGGACTGGATATTAACATGGAGCTCCTGCGAAGGAATTGGGTTAAGAAAATACTCCTTGTCAACAGGTCATGTTGCCATTAACGACTAGTAATTCTATACCAGAGGAAGAACGTCAAGCAGAAAAATGATGAGAGTCGACATTTCTGTGACAGAGGGAGCAGGACAACTGCTGTCATGCTGCAGCTTTGGTGCATCGTCCTTGTCACTATAAGTATTAAGAAAAAAAATACTCATAAGAAAACATCATGTGCAATAAACCAGGGCTGATTCAATAGCTGTGTGAAAATGAAACTTTGTGTCTCACCTGAGAGATGTGCAAAAGCACTGAGTCATGTACTCCCACAGGTATTCACTGTTCATGGAGCTCACAAGCATATTCATCGTCTTTATGATCTCCGAAGCATTCTTGTTCTCTTTTATCATGCTGTAAAAATTCAACAATGTCAAACATTAATGTGAAAAAAAAAACTCAATTGAGTAGTACCTCATATTTAAAGCACTTGATGTGGGCCTTCCAGATGTAACAATATTTTGTCATTCTGTCCACATATGTTGACACAATGACCGAAAAACAAAAACTCATTTTTTTTTAATTTGCCATAGTTATTTTAGCTGAGAAGAAAATGTGCACCAACATTAGCATGTCATAATGCATATTTAAGCTTTCAAATTTGGCTTTGTCAACAAGCTGCTTTGGTAGGTCGCTGAGGCAAAGTGGAAAAGCCATCGACAGTTGTCAGTCTCTCCTGCCCTCACCTGGCTAATTGGTTGCCCGAGAGCCTTGAGCTGGTGATGGTATCCTCACCCAGCATCTTTCGGCAATAGCTGTAAAAGGCTCGGACCGCCTCTAACAGCACACTGCTCAGGACTGCTGGACCTGAAAACAGATGCCACAATAAGTACTTTGAAAAACAAGTTAAAGATACTTCAATATTTTGATGTCTTTATGTGCCGGACTTGCCTAACTCCGGTTTATCCAACAGGCTAATCATAATGCGAAAAGGCCTGAGGTAGCCAATCACATTCTCCGGTTTGCTCTCAACATCCTTCTGTTTGAGGATGTTAATCAGACCCTGAGGCCAAGGACCCGCCAGGTGGGAAGGAGAGTAGCAAGTGAGAAACAAACATGAGTAAACCACTATGCAAATAGAGCACAGCACATGTGACAGACATGTGAAGTATTCAATTGTGTATAGTTTATTTCTCAAGTGTCATTTTTTTGTCCAGAGGGGCACAATGCAGTCATAACTATTGAGTCATTTCTGATTGTGTTTTTCTTTTATAGTGAGCTCATGAGAAATAGATGAAAATTAAGAAATGGGAATATGCAAATTCAACTCTGCCCAAAAATATTGGAAAAACAAAACTCACTCAAAAAGATACTTGAGTAAATCTAATGGGATAAATGCAGCTTACTACTTACTACTACCCACCTCTCAAATGAATATGCAAGCAATACTTACAAAGCACCACAAAGTGGCAGTATTGCTATGCACAGACCTTCTTGTTCCACATTTCAATCACATGTCAAGAAAGGGTGAGTAATTTTACTGTAATTTGTTTTCATTTAGTTTTATCACATGGTGCTAAACTTCTTTGAAGCAGTAAGGGATGTAATACAAAAAAATATTGTACAGTTAAGAAATGTCTTATGTAGAGAGTTGGTGATAGTTTGAGCCTGGAACAAATTAAAAATGGTGGCCTTATTTTCTATTGGAAAAACTGTTTTGGACAGAAATGTGGGAGTCAACCAGCGACATGATACATATTGCGTTAGTACTAGCATTGTATTGTATGTTTCGGTGCATCTCACTAAAATAGAATAGAGAAATCTTAATTTATTTCAGTACTGTGGCTCAATGTTTATTCTTTTTTTTTATTGTTTTAACAACAGTATTAAATCAAAGAGGTTAAAAATACAAACAAAACAACCATTCCAATAAATTAGATTATTACATCAAACAACTAATCATAATTATTAGTTTTTGGAAAATGTTTATGGAACTGGCCTTCTGAAAATAGTTATATGCATATTATATTTAGATGCAGTCATTAAATGCAATACTGAATTATCGAGACATGTAAATGAGAGCTTTTCCACGAGAATCTAAGTTATTTAGATGCACTTATGGATTTGGAACAACACACATGTGAAGTACCTGCACAATTAGATCTTTAGAGTATGTGTTGAAGTAAAACAACATATGTTCCTCTGCCGAAGAAGACAAGGTTGGATGTGGAGCAACCATTTCTCCTTTGATGTCTGTGCCTGAAAAAAAAACAAAAAACAAACACATTAAAAACAAACAGTGCAGCAAAGTGACAAAACCAGATATTGACCAAACACTACCAAAGAGTTAGTGAGTCATCACTTAACACTTTGCAATGATCAGTTACCTAGGAGCCATGCATAGAGACGCCGATTGAGGGACATATCTCTGCGGAGTAATGTAAGGGAAGCAGCGGAGACCACTGTGGTCATGTCTTCAATGCTCGTTACGATGCTGGCCTCTGCTGGGACCTTAACCAACAACAGAAAAAGGAAAAAGAGAAACTAAGAACTTGCCAAGTCCAATTATGCAGCGTTTTCATTGCACAATACCGGCTTGGTTTACTCAGTTCTTCTCGACTCAGTAGAACAACAGATTTGACAGCAGTTTGAGGGCAACAACAAAATAGATTGCCAAGACATCCAGTCTGAAGGCACACATTGTCATATATTTATTAAACAATAAAATTGCACAGCTATGGCGAATCTGCTGGAACAATTGTCAGCCAGCAGGGCTCACCCATATAGTATCTGCTTAGCACTGTTGGCTTTTGGCAGAGGAAACACATACATGATGTAGAGAGCCGTGCCGAGCGCAGTCCGTACTGTGCATGGGAAAAAAACGGCCTCCAACATAACAGCTCTACCAAATATTGGATTTTCAAGAAACGCTAACTATGTTTATTGTTGTAGTTTGCAATAAAGTGCACTGCTTTCTGCTGAGCTAATTATAGCTAATACTGTGTGTAAAGATCCATGCATCCCAACATTACAGTGGAGACATTATAGAAAATTGACTTGTTAGTGACATGTATAGAAATAGTTGGGTCTCCAGAGTGCCTGCCCACCCTTGAAGCTTAAAATTAAACCAACCAAGTCAATCTTCTGTGGTCTGCCTATTCCTGAAAATGCAGTTTACATAATAACCACACCTCGCAATGAATTTATCCACCCATGTCTTGGTTGCCTCGGTTAGTTGAAGATCCAGAGCCACTTTCAAGAAACAACCAGACCACATTGCTCGAAACACCATCCCAAAAATGCATAGTATGCCTCCTTTAAAACATAGTGCTCAAAAAATGCATTAATGAAGTTGTGGTTGAGAGTATGCTTACCAGGGTTGTGGCCAAAGGGAAAAAGAAGAGCAGAATTTCCAGCATGTTCCTTTGCACCAGCACATTGGAGTCTTGCAAGGAAAGACACACAGACTTCATCTGCACAAAGACAGATGCATTAGGAGTAAAAAACTGAACAAAACCAAAAACATTATTGCCGATTTCAGTGGATGAATTAATTCATGTCCAAGAAGAGGAACGCTCACCACCAGGCAACGGTCATAGCCGAGCATGTGTTTCTGCTGTTGCAGGGGCAAGTTTCGGTCAAAGTGTGCGACGATAAAGATAGTAGCAGGCAGTCGCACTAAGGGGCTGACCAGTATACAACCCCACAGTGCTCCATAGAACACCTGCTGACCCACCAGCATAGACAACTTAAGCAGCAGGGCATCGGTCCTGGGAATTAGAAACAAAACAGACCCCGGAAAAAAAATGTTCAGGAAAAGTTTTGAACTTGTACACATAAGACTAGGCTGGCCTATCAATAGATATTATTGATTTGTCCTTATGAGAATAAGCAGTTCAGATGATGTTTTCATTTCATTCAGAACAATATTTTTGCAGCTTCCATAGTTCAAAATGAGTCCCCGTTAATGTGCACTCCTTCCACTAAAATCATGGCTTCAAAGCCAGAGGAGCAATGCAGTTTTACAGTTGGTGGAGTAGAGTACCATGTTAAAT
The DNA here is from genome assembly GCA_026261675.1 of Hippocampus mohnikei. Classification (NCBI taxonomy): domain Eukaryota; kingdom Metazoa; phylum Chordata; class Actinopteri; order Syngnathiformes; family Syngnathidae; genus Hippocampus; species Hippocampus mohnikei. Next base: position 10,463,490 of record JAKGUB010000106.1, read on the forward strand.
AATTGAACATTAGGGATGTTCCGATTGCATTTAAAAAAAAAAAAAAGTGAGTGGAGTCACTCGATTTTTGAGTATTGTCAGAGAGAGAGAGAGAGGCACTAATTTTTACATTATTTGTGAAGGAAAAACATAGTTTCTGTTCTTTCTGTGAAAATTGTTGCAAGTTATTGGGAAAATGAACTCAAGATTATTTAAATATTTAATTTGGCATCAGGAAATTAATATGAATATCAGAAATAAAACCGAAACTAAATAAATATATAGGTAAATAAATAATTGCAAAATATGATGCCCATTGTCAGTTGCATTTCCCTGAGATGACGGGGAATCAACGAACATTAGAAATCCTATTTTTGTTGGGGGGGAAAAATAACATAAAATAAAAAATAATTAAATAAAAAGGAGATTTGAAGGCCTTGCCCTAGATAGGAGCCTTGTCTTGCATACCTGTCATTGACCTCCAGTCCCTCCTCCAGGCCTGGCAGTAGTCCTGTTATGAATGCCTGAAGACTGGGCAGTAACGCCCTCTGCAGTGGGAGATAGTAACGCTCGTAGAGCGTGAGCAGAACGGGCTTCACAGCCATGGCTGCATGGCCCAACAGCGGGAACAAACCTGAGCTAAAAATGTAGACACAAATGCGTCATTGCAAAATGCACAGAGCACCTCAGGTCATCTCTCGCTTCAGTAATTTTCTCTTTACCTGTAAATGAACAAATCCTTGGCCAGCCATTTTGTCCCAATGATTTTGAAAATGACTTCGTAGGTCTCCAGAGCCTTGAGGTGCACCCCGCTGGGTAAGGCCGGGTGTAGGCACTGTGCCAGACGCTTGCCAATGATGAGCCTCTTGGGAAGGAGGGAGTACCGGAGGTTACTCTGCAGGGCCTGGTGGGCAATGACAACAAATAAGTCCACCGTGCTGTCTGCTCTATGTACTGCTGTCGACTATAATAGCCATCACTTTCAATGAAATAGCCTAATACCAGCCTCGACGGTTACCTTGTTGAGCTTGCCCAAGGAGGAAATGAGATCCGCCCATTCGCTTGACGATTCAAAGTTTCGCAGCGCCTTCTCGATGACCGCCGCGTAGTTACGATAGCGGTAGTCGTTCTGCAACTCAACTTCTTCAGGATCCATGTCACAAGTCAGTCAGGCGGCAGCATGTTCTCACAATATGTCTGTGAAAACAGTAGAGCCAAATTTAAGTGTTTTGTTTTTTTTAAATTAGGCAATAGGCGTGGATGGAAACTTCTCATGTTGTCTCTCTTGGAGGCCTTCATACCTCTGGGGCGTGTTTATGGTAAATAGAATTACGCAGCGTGCGTGTGTGGAAGATTTTAGAGGAAATGGTTGGGGGGGGCATCTGGACTCCTTGGCTTAGCAAAGAGGAGCGACACAAGACATTTGTTGTCAAAATGCCAACGCTATTTTGTTTCTGTTTTCAAGCTCTTTTCAGCAATGTTGGTCTTGCCGATAGTGTGCGTGTATATATATATATATATATATATAAAATGTTGTCATGTATCACATTAAATCAAAAATGGTCCCAAAGCGTGAACGTAAGTATGAATGCTTTGTCTGTAGTGCACTGTAACTTGATGCCGACTAGTCCAAGGTGTTCCCTGCTTCTCAACAAAAGTCAGTGGGTTAGGCCTCAGTTTAATGAGGACATGTGATGATAATTTGAAAAAAAATCCCAACAAGGACCCGATTTTAAACCCGACGTCTACGTTTGGCCAACTTTCTGCAGTGTGGCATCAATCTAAAACTGACTGCGTGTTTCATCACACAACTCACAACCACAATTACACCACACAACGGACAGTGTCACCTGACGAACACTATACAGTATTCTCACCGCACTTGTCCACAGGCTACATCGGGGGTAGACAACTCCGGTCCTAAAGAGCCGCAGTCCTGCTTGTTTAGAAGTTCCCTCTTCCTACACACCTGATTCAAATGATCAGAATCGTTATTAGGCTTTTACAGAGCTTGCTGATGAGCTGATCATTTGGATCAGAGGTGTTGCAGCAGGGAGAGATGGAAAACATGCAGGACCACAGCTCTCTAGGACCGGAGACGCCTACCCGTGGGCTACATTATGATGGCTTCAAGCTTTTGGCTTTATAACAGCATCCCTACTAATTTAGTCTATTATGTAACTGCAATGTGGATTTTTAAAAAGGGGGGTGAAAAACACCACTCCCCTTGGAGAATAGGAACATTGCAGTGGAAGTGACGTTTAGCTAGCATGAAAAAAACAAGAATTTCACTTATATGTGGATGTTTGCATCGTATAAAACGGTAAAGTGGTATGATAAGCTAAGCTAAAATAGCCGTGTATCAGGTGCATCAATGAAATGACTCACCGAATAAAAATCGAGTTGCAGCGCAAGCTCGGTCGTTTCGAAGAAGCCAAGCAGGAAGACGTGAGTTTTTACATAATTTCGCCTCAAAGTATTATTTTGTTTAACATAGAGAAGTAGATATTACTTGCTATCAGTCAGTAGATGAGCACATCAAAACTAGCGTTCCCGAAGTGGTCCTTTCAGGGCAGTCATGACTGGGCGATAAGCTTCAACTCAGCTGATACGCAATTGACGAGCGGACTGTTCCATATCCGAATCCATAAAATTTGAAGTGACGAGCTGACCAGTAATAGACTTGATGTGACACTAAAGGCACTCCATAACACATGAATATTTTAGAATTATTTAAGTTTATTACTCGGAAATGAAGCAGTTTATAAAGGCGCAGCCTTAAACTTAGGGTACAAAACGTCATCATGAACACCTCTCTCGGTTATGGTACATTCCAGGATGTGCGGTGTTTACAAACCTCTCACCGAGCTGTTAGATATTTGTAATCCTTTCATTGAACCCAATCTTGAGTGTATTTTTTCCTTTAACGTTTTCGTCATGTTTTCATAATACTTTAAACCATTTAAATTAATACTGTTATACATTTTTAACTTAAAATCTAAGAAATAACGTAAAACGTAAACTGTGTCCGAATGTACACCCGTCTCCCCTAACCCCTTCATTGTTCCGTACTAATGAATATAATTGCTGTCGTCCCCAATCCTTCACTCTTGCGATTTGGACAGCCAGATCACTACTAGTCGCGTATCACGTGACCACTGTATCCATCATGCCGCATATTTTCAATTAAATAACATTATTTATGTGGTTACGGCTATTGCTTTGATCATCGCTTTTGATATTGTACAAGTTGTTTTACTGTTCGCAATGCATTGTGGTCTACATTAACCTGTTGAGTGTCTTGTCCAAGTGCATTGTGGGGAATATTGAGTGCCCAGCACGTACTCCTCCCTGGACAATCAGACACCCCCACAAAATGGCGTGACCCCATTAATAGTGATGAAAGGGAACAGAGTGCACATTCGGACACAACCGTAGTGTACCACACTGAAAATAAAAATAAAATAAAATAATAAAATGATGAAAAAGAAGTCTTAATGCCTACCTCATAATTTTACCTCTATCATATTACGAGAATGCGTGCAATATAACGTGGATAAATGCCGTACCTTAACTGAATAAAGTTATATTTTTTCCTCCCCTACTTATTTTATTGAATATATATGGATATATTCCAAGACGAGGAAAGTGCAGACATAGGGCAAGGGTATTATAGTATTGTGTGTGTGTGTATGTATATATATATATATATATATATATATATATATATATATATATATATATATATATATATATATATATATATATATATATATATATATATATATATATATATATATATATATATATATATATATATATATATATATATATATATATATATATATATATATATATATATATATATATATAGTTAATGTAGTATACTGTATTACGTACACATTCACTGACAAAGCGGAGAATGAAAAACGTGAATACATCAACACCACATGCATCTATTAAGTAGCAAAATGTATATTTCATATATTTTAGCTAAATACTAATTGCTTTCATTCTCCATCTTCTGTCGTTCCACGTGATCCAGTGGGTGGCGATAAACGACTTTGATACCCGTCGGAAGTGAAAAAAGAACACGACGCGTTCGCGGTAGTTTTAACCGCAATCGTCGTCAACGACGAGGAAATAATGTTGAATGACGAGGAAGTAATTGTTATCCTTTAGACAGGTAAGTTTGGTGTGGCCAAACTTTTTTTCCGCACGTGGCATCTTCTTCAGTTTTGGTGGGGAGATAATTATCGTCATAGTCCTCTGTCATGCTTTTGATTAGGTCGTTCAAATATATGATTCACCTTGTCATCAATATAATACAAAACAAAACATCTTTATTGATATACCAGTTTCATAACAGCTGCAGCTCTAACAAATCGCTTCTCAGACCATTTAAACATAAAATAACAATAAGTGGTTAGCGTGTCAACCTCAGTGCAGAGGTACCGGGTCCAATTCCAGCTCTGGCCTCCGTGTGTGGAGTTTGCATGTTCTCCCCAGGCCTGCTTGGGTTTTCTCCGGGTACTCCGGTTTCCTCCCACATTCCCAAAACTTACATGGCAGGCTGATTGAGCACTCAAAATTGTGTTAGTGTGAGCACAGATGGTTGTTTGTCTCTGTGTGCCCTGCGATTGGCTGGCAACTGGTTCAGGGCGCCCCTTGCCGACTGCCCGAAGACAGCTGGCATAGGCTCCAGCACCTCCCGCCACCCTTGTGAGGATAAAGCGGATCGGAAAATGGATGGATAGCAGAACATAAACATAAAACATCGACAATTGTCAATTTTTATCCCCTGTGTTTTTTTATTGTTAGTTGAGCTCCAGTGTGTAAGGATATGGCATAATTTATCAAAATAAGTTACAGAGAGAGGAACCACATTTCTAATTCTGGTCTTGAACAGCTTTATTCTCCAAACAATATCTGAACTAGAGATTGAACCGAATAGTTGATGTTGACTTCACTCCTCTGCATTGACATTTAGCACTTGAAGACAACTACTGGGCGGCCCGGTAGTCCAGTGGTTAGCGTGTCGGCTTCACAGTGCAGAGGTACTGGGTTCGATTCCAGCTCCGGCCTCCCTGTGTGGAGTTTGCATGTTCTCCCCGGGCTTGCGTGGGATTTCTCCGGGTGCTCCGGTTTCCTCCCACATTCCAAAGACATGCATGGCTGATTGAGCACTCTAAATTGTCCCTAGGTGTGAGTGTGAGCGTGAATGGTTGTTCGTCTCTGTGTGCCCTGCGATTGGCTGGCAACCGATTCAGGGTGTCCCCCGCCTACTGCCCGGAGATGGCTGGGACAGGCTCCAGCACCCCCCGCGACCCTATTGAGGATCAAGCGGTTCGGAAGATGAATGAATGAATCAATCAATCAAAGACAACTACTGTAATCACTATTTAGGTGTTTTTGCCATCTCGTCATCCAATTTGCAGAGTACATTGGACTCACCCATCTGCTGCTGTTACTGAACTACAATGCTCTGTGGAACAGTGAAATGTCTGTCCAACAAGGCGACCGGCTTGGTGCATCTGTGCGGTCTGAGAATTATGAAAATAATTTGGTTATGGAAAAGCAGAGCTTCTTTCACAACTAGGCTCAATACATACTAGCGGTACGTTGAGAGTTGCAGTGAGGAACAGAGGCAGCAGTATACAGCCAAACTTCCGTCCTCATCGGCAAATGTGTTTCGTTTTACCCACAACAAAAGTTTGGAGGCCGCGGTACAGTGTTGGAAAAATAATGATGTCACGGATTAATTGACACAGCGTTTATCACATAGTAGTCGATTATCAATATATACTTGGACGTTCAATCTTGAATTTGAATTTGTCATCGGGAACTGCTACACCAGTTTCATGAATTAATCAGTTACACACACTTGGTATTGATCTTTGGTGTCTTTAAAGGAAGGCGAGGCCAAGATGCCACGCAAGGGAAGAGGCTCTAAAGCTGCAAAGCTTCGATATCAGAGAAACAGAATGCAGGCACAGCAGGTATACCTAACAATAAGGTGGCTAAGGCTTCTGGTCCAAAACCGTGTCTTGAAAAATAAATTAAAAAAACACCTAGACCAGTGAGTTTTTCCAGCACTACGCACAATAAGGATGCTCACTTGCACTCTTTTGATAAAGAGGTATGGTGAATCCGACATAAGGTAACGTAAACATTGTTAATATAGTATTGCCTACCATGGCACCAGACGGAATGTAAGCAACACTCTGGCAAATCGTGAACAACTCTTCTAAAAAGAGTCGTTAATTAAGCTTTTTTTTTTTCAACCACTCCCAGTTGAAGTTTGCAGTCAAACAAAACATAAAATTTATAGAACTACCGGTATATGTTTACTTAAAACAAATAGCACCTTAGACTTTAGTGCAATCGCTTAATGCTAAACCTAACATATACAGTAATGGGATGCAGAGCGGCCACAGCAGATGGAGCAGCAAAATGGCCATTCATTTGATGTAAAATGTGACAATATTCAAAACTGAAGGAAAACTCTGCTTCCCCACCAATTTGAGGTAATTTTGGTACAGATGTGTTCAGGAAAAATAAAAATTTAACAAATGTTTATTGTTATAAATGCTGAGTGTTTGTGGGTTCACTGTTTTTTTGAATTTTCACAACATTTCCTTTGAAGTTTTATTTGTTTTTAGTCTGCATCTAGTATACATTTTGTAAAAACATTTTATCAACAGACCAATGGACAAACGGTCCATTCCCCCTCACATCCAAGTGTTCGACATGGAAGAAAGAGACTAAAGTCTGACATCCTTTCAGCATCTGGTATGGAAAAACATGTTGACGTGAGTGGATGAGAGATTGTTCGAATATCAGTAAAATAACGGAAGCGAGGCACACGCCAACTGATTACATCCTAAGAATATTTTTTAAAGGGGGTTTCACAAGTCATTTACACAGAGTGGTTTGTTGTTGAAACGGTGTTCACCCAGTCCGGGTTGAGCTGGCACCTTCAATGGTCCAGACAAAATACAAACAAAGCAGCCCAAGAACAGTGATCTTAGGCCATGCCACATGAAACAGCACAGTTGGCCTGTAATGTATATTTTTTTCATTGACTTGAGTAATTGTTTTAATGAGTACTTTTGTCAGAGTCATTTTTTTCACAAGTAATTGCACTTCTACAGTAAGTAGATATTGTCAGTACTTTTCTCCTCTCTGTTGGTGTCCCCTGTTATCATAAAATTGGGGAGGGTAAAAAAGAACATCTTTAACACAACCTACCAGGATCAAATTTTATAGACATCTGTTAATGTTGACTGACTTTGATCGGAAGGGAGCAATTGGGATCAAAATTGGATTGATTATTTACAGTACTGGTTTCTTTCTGACTTCCGGGTTGAGTGAACGCTGGCGCGTTTGGCTGCCGCTGCTCAACCCGTATTGTTTTGTTTTGTTTTTTGTTAATGTAAAGTGTCCTTGGGTGTCTTGAAAGGCGCTTATAAATAAAATGTATTATTATTATTATTATTATTATTATTATTATTATTATTATTATGTGTGCATCCCACTTAAAGGACTATTTTTCTCACCAGCCTGCAGCAACTCTACTAGCAGCTGGGTTCCGGTTATTATAGATGTATTCTCCTTGTCAGACCCCAAAAGGTATGATGATTTTTTTTTTTTTAATTTGAGGGCGTGGGGGCGTCTGATTGATTATTGTTTTCATTACTGCAGTTTATACAGAATACATGTTGTTGTTTGTGTAGGGGGACACTACTGAGTAGTCAATTTTCCACAGCTGATGGTGAAGAAACAATTGATGACCTTGTCATCCAAGAATCATCCAATTTGCTCTAAGACAAAGTTAATCAGCAATCAATTTCAGTTCTTAAAAATCCCTTAATTCACTTATAGATGAGTATCTATGTCTGTAATAAGTTTGCATCTTACTTTTACTGTGATGACTCGCAACAAAAAGACAGTAAATTAAAACGTTTGGGATGATATTGTATGTTTCTTATGAATTGAGCAGATTTTTTTCCTGTAATATATTTGATACTATTATTTAAAATATTTTCTTCTTCTTTTTTAAAATGAGAAACCATATGATTTTTTTCTGCAATGTTAATATGTGATGTATTGCCTTTTGGGTTAAACTACAGTTCTGCCTTGAAATAACAACAAAAATAAATGTTAAATAAAAATACGAGCAGATGACTTGTCTGATGTGATATGCTGTAATAATGCCATACATTCATCTATTTTCTACTGGACTTCTACTAATTAGGGTCGCGGGTGAGCTGGAGTCTATTACAGCTGACTTTGAGCGAGAAGTGGGGACATTTAGACAGCCATTGTTTCATGCTCACATTCACACTTGACAATTTAGAGGAGTAATTCTCAACCAGTGTCCTCGGGCACATTAGTGTGCCGAGGCTCATGGGAGCTCTTCATGTCTGCAGAATTACCAAGTTTCACACAACTGTCCCAAAAATTATTCATTTATAACAAATAATTAAACAAATATTGAAGAAAAAACACTCAAGGCAAGAGAGAACATGTAAAAATCATACAGGCAAAGATTAAAACCCCCAACCTCACAACTGTGAGGCAGACATGATTATCACTAAGTCACTCTTTGTAAATTACCGGTAATTTAATGTTCCCAAACAATCATATCGCTCCTGGTAAGTTTAACGAGACTAAATATACAGTTCATATGTACTGTAACTAAGATGAACCACAACAGGAACCTTTTAATTTAAGTTTTTGTCTGCAGCGCCCATCAAGCACCAGTGTGGTTCTGCTGTAATTTTAATCCCATGTCTAATTTATACATTAGTAATTTATATACTAAACTATGTTTAGTATACAGTACTGTATATGAATTATAACACAGCCTTTTCCGCTTTTTGTCCAATCATTGACGAGCGCTGGACCGGAAGTTTTGAACAAGCCTAAACGCGGGAAGTTGCTCAGCTTCTTCAGCCGGACGACAGCTAAGGTAAAAATACTCTGTCAAGTAACCCATTTAAAACGTTGTTTTTATTCGCTTCACTGCGCGGATGCAAAACCTTATAAACAATGTAAATCAATTTCATGTCTTAGTCCATTGCAAAGTATCGAACGTTAAGCTACATTTCTCGCCTAAGTGGCCGTCGAATTTGAATAGCCGTTTGTCGTCTTTTTAAAACCGTAATGATAGAAACGACACACTAAAATGGCTTCCCTCGAAGGTCGGCGTTGGATTGAAACAAGATGAAGGTTGTGACTTGTGAGATCGCCTGGCACAACAAGGAGCCAGTCTACAGTCTGGACTTCCAACACAGCTCCGATGGACGCACTCATCGTTTGGCCACAGCTGGTGTGGACACCACAGTCAGGGTGAGTATCGATATCTCATGTGATTCCCCCCCCTCCCCCCTCCCCCAGAAAAATCCGATTTGGATTAAACCCCCTCCCCTTTTTTCTTCTTTTTGGAAAAGGCTAAAATGATACTGAATGTATAACTTTTTTGCTCCTCCCATTTTCTTTATTTCCCTTCACACGAACTAGTTTTTCGTCATCAGCTTCCACAGATACAGTACAGCAAAACGTCCCTTTTCTTAAAACATGTATGTTAACACATTACTCATTAAGATAACATTTTAATTCTGTAGCAATTTAACAGCGATAAGATGTCAAACTACACCAATGTAAGTGTAAAGCTCTTTTCACCTTGCTTTTTTTTCACATTTTTGTGGCATTCGCTGCAGTAGCAGGGCAGAAGTTTGTCCAAATATGGCTCTTCTTGCTAATTTACTACACAAGGAAAAGCCTGGTACTTCTTTCCTCTAGTTTGGATGTTAAGTAGTTGAAACGGAAAGTGCTAAAATGATACAGTCACAGCTTTTGGCCAACCTGGTGTATTCGGTGTGGTGGACTATGGAGATCTGTTCATTGGTGTGTCTAGTTCACCCACGTCACATTAAGTCTTTTTTCTTGTGTCCCAATTAAATTCGGGACACCGACTCTGCCGTCCATATAGAACATTTTTCAGTTCAGCTGCGTTTGCATTCATGTCGGCCGCATTCTGTGCCAACACACAACACAGTCGAGTTTTACAGGTGAGACAAGATGACCTTTGCAAAATATTTGTGGCTTGGAAGGAAATACCTTGGGTTAAAAGTTTTCACTGAGTTAATAAAGCTCTACTTTTCGACACTATGTCTTTGAGAATGTCCAGTAAGTATGACACCGTAATTTCCTTCTTCTGGGCATGCAAAGAAACAAGGTGAAAAGGATTTGGCTAATATTTCTTAATGGGAATTAATGTTTCAGGTCACTTTTAAAAAAAAATAGTACAGGGCCATAAAAGTCCTTAAATACCGCAAAAATTGCCGAATTGGCAACGCCCACTGTGCATTTGATAAAGGCTTCTCTTCGCTCTCACCGATGGTGTTAGTGGAAACAAAAACAAGCTTTGAACAACATAAACCGCAAAAAAGAATACTGTAGTCCCAGCAAATAAAATTAATTGTTCAAATGTAATCAATTAATCACACAATCACACTTAAGCTTTATAGAAAGCATCTGCTGCAAATTTATGTGGCCATTCATTCCTTTTTATGTCATTTTCATGCAGTTGTGGAGAGTCGACATGGGCCCAGATGGAAAGGCGAAGGTAGAGTTTCTGTCTAATCTGGCCAGACACACAAAGGCTGTCAATGTGGTCCGCTTTAGCCCCAGTGGCGAGCATCTTGCCTCAGGAGGAGATGGTATGTCTAACACATGACTATACAGTATCTACTGTATGTCCACCGATGTAATAAACATCCAATGCAAGAAGTGCATCAGAAATTCTACTTTTGCATTGTTGACAATGCCCCATTTGCTTCTTTTTTTTTTTTTTAAGTGATTATTTTCGGGCTCCGGTGCATGTAAATACTGTATGTCTATATAAGAAGCACTTCTTTGTGGAATGCTATGAGCTTCCTCTGTCACTATTACAGACATCCATGTAATAATCACCAGGGATGCACAGTGACATCTGTTAGATTCTGGTGTGGGCTGTTCCATCTGCGCTACAGTGACTCAAATGGCACGCATTATAATACATTGTTTGACCCCCTTTTTGATTGCACCCACATTTTAAGATTAAGAAATGACAAAGACTTCTTGAAGAGATGCTAATCTACTTCTCGACCACTGTCAAGATGTCCTTGAGCCAGTTTGAGTAACAATTACAAAATTTGCCACAAACAGTGGGCCTGCTTTTCATGAATGGATCAACCGTCAAGAATGAATTGTTGTAATCGTTTGACATGAAATCTTAAAAAAACACTCTTTACAAATACTGTAAAACAACTTATTAATGCTCTCTAAGCGTTAAGAACAACAGGAAAATTGTAAACAATAATCCACATTTAGGTAGCTGGTTCCCACCTTCCACAAGACAATATTGGATCTGATTAGATTTCGGCTGTGTCAAACAATTCTGTCTTGTTTTTATTTGTTGATGAAAAGTGTCAAGACCTGGTTTCCATCAATGTACATTTTTATTAGTTTTCGTAGTCATCCGGAAAAATAAGCTTGTCAACAAAAATTAAATCAGCATTGCTCACAACAGAAGTGCTATTGTGTTTGCATATGACCTCAATCCATTTGTTGCTTGTTTCAGATGCAGCCATTCTGCTGTGGAAGCTTAATGACAACAAGGAGCCGGAGCAGGCACCCGTGTTCCAGGAGGAAGAAGAAGCTCAGCTAAACAAAGAGAGCTGGTCTGTCATCAAGACTTTGAGGTACAAAACCATTATAATGGCATTCATTTCCAGCAAAGCAGAAAGTACTGCTTTGTATGCATTTTAACTTCCAAAATAATTTGTAAAGAACATGGCGTTACCGTACTTTATGTCAGTTTGGTCAAAACACAGTCCACTTAACTCTGTGCACTGTGTTTTTAGGGGCCACATTGAGGATGTGTATGACATCTGCTGGACCCGCGATGGGAACTGCATGGTGTCTGGTTCTGTAGACAACACGGCCATCATGTGGGACATCAACAAAGGTTTGCCGAGAAAACATCCAAACAAGTGAACATATGTCCCAAAATTAATTGCCTTCATGTCGTCTGCCAATTTTTATCTTTCAGGACAGAAAATGTGCATCTTGAATGACCATAAGAGCTACGTGCAGGGTGTGACTTGGGATCCATTGGGGCAGTATGTTGCCACTCTCAGTTGTGACAGGTACCCATTATTACCCGCAAAGGCTTTAAAGGATTGGTCCATTTATTTGACAGCTGTGTATATGTTTTGATATTCATCCTTTTCAGAGTAATGCGTATATACAGCACTAACACAAAGAAGAAAGCCTTCTGTGTAAGCAAAATGAGCTCGAGTTCACCTACAGATGGAGAGGTTAGTACACACAGAGCACATTTGAATCACATGTGAACTTTGTCACAATTATCCATTGAGGTATTTGGTTACTTACCTAAATTTGTTTAGGTAAATGAACTTATCCTTTTGTTGTTTATATATGTGCAGGTCAAGCAGCACCGCCTCTTCCATGACGACAGTATGAGGTCTTTCTTCCGACGTCTTTCCTTCACGCCAGACGGCTCGTTCTTACTCGCTCCAGGTACTTGTGCAGCGTGTTCTTGGGAAATTGTCACAGTGTTCATTTTAGGGGATTTGAGGTGTCAACTGAATCTTACTGTCCTCACTTCTTCTCAGCTGGATGCGTGGAGGTTGAAGAGACCATCACAAATACTACCTACATCTTTTCCAGGAAGAGCCTTAAAAGGTGACATGCACTATATTATATACCTTGATGATGCTGTTTGCTCCCCAATATTGTTCTAGCAGAACTCTGAGACCATGACAGAGCAGGTGCATCTATACCGAGACTAGATTACACACAGGTCGACTCTATTTATCATTATCGGTTGTTTACAAAGTAGGGCAACATTGAATTATTCAGAAATCATTAGGGAACTTCTGGTGTCAGTCTGCACTGTGAGGAAAATGGGCAAATAATTTTGCACACTTTCCATTTCTGTTGTTTGCCTGTTAAAAAAAAAAGTCATATACATTTCTTTCCACTTCACGATTGTTCCCACTTGGTGTTGATTCTTCACAAAAGAATCAAGTTTGAAGCCTAAAATGTGGTAAAAGCTTAAAAAAAAGTCAAGGAAGACAAATGTGCACGGCACTGTCTCTAATGTACTTGTTATTGAATTCATTTATGTCTTTTAGGCCAGTGGCCCACTTGCCATGTCCAACTAAGGCCACACTGGCTGTGCGCTGTTGTCCAGTTTACTTTGAGTTGCGAAGCAAGAGGGCAGAAGGTAAGAACACTTCCCAGACTGTGGCTTCAAACTTCTATTTGCAGTCGCCCATTTTGTCTCCTTAATATTTCTGTATTGTCATGTTTCTCAATTAGATGGTTCGACCGAGCCCCTTCCTAATCTATTCAAGCTGCCATACCGCATGGTGTTTGCAGTGGCCTCCGAGGACTCAATTTTCCTGTATGACACGCAACAGGCTCTTCCGTTTGGCCTGGTGTCCAACATTCATTACCACACACTCAGTGACCTCACATGGTAATGGAACAATCTTTTCCATAATAATCCAAACCAAAATCATATGATACAACATATTTAGTAAAACTGGACTTGAAGTGCACTGAGTTATTTGTTTCATATTTTACCATAAAATGATACTGCTTGCCTTCAAAGTTGTGAGGTCCAGGTTCTCAATTAAACATTAGATGTTCAGTGCCTGAAAAACTTTAACATTGTAATGAACTGAATGAAACAAAACAAAAAATCCATTGTAACAAATGGCTCGCTGCTACTTCCAGTGTCTTACAGGAAGTCACTCCCATAATTGTTTCTACATGAGAGCTCTCAGGAATAAGCTGTATAGTACTGAATTATTAAATCACTTCATAAGGGATGAAAGGACCGCATTGTTTTGTCAAAATATGTGTTGTTGTAAATAAGGCTGGGAGGTTATGGAATAAATATTCAGGATTATTTTGATTGAAATTGAAATCATGATTGATAATGATATTGAAATCACGATTATGACCCAGTGGAGGACTTCCACAAAATTGTGATCCAAGAGCATGTGTTGATTGTTCATGGGGAAATGTGTATTCCAACTGTAATTTTATAAATTGCTTGTATTTTGTCTTAGGTCTCAAGACGGTTCCTTCCTGGCAGTGTCCTCCACAGATGGCTACTGCTCCTTCCTGTCCTTCTCGTCGGGAGAGCTGGGAACTCCACTGAAGGAGCCTCCCACTCTGGAAGTGTTCACCCCTACCAGCGCTGCTGAGAAAAAGGGCAGAAAGACTCCAGCAGCCCGAACTTCATCGCCCGTGTCCCAGCTGTCGAGCTCTGCTTCCACTCCCACGTCCCACGTCACCCCAGGCCGTGAAGGCAGCTCTGTCAGGACCCCAGATGAGCAAAAGACAAAGTCCAAGCCTCAGCCTCGAAAGATCACCCTTAACACACTGGAGGCGTGGGGGAAGCCCACCACTCCAAAAAGCATGCATCCCTCTACCCCTCAGACGCCAATGTCCGCAAGCACCAGTGCACCGTCAACTCCTCAACCTGGCGTCAACCCGCTCACACCCAGCTCCTCGAAGAAGGTCGTCCGCCTCACCCCGCTCACTCCCACTACACCCAAAGTGCTCAACAGCACCAACTTGCCCACCACTCCGAAAAGTGCCATAGGGTCTAAAGGACCCACTCCAAGGTAAAAAAAAATTAATAATAATAATAAATTTTAAAAATAGAGGAATTCCTCTCAAACTCATTTGCAGCCATGAAAAGTAAAAAAAAAATGCTACAAATAGCCTCAATCTTAATCCGTATTATTGCATTTTATGACATGATGTACCCCAGCACAATCTAATGAGATTTAATGTAGGATCTGCATCATCATAAAGATATATGGCAGACCTCTGCCAAAACCAAACTAATAACTATTAAAATGATGGGGTGCCATGTTCATGTTGGTCTTATCTGAATCAGGGAGGACTATAAGAATGGCAATGGCACTTTTTTTCTGACAGCAAAAATTAATTCCTTTGATTCTCGCATTCAGTGGATTTTCCCTTGTGAGGCCACTTTATAAAGTTTCGCTTGTGTATTTTTATGTAGGTTTTGGACATGGATAGATAGTACTGTAGGGCATCACACTAAGAGATGCTTCTATGACTTTGTCCTCATCTCACTAAAGAAATGAACCAAAATATTTGAAATAGCTTTCAGTCTGATGTCATACTGTTCTGCAAAAAACAACCACAGTAACGAAACAATGTAATTTGAATGACCTCTCTGGCCATTTCAATTAATAAATTCGTAACATGATCTTTGGAAAGGTTGAATCTTTTACACTTTCGTCCTGAATCTCATTAAACTGTGCGAAAAGGAACAAATCGAATATGGTGAGAATTATTTGGCTAGCACTATAGCATAATATTATTATTATTATTATTATATATTCTGTGACCCACGCTGCCAATGTACAGAAGAAAATATCTACAGAAGGGAGCTACACAGATTACAATCGCCTCCCCCCAGTATTGAGGGAAATAAAGTTAATAAGATTACCCTGATATTTGCTGGTTACGGTACAAAATGCATGCAAAGTTTGAGAAGCTTCTAGAAGTCTATGGCCCTCTAACAGAAAGAATGACTCTTGGTGTTTTGATCATGAGTCCCACACAAGTATTAAATTGGGTGGCTCCGAATAAACATTTGAGTATTCCATAATTTATTTTGCTCTACATTGAAGCGTCTCCATTCAGGATGTGACTTAAAAGTCTCACTCTGTGCATAAATCTGGAAGTGATTGTAAATATATAAATGGTAATCTGTGTTATGGAAATAGAGAGACTTGACATTAATTGCTTTGTTTTGGTTGTTGTAAGCGCTCCGCTATGAACAAAGCCTTGTCTGGTTTTAGGGTGTTCGTTGGACCCCCTGTTGATTGCCAAATAATCCACTCTGGCTCCTCACAGACAATGGAGTCTGCTAGCTTTGTATTTAAACATGTAACTTGAAGCTGGTCTTTCTCAGCTGACTTTAGCTAGTTTTACAACTAGACAATGAGCTAGTGAACAAAACGATGAATAACATGAATGGACCTTCTGCAACTAACTTATTTTCTCTTTGTTTCCAGGCGAGTTTCTTTGACTCCTATTGGCTCACAAACAACCAGTCTGCTCTTCAGCTCTCCAGCGTCTACTAAGAAAGCTAAACATGGTCAGTCTGTTACTGTATGTCGTATCTAGCAATAATATTTAAATCCTGGTTCTTCCTTTGCACATCATTCATCCCTCCACAAAGTTTCACTGAAATCAGAAAAATAGTAGAAGAGGTAGAGGTCCTTGGTTTATAACAATGGCGTAAGAATCCGTTGTCATGCTAACCTACAGCAGAGAAATGTTTTCATAAAAATATTTAAGACAATTTTGACTTTACTACTATATTAGTGTTGGTTAGTGACAGCCTACAACGTAGAAATTCGGCTCATCGTGATAGTAACTGACTGAAACTTGACAACCACTTTAAGGTTTCATAACTGATCAAACTGACTTGTTGAACTGTGTTGTCTAACATCTTTTCTGTTGCCTTCTTCCTCCAGGATGCCCTTCTCCCCCCACCGATCCCCTTTGCCAGCCCCCGGAGTCTAAGCGGCTCAAGGTGGATGACAATGTTACCGCAACATGCAGCATCATTCAGCCTTAGTGTGACCACGATATAAGTATGACGTGAGACTGACGTCATGATCACATCATCTGGTGTGAAATACCACAATGCCATTGTGATTGAGGGGGTAACGTCTTCAAGCATGATGCACTCAAACTCATCAATGTTTTGTGTGAATAAATTATAGACTGTTATATAATAATTAGCTGCTCTGTGATGTCTTAAATTAGTACATAACATTTTGATCTTTCAATTCTTAATACTGTAAGTAATAAACTTGCAATAATAAAATAGCACTAGATTTAGTGCTGTGTGAATTTTGAATATGCTGTATTTCCTGAGTCTTATTTTGTTGATCGGGTTTGGCGCATGAGGTTTGAACTCTCCCAATTGTCCACTCGGTAGTAAAAAAAGGTTTAATGTATAATACTTCTTTTCATTCAGAGCGAAGCTAAACCACGTCTATTTTTTTGTCTGAGTCTGCTTCAGTATTGCCCTTTAGCCATTCATTATGTATTGTACTTGCACTCAAAAGTCGTGGGTAAATGGTGCCTATCCCAGCTGACTTTGAGTGAGAGGTGGGGTACACCCTGGGACTGGTCGCCAGTCTATCACAGGGCATATTCAGACAAACAACCATTTACCCTAGGGCTATTGAGTCATCCGTTAATGTAAAATGCATGTTTTGGCATGTGGGAGAAGGACTGAGTATCCACACGGGGCACATACCAAACTCATACAGTAAATAGGAACGCTTTAGGTAAGTTTTGAATTCTAAACCTCACAACGGTGAGGGCAGTTGTGCTAACCACCAGTCTGATGTTCTGACAATCGTTTAATCCCTTCGATTATTATTTTTTTCTTTATGATGTGAATGTTCGCGGTGTGCTTGTGGACATGTGGTAAATGACAAGATGAGCAGACGAAGGCAAATCATCTCTTTACTCCACACAAAAGTGACAGTTTACACAGAAATCAGTAAGCTTCTCTCAACCCTTTCGTATGTTTAAACCCAGAAACGTCATCTCCCTCCCCTCTCTAAAACGTACAGGATCCTGGTGAATGTTTCATAATTTATTAATTTTCCACATAACTATTCACAATCAATACAATGTCAACTAAATACTCTTGCTGTATGTGTGTGTTTTTAAACCTCAAATGATGCACGTGATATTAAATGTAAGATGTTCTGCAGTACGGTAACGGAGTAAAATGTTTGTGTACTGATACTTTACACAAGAATAAATCGATATCAATAGTCATGCAGTTGGTGATTACTCGGAAGTTTATTGTAAAAATAAAGTTAAATGACTAACAGTCAAGACAAAGACATTTAGATGCATTTCAGTCATGAAGTGATTATGAAAATATTTAAGTTCCAAGAATTTCTCAACCCTAAATAAACATCACTGAAACATATGCAGTACTGTACTGTGAAAATATTGTGTCCGATTAAATTGAGCATTTTTCGTAAATCATCCACTTGATATTAATATCGGTCAACCTAACATGTTTCTCAAGGGGTATGGTAACTACAGATTGACATATTGGTCAGCCAATTGTAATCGAGTTCTATTGGGAGTCTCTCGCTCTCTCTCTCTGACACTGACGTGCACTGTGTGAAGGCGGGGAGGAGTTGGCTCGTTTAGGCTGATTAGCAACAAACAGAAGGCTGCGAGTTTACATTTTGGATTATTTCATCACTGGATTGGATTTTGCCATCACCGAAGGCGTATGAACGCACATCCGTGTTAACCCGATTCTTGTTTTCACGCTTTTCGGCGAGGCCAGGTGGCTATTTGCAACATTTGTGAGGGCTAATAGCGGAGGGCAAACTCGTTTTTTTTAGGTCGTTGGAGGTGGCGATGGTGAGCTGATAGCTGCGTCATCATGTTGCTTCCGACTCGAGTTGGCCGAAAGAAATCTCAAGTTAACGCCGTCCCCAGCCATCCTGCTCCAAAGGCCACTCCCGACCACCTGAGGTAGATGTAACGCGGACCGCTGCCCGGGGGCAAAGCTTGCTAACGGCTGGGGACCGAACGAGGTGGCTGACTTTACATCACTTGGCGTTGTTGGCGCGATTCCCCCCATGGGCTGCAATTGTTGTCTCCACTCCAACGAACAGTCCCCCAAAGCAAGCGTGTGGCCGTTTGAACGTCACAACAACAACGTGACCGTAACGTTTGTTAAACATTAACTATAGCCATATAAATATTTCATGTTTGGACGAGGACGAGTGATGCCTGCGGTGACATCAAGGCTACAAATCGGCAGCATCTACTGAAATTTTGTCGTTTGGCACTTTCGCCTGTAACATTTGATAAGAGAGAAATGTTCTAATCATTTTTAACGAATTAGCCGAATAGACAACCGATGTTTTGTCAAGGTGTCAAAGTGTGTTAAACTGGACGTCAGGGAGTTTTGACTGGGCCCTACACAAAGCAGGGACAAAGTTTCACCCTATTTATCAGCGGATACAAAACAAATCACGATGGCCGTGAAGGGGACACGTTGCCCCCCTAAGCCGTGGTCGAGTGTTGCCGGCGAAAGGAGCTGGTCACATAACTTCGAGTGGATCGGCGGGTTGCTTTACCGAAAGAAACTGGAGAGGGGCTTCCTCAACTACCGGGAGGTTTTGGACGAGGATCGGAGACTAGAGGCAGTCGCTACCTTTCACCGGCGACCACCCGGCATGCGTCACCTCTCCTTGGAGGAGACCTACAAATGCGTGGCCGAGAACTACTGGTGGGAGGGTAAGAACGTCTTTCTAAAGCCATGCGCCCATCTCACAAACCTTTCACGGCCTATCTTCATGTGACACTATAAGAGGAAGGACAGTATGATTCTAGGAATCACACATTTACTGTAGATAGGGTAGTTACGGTAAGGTCCTGTACTTGCTATTTTGACACAAACTTGCATTCATCCATTTTCTGTAGTGCTTGTCCTCCATTCTGTCACGGGTGAGCTTTTTTATTTTGTTAGCTTTTAAATAACAGATGTAGAAGTTGTGCCCCCCCCCCCACCCCTCCCAAAAAGATAGCAATAAATATATTTGTTGCTGCAGGGATGTACTTCCACATAAGAGACTTTGTCCTGGACTGCTCTGAGTGTCAGCGCCAGCAACACAAGGTGACAGAGGTGAGCAAGGGTTGCAATTTTGAAAAGAAATACACAATTTCAGTTGCTTATCTGGCATAAGTCATTTTCCCTTTATCACACATATTTTAAGTTGACAGTCGTTGGCTCTCATCTTCTGTCCATCTTGGATGTCCCTGACATCATTCCTACAGCGTAGCCCCTCCACCCCCACCACACACACTTAAAATCTGCCTCACTCCTAGGAGCTAGGCAGCCGAGGATGCGTCACGAAGACGATAGCATCGCACGGCTCTGACATGCTCAACAAGCTGAGGAGTCAGCGGGAGGCGGGGATGTTCTGTGACATCACTGTGCGCACTAACGGTCAGTCCTACGCCGCGCACAGGGCTGTGCTGGCAGCCGTCAGTGACCACTTCCAAGAAGTCTTTACAGAGATGGATTCCAGTATGAAGACAGACATAGATCTCACTGGTAAGTCAAAATATAGTCAGCGTATGTCACATTTACATCTTAACAGTCGAGTATTTCATTTAAAAACCCACAACACATGCAACAGTTTTAGCATCAAAACTCTAAGTCTATGCACAACTCTTACCATTCGTTGTCATTGTTTGAATTTTGGGGGGTGTCCGGAATGGCTGTGTCTGAATAGGGATATTTGTGTACATGTAATATCAGAAACCCACATTATTCATGGTGAATAGGGACAGCCTGTGAATTGCAAAAACCCCTGAGTAATTGAATGCCGACCTCAAAGATGTTTACAACTGCTTATGTTCTTTGTGGAAACTATCAAAGAGTCATCCAAAAAGCCTTGAGTAACTTTTCAAACTCGTTTAAAAAATGCAGAGGAATTGAATGTGTTTGTCGCCTTTGTTACGCGTTAACAACCACTTGTCAAGCTCTAATGCGGGCATCTTTTGTTAGTTTGAGCGGCTTAATAGCCACTCAGGAAGGCCAAAAAATACAAGTGGCAAAGACTCATCTCACGACCTGAACTATCGCTATCTAGTGGACAGACAGAATCATGAGGGCCACATACTCTGCAATAAATGTAACTTGTCTCGTACTTTGAATGGTTAGGATTAAGGGTTAATTTAAATGAAAATTTAGGGAAGTTATTGTATTTCTAACTCACGTGTCTGTTGATCATTTTTATTCACAAAACATAATACTTAGCATTTCAGTGTAATGTTATAGTCTTCTTAGGGCTCCTTTTAATGTTCTTTTGGGCATTGGCAAAAGGTGAAGTCATAAAGGAGCAGCAGTTGAAAGCAGTTTTCAATCTTACTGTTGACCAAAGTGTCTTCGTCATCTCGCTCACCAAGCAATCCATGTATCTAACTGTAAGGTTCTGTCTTCTCCACTCAGGTTTCAGCGAGGACAGCCTCTTGTCTCTGCTGGATTTCTCCTACTCTTCCACCCTTTGCGTGCGCTGGGTGGACCTCCCTGAAGTCATCACCATGGCCCGTCACTTGGGCATGTGGCCCGCTGTGGAGGCATGCTCTGCTCTTATGAAAGAGCACCGCAACATTGTCCGTCCTGCCCAGGACGTAAAATTGGAGTGCAGTGGGGTTTGTAGTCGGCGCCATCACCAACAGACAGAAACCAAAAGGAAAAGGAAGTTAGAGGATAACACTGGCGGAGTCCACTCGACAGTGGATACATCTGATGAATCTTTGGAAGGGAGTCCGTGCTGCAATTTGCATAGGATGTCAAATGCCAAAGTTCATAACAGACTCCCCATGAGCCCCTCACACAGGATGAAGCTCATGGACTTCAAATCTCCTTCCTCCAAGAAGACTGCCGTATCCACAAATATTGCCACCCCACAGTCCAAAAATTACTCCCCCATATCTCCACCCAACACCCGTCTTCTCCGCTCAAGTCCTGGGGCTGCTCAGAAAGTTCAGAGATTACTGCCCATATTGGAAAGCCCTCGACAAAACGGAAAGTCGTGCACCCCCAGATCCAGTCCGGTTTGTAGCCCTGTCAGGGTGAAGCAGGAAGTGGAGGAGGTGGGAGTGGATGAGGAAGACTACGCAAGAGCCCAGGAGAAGTACAAACTAATGCTGGTTCTCGGCCTCCAGAGGACAGCCCTTCTCCCTCGACCGGAAGATCTGATTGGTTGGAGGCAGAAGAAACGACTCAGGAAGCTCAAAGCCAACAACTACTCGCTAACCAAGAGGCGAAAACCCCGCTCCGCTCCCCCAGTGCTACCATATAGCCCCGTGACACTGTCTCTTCCCCTCTGCGACCCTGTGAACAGTATCCTACTCGACAAGGAGGGGAAAACCAAGTCTCGTGGCCCACCTGTCAATGAAGGAATTACGAAGAGAAACAATTCCAAAAAACACGTCCCTCCTAGCGACAGGAGCATGCGAAGTAAAGGGGTCTTACCTGATATGTTCCGAGCAGCATCCCGGCCTGGCTTCAGTGGGAGAGAGCTCAGACGGTCTGTGAGGAACGGTGCTAGTGTCCATCCCCCTGTCCAGCAGCCCGTGCGGCGTACCTCCAACAAAACTCCAGCGAGGAACACTGTCAGGATCAAATCAGAACCAGCTGAATACTCGGTCTCAGGTCTCTCTCTCGCATCAGTCAATCATTCGTCTCAGAGAACACAGGCCAGGAATAACATCACCGGCGCGGCGGTCAAGACGCTACGCTACAACAGCAGCCGTCCAGGGACAAAAGCCAAGCCCAGGCAGGGCAGCACCACAGAGGAGCGGAAGCCCCGCCGGGGCAGACCCAGAAAAGTGTTGAGGGAGGAGATGGACACTGAGAGACAAGCAAAGGGTGATCAACACGATGGGTTCCAGTTCTCAGAGCACTCTCCTCCCCAGGCCATCTACAACCACCCTTTATACAAAGTCATCAAAGAGGAACCCCCAGATCCTGTGCCAGTTGGCGGCCCCTTGTTGGATCCTCCATCCCCAGACCTGGGTAAGCGCCAGAGCAAGCCTCCCATCAAACTACTGGACTCAGGCTTTTTGTTCAGCTTCTGCCGGCCTTCCGGGGCACCCATGGTGGGAATCAAGAAAGAAGAAGAGAGCGTGGATATTTGTTTGACGCGCTCCGTGTCACAAATCGGAGAGAAATTTGGAACGGGTCAATCAAAGCACAGGACACTGAGAGCCAGAGGACCACCCCACACCTTGCCGATGGTGAAGAGGGAGAGGGAGGAGAGGAGTGTGAGCCAGAGCAGGGTTCAGAGACGCCAGACCAACTCCAGAAATGACACGCCTTTAGTCAGATCTAAAGGGAAAAAGGCTGCACTTATCATACCGAAGGTAAGTAAAGGGGGTGGCCGTTGGTTCATAACGACAGTTGTGTAAAAATATAGCCATAGTGTCTTGGGCGGCACAGTGGCGCTCGGACAAAGTTTATGGGTTCCAATCTGAGCTCGGACCTTTCTGTGTGGATGTCAGCGTGAACGCTTGTCTCGCTATATGTGCCATGTGATTGACTGGAGAGCAGTACAAGACAAGTGTCTTAGAAAATCGACAGATAGCTTCAATTAGGTTTGGACAATTTAATAATAATAATAATTCATTTTATTTAAAAGCGCCTTTCATGCCACCCAAGGACACTGTACAGACAATGAGTAAATACAATATAAAAATAGATAAGGGCAGTATTATATAAAAACAGGACATAAAATCACAAGACATGGGAAGTGGGAGAATTAGGTATTGTAGGCAGTCCTAAACAGGTGAGTTTTTAAACGGGACTTGAAAGTTTATCGTTTTACCTTCAAAATCGTGATCTTAGATGACGCAATTTTATGATTGTCAAAATTGTGTGCTTTTAAAGCACTCTTATCCTCCAAGCATACCAGGTAAAAAAAAAACATTATGCGAGAATCCCATCAGCTCCGAGCTGGTTAAAAAAGCATAGAGTCTACGTCAGTCACACATCTTCGCCGAGTCTATGCTGTCCCGGCTGCTCACGAATGCTAGGTGTGAAACTAGCTTGCTCTTTGACATTTTAGGGGAAGCCGAGCTTCCCTTGCAGTCCGAGAACAATCGCCACTGATTGAAACCCCTGCTCGCCGCCTTACCCGGCGGCTGGGTGTTACAGCCATCTCGTTACCTCTGCGTCCCGTGTCCTAGACGGCCCGTGGTGTTTGTCAAATAGTTTGTTGAATCTTTTCGATACAGCAGTGAATGCTATTTTCTTAATATTATGGTGCGAGCATGCGACTGCAACACACAAAACGCGGGTTAAACTGTTGTCGGAGATCGTGGCCGCCGCCACGATTCAATGTTGTTGACAGACGACAGGGCAAACGACGCGCACGCTCAACGTGAATATCGCGAGAGTTTGCACCGATGTAAACACTCTAAATTCATCTTTCCTTTTATTATTTATAATTTTGTCTGTGGTTTTATTGTTCTTGTTTTGATTGTAAAGCGTCCTTGAGTGTTTTGAAAGGCGCTTATAAATGAAATGTACTATTATTATTATTATTATTATTATTATTACACAAAAATGTAGAAGGTTTGAAAAAAATGCCGACCGTAAAGTTTTTTTTCGAGGTAGAAATTCTCGGTCGGTCGGGTTACCAGAAACACACTACTTTTTTTTCAACGCCTTATCACTAAAAGTGGAGGACGGAGAAGTAAAGCATGAAACGACATCGT
Source organism: Hippocampus mohnikei (assembly GCA_026261675.1). Classification (NCBI taxonomy): domain Eukaryota; kingdom Metazoa; phylum Chordata; class Actinopteri; order Syngnathiformes; family Syngnathidae; genus Hippocampus; species Hippocampus mohnikei. The sequence continues at coordinate 10,487,889 of JAKGUB010000106.1, forward strand.
AGGTATGCAACAGTCAGAAGAGAACCTGAGAAGATGGCGAATTTAATCACGAAACTAATAATAATAATAACAATAATACATTTTATTTATAAGCGCCTTTCAAGACACCCAATGTGCAATGCTGAGTCTCGAAAGACCTGAATTCGTGCATAGGTGTAGAATACACTTCACAGACGCCTGGCAGGTAGAGAGCAGTCAGCTATGAACAAAAAGTTAGTATGACAGTAAGCATCGATACTTAAAGTATGACAATAGCTACATAGTCAGCACACGCTCGAAAATAAGAAATAAATCAGTTACAATTAACACCTGTTTCAGATAAAATGAGACGACAGCTACGTAGTTAACATCCGCTCAAAAACCAGAAAAGAATTGGTTAGGGCTTACGTCAGCCATGGTGACGATCTTAAGTATATCCATCCATTCTCTGTACCACTTTTCCACACCTTATAAGGCAGGGCTCCAGACTTAACTTTTTTTTTTTTTTTTTAACTAGGAGCGCAGTGGTCTGTGACAATCTGGAATTGTCATTTTCACATTTCCACCCATTTCTACTATTTTACAGATACATGGGCCAAAGTATGGAGCAGGAGTTTGTGGTTTATCTGTAGATATAAATGAGCAAATTCACTGGTCGCACAAGCATGAGTAGATGAAAAAATGTCTTGCAATGTCCCAAGTTGTAGGGGCAAAATACTGTACCACCAGCTAGAGATGGACTAAAGTTTTGCTTATGTACGATGGCATTTTTTTGTAGATGTAACTGTACTTAGTAAATACTGCACTGAAACTGAAGTTTAAGAAAATCGTGAATTGAATCCAAATCGCTTTATGGGGCAGCATGGCCCAGTGGTCGAGTGGTCGCCTCACAACCAGAAGGTTGTTTGTGCAACCCTCAACCCTTGTGACCATGTAGAAGTGTCCTTGCAAGCACAATCTTTATCCATGTACAGTCTTGCATAAGCCCCACAACAGTTTTACACTGTTTTTTGTCTTGAATCCTACTAGCAAGAGCCTATCGCCATCCCATTGAGCAGCAGGGGCTGCGTCGTATTGGACTCTGTTCGCCGGGCAAGACTAAAGCAGCTGCGAGGCCCGCGCAGCCAGGTCCCAAAAGCCCCAAAGGTGGCCCACTCTTGCACGCAATGCTCCACCTCTTACAAGGACTGCGATGCACTCATCATGCATCGCCTGCGGCACATCGAGGGCAAGCACTGGCCGTGTCTGGTAAGTTGAGACCCGCCTCATCCTCGGCCGGGGCTCCTTAATTTTAAAATTGGCGGCGCAGAAAATGCATAGATGTGCGTTAAATCTGATTCAGCTTCTGGTTAATGCTGTAACATGAGGAAAATCAGCAAAAATGTTTATCATTTATAAAGTTTAAGGGAGGAACGGGCTACTTTAATGCGGCACAGTGCGCTTATGTCACCTATAAAATGGAAGCAGTTGCTTAACTGTAAAAGTTGGTGCCAATGCCATCAAAGTTTGATGATCATTTTGAGGATTTGCCGTAAGAATGGCAGCGCGAGATCCCGCTAATCACTACCCACAGCTTGAACTTTTCATTATTTCCTATTGCAATCCGAACAAATCGGATCATTTCGAGGGTCTGCCGTAGTAGCGTACCGTTGGAATTGTATTTTTGACTCTTTGCTCGGATTCTGTTGTCTGATGGCCTTCTGCTCTGAAGCTTTGCAGTAAGACGTTCTTTCGACTGAGGAATGTACGAAACCACATCCGCACCCATGACCCCAAGTTGTACAAATGCAGGAATTGCATTGTCGCTGGCTCCTGAGGCCAGTTCGTCATCCAAAGGGTGTGCTGAACCAAGGTTGAGGTTGGTGGCTCCTTTTCAAAGACTGACATGCAGTCTCTGAATACTCAGTTTACCTTAAAATATCAGGTCAACTTTGCCCTGCGGCTCATTCCTCCATCGAAATGATGGGAAAAATGCTGACTCTCCTGAGCAATATATATATATATATATATATACTTATATTCTTCAAGTATCGTGGTTTTTGGACTTTTTTTCCACGTCAATGACAAAACTATGCAAATGCGATTCCTTTGTGATTAGGTGGTCGAGGATGCGAAGGCGTAACTTGCGTGTGCCAGCGCAAAGTCTTTCGGCTCACACCACATGCGACAAGGCTAAAATAACGATTAGCTTTCAGTTCACACGCACACAATGACAGCATGGAAGATCCCTGGCGGAATCAAGATTGTGTTTGCCGTAATGTCTTATTTCGCAGATCTGATCAATGGTCATGATCAATCAGCAAATCATGATATGACAGCCAAGCACCGTTTTTGAAATGCAAAATATCGGGCAATCCACTCCAGCCGTCAGTTCAGTATAAAGTGTAATTAAGAGTCCTTGTGAGTTGTGTGTGTACCCAGAATTCGGTTGTATTTGCTTTTTGTTAACTGTGCTTAAGATATAAACCGAAAATGGCATATCCTTGACTCAACGATAACATTTTTTTTTGACCTTTCATGATTCAATATGGTTATTGATGATTTTTGATAAAGGAGTGCTCCAAAAACCTTGGCAATTGCTCCTCTGTAGCTTTGTGTGACCTAAATATGAAATATTTGGTTTGGTTGAAGTCATGTTTTTCTTGCTCAGTTACAGGTTTACGTTTTGGCCATGTGCAACCGAGTGGAAAAATGTCTTCCTATTTTTTCCCCCCTAGAGTCCGACGTAGAGCAAATGACAAGGAAGTCACACGAGCAATCAGAAGCTTGTACATAATGGAGCCGTCCCCCTCAAGCACAACGGGGTCTGAAAGGACAAGTGACTGTTCTTTTGATTTTAATCTAATCATGGTGGTATTTAAAAACCAAACCACGGGTGGCATGTGTCCTTTTCCCCCCCAAAAACGTAAAAACTTGAACATTACACTCAGGGGGTGGGGGAACAAGACACCGCCGTGCAACATCGATCCCATGTCATAAATCACGATCAACATGTTTGTGTATAAAAATGAAAAACGTGATTGTTTTAACTGGTCACCGTTGCATAGTGTCATCAATCCTATGTGTATAGTGGAATTTGGAGTGCACTTATCTTTAGCCTATGTTGTAAACCTAAGAGCTGGTGGTGAATTAGAAGGTGGGGCGGGAATACTTGAAGCCAAGGGTAGGAATACTTGAAGTGTTTTATTTGGTGGGAGGGGGTTCGTGTGAAGTCAAGGCGGTCTTTTTGGGTGTTTTAAGTGTCCGTTTTGGTGTGCTCAACTCCGTAATACCTTCACTCGCTGCCGCCCTTTGTTCTGACCTGCTTTTCTCACATTTTAATCATCCGTACATGGGGGAGATGGGGGAGGGGGGTACGCGACAGTTACGACAACACTGCATGTGCATCTGCAGTACGTACATGGATTTTCGCAACGTGACTGCTTCATGATGGCAATTTGATCCATCCCGTCCTCCACCTTAACCCAAGCCCCTTTTCCCTCCTACTGAATAAATGCAAAAGTGTGCACATAGAGATGTTTATGGTTCACAAATCGATTTTCAAAAATCTTTCGTCTCTGTTCAGACTGAATACATTTTGGACTTTTATATTGTTATACTTGCTTTATTTACCTTTGTTTTTCCTTTTGCTATAGTCTTGACCTCACGTGTTGAGCCAGCATGACAAATGATAGGATATTTAACAAAAATACAAGAGTATTTATATAAAATGCTGGGACCTTTTAACATGTTATTATCGGGAAAATAAGTGATTGCAAATGTTATTGAAATTGAGATTTTAAATGCATTCCTGTGCTTTTTGTGGTTGGAAAGGTTATGTGTTTGCTCTGGGGATGTCTAATTTGATCAATAAACCTGAGTATATAACATTGAGCGTCTCAAATGATCTGCTTTTTGTTTTCCTGAGAATTGAAGAATGTCATCTCCCCCACATCTCCACCCCCTGCTTGGCCGAAAATGTAACTGTTATTGACAACCGCATTTTTTTTTCTTGATTTCTTTGTAGTGTTTCTGGAAGCCAGAAAATTGCCATTTCAAATACCTTTTTTATATTTTATTTTTTCCGCCTACAAAATCAAACAACTGAAGTAAAATCCTCAGAGATTGCTGATTCCTTACTTTTTGCCAGGGGTTGTTTCATATGCCCGTCCATCCATCCATTTTTCCATCCATCCATTTTTCCATCCACTTGATCCTCACAAGGGTCGCGGGCTGTGCTGGATCCAGCTGTCTTTGGATGATAAGGCGGGTTACACCTTGAACTGGTTGCCAGCCACCGCTCGACACCCAATAGACAAACAACCATTCGCACTCACAATCACACTTAGGGACAATTTAGAGTGTTCCATTAGCCTGCCATGTGTGTTTTTTGAATGTGGAAGGAAACTGAAGTAAAATCCACCCAGGCACGGGGGAAACATGGCATCCCCACACAGGAATCGAACTCTGCAACTCTGCGCTGTAACGCGGCTGTGCTAACCAGCCGATCACTGTTCCTCCCCCTCATGAGATAACATATTTACATACCCGTAATGCCTTTACTGAATTGCTTTTTAATTCAATGGATACCAGTAAAACACCACTTGGTGACAGTATCACTCTGTAGACCCCTCCCCTTCACTGTCTCGTTTGCATCTGTGAGCCTCCTTCAAACGGTGAGTCGTTTTACTCTATTTTAGTTCTACTACACATTGCTTCTTAAAATTGAATTCATGAAATGAAATTGAGAATGCATTTGTATGATGCAGTTCACTCATCAAAAGGTGAGTGGTTTTACTTGTGCGTTTTTTTGTCTTATTGAGTGTTTTTGTGTTTGACAGCTAAGAACAATCAAAGTGAATGCAAGAGGTCCATTTCGTCAGTATGCCTCCCTTCGCAGCTGTCATCAAGCAGTGAGTAATTTTTTTGTTTTGTTTTATTACAATATTGTTACCAGGGTTTCATGTGGGTTGGTTAGTCATATTAAAGTAGTTGCTCAATTATATGTTTCCGTTTTATGATGGCCCTGGAATGAAATCATTCACTTAACATTACATCCCCACCACCACCACCACCCCTCCCTGGGATATTTGGTTCCACTAAAAGAGGCTGGCACACCATTATTTCACCAAAAAAGTACGGTATTACAACACAAATACGGCCATATCTGTGAAACTCCACTAGGTGGCGGTATCACTCTATAGAACTTCAAGATCTTACGTCAACGTTTCCAAAGGTGAGAGAGCTAGTGGGTTTTTGTTTTAGTACACGGTGGTTATCGTATTTGTTTAAACCTCCATCACAGTTAAAAATGTTAACAGTGAATGACTGTCAACTTCTTTACGATCATTCGTCATCACAGAGGGAGTTGTTTACGTATGCTACCAGTGGTTTGCTTAATTTGGCTTTTTTACTAATGTGGCCAGTGGTCATATTATGCCTACTGATGCTTCAGAGATTCCACTGGACCCTGGTACCTTGGTTTTGAGTGACCCGAGTGGCATTGACATCACCGTACTCAAAACCTAAATCAACAAATATTTTAAACCAAATCATGCAGCAGCACATGTAGACAGACAACAACAACATAACAGCTATTTAATATAACTAATATAATAGATTGATATTACTGTGTGTTTTCATAATATATAATACTGTTATGCCATGCTTGTTTGGGAGTATTTTGTAATTGTTTTCAGAAGATGGGTGTTTATTGAAATCCAGATTAATTTATTGCTTGTTGTTTGTGAAAAAAAATATATAGGAAGAGAATCTTGAAAAAAACAATTGCATGTTAAATAGCAATTGAAATTTTGAGGGCGGGGGTGCAATTGGATTATTTTTCAAAATCATTCAGCCCTACTGTACACTGCTATTAGGAACATTTGAGTTTTTTGAAGGGCAGGTGCAGATTAATGACTTGTCCATTTATTTCAGTTTGGACGGATTATTTGAGATGCAAGTGTGTTCAGTTGGCTCAGTTCTGAGCATGGTCACAGAATGATTTGCACTCACAAGTCAAGGCACAACTGTACAGTACTGTAGTTTTCAAGACAAAAAAAGGTGGTCGTTGCCCCACTGTGTTTTCTATCTAAATCCAACACAAAATACCTTAGCTTGTGCATCATTGCAGTCAGTGTCTTTACACAGTTTATGCATGATCGACTCAACGCCAGCCAATGGCAGCTTTAGGCCCAAGTGTAAGTGCCTTCACACTGCCGCATTATTCGGGGGGCCTCCGTCTACTTTTTCAGGTCTTGCAAACCAGCAGGGTCTTGCTTACTCGGGTTACCCTCGCAGCACCAGCGCCTGCATATGTGGGTTTACAGCGAGTACGCCCAGGAACAGCTGACAATTTATGCTGGTGAGGCCCCCACATTCTCGGTGGGAAGGAGGAGGAAGAGGATGGGGGAGGAGGTGGAGGCAGCGGTTGGGTGGCAAAGGGTTAAAAAAAAAGCGAGGATGGGTAGCACACATACGGGTCGCCGAGGGTGAGAGGGGAGAGAGGCGGCTCGCCTTTTTGTAGCTTGTCAGCAATTGCCTGAGACAGGCTTTTTGCTTCTGTGTGTGAAAGCTACTTGGCAGGAATGCTTGGAGCGTACCAAGTGTGGCCAGTGAGTGGGGGGGTTCCAAAAGAGAATCGTTGACGTGTGTGTGGCACAAATGAGCCTTTTGCGCCTGCTTTCGTAAGTGTGTGTGTGTGTGTGTGTGTGTGTGTGTGTGTGTGTGTGTGTGTGTGTGTGTGTGTGTGTGTGTGTGTGTGTGTGTGTGTGTGTGTGTGTGAGAGAGAATGGGGGCTGGAGAGAGTATGTTGATATGTCCTCGCTCTCGCTCTCTCTCTCTCGAGAAGCAACAAAAGATGGGGAATGAGACACCCCTCCTACCCTCCCCTTTCCACTCCTCTCTACTCCCCCTTTCCCTTCCCCAGCTCTCAAGAGAAAGAAAGCAACCCTGAAAGGGGAAAAAAGGGAAAGAAGATGATGAAACCCGAAGTGGTCCTGCATTGGGAATTGTTTGCATGCATCTGGATCGTGTGTGTGTGTGTGTGTGTGTGTGTGTGTGTGTGTGTGTGTGTGTGTGTGTGTGTGTGTGTGTGTGTGTGTGTGTGTGTGTGTGTGTGTGTGTGTGCGCGCGCGCACGTCATTATTTGTGGGTGTCTTGTGTGTGTGCGTTTTTTGTTCCTGGCAGGGGTTGTTATTGTTTTAAGTGTGCGCTGTGTGTGCTTGTGAGACAACCAGTAGCCTGTTGCTTTTTAGCTATGCGACCCCCCCTTCAGTCTACGTCAGGAGGAATGCAGCGAGCAGATCCTGCAGGATTCCTCCTCCACTCTAGCTTCATTATTCCCAAATGCCGCCGTTGAGTCAAGCATGGAAAAACATATTTTCATATTTAGGTTGCTGACACCAAAATGGAGTATCTCCTGCAACCTTAACACACTCCAGCTGTAATCGTTTCCTCACCAAAAACGCAATACAGCGGAACTAATATTGTTACTGGCAGTCAGAGCATGGGGACTAGTGGTTAGCACATCTGCATCGCAGTTCAGATGTTCAGGTTACGCCAGCTCCGTCCCACTTGCCAAAAATGTTGTGTTGAACTACATTGTTTCCACAGTTTCCCTACAGCCCTTAGTCTCCTCTTGAATATTGCACAAGAAAAAAAAGCATGTGTTAAAATGAGCTTACCCAGTTGCTTCACTTTAGTTGTAGTGTATTGTAGTTGTATTGTACTCCACAGTGTCCACGTTATTAGTTTCGTTGCTGCCCTTAGTCCCCTCTCGATAAAGAGCATCTCAATTAAAAGCCAGAAGGACAAAAGTAAAAACACATGCTAACATAAGCTTACCACGTTGCTGTACCATATCTCTGAATTCTGCACAATCTGCAGTACTGTATTATACTCATGTCTCCATGTTGCGAAAGTGGTCCGTTTTTTGAAACCCACCTATCGGAGAAAATGTCTCTGAACCAACACCCATGTTTCTGTAGCTGTGCCTTATTACCTCACGGTGCAATTTTGCACTTGATTGTCTTGTTGCCCTCAGTCTCCTCTTCGTCTTCAATTAAAAAGATGAAAACAAACCAAAAACACGTCGCTGTACCTTTGCTCTGGGTGCCACACCGCAGTCTCCACTTTGCTGCAGGGCTCACTTTTCTTGCCACCCTCAAGCTGCTCACGGGTAAAAGCCAAAATCACCAAACTAAACACACTTACTAGCATAAGGTTACCACATTACTAATGAAAAAATTAGTCACGTGTCCAATGAAAACAATGGGCCTCATGATAGCAAAATTCTTAATTCCTGTACGGTGAAGGGAAAAGAAGCCAAGAAGATTCGGCCTGATAATTCTTTATGCAACTCTACAATTTCATATACTGTACCTATTGAGTGTACTATGTCATCACAGTTTACATCATATTATTCATTCATTCATTTTCCGATCCGCTTATCCTCACAAGGGTCGCGGGGGGGTGCTGAAGCCTATCCCAGGTGTCTTCGGGCAGTAGGCGGGGGACAGCCTGAACCAGTTGCCAGCCAATCGCAGGTCACACAGAGACAAACAACCATCCGCGCTCACACTCACAACTAAGGACAATTTAGAGGGTTCAATCAGTCTGCCATGCATGTTTGTGGAATGTGGGAGGAAACCGGAGCACCCGGAGAAAAAACATGCAGGCCCGGGTAAAACATGCAAACTCCACACAGGGAGGCCGAAGCTGGAATTTAACGGTATCTCTGCACTGTGATGTTGATGCGCTAACCACTGGACCACTAGGCCACCCTACATCATATTGTCACTTAATAATATTATACTTCATGCTTATCTACCTATTTAAGAGTCGTGACTAGGAATGGCTGCTGAGTTGGTGCACAAAATTTTAAGTGTTAAATGGAATTTTAATGAGTGTTTGTAATTTTGTTTCAAAATGTGTATTTCGTAATTGTAACTACATGCTCAATCTACACACAAAGCATTTTATTGAACCGAGACGATATGCTTTTTCAAAATCCATGAAAAATAATAAGCAAAGTTGTTGTCAACACGTTGGCTTGGTCCTCAGCAAGCATTCCAGTTTCTCATGTAACCCCTTTCCAAAATACATTGCTCACCCCTGCTTTAAAGGGTAATAATTTCCTGAAAAATTCACCAACTCCCACTCGTCACGTTATTCCTGGTTGGAGGATTTCGTTCTTAGACCAAATCAGTGTTGGTGTGGCAGCATGAAAGTCTACACAAGCGCTGCTGCTTTCGTGAGTCTATATCACACATAAAGAGGCTGACAGGTTAGGCAATTTTAAATGAATTAGGCCGTGAATAATTTCCAGCGTGTCACAATGTATTGGGGGTGAGGGTGCACTTTGAGTCACTGGTATACATCTTGGGAGTGGAATTTTTTTTTTTTTTTTTTTACTCAGATTTGAATGTGCACGCAGTTGCATCTGCGCACGTACACCTGAAATGACACTGACATTGGAAAGTGGTCTTGCGAGTGTATATGTAAAGGGAAGGGAGAGGAAGTAGCACAGGAGAGGAAGTACTGGGCGGGCATTTAGGGTGGAGAAGAAGATGGGGTTGGAAGAGAGGGAAAGTTAAAGGCTGAAAGGAGGAGGAGGAGACGGATGAAGGCGCTGGCGAGGGGAGGCAGGGATGGAGGGAGGAGGAGGAGGGTTGATCTCTGGGGTTTGAAGCGCATTAGTATTCATAGGGAAGAGGAGGCCACAGACAGCAGAGAAACAGAGGGACCAGACAGAACAGAATACCACACACACAAACCTTTCCTATTATGTGGAAGCGACACACAGTGTAATAACGGTGTCATAACATCTCATAGTTGCACACGGGCACGCAGCCACTAGAAATCCTCCCTGGAGACACTTCCTCAGACAAGGCCTCCCCCAAGTGCATTTCTCCCTCCATCCCCCTCTGGATCAAATCTGACTCTGGAAGCATCTCTCCCGCCCTCCCTTGTCAATAACGAGGGCTGCAGATGATGTCTTAAGGTGACCTTAGCTAGTGTATGCACCTCCAGATGTTTGAAGTAAGGAGGAACTGGTGAGAAGGGTTGGGAGAGGAAGACGTGTCGGAGGCCACTTGCAAAAAAAAAAAAAAACAACAACAACGCAGACGCTCACACGGTCCACAGAGGGACGAAGAGGAGGGACAAAATGGCAACACTGGCTGTTCTATTCATAGACACTCTCTTTGGACTTTGTATGAGTGTGTGTGTGGCGGGGGCATGTGGGTGGGCAGGTGGTGTACAGCTGACAGTTGATTTGCGGTGACACCAGACACACTGGCTGCTGCTTGGGACTCTCGAGACCTTGATGGCAGAGTCCCCGGGAAGCCTGGATTACACACAGGCACGCACACACAGCTCTATTACTCCAGCTTTACCTTGGATAAGATACAACAACCTAGCAAAAGACGACAACCCTAGTGTACATCAACATTGTGGTCCTCCAAAAATACCTGAAAAAGTTGTTATATGCATGCCAGACCGGAATTGGCAATGTCACTTTGTCAAGAAACATACAATGGTGGTGTTTTGAGATAGAAGTGACTTGCCGTATGATATTTTTATGTTCTTATTTTATTTACATATTTTTCGGGGTCACAAGTGTGGTTGTTGGACCTTTTTTTCTTCTTCTTCAATTTAAAAACAAAAAATTGCCCCATGTGTATTTAAAATGACCATGTAGCCTTTCAGTCTGCTAGCTTAGTGCTAATGCTAGCGCGCGCCCGCCTGTGTGCACATCTATATATATATATGGCCCCACTTGTCTAAACACAGTACTGTATTCTAATTAACACTGCATTTGTGGACTATCAAATAAGCAGAAAAATCTACAATTTTTATCCTTCTCACGGCGGTAGCCATTTTGATGTCACTGAGAATGACATCAGAGTGCCCAAATGGCTCATCTTGCAAATGTCACATGACCAAACCCAGAAAACGGATTATAGGCCGTTACCTGAGCCTTATGATCCCTGTGATGTCATTTTCAGTCAGCAGCAAATGGCAAAAGGGCTGCCCCCTGAAATGGATAAAAACATGGATTTTGCTTTCTAATTCATATTGCACACATGCAATATTATTCAGAGTGCCATGTTTAGACTAGTGAGGGGGCATACAACGTACTGTCAAGTTTTTTTGACTTGACTTACTCTTTCAGCAAGAGATTAAACACAAATGGTGCAAAAACACATGTAGGAAGACAATATAGTACTCATAGTTTAATCTTCTGTGTAGAACAAGCAATACTAGTGCCGTACGGATGAGCTGAGAGAGGCGTACAAACGTATGTCTCAATGAATGGAACCTTCATCTGTGCGTCTTATACTTTGTTTATTGTTTGCAGTTGCTGTTTTTCTTTATGTTATACAATGTGAAAGTTATAGTGAACTCGTTGAAGGATAATCACGGTAAAGCTCATGAACATGTTTGTGAGTGTGCATGACCAGTCGTGCCAAGCCACAGCCCACCTCTTCAAAGTGTGGCGCAATTTAGTAGTACGCATCAGAGACTTGAGGTGTCACATGGGCATAAGCACGGTTTGACTGGCCAACTGTGAGTAGGGCCCTAATAAGAGTGAATGTCTTAAGGACCTAAATGATCGTCACCACACCATATGCATCCAGTGAGAGGAGCTCGAGACTCAAATGGAAAACAGGAGCCGGCGTACAAAAAGAGAGTGGGAAAAAAGGAGCAATGGAGTGAGAGGCAAAGAGTGAGATCCCATCATGCACACACGCGGCGCGCAGAGATAGAGGAGGCTGTTGCCATGGCGGCAGAGGCTGCATCCTTTTGTTAAGGATGTCACTCAGGGGGAATCAGGCCTAATGAGGGAGGACTTGGCGCCCGCGAGTGGCGGCTTGTTTCTGCCGCTGCTATTCTATAGAAACTTTTTTTTCTTTTCTTTCTCCAAGACATCATGATGTGTCTGCCGGGAGATGCAGAACAGAAAGTACAGTGGAGGAAACAAAACGGAGAGATGTGAAGTCAAGCAGAGAGTTAGGCGGGTCCATGTGGAGAAATGTCAATGTGGTGTGTGTCATTGTGCCCATGCGCCATTGAGACTTAAATAAGAGTGTGTGCGTGCTGCGTAGGTGGTTCCTTCTCGCCGATCTTCATCTCTCGGCAAATTATCCTGGAATCAGAGAAGCAGGTTTCGCTTAAATCTGCCCTCTCTTCTTCCCCCTCGCCTCAGCAAGGAGCCTTGAGCGCCCTCATGAGTCCCTTAGCTTGTAGTTTGCTTTTGGAATCGGGTTTGGGAACTTATTCACCCCTTGCCTTGATTTCTTTTCACACAGTGAAAAAAAAAAGGGGAATCAACATCGGAGTGAGCCGATTTAAAAGATGATTTGCAAGCATAAACTTGAGAAGCGAGCGTGATGGTGGCAGGTGACTCAACTCGCTTCGCAACAAGCAGACGTTTGGCGAATAACAATAGTAAATATTCCCCCAAAAGAGGCTTCAAGCTGTTTATTTTCACTGTCAATTGATTTTTACTGTCAAACTAAACATCAAACAAAGAGAATGACATGTGGTGTATTTAAAGCAAGCACATTACCTCTGCTACTGCAATGCTAACATTCAATGGGAACCTCTACAGGCACACAGGCTATCAGTTAGCGTCTATGTGGCAATGTTACGCTTTGTTACAAAGAGTGGAGCAACACATGTAGACAGATTATATAACAATACTAACTGGCCTATATTCTTTATCCTCTGTGAACTTTGGAACACCCAGGATAACGCAGTCTGCTAAATTCCTAAACACGTTCAGGGAGACTTGTCTCTATACGAAAATGAAGATGCACCAGTTTTAACGTGAAAGTCTATGAAAATACAGCCCCATATGTCTTAATGGTCATTTGACTATATGTGAATGAGAGGCCTCATTCTCATATTTTGTTGCCACATCGTTCTTCATTTATTTCTTCATTCAGGTAGGAATCAAAGCTTTTGAAATTGCAGCAGCGTGCCAGAGAAGTTATCTTTTATTATGTGCCCTCTCATTCTTCCTCACCCTTTCTTCCTCCTTATCTCCACCTTCCTCCCTTACCCTTACCCTCACCCTCACTAACAGCAGCGACATGTCCTTGCAGTATTCTAATGATTCATATTGCACACGTGCTACCTTTTTTGAATTTCGGCCCATGGACGCCTCTTCGGAGCCTGGTGGGTCAACCTTGTAAGTGAGCGAGAGAAGAGATTGGCAAAGAAATGCATTCTGACCGTGTTGATTAAAAACATCAATGCAATCGCAGGAACACGCTTTGTAATGAAGCCTTCGCTTGGATGGAGGAGGAGGAGGGGGTCAAGGTAATGACGTGGGAATGATGATGCGAAGGGAAGGAGGTCTCACTCCTCTTTTTTTTTTACCATCCCCCACCCCATCCTTCTCTCTGTCTGTCTGTCCATCTGTCTTTGGCTTCACTTTGATCTCAGCCTCTGTCCCCCCCACACACTGCATATTAACATGCCCGAGCCCCTGCTTGGTATTCCGAGGCGGACACCGGGATGCCAGTCTCCATATCCTCCGCTCTGAAAGAGATGCGAGAAGGGGGTGGTGAGGGGTGGAGGGAAAAAAACCTGTCTGTCTCAAGATGCTTATCCCGCTAAATGGGTCTGAAATAGCGGGAGGAAGCAGGGAGAGAGAGACAGTGCAGACGGGAGGAAGTAGATTTTTTATAAAGTCGAGACTGTAATTAAAACGCCACAACCACAATGGACCAATATTACAACCAGGGGGAAGAAGAAGAGGAAGGATGCACGTATTAATAAACAGGGGAGAGCAGTGTTTGGGATTAGCGTCTCTCCCCCTCTCTCTTTTCCTGAGCATCTTTTGCCTTTTCTTTCTTACGCTCGCTCCCTCTCGTCTCCTTCCCCCTAAGCCCCGAGGGAAGGCACAGCTTTAGTTAAACTGCTCTATTAAACGGCGCCTGCTGAGAAAATCAAATTATAACTTGCTTTAATCAGTGTGTATCAGTGGCCCACACAGGAGCAGCCAGCTCTGACAGCACAGAAGCGTAAGTGTGTGTGTGTGTGTGTGTGTGTGTGTGTGTGTGTGTGTGCGCGCTCGTGTGTGTGCGCGAGGAGACCTGAGGGATACAGACCTGCTCCGTCTGCTTCCGTTCCCATGGAAACAAGCAGGGGGGACTATGGGCTGAGGAATATGTGCATGTATTGTTTCCTGTCTGCTCACGTTCATACGCAGAAATAGCATCATGCAAGTTGGTCACCCGCCCCTCCCCGACTCCCGTCATCGTCATCCTCATCAACATCATCATCAGTCCTCATCTCCCCGGCCCACGTCTCGCCGTAAATCCCGCTCTCATTAGGAAGCCGTCTTAATTGTCCTCGCCTCTGATTAGTCTTTAACAGTCCACTTTAGTAGAATAGAGAGACACAGGTGGGTGGGTACGCGCCAGAGCAAGGGGGGTGGGAGGGAGGGAGGGATGGAGTGGTAATGACCGCTTAATAAACATTGTTTTAGTCCTCTCCGCGTGGCTAACAATCAGCCACCGCAGACGAGAGTGGCACAACATGACTGCAGGCGACCGTAAACAAGAGTGGGAGGGATTGGGCATCGTCCTCCGCCATTGCCAGGCAATTATACTACAAATCTCATTTTTGTGTCATGCACTGTGACTGCCTGGGGTTTTCTCCAGGTTCTGTTGCTTCCTGCCGCATTTCAGAAGCACGTTAGGTTCATTGAAGATGTGCATGGGTATGAATACAGATGTCAATTGTTGTTTATTTTTGCCAGAGATGGGCAGAGCACGGCCCATGGGCCACATCTGGTCACAAATGAGTCAAAGATTAAAGTATAATAAGTGGAGCTTTTATTTTGAAAGTTGTAGTTTTTTGTTGTTGTTTTTCAATTTAATTTGTGCGAGTTGACCACTACTACAAGGCAGGTAGCAAGCAAGAACCATGGCTTATTGCCATCTTAGCTATGTTTTCAATACATTTAACAACTTTTCTGATGCCCCTAACTATTTTCCCCCCAAAAAAGAGACTAGCAAAAATGACAAGAGTTGTCTATCCTATTGTTACCAACATTCAGTGGTGGGACGAGGGCCAAGAACTTTACGGCTGATAATACTGTCTTCAAATCTACAGTTTCCTAGTCATCACTGTATCATTATACATCACTGTGACGAATATAGTTCTTCAAACTTATTTGTAAATTTGGGTGTCCTCTACAGGAAGTTGACGATTGTGTAATGTGTGGCAGGTATTCTCGTGTTTATCACTGCGCTTTTTAAATGTACAGTATCACGTCTTCTGCAGTGACAAGAATTGTTCACTCCATGCAAAAACATACAAAATAAAACATACAACATACACATACGGCTATATTTTTCTGCTGCAATCCAACCATCATATGAAAAGAGTGCACGCGCCGTAAGTAGGGAGCATCCTGATGCAGGAGGCGTCAAAAGGAATGTGTGAGAAACTGCTTTGCCTTGTTACTCATGGCAACAGTGCACACCGAGATAATCTTGTGAATGACGATTGGTCTGGCTGACACGCTGCTCACTGACCTCCCTGCTGCACACAACTCGCTCAACCAGTGTTTCTACAACCGCAATGTCAAACAAACGCAATTTTTATTCTGACCAACACAACATCCCCGTTAACCCTTTGATGCACAGCGTGGGTCCAAATTGATTGGACCACATTGATTTCCCCAGATTGTTTCATGCTGTCTTGAGTTTTTATTCTAGCTTTTGAAGCAATTTTTATTATTTTTTTGTGTGTGTGTCTGAAAATATCTTCTTTTTGATGACTGCAGATCATTATTTCAATGTTTCTTTTGATATCTTATTCAACGTCAACTTTCACGAACGTGGGTCAAAAATTTGCAAATTAGTCCAAGAGTGATTTAAAATCAAATAATATTAAAAGTACATGACGCAATAGTCGGGCGGCCCGGTAGTCCAGTGGTTAGCACGTCGACTTCACAGTGCAGAGGTACAATTCAATTCCAGCTCCAGCCTCCCTGTGTGGAGTTTGCATGTTCTCCCTGGGCCTGCGTGGGTTTTCTCCGGGACTCCGGTTTCCTTCCACATTCCAAAAACATGCATGGCAGGCTGATTGGTCGCTCTAAAATTGTCCCTAGGTGTGGATGTGAGCGCAGATGGTTGTTCGTATCTGTGTGCCCTGCGATTGGCTGGCAACCGATTCAGGGTGTCCCCTGCCTACTGCCCGAAGACAGCTGGGATAGGCTCCAGCAACCACCGCGACCCTAGTGAGGATCAAGCGGTTCAGAAAATGGATGGATGGATGGACGCAATAGTCAGAATTAATTTTGATGATGATATATTATGTGAAGAAATACTGTACTTGCCGTCCCCCGTATCATCCCAAAAGTATGTATTTTGATCAATGAAACACTGATGAAAATTTGTTTTAAGCCATTTAGTTTCACTGGGTAAATTGGGGGAAAAGTGTTTCTGGAATTAACACTTGATAAAATAAATAACATTTTCAAGTCCTCACTTGCTGTTAGCCAGACTTTGTAGGGCAACATCTTGTGTACTCCAGACCAATGGACAAAAAACAAAAAAAATATATTAATTTTCTCCACCCACGATCTTGGAAATTTAAATGAGCTGTTCTATATCCAGGCTGTATGAAAGTAGGCTGTATCCATCCAGGGAGCATGATGAGGTCACTTGTTGCTCGGCAGAATTTGTGTGGTAAAATTCAATGTGCCCAAAAGACCAATTAAAAAAAAAAGGGTATACAGTGGACACTCACATACTTGAGAGAAGGTTTTTGTCATCACTGCAAATTCAGTCAAGTCTCTTAACTTGGACAGTACGCATTAAGTATGCACCATGTTAATTTGCCAAAGGTAGCATCTTTATCGGTGGTATAGCGAGATATCCATCCTCTGTGTACCACCATGCAGCATAAGAGTGTTTATGGAAGTGTTAAATAATGCAGATGGTAATATGATAAGTGAGCAGTCAATGTTGGCGTCTTGCTTTAAAGAGGGATCGCGAACAGATGGGCCGAGAGGAACCTTACTTACACACACACACACACACACACACACACACACACACACACACACACACGAGCGCATACACATGCAAAGCATCATTTCCATCCAGTGCAATACATGCGGTTGTGATCATGTGACATGAATGTGGATTGCAGCCTTTTTCAGATGTGCCGTAAAGTCGGGAGGGCGGGAGCTTTGCTCGTCTTGCATGTCTAATACAACGCAGTGTGGGAATTCTGCCAGTCTACTGTTAGCAAGGTTTATCATACATACATGCACACACAACTATGTGTGTGTGTGAGTGAGTGTGTGTGTGTGTGTGTGTGTGTGTGTGTGTGTGTGTGTGTGTGTGTGTGTGTGTGTGTGTGTGTGTGTGTGTGTGTGTGTGTGTGTGTGTGAGTGAGAGAGGGGGGAAGAGAGGCAGAGCTTTGTGGTGTGCCGCTGATCTTTACTAGCGTGCACAAACATGTCCAATGTAGCTGTGGTCTGCTTGTCCTTAGTTACAAATATGCAGCACAAATCCCGAGATTTGGGATACCCAAAAATACTGGCTGTGACAAATGAAAGGCGCCGCAAATAAAGGGCCATTATACACTACTGCAATATGGACGGGGAAAGTTCCGATGACAACAATTGGTGGGTCACCCACCACTTGGGTAGACCACTTGACAGGCATGACTCTCGCTAACTGTGAGATGTGGTTTTTGAAGTCTGTGATTCTTTGCAAAACTTCACACCAGAAATAAAATGTCAGCTAGCTCGCAACACAATTGCCGTGCCTTGTTTTGTCATCATGTAACATGCAGGCACTCACTGTTGGGCAGACTCTGTGCTAGGCATACTTCATGGGGCTTAACCTTTAGTGCCCTATAGACCAATGAAAAAGAGCTTATGTGGAATTTTCACTTAGAAACGAAAAACTGGATATATCCCATTCACGCTCACTTATAAAATTCAGTTACATTGCCATGTGGTCACTTGTTGCTTGGCAGACTTCATGGGGCAAAATATTATGTGCCCCTAACACTATTGAATATTTTGTATAGGCCATTCTGGTTCATTTAGAAATGAAAATATAATTTTCATGCGTTGAATTATTGCTACAGACTTTGTGGGGCAAAATCCAGTGTGCACCACACACAAATGAAAAAAATGATATCCTGAATGTTTTCACCCTCACTTGGTAAAAAAACATTTATATTAAGTCAATTTTTTTGCAAGGCATAAGTTGTGGGAAAATTGTGTGGCCCACAGTGAAAGAGGAGAGAATTAAAATCTCCTTTCGCTGGTGGTCTTGTGAACACAGCATGCATGACATCACACAGATGTGCTACAAGCTAAGTGTGAAAGTAAACAAGAAGCTGTAGCGCCCACTGATGAATCAGTATTCTCTATTAATTGTAATGATTACATTAATTTTTTACTTGTGTGGCCTGCTTATTTAAATCATTACCTATACCATACCGATTTTTATGATATCAACAGTTTAACCCTGAGGCGGATTATATTTGTTGAAATTTGTGTTTCCATTCATTCCTATGGGGAAAGACCATATCCCTATTTCTATCATATTTCATTCACAAATTTCCCTTTCATAGACGCAAAGTAGCAGGCTTCAAACGGCACCCTCCAACATGAATGTCCTGCCATTTGAAAAAACATCTCGACTTGGAAGCGAGCGGGTGCACGCGCGCCCATACAATGAGGCCATCATAACAGTGTGTACACTTAAATAGCAATTAATTCAATCCCCAGTCGTCCTGATTATACATTTGGGTTACATTGGAAATGTATCTTGATGAATAATTGAGGAGGACCACTCTTACGTTGCATGTCTTTAATGTTTGACTCTTGCTCGGAGGTTTGTGATAGTCGCTCTCTTTGTGTGTGTGTGTGTGTGTGTGTGTGTGTGTGTGTGTGTGTGTGTGTGTGTGTGTGTGTGTGTGTGTGAGAGAGAGAGAGAGAGAGAGAGAGAGAGAGAGAGAGAGAGAGAGAGAGAGAGAGAGAGAGAGAGAGAGAGAGAGAGAGAGAGAGAGAGAGAGAGAGAGAGAGAGCGAGGGAGACAGGGGGACAGGGGGCAAGCTGATGCTGCGCCACAAGTGATATGATTCGTCAAGTGGTTGCGGTCTATTTTTCAAATTCCAAAATGTCATTAAGTGATTTTGCTCAGCGGGAACATTAAAGTGCATAACATTGAATGACTTGCGTTTAATGGAATGATGCTGAGAAAAACTCAAGTGTAAAAAAACATTCCGCAATCTGACCCCACTGCCTCACCCGCTCATATTGTAATATTGTCACAGTAGCACTCCATTCATTTAGTTAATACTAATATGAACTAATTATGTGAGTTTGTAATAATCAGCACTATTGATGATGATGCATAACAGTCACATATCATTCCAAACAGTCCAAACGATGATGTGTTATGTGAAAAATATTATCACGATTCTAAATATTATGCGGGACAGTGATTCACTTATTTTTATACTTGTATGACAGTTAAGAATGCAAGGATTTTACTTGAAGCAATCTGCAGTTTTTATTTTTCGGTCACAATTTGACCCTGGGACAGACTTTATGGAATAACACTTAGATTGCGGCAGCCAGAAAGAGTCACAACGGGTGACATCATCAAGGCTGGGGAAACTACAAACTGTCCCAGAGGGGAGGAGTTTTGGAAAAAAAAAAGTGATCTGTGAAAAGCTGCTGCAGTGTTGAATTGTGGGAAATGTAGGCTCTTATAAGTTTATTGTTAGATAGACACATATCTAGATATCTATCTAGATATGTGTATGTGTGTGTGTGTGTGTGTGTGTGTGTGTGTGTGTGTGTGTGGGCGTGGGGGGTTTAGTTAGATTTAAAAATTATTTACGGGATGACAATGTAAGTACAGACAATAACATCCAAACGTGTAATGTTATAATAGGATATAAATAAATAATATTTTTTTCTTTTTCAAGATATATACCGGTAATATAAAACCAGTTGACCCAATTTTCATGTCTTATATACACTTTTTAACTCGGTTCTTAATAACAAATTGTAAAACAAAAGATAGAACATACCAAACAAATAAAATAAAATATTGAGATTATAAATATACACTTATTGATATGACACTTTCCGAACAAAATATACACATTTCTAATGGTGCACAGTTTTTAATCTTTTGATTTGAATAGAGTGATTTTTTTATTTGCACAGTATATAATTCTCAAGTTCATTCCAAAATGCAGCACGAATATGGAAATTTTCAAAAGCTGTTCAAAAAAGGATATTATGTAATATATACATTAAAAAAGTGATGTCATCCATCCATCATCCATATAGACGGTCATGTCCTAACCCGTTTCCAACATTGGAAGTTGTTAAAACTGACAAAAGGCAACCGAACTCTAAATTAACTGTTAAAATATGAATTCGTTGTTTATCGTAGTGTTCTGTTTTTTTTTTTTTTAATAATAACTATAAAAGGAAAGTGTACACGAGTATGCCTCCACTGTCCGACGGCAGCCTCAATGGCACACAGACCTGACCTAGAATTGCTACTTAGAATTCGGAGCAAACCATTTGAGCGCAACGGAGAGGGGTGCAGCTGTCGGCGGTAGTGCTCGTAGAGCGACGTCAGGAAATCTTGACTGAGCAATGGAGTAGGACCACTGGAAAAACTCGGGTGAAGGGGGGGAGACGTGTTTGTATTTTATTATGGTGCCGCGACCATGTTGTGATTTTGGCGTGCAACGACGGAGGATTTAAAAGTCCCAGGTGAGTGTCATGTTTTTGCTGGCCCTTGACGAATCCAGGTGGATAAGGAAAAAGAAGTGTCGCCAGTGAGAAGGCACAGTTCGCCTCCTGGCAACGGGGCACAC
Organism: Hippocampus mohnikei; assembly: GCA_026261675.1. NCBI lineage: Eukaryota > Metazoa > Chordata > Actinopteri > Syngnathiformes > Syngnathidae > Hippocampus > Hippocampus mohnikei. Next base: position 10,508,745 of record JAKGUB010000106.1, read on the forward strand.
GCGGGGTTCTCCTCCCGGGGACAGCTCACTCCGGTATCCGTCCGTCTCCCTCCCGACCGAAACCCCCTCCCCACCCACCCACCCGAAGACTCTTCGGCTGCTGGCTAGCCAAGCCCCGCGTCGCGTCCACAGCCGTGGCGGACAACCGAGGCGCTCCTTTTCCACGTTACAGAAGCCCCATTTTTTCTCCCCTTGCTCTCCCCCCTCCTCCTCCCATTCCCACCAAGCAACCAGCGCGACAAAAGCGGATTATTCAGGATGGTCTCGGCATGGCGCAAAAGCCGCGGAGAAATGCTGTTTTTTTAGCCGCCGACAGCGGAGGACCGCCCGAGCTTGTTGGTGAAAATGGAAAAAAAGGATACAATGCCCGCCACGCGTGTTGTGCATTCCACTGGAGCCCCGCGGACGTGGGGTATTGTATTTTTTTGTTCTCATTCTAAATAATAATAATAGGAATAATAATAATTGCTCTTTGGTGTGATTTGTACACGGTGGCGATGGGAGATTATAAAGGCCTTGAGCCTTCTCATTTTAATTGTTACATTGTTAACGGAGCTAGCATAACTTGAAAAACGCACGCCCGCCGACCAAGGGCCCTCACACTGGGGGCTTTCTCTTTATGAAGCCACGGCGAGACCCTGAAGGCACCCTTGGTGTCGCTTTTCTGGCCGGGCGAGACGTCGTTGTTCTCACCGTCCACTGGCCTCCCTCTTCGGGGAAGACTTTGTTTGCGCTGGCCGAGAGGCTCCATGAATGCTCAAGTCCTCCTTCCAACACCCCCCACCACCACCACAGCAGGAGCTCTGTGGCCAAAGAGGAACAACTTTTTTTTTCAGGGGAAAGATGGGAGGAAAAAAAAGTTCCTGGACTTTTTCAAGCGCAATCCGCTTGACTTTTTTGTATCCGCCAAGAATTGTCCTAGTGGGGCGCTGAGATTCAGTCGGGGGGCGGGGGGTGGCGGTGGACTCTCGATTGATGCGTAGCCGATGTGTGCTTTAAGTTTATTTATAGTTTGGGGTTTGTAAGTGTGTGTGTGTGTGTGTGTGTGTGTGTGTGTGTGTGTGTGTGTGTGTGTGTGTGTGTAGGAGACCGTTTGTGAGGAACTTTGTGCGGCTTTGTGCTGTGTCACACAGATTTGAAACACGCTTAAGTGTGTGCAGCTTTGTTTCTTTTGGACCAGCGCCACAGGTTCTTGTAGTGCTAGCATACATTTTTTGGTGTCCACAGTCAACAATAGTTAAAATTTTAAAGTCTAACAATTTGGTCTTGAGTTTTTAATCACTGTTAAAATCTTATGTTTGGTAACCTTTTAGGTGATGCTCTAATCAGGTTGGGGCAGGTAAGGGCTTCTTGGCACAACTAAACATGCTAAAGCCAGTTAGCGTGAAAAAGGACACTATCCACAAGTTGTTAAGAGTACCCATTGTAAGTGTTGCCTTATTAACCTACACAGGCATTAAAATTCAGATTTATAATGTGTAGCAATATTTTTTTCAGCTACTATTACTAGTATTATAAGCTAAATGTGTCATCCAAAGCCAAACATGCAGGCAAGCACACGTTGCAGCCGGACAGGACACCCAGCATCCTCTGTTTTGTTGGCTGGATTATTTACCTGTGGTTAGCAATGAAAGTTAAAAAGAAGGTCTTGGACATTCCTTGAGAGAAAACAAGGATAACATCAAAAACTCCCATCATGAATAAGTCTTGCTAGCAATGTACCTTCTTACGGTGTATGTGTTTGAATACAAACAACATTGCAATACAAACTTACACGGTGTTGACTGATATTTTTGAGCTGTTATTTTCATTAAGAGTGGCTCTGAACTTTGGAGAGGTTAAAATGGCAATTCTGTGTTACTCAAGAGCTAAATGCTGCGAGCGAGCTTTCACATGGATATACACAGGTACTTTTCTGTCTTATCCATATTAAAGGGCATTTAAACTGATGGAGAGATAACAGTTTTTGTCACTAAACATTTTATGGCCTTTTGTAGAGGTTAAGATGCCAAGTATGGTTTCTGTTTCACCCACTAGCTCAAACTAGCGTTTACTTTGAATAGCAACAATTGCATCCTTCTTTGGGTTGATAAATTGTTTCCCATGGTGTTTTGATCCCCTCCAAAGCATACACAGATGAAGGAATGTGATGTGTGACCTTTATGACTATTATTGTGAAGGGAACTTTTTTCCTCAGCTTATTGTGGTGGTTAACTTTAAAATTGCCAGTTGGGTAGCTTAGCATCAACCACGGCTGAACTACCAAAGAATGTGGATTGACATGTTCTTATGCCCTTGTTTCATTTTATTGCCTTCCCATAGCCTATGGATAATGGAATTTAGATTTCTAGGGTGTGTCACCTTTCATCAATAATTATTTTTATTTTTATTGTAGTAGTAGTAGTAGTAGTAGTAGTAGTGGTTGCATTTGTCATAGTTGTAGTTGTGTCCAAGTCGCTTTTGTAACTCCATTAATACCATCTTCTAAGTAAAGTTGTTCACAGGTTAGCGCCTAAAGTCACATGTGCACTAGGTTAAAACACACACACGCACGCACACACACACACTGTGAAACCTTTTGATACAAGTGATGGCATAGAAAGGCATCTGGATAGTTAGTGGGCAGCTAATTAGCAGCTAATGCTAGCAGTCACTGTGTATATTCTTCCCAAAGCAAACCCCAGCAATCAGTGTCGCACATGTGCTGAGTTCATGCTTTGATGCTTGCAGAACTGAGGTCTAATGAGATATTATGAGATGTTGCTTGATGTTTTTCATTTTGTTGTGTGTGAGACTTTTATTTGGTCATATTAAAAATTTCATTTTGAAACTTTTGAGGTGTTCAGATTTTGAGGTATCCGCGGTATCCACAACATGCCACCTTGTTGTTCCAGTGTTAAGAGATGTTAATAACCCAAATCTATGAGACAAGAAATTTTCCCTTGTGACATTTCGGTAACATTTACAGGCATAAAAAGGTACTTTTGGTTGAATTGAAATGTTTAAGAAAACGTTTCTTTTGTCCCTTTTTGTGCCTCGGAAGAAAGTATTTCATGGCTATGTGTATGCACTGTCCAAGCTTGGTTTCCATGCACACAAGGCACACTTTCTTATTTGAAGACTGAGGGCCCCCTCAATTGCTAAGCAACACCGCTGTCTGCTTGCATCATTAATTTATGTGATGCACACAGGTTCTTATTTATCTCTTCTTCCAATTTGACGCTGCCGTCTTTTCATTATAGTGACCAGTCATACATTGTTGGCAATAAACTGGTACCCATTCCATGAGAGTTGTCGTCAGAATTGGTTGACTTAAAAAAATTCCCATTGAGATGAACTGTATTTAGAATTCAGGGGGTCCTTGTTCAATGTAAGACATTTTGAGGTTATGAACGGCACACCGTTAACTAGTTTGGCAAGCAGCATAAGAATTTTTACTTACGTAGTGTTTCAGGTTACATTGCCATAGGAACAGATGTCGGTCATAAGACGAGGAACACCCTGTAATTTTTTCCAGGGTCCAAACTGTCTCCATAGCAAAACCTTTAACTTGAGAGAAAACGTTTGACGTTAAATTGTCACGTAATCACCATTGCATTGAAAACAATAAAAGGCTCAGAGGAGTGGGCCAAAAAAACCTCACTTGGCTGATGCACCTCACGTCACGTTTCGTTTTTTTTTTTTTTTTACATTATTGTCAAACAAGTATAAAATTCAATCAACCGCTAATTAAATATATGTTGAAACTACACAGTCAAGATAAAGTGGAAACATCACAAATAGATGGACGCAAACGCGCATGCACACAGCATCCAAATCGAAGTCCTTTGTTTAGCAAAAAAAAAACCATTGAATATAGACTCCTGCTGAGAGTTCTGTCAAGCTGGCAATAACTGAACACAAATAGTAAGCAGAAATCTCCCCAAATAAAACAGTGCTGAACTTACTTTACTGACCAGAAGCAACTCCACCACATGACAAAATGACTTCTGGTGATCATATTATTGTCGGTTTTTATTTTAAGTGTTCTGTTGTATTGTTATTTTGTGCTAAATGTTCTGTGAAGCGCTTTGTTAGAGCTGCACCTGTTCTGAAAACGCAATATAAAGAACGATATTATATTGTGTGTCTGAGTAGCGTGATACCAAATCACTAATCCTCAATTTTTAAGACATTTGACCTTTTGAGGTAGCTCTGTATACAAAATGGAGCACATGTAACCATCATAGGTTTTGATGTGGTCACTCATCGTTTGAAGTTTAAATGAGTGTTTGGTAGGAAAAGGAACGTAAACAGTCGGTGACCTAAAACTTTGCACCTCCTGTATGTTTGCTCCATGTTGTCATGTCAACACGAGCAACTGAGTGCTTTTCCTTGCCGCTGCGCTTGTTTGCTTGTCACCCGATGAAGCAAAGTTCTCTCTCCCTGTGTGTTGCAGGTGTGAATGACTTGTGGCTGTAGGGTGTCGTAAGGGGGCCAGCTTCCTGCAAGTGCGCACACACACGGGCGCACACATACACAGCCTCCAGGGGGGAGGGGGCTGACTGCGAGGGCTCTGGTGGAGAGCACACATTGGTGCCCAGGAGACCCGAGGCCTGGTCCTCCATATGAGGCCCTGCTCAAGGGGCAGGGGGGGCTTCTGAGGTAAGTCATATTCAACTCTCCTGCTCTCTTGTTACACCCATTAAACACGCCTTGTTGTCACGATTTTTTTTCCTCTTAATTTTTTGGAGGGGAGAAATTACAAACCCTGAACAAAGTTGGGCCGCAGTGTTAAACACAAAAAAAAACCCTGAATACAATTATTTGCAAATCGCGTTCACCCTATATTTAATTGAATACACAACAAAGAAAAGACATACAGCTTCAGCTGTTCAACAGTCCAGGGTGTCCGCCTTTGTATTTTATGCTTCATCATGCGGCACATATTTTTAATGGGAGGCAGGTCTGGACTGCAGGCACGCCAGTCTGTTACCGACACACTTTTACCATGAAGCCACGCTGTTGTTACACATGCAGAATGTGGTTTGGCATTGTTGTGCTGAAATGAGCAGGAGGGTTTCTGTGAAAAAGTCGTTGCGTGACTATGCATCGTATATTTCTCCAAAACCTGGTGTACCTTTCAGAATTGACCGTGCCCTCCCAGATTGTGTAAATTACACATGCTATTGGCACGAACACAGACCCATATCATCACAGATACTTTTACCTATGGCATTTTTCAGTGGTCAGATTTTTTTTTAATTGTATTTTTATTTTTTACAGGGAATCCTTAAGGTATAATATAAAAGTACATAATATAAAAATGTCCAACGTGGAAGTAATGGAAATAATCACTTCCGAGATGTCCGTCTGTTTTCAATAACATTCTTTGCTGTCACAAGAAGTTTGTCGCTGTATAGTAAAACTGTGTAATCACCCTTAATTCTGATGACATGCATGGTGGCAAAGATTACAGCTTGTGCTTGTGAGTTGGGCCTTTTCACATAAACACATCTAGATTTCTGCGCTTTTTTTTTTTGTTATTGCCAATGTAGCCGTATTTTACTGAATAGCCAAGAGAGACATTTCCACTTTTGTCATCACATTTTTCCTGGTACCTATGTGGAAAAGTGACAGACAATAATAGTACATGGGTATTTCTGAGCGCCTTTCGGGGCGGTCAATATCACCATATAACAGTCATAAAAATGTAACGATAATTACAATGCCATAAAAGAAAGGTCCTAAAATGTGTGAAAAGTCAGATGGCCTATGCAGATTGAGGAGTTTTAAAACAGGCTTGAAATTGTGGAGGAATTTGATATCATGGAGTGATTGTGGAAATGAACTCCTTGGATGAGGGGCTACATTGCTGATAGTTCTGCGACCCAAAATGGGATAAACAGCCTAGAGGTACACTGAGAAGCATTGAGGAAGAAGAGTGTAGAAGGTGGGATTGAACGTAGTGATGGATGGGGGCAGAAAGATCAAGGTGGTGTCGGGTTTTGGGGAGGATTGAAGGTTAGGAAAGAGGATGTTTCCGACTCTTCTGTTTTGGGGGTGATACGTTTAAAAGAGTGACCTCTGGTAATGATGATGATCATTTGTGGAATTTAGATGCCGATTGAGCATCATTCTCATGAGACTTGCTCACATCTTTTGCAATATCACGAATGATGATGTTTACGTATCTGTTTTGTTTGACATAAAAGATGAACTATTTCCAGAATAATTTGTATAGACGCACCGAAAAGTTGGCCACTGAAATTTTTCTGCCGAAGAGTGCTTTTTTTTTTTGTGTCGGTCCAGAAGGCTTTTGTTAACAAAACAACACTGCCGAAGCAAGATGCTGTGATGACTGGGAGTGGTGTCTTGATACGGGGCAATCAGCCCACAGCAAAAGTTTCCCCTCCATTGCTTCGGGAGGGGAAGCCTGTGTGGCTGCCGAGGACTGCCTCTTCTATGGCTGTGAAGTGTGCGTGCACGTTACTTGGAAGGAACCAGACAGCTCTCACTCTCTTGGCGACATTCACATTGCATGCCGGGCGTGATGTCCCATTGGATTTTTTTAATTTATTTTTTTGTTAAATCCCATCTTTTTATGTACTGGTTCATTTGACAAAAACAAACGGAACTTCTATTGTGAATGGAATGCATCTGTAACGTGACACACGTGCAATGCGCATAAAACGCAACGTTAGAAAGTGCAGTGTTTACGGAAGTCATTATGGTCTTGCGTGTCGTGCTCATCTCAGTTCTCCATTTCCAACTTCATACAGTCCCCGTTCCGCGCTCTTCTGTTCACACGTTAGCGCCTCCCCCCAGAAATTCCAAGGAGGAGTCAAAGAGATTGACAGAGGAGCGATACGGGAGGAGGGACACGTGTTTGCAGAAATGAGACAATCGCCCCTGGTTGACGTCATTTCCCGGAGACTGCAGTTAAAGTTGACATCCCACTGACTCGTGTCACAAAAAAAGTCTCTTTGGCTCAGTTATTTCTGTGCTCTCACACCGATGTTTGTCCGTTTTATGCTTTATGTTTCAAGTGGGATTAAATTAAAGCCAACACTGATCCACACTGTTACTCTTCATAACTTCACAGATGCAAACATGATTGTGAGTGGTCCATCCCAAGAAAACCCCCCACCCCCAAAACCCTGGCTCGCTCGCAGCACATATTTGCAGTGACTTATAAATAAGTTTGCCTGCTGATATGTTGCTTATATAGTACGCTGAATGCGAAATCGGTGTAGAATAATCAAATTGTTTTTATTTTTCTCATAAGGATATCAAATGCATTTGAGAAAAATGTTACTCATTATCTTCTTCAGGGTTGTTGACAAAGCAGTGCCATTGTTTGATAGCTCTACACTGCCGTGTTGCAACTGTGACGACTCTGGTGTGTATTCTCTCTCTTTTGACATTTACCTGCAACAGCGTCGATAGCTTTGTCGCGATGAGAGGAAGCCCTTGAGTTGTGGCATTAATTGTTCCAGAGGAATGAGGACGTCATAGCTTGCGCCACTTGGCTCTCACTGCATGTTGTTTGGGTTTATTCCCCGATGTGGACGCAAACACGGGACGAAACATGGTCATGCTGCTCTCCCCGAAATCTTTGTCTCTGCCGTTTATTTATCTGCTCTCTAATCCCAGCATATATTAACTGAAAACCGTGGGGAGGTGAAGGATGCCTGGAAAATGGATATTGATGGAAGGCAGTAGGGGATTTATTTTTTCTTTCGTTCATTGGCCCCTCAAGTTTTTTTTTGTATTTGTTTGCTCTGTGGGATTTCTAATTAAAACTCAAAAGATTTGTGCTATGTTCAAGGCGGTTTGCTCCCATCCCCACGGAGTGCATTGGGGAGGGAGGGTCTCCTTTCTCAGTCAAACAGATATGTGTAGAAGTGTTTGCCCACCAAATTGATTTTCATTCTCTACGCTCACATTTTGTTGTTTCCTTTGATCCGTGTTAATAAAATAAACATTTAAGCCAGTTAGCAAAGGCTGGATCACTTCAGTCCTGATCAGGCTTATTTTTACAGTACGGCGTGTTCAAGCCGTACCGTATCGAGACATTCACAAAAGTGTTGACGATTCATAGCAATGATGAAAAATGGTAGATTAAAGCTTTCTGCTATTCATAACATCTATTTTTTGTTCCTTGGACTTTTCCCAGTGCCATCAAATACTTTTTTAAGGGGGAAAACCAGTTTTGGAATTGTGCTGACTAACAAACAAACTGGAGAAAATATCACCTCTTTGGCAGAAGTAATAATGGAATGAGGAAAGGATGAGCGTGAAGTTGTTTTTGTTTTAATGCCGCGTGTGCCACTGCAAACGGTTACGTCAATCAGTAAAACGTTTTCTCATGGCAGCTTTTTAGCAGCGTTTTTGTGCAGGACCCACAAACCAATTTTCCACCAAGAAGTACAGTTCAGTGTGCATTCCTTTTGTGATTCCTTTGTCATCTATTGGTGGAAATTGGAACAAATGAGGTATTTCATCAACTTCTGTTGATGGTTAGGTACAATGTGTGCTTTGCCCTTTTAACAATGTACTTATAAAATTTTAAAATAACTACCTTTTGTGACTCAGATGTCTCAATGTCCCCCATGAAGACCCAAGGACGGATTGACACTATACCATCTTTGCTCAAAGCTCTCATCCTCAGCTCACTGAGCAATGTTCACTCCCACGCCGGGATTCTGAACCACAACCAATTGTGCGGCGAGGCACATTTTTTTCAGACGGCATAAGAAACACTGAGGTTCAGAATTGCAGACAAATAAGGTATAAAAAAATATATGAACACAGTTCATGGCGGAGCTTGCAACCTATAGAAATCCACTTTGAGAACAACTTTTCAGAATTTCCATATTTTTAACATTAGGCGGAGAAAAATAAGTAGTGTGTTTCCGGTAACATGAAATTTCAGCATAGGGTCGGTAGGTCGGACAGTTTTTTAAAAAAATCTTTTTTTCTCCCTCCCTCCGCAATCAAAAACGTAAACAAAATAACCATAAAACATAAAACAAGGAGACATTGAAACCAGAGCCGGATGCTCGTCTGTCAAAGAGGGGAAGCTCAATTTTGGTCGACATCATAAAATGTGTCCGTTTATTTATACGTGAATTCTACTTTAGCTCCGTTCCTTTTCAAGAAAATGATCTGTGACCCTGTCATACCAACAAGGCGTATTTTCCCGGTACTTAATTAGTGTCCTACAACTATAGGAACTACAATAAAACCCACCAGAAATACCTAGATATTTTTTTGCTTGGTTAAAGGTACAGAAGTAAAAAAAAAATCCACTTAAGAATGAACGGCCAACATATTCATTTTTAGATAACATTTTCTATTTAATGCAACCAGTGCGTAGTACTGTACACTATTTTTAGCTACCGAAACATTAGTGACATTTAAATAAATCTCTTCCCCTAAATTTTGATCTATGAGACGAAGTGACATCAGAAGCCTAGTGCCACCCTCCTCGTACAATACAATGTCAGCATAATTAAGTTTTTTTTTCCACGCCCTTAATTAGTGATTGAACATTATTTCGGGAGATGAGTCAAGACAGCCGTTACGCTCCGACACCCTGCCAGGAACAACTTCGAAATAAATGCATACCAAGGCATTGACGTCCATATATTTGGTAAGGTTTAATTTTAAGTTGGCCGCCTTACCGCATTGGTGGCGTGTTACTGTCTTGTATACCATGAACAATTGTTGCTGTGGTTAGCTTGACTTTTCTTCTTGACGGTGTACATGTAAATAAGAGGGCACTCAAGGCAGCAAACAAATGCCTGGAGCACTTTTTTGAACCGAGGTACTCGAATTTCTTAAGGACCCGTGTCAGCGCTAGACATGACGTAAACATGGAGGGAGTGACTATCAATCGATACAAGCACGGTCTTTGAGCACGGGGAGCACACCATTATCTTACTTTTAATTAAATTTGTGGTTTCAAAACTCATCACTCCGCTGAATTAATCAAGCTACCGTCGGATACAATCATATTGATTCTTAAGTGCTGATTTGACATGCGCTCCTTAAGTACTGCATTGATTTTTTTTTTTTTCATGTGATGACATGAGTCAACTGCAATGCCTTCTGGTGTCTGTCTTGATTGCGGGTATGGTGTGAAAGCGGATGAGTGGCGGTCGGCAAAATGTAGACTTGACTCCAACATGTCTAGCAAATCAACAGGTTCAAATCCTTGTGCTGCCGTTTTGATCTTTTTGCTTCTGAAAGATGACATCCAAAAGGATGCCACACCTTGAATTTGGATCACTCATGTCTAATACCAGCATGTTTCATCCTGTTCCCTTTTTACTGACTGTGTAGTAGCACTAACCCTTTGACAAAATATTTAAGTTTTACCAGGGCGGAACGGTGAGCGACTGGTTAGCACGTTCGCCTCACAGCGCAGAGGTGCAGGGTTCGATTCCGGCTCCGGCCCTCCTATGCAGAGTTTGCATGTTCTCCTGCATGGGATTTCTCCGGGTACTCTGGTTTCCTCCCACATTCCAAAAACATGTGTAGCAGCTTGATAGAACACTCTAAATTGTCCCTCGGTGTAATTATGAGTGTGAATTGTTGTTCGTCTATATGTGCCCTGCGATTGGCTGGCAACCAGTTCAGGGTGTACCACCGACAGATGGGGAAAGGCAGATTAGAAGATGGATGCACAGATGGATGAAGTTTTACCATGTAATGACCTTTTGGCATAAAAGCATACATTTAATGTCAAGAATCTAAATACGAATTTATAAAGTGATGCCAAGTAAAGCAATAAATCTGTGTGATCACATGTGCTGACAGCATTGATTGATTGATGGGATGAGACTTATTTTATGGTGTCATTAAATGCAGTTGATTGTATTTTGCCAACCAGTGTAATTAGCATTTCGATGTTAAGATTGAGTGACAGATACAGTTTTCTTTTATGTTGGAGTTGATTCTAAACCAACTGTATTCTGTTGTTGGCACATTTAGCATCGTGGCTAACGGCGGAGCAGAGATGCCATGTTGTCAAGGAGTCTCTCAGGACAGTCAAGAGCACCAGTTGGCAAACTCTCTTGCAGCCATCAATTTCATAAAGCGGCGATGCAGTTTTCAGACATTATTAGGACGAATGAGTACCGACTCCTGGGTGTCGTGGTATGTGTATAAGCATGCATATATTTATCTGTGTCTGTATATTTAATTGGGCCGGTCTTAGCCAGTGTGTTTAAAATTCCTCTGGAATGACACACTCGTGCAAACTGGGGTAATTCAGGGACACAGTCTGGCTCTCCAGAGTGGTGCGTTTTATGATGGGTAGGAGGTTGCTCATGGGCTGCATTACTACATTAGTTGGGTTCCTTATTCTCATGGCAGTTGCTCGATAAATAATAAAAATGCGAAAGGACATAATGGCAAGGGGCAGTAAGCTGTAAGGTGCTCCTCTAGTGTTTGCTACCATACTAGTTATTATCTTCCAGGGTCAAATTATTGGCATCATCGATATGTTAATCGTACAAACAAAAGATTTTAATGTTGTTTGCAACTTTTGGTTTGTTTAGTAAGTGTGCTGAATCTATACCCCCCCCACCCCCCTCACCTGTTAACTGTCAATTCGGGCTGCAATTAAGAATTATTTTAATGATCAATTATGTTGATTATTTTGTTTTAATTTCCATCCCTTAAGTAAAAAAAAAACAGGACATTAATTGAAATTGACAATTCAGAACATGCACAAAAAAATAAAAATTGGAAAACATGATGATCATTGTTTTCCGAAGTAAACACTGATTCAAATGGTTCATTTTGATAAAGCACAAACATAATCAGTCTGCCATTCACGGGGAATAAGGACTGGGTTGGGCTGAGAATAACTGACGACCATTGAAATACTCATTTCTGGTGTGCAAGAGTGTCACTTGATGTCATTATAGCCAAGGCCCAACAATTAGGAAAAAATACATTTGGTGTAATTGATTAGTTTGCTAACTGTGCTTCCCTAGGGACGTATTTAGGTGGTTCAACGAAGCTTTCCCGCCCACTGCTTTAAGTAACACTATAATTTTCAGTGCAATCAGTTGGAAGGTCAACTGTTTGTATAGGCATTTTAATGCACAATAAATACGCGATGACGCAAGAGGATTTCACGACCCTCCTCGCAGGGTGGCTCTTTCGGACTGCCGTCTCTGATTCCATAGTTGAGGCTTCTTTGTGATTTGATATGCACAGAATCAAAACATTTACGTAAATGAATTAAGTCGCGGTGAAACCGGGAGACATCATTCCAGCATGAGCAAAGGGAGGAATGCGGTTGGAGTGTGGGAGCAACTGTGAGGACGGAGGGAGGGAGGTAATGAAGGAGTGAGTGAGCACAGTCAAGGGACAGCAGGAAAGTATGAGTCTGATGGGGGCAGGGAGATTCTCTTTACAAATTGGGGTTAGCTCTACTAATAAAAAAAAAAAATAAAAATACCAAGAGCAATAGACGCCGGCACAGTGAGACATCATCCGAGTGTCCCTTACCCCGATAACAAAAGTACAAAAAGAAAGAGCTTTTTAATGTCACCGAACAAAGATACCTGCTTGGAATTGTAGCTGAACCTGTATGTTTGTACAGGTGTTTGCTTTATCACCGCCTCTTCCTGTGGCTCCAGAGAGCACAACCTGGCCAGTCACACTCCGTGGAGGGTGCTTTGGGCCAAGAAGGAACCTGTTTAAATTTCAGAGCAGATTACGAAATGTAGTTTGGCCTCGCTCAACTTGCTTAACTTGGATAGACGATCATGCTTCAGGGGAGGTTGTGCTTCTATCATCAGTGTCTGTTTTATTTGTGCAAGTTCCTGGCAGTAGTTCTTGGACATCATTACATGTATATTTCTTTCTGAGAATCTCATATAATTTGTGTTTGAAATTTTTTTTTTTTGGGGGGTGGGGTCGAGCGAACCCTGATTTGGCTTTCTCTACAACCAGCACTTCAAGAAGGTGAATTGGAAAGTGTGGCCAGATATTGCTTGGAGATTAATAATAGAAAAAGCAATGAAATGTATACCGCGCTGAACCTTTCCGGCTGGAGCAAACAAGGCTTTGTATCTCTTCAGATCATGTTGTCATCAGTTGTTCTAATGTATGATCTCATTACATTTCATTTCCGTTTAATCTTTTTAGATTGAAGATCCTGAAAGTAATTCTTCTTCATTGATTTTATAGGTGCTTTTGTTTTCACCAACAGTTCCCGAATAGTTTGGTGTGGCTCCTGTATGAATGAATTGTTTCATTGATTTTTATGATTTACTGCGTTGCCTCCCACACAATTCAATAACTGAACTAACGAGTGCTCGCGAATAGCAACCGGCGCTTTCGGTTGGACCATATTACACGTTTGTTTCCACGCCTTATGTAAGTGATTCTTTTTTCTTGTGTGAAGTAGCGGTGCCGGCCCCAAGAAGAAGCCAGCAGCACTTAGTCAGAGATGCAGAGAAGGGATGCAGATGGGCAGAGATGTGCAGGGGGAAGTGTGTGTGCGTGAGACGTAGATCAGAGTATCCAATGCTGGTCCGGCTGGCTGCTGGAAGGGGCCACCGCTCGTGGCGCTGTGCCCGGACTCCGCCAGCAGATGTGTCACTCGTGAGTCAGCTGTGCGCCGCTTGTATCGCCGCGTGTGAGACACAGGGCGCCCACCTGGGCTCTCAGCGATCAGAGCAAGTGGTGTAATAGCCCCTCTCCTCCTACGGGGACGTCTGTGTCACACCTCCTCGCCAGCCTCTCGTTTCCCTCGCCACTTCCATCATGTTGATGGACACATTGCAGCTTCTGTCACCATGAGATGACAAAATGTGACACTACACACATGTCGCCTCCCCAGGGATGGAAGCGCATTAAAAAACCACCGGTGATAGGCACGACCGTGGGGTTGAGGCGGCGGGTCGGGGGCGCTTGACAGACGGATCGAGGTAGTTAGCCAATACTGATATGATAGGATTGTGTGACCTTGCTCTTGGCGTTTTTAGTTTTGTGTGCAGACAGCAGCATAATATGTACACCGGGCCAATAGTTGGTGCTGTGACTTTGGTATGTAATGTGACTCCAATGGAATCAGTTTTAGTGTAATAAATGGACATTTTGTGGTGCTGCAAGAGCCACAGTGCTCGCACGCACTCAGACTAAACACTCCCTACACACATGCCCATTCTCTCTCTCTCTCTCTCTCTCTCTCTCTCTCTCTCTCTCTCTCTCTCTCTCTCTCTCTCTCTCTCTTTTCTTCATAAACGGACGGTTTCAGTGTTTACATTCCGATAGCATTATAGTTTTCAAAACTACCATTTATAGACACGGTTTTGAACGAAAATTACCTGTTTTTAGTTGTGTGTAAACAGCCCCTCAGGTTTGAACAAAATCTCAGTCATTCTTTCCAATTTTTTTGCATTAATGTTGTAAAGAAATGCGATGTGATTGTCTTACTCGATCAGCGGGTGGTTTCATTTTTGGAATCCATACCTAATCTTGCAGGAATTAAACTGGCAAGGATTTTCATAAGGAGATACGTGACAATTATGGATCATAGATGACTTGATATAAAACTCAGTCGGTTGTGAGGGATTGATTGTTGAAGTACTTGAGGAAAATATGGCCAATTGAGAGGCACTGATGATTAGGGCTGTCACTATTGAATATTTTTTAACTGATAATTCTGTCAATGCTTCCATCAATTAATTGGATATTGGATAAAATGTTATTTTGCATGAAAATGTATTGCAAAGTATTTTGACCCAATTACTGATCAGCACACATTTATTGTTATTTATTTCATATGGCTGAGTGATAAAAATACAACTAAACAACAATTAAGCAAAATCACATGAGAGGGGTTTGAGGTTGCACCCTCCAAACTTTTTGAAACTCATTCGGTCGCTAGTTAGCTTGTTATTCAGTCTGCAGTCATGAAGGACAGAAATCAGAGAATTGCCGTTGAGAGGCTGAAATCAGGGAATTTTGACAATTTTAAGTTAAACAATGACCCTAAACAATTTCCTGTATTTCTGAAATGTTTGAGTTGTCGATTAATTTTGATTTCTCCCCAGTAATTAAAAAAAAGGATAATCAATTAGATTCGCGATTAAAAAGATATTAAAATGCAATCTCTATCCGTAGAAGGAACTCGCAGATCTTATGAAAACAAAATTAACAAAATATCTTTATGAGCTCTGCTATCTGTACATAACTTGGTGTACCATTAGTTTGTAACGCTGAATAAAAAAAATATTGCTCAAATAAGATTTGATGGCATATTTGCACCCTCATTCAACATTTATGGGTGGGAAATCATATGAAACATATATGTGAACTCCATCTCTCTTGACGTGTTGCGATCCTATCCTTTTTCTCTCTTTTTTTTTTCTTCTTCAGAAGCTTTAAGAGGGCTCTGACACTTACTCATGTCAACTTTGTCACATGCGATCTTCCATATTTGTGTTTTGCCGTCTGTGTCTATCGGCTCTGCAGCCGCCCGGCATTCCTGACATTCTGTGTGTGTCACGTTTGACTCATGTTGCCTTGTGCAGGGTGTGGCAACAACACCACGGATGTGTTCCAGATTTTGGTTCTAAACTGACTTTCAGTGTGTTTTGTGGTGTCTGCCATCAATTGCAAGGGAAGAAAGTGGCAAAAAATAACCCGTCGACGCACTTGTTTTGCTTCTCAGATCGCCGTCGGTATGGCAAAAAAAACAAGCGGGTCACTGTGTGTTTACCACATAGCTTCCCGTGTGAGTGGAAAGATGAAACGGTTCGGTTCGAAATTCATTCTTCTTGATTGGAAACAGGAGCTAGTTGTTCCCCTGGATTTATTAGCATGGCATGATCTTAAAGCAATTGATTTCTCTCACATGACGTTAGCGCTCACGGTCTCACTTATTTTGAGGTGGGTAAATGCAGAAGTCCATTTCAAAGCTCAGTCACAATTTAGCTTAATTGTATTAATGTGACAGGAATGCAGGAAGTCAAACGCGATGCCCTTGCGTAAGGAGGAAGGCAGCCTTTTCGCATTACCATTTCTTAATGGCGGCTTTGCAATCTCTTTACTATATATTCTCAGAAAAGCCTAACGTGGCTGATTTGCAACCAAACACATTTTTAAAAAGAAGAAGAAATTGTCGAGATGGCCACAGAGGTGATTGAGAGCGGGGAGCAGTATTTCTTTGCGACGGAATTGCAAAGCGGGATTTGCATAAATCAGGCTGAAACGGCATCAGGCCGAGCCGATGGCGGCGCTGAAAAGAAGGCGAGCGTGTTTTGTTTTGGGTTATGCCTTGCCGTAAGAAGTGTCAGAAAAATTCCAGGCAGTGAGATGAATTAAAGTTGGTAGACAGTGGGTTTAATGCAGGGCCAACAACCCTCTCCACCATGTCGATCTCACGCCATTAACCCCAAACACAGGTATAAATCCTCCCTGCTGCCCTCCGGAGCAAGTCTGGTGACGTAACTCAGACGAGTCGCTCGCCAAGCCCGGCATTGCCTTGACATAAGTGTGTACCGAAATGCTACCATTGCGTGAAAAGAAAGAAAGAACTAACTGTGTGCGCCTTCTTGTCTAGACGCCGAAAATTGCAGGTAAAAACTAATTTGTAGAGAATCCTTGCATTTCCCATTCACTTGCTTGCAACGGTGCTGTGGTGTCTTTTATTGGAGATGAAGGAAGCAAATGCACCTTTTAGACACTGCTTTGTTCTTTTCTGTACCTTAACTTATGACAGAGTTTGTTCCTACCATTTTAGTACAGCGTGACTGGGCCTTTTCAGCCGTCAGACCAAACATCGTCTATGTGACTGACCTATGATAATGCAGCGGCGAAGTCGCAATTCGAGGAAACTGTAGATAATTACAGTATGAAAACACTAAACCATAAATACAGAGATGCCAAGTGCTCTGATTTGTCCGGATTTTGTTACAGACAGTTGGCATGTATTCCCCTGTTCCGGATAAGTCCAAAACATCTGGGAGAGGAACATGTGAATAGGTATTGCGTACTTGACATGTAAATTCCGCGGCTTGTGATTGACTCTACCAACCATTGATGATGATGATGTCCTCACATTTTCCTCAAGTGTGTCGGACTATAATGTGTGTAGCTCCTTCAGCTCCTTGGCTGTGGCTGCATAGCTAGCCTGGCTAACATGGTGACCGGGCGTCCCTCTAAAAATCACCGGTCATTGCCTCCATGGCCGTGAATAAGATACAATTCTCACATGTATCGTTACCATGAAAGAGGGGCAGGTAGTAATTAACAGGACAAGACCAATAAGCCATGCTAAACCACCCGGCTTAGGTTTGATGTAGTCTCAAAGTACTGGAGAAAAAAAGGCTTGGTGCTGCACTTGACCTTTCACTTAGTGAAAATGGCATAGTGTAGTTGGGATGCACACAGGAATCGAATAATTTATTTAAATTGTGACAAAAATATCAATCGTGGTGGTCCAGTGGTTAGCGCGTTGACCTCACAGTGCAGAGGTCGAGGGTTCGATCCTGGCTCCGGCCTTCCTGTGTGGAGTTTGCATGTTCTCCCCGTGCCTGTGCGGGTTTTCTCCGGGTACCCACATTCCAAAAACATGTATGGCAGGCTGATTGAACACTCTGAATAGTCCCTCGGTGTGAGTGTGAGCGCAGATGGTTGTTCGTATCTGTGTGCCCTGCGATTGGCTGGCAACCGGTTCAGGGTGTTCCCTGCCTACTGCCTGAAGACAGCTGGGATAGGCTCCAGTACCCCCACGTGACCCTTGTGAGGATAAAGCGGATCGGAAAATTAATCAATTAATCGTGTCATGACACAACTGAAGCAAAGTGGAGTGGACAACAGTACTTGCATGTAAAACAGCAACGTTCTTGACTAATTTACTGTCCAATGACCAAAGCAACCTCTGCAAAACCCTTCCATGCAGCATTATTTTGTTCAACGCGACATTGGCATTGAACCCTGCCGGAGTTTAGAACATTAAGAGGGAGAGTGTTAAATGTGTTGAAAAATATTGAACAAGAAATACACTAATTCCATGAGTTAAAGGAACTTTAGTCAAATGGACTGTTGCAGCACTGAATTTGCAACATAAAAAGTAAGAGAGTTCCCCAGGCTGGTGAAGTGAGCATGCCAATAGGTCTTCAACGTTGCTACCTTAAAAATGTGAGTTTTCAGCCGTTGGACCTGCAACTCGGCTGCTTTAACTTGTTGACATGCTCGTATTTCTTAACAAGAGTCAGTACACTTGAGTTAACTTTATTTTGTTAGTCTTGGCTTGTGCATTAGAATGTGAAAGGTTTGGCTCAAGCCTCAGGCCCTGCTGTTCCGTCTTTTTGTTGGTTTAAGCAAAGAATGAAATGGTTTTATTTGGAATTGTTGGAAAAACAAACTCCGATCATGTAAATTAATGTAAAGCAACAATCGGTAACAATTCTGTGAACATAATTTTTTGTCAAGTTAAAGTGCTACATCTTAATTGTCGATTATTTCTCCACAATGCATACAATGTATACAGTATTGTTCAACAACAAGAATCTCATCACAGGCTACATTGAAGGGCATGAACACAACTTGAACCTGGCCTTTCGAATACATAGTTACCGTCTAACAACTATTGCTGATTGTTTTTTCAGCCTATGAAAAATGGTTTCAATTCTATGATTTATCTGACGAATTCGGAGGAATCTAGCCTGCATCATTACCCTTTTCTCCTTTTGAAATATTCTCATCACTAGACACCACAGAGGGTGAAATATTGAAATGGCCTCCCATCTTTCTTTGAAGAACATGATGAACCACACTGCTACTTAATAATTACCTCATTTAAAAGCTCGAAATTGCCTCAACCTGACTTTTGTTCCGGACTGCAGTGAATGCAAAATTGACAATGACGTTCTCAAAACATCATCGTCAAAAATCAATCCTTACTTTATAATATATATATATATATATATATATATATATATATATATATATATATATATATATATATATATATATATATATATATATATATATATTATAACTGCATCACAGTGTGCGATTGAGCACACTGAGGAACTTTCACTCACTGCCGCGTCTCGTTATTCTCCCCCTTTCCTTATTGCAAGGTTTGTCCAAACAGTGTAAGTTGAACACATAAGGGTTCTCTGTTCTTGTGCTCAAGCAGCGTCCTTATGCTCACGTGCCTTTGCGATACGTCCAGCGTAGACGTAAATCACTTCGCTTGTAGTAGACTGTTGAGAGATTAGTGCTGCTACCGCTGCTGTAGCGGGAGTCTTGTTTTTCTTTCTCCTCATTCTTGGTGACAACCCCACCCCAACAGAACGCTCTCCAGGACGCTCAAAGGGTCCACCTCCTCCCCAAGAGAACTCTAGAGCCAGTTACAATGTCGAGTGTTTGGAAGAGCTCCGAAATATTTTGGGGCTGACAATGTAATTTCACTGACTGGGTTGCGTCTGCATGCAATCCTCCCGCTCGCTCACTAGTACACAAAGGCGACTTGCCCCCATTCCCACCCATCTGGCTTTACACCTCACTGTCTGATACACTATATTGCACACACTTCCTTACCCCCGCCATTTTTTAAACCCTTTTGTTTCAATTTGACTCAGGTTTTGCCCCTTGGTGCAGTTCATTGGTCGGGTGTGACCCTAAACACCGTAGTCTAGCTTGCGGGCCAAACTAACCTCTAGCATTGGGTCTCCGACTCAAACCCGGTGGGATTTCATTGTGGTGAGGACGCGCGCTTGAGCCGCTGCATCCTGTTTGACCCTGAACGACATATTAATAGCGGTGACCCAATATTGTGTGTTCTATGTAGGAACTCTGTATACCTCTGTACTGTTATGAAAAACTCCGTACAAATGCATTATTTTTTTACAAGTTGTCCGCGACCCACCCAAAAAAGATTTGCCACCCACTTATGGGGCCCGACACACCATTTGAGAAGAAGTGCCAGTATACAAGCAGTATACAGTTTGAGATGCTTGGAAACATAATAAACATATAGACTTCAGTACTCTATATACATTTGGAGCAACAAGTTATGTTTTGCATAGCTACAATTCTAAGTGTGAATATTTCTGGTATGTATAGTCCTCAGTTTTGTTTTGTTTTTTACTGACCCTGTTCTGTTTTAAAAGAAACCATTATACTTGGGGAAAAAAAACGTGATGCAAGAAAGAATTCCATAAAATTATTGCAAAACGAATAATTTGGTCTGATACACTAGTAGCTCGTTCATAAAAATTCACAGGAAATGATCCAACGAGAAATAGATGGATATTGACATCTTAACACATAGCCAAGGAAAACCTCACTTTTTAAGTTAGGCGTAGAAAAAATAGTAGTGTGTTTCCGGTAACATGAAATTTCGGCATAGGGTCGGTAGGTCGGACAAATTTTTTTATTTTTTTAAATATTTTTGCCACGCCCCCATCATAAATGTAAACAAAATAACCATAAAACATAAAACAAGGAGACATTGAAACCCCGCTCGCCGAAGGAAAACAAACAAACAAACAAAAACTACGGCACCCTGAGGATTTCACGTAACAATAGTTACCGGTAGCGTGTCGTTTCGTGGCGTCATTTTACGGTACCGAAACATAGTTTAACCATTAAAGTCACCGCACACGACTTGACTGTGTGATCAACGCGATTTCACTGTGCCTCTGTGTGTTTGTGGTGTATGGGTGTGTTTCTTCGAATTTACTTTCGTTTTGAGTGTTGGGGACGCAACAGATAGGTGCGTATGCGGGTTGCTATTTTAGTCCGCAAATTGAGGAATCGCGGATGAAAGTTTGAGATGGCGGTGAAAAAACTCACAAAGGTCTACTAATTACGTCATTTAAGAAATGGCAATGCCAGTCTGATTTTTCGTATGAATCGTCCGAAGGCGTATCACTAAACTCACCTGTGACGTATGCACAAAACACGAGAGCGAGAGACGGACGACGCGAGGCACGATTACATGGCAAATTGGTCATTAGATTTGTAGGCTAATCGCTGTGAAAAATATTATGAAAAAGTATTGGTTATTCTATAATTTACTGGTTGTAGCATGGTAACTTTATGAATAAAATATTCGTCACAAGGTGTAGTAATGCTAGACTGCAACACACAAAACGCGGTCTAAACTATTTTCGGAGATCGCGTCCGCCATGATTCAATGTTGTTGACACACGACGGCAAATGACGCCGCATGCTCAACGTGAATATCGCGAGAGTTTGCACCGATGTAAACATCTTTCCTTTTATTATTTATAATTTTGTCTGTGGTTTTATTGTTCTTGTTTTGATTGTAAAGCGTCCTTGAGTGTTTTGAAAGGCGCGTATAAATGAAATGTACTGTAATATCTGTTTCTTGTATTCGTGTGACGTCATAGAAAGGGGAGGGGCGAGGTTGCGGGGATATTGGCTCCGGTAGTTAGTCTGAGTGTGGAGCGCGTGAGCGTGAGTTGTGGCTAACAGCAACTCCTTTGAATGTGTGTGTTTATTGCTTGTTTTGTTTATTAAAAAGCGACGAATTGCATCAGCGACTGCGTGCATCCTTCTCCCCGTTATTGAAGGACATTACAGTACTATTATTATTATTATTACACAAAAATGTAGAAGGTTTGAAAAAAATGCCGACCGGAACGTTTTTGTTCGAGGTAGAAATTCTCGGTCGGTCGGGTTACCGGAAACACACTACTTTTTTTTCTACGCCTTACTATAATGCTTTGAATAATTCTGATATTGATGCCATGCGTCTTCTGAATACAGTAATCCCTCGTTTATCGCGGTTAATGGGGACCGAAACCACCCGCGATGAATGAAAATTTGCGAAGTAGCGACTCTATGTGACTCGTTTTTGTTTTGCTGATTTTTGCTGCTTCTCGCGGACCGTTTGCAGACTTTTTGCGGACTTAAATTTATTATTATTATTTTTTTAATGAATAGGTTTGAAAAAATCCGCGATGCATCGAAGCGAAGCCGCGATAAACGAACCACGAAATAGCGAGGGATCACTCTAAGTGTTTTTCAAAAGCCAGAGAACAAGCAAATCGCAGGCCAAAACATCCTTTTTTTGCTTGATGAGGTATTCTGTGACATCAAATAACGGCCAGTCAAAAATCTTTCCCAGCCAACTTTAGAAGCATATTTCTCTGTCGTGTTCTGAAGTGTACATCATCAGAGGCGTTCAACTTGACAGGTTCTACTCTACTGTACTGTATGTATTTGGTTTTGCTCTCCTGTTCCATTTTTGTTTACAGTCCCTTTCCCACCCCCTCCTTCTCTTTCTTCGCAGTGTTATATATATATATATATATATATATATATATATATATATATATATATATATTATAACTGCATCACAGTGTGCGATTGAGCACACTGAGGAACTTTCACTCACTGCCGCGTCTCGTTATTCTCCCCCCCCTTTCCTTATTGCAAGGTTTGTCCAAACAGTGTAAGTTGAACACATAAGGGTTCTCTGTTCTTGTGCTCAAGCAGCGTCCTTATGCTCACGTGCCTTTGCGATACGTCCAGCGTAGACGTAAATCACTTCGCTTGTAGTAGACTGTTGAGAGATTAGTGCTGCTACCGCTGCTGTAGCGGGAGTCTTGTTTTTCTTTCTCCTCATTCTTGGTGACAACCCCCACCCCCAACAGAACGCTCTCCAGGACGCTCAAAGGGTCCACCTCCTCCCCAAGAGAACTCTAGAGCCAGTTACAATGTCGAGTGTTTGGAAGAGCTCCGAAATATTTTGGGGCTGACAATGTAATTTCACTGACTGGGTTGCGTCTGCATGCAATCCTCCCGCTCGCTCACTAGTACACAAAGGCGACTTGCCCCCATTCCCACCCATCTGGCTTTACACCTCACTGTCTGATACACTATATTGCACACACTTCCTTACCCCCGCCATTTTTTTTAAACCCTTTTTGTTTCAATTTGACTCAGGTTTTTGCCCCCTTGGTGCAGTTCATTGGTCGGGTGTGACCCTAAACACCGTAGTCTAGCTTGCGGGCCAAACTAACCTCTAGCATTGGGTCTCCGACTCAAACCCGGTGGGATTTCATTGTGGTGAGGACGCCGCTTGAGCCGCTGCATCCTGTTTGACCCTGAACGACATATTAATAGCGGTGACCCAATATTGTGTGTTCTATGTAGGAACTCTGTATACCTCTGTACTGTTATGAAAAACTCCGTACAAATGCATTATTTTTTTACAAGTTGTCCGACCCACCCAAAAAGATTTGCCACCCACTTATGGGGCCCGACACACCATTTGAGAAGAAGTGCCAGTATACAAGCAGTATACAGTTTGAGATGCTTGGAAACATAATAAACATATAGACTTCAGTACTCTATATACATTTGGAGCAACAAGTTATGTTTTGCATAGCTACAATTCTAAGTGTGAATATTTCTGGTATGTATAGTCCTCAGTTTTGTTTTGTTTTTTACTGACCCTGTTCTGTTTTAAAAGAAACCATTATACTTGGGGAAAAAAAACGTGATGCAAGAAAGAATTCCATAAAATTATTTCAAAACGAATAATTTGGTCTGATACACTAGTAGCTCGTTCATAAAAATTCACAGGAAATGATCCAACGAGAAATAGATGGATATTGACATCTTAACACATAGCCAAGGAAAACCTCACTTTTTAAGTTAGGCGTAGAAAAAATAGTAGTGTGTTTCCGGTAACATGAAATTTCGGCATAGGGTCGGTAGGTCGGACAAATGTTTTTATTTTTTTAAATATTTTTGCCACGCCCCATCATAAATGTAAACAAAATAACCATAAAACATAAAACAAGGAGACATTGAAACCCCGCTCGCCGAAGGAAAACAAACAAACAAACAAAAACTACGGCACCCTGAGGATTTCACGTAACAATAGTTACCGGTAGCGTGTCGCTTCCGTGGCGTCATTTTACGGTACCGAAACATAGTTTAACCATTAAAGTCACCGCACACGACTTGACTGTGTGATCAACGCGATTTCACTGTGCCTCTGTGTGTTTGTGGTGTATGGGTGTGTTTCTTCGAATTTACTTTCGTTTTGAGTGTTGGGGACGCAACAGATAGGTGCGTATGGTTGCTATTTTAGTCCGCAAATTGAGGAATCGCGGATGAAAGTTTGAGATGGCGGTGAAAAAACTCACAAAGGTCTACTAATTACGTCATTTAAGAAATGGCAATGCCAGTCTGATTTTTCGTATGAATCGTCCGAAGGGCGTATCACTAAACTCACCTGTGACGTATGCACAAAACACGAGAGCGAGAGACGGACGACGCGAGGCACGATTACATGGCAAATTGGTCATTAGATTTGTAGGCTAATCGCTGTGAAAAATATTATGAAAAAGTATTGGTTATTCTATAATTTACTGGTTGTAGCATGGTAACTTTATGAATAAAATATTCGTCACAAGGTGTAGTAATGCTAGACTGCAACACACAAAACGCGGTCTAAACTATTTTCGGAGATCGCGGCGCCGCCAATGATTCAATGTTGTTGACACACGACGGCAAATGACGCGCATGCTCAACGTGAATATCGCGAGAGTTTGCACCGATGTAAACATCTTTCCTTTTATTATTTATAATTTTGTCTGTGGTTTTATTGTTCTTGTTTTGATTGTAAAGCGTCCTTGAGTGTTTTGAAAGGCGCGTATAAATGAAATGTACTGTAATATCTGTTTCTTGTATTCGTGTGACGTCATAGAAAGGGGAGGGGCGAGGTTGCGGGGATATTGGCTCCGGTAGTTAGTCTGAGTGTGGAGCGCGTGAGCGTGAGTTGTGGCTAACAGCAACTCCTTTGAATGTGTGTGTTTATTGCTTGTTTTGTTTATTAAAAAGCGACGAATTGCATCAGCGACTGCGTGCATCCTTCTCCCGTTATTGAAGGACATTACAGTACTATTATTATTATTATTACACAAAAATGTAGAAGGTTTGAAAAAATGCCGACCGAACGCTTTTGTTCGAGGTAGAAATTCTCGGTCGGTCGGGTTACCGAAACACACTACTTTTTTCTACGCCTTACTATAATGCTTTGAATACTTCTGATATTGATGCCATGCGTCTTCTGAATACAGTAATCCCTCGTTTATCGCGGTTAATGGGGACCGAAACCACCCGCGATGAATGAAAATTTGCGAAGTAGCGACTCTATGTGACTCGTTTTTGTTTTGCTGATTTTTGCTGCTTCTCGCGGACCGTTTGCGGACTTTTTGCGGACTTCAATTTATTATTATTTTTTTTTTTAATGAATAGGTTTGAAAAAATCCGCGATGCACCGAAGCCGCGATAAACGAACCACGAAATAGCGAGGGATCACTCTAAGTGTTTTTCAAAAGCCAGAGAACAAGCAAATCGCAGGCCAAAACATCCTTTTTTTGCTTGATGAGGTATTCTGTGACATCAAATAACGGCCAGTCAAAAATCTTTCCCAGCCAACTTTAGAAGCATATTTCTCTGTCGTGTTCTGAAGTGTACATCATCAGAGGCGTTCAACTTGACAGGTTCTACTCTACTGTACTGTATGTATTTGGTTTTGCTCTCCTGTTCCATTTTTGTTTACAGTCCCTTTCCCACCCCCCTCCTTCTCTTTCTTCGCAGTGTGCCCAAGGGCCATTGAAAGCCCCCTTGAGGAGTTTCATAAATACACAGTGAACGAGAAAAGACTCCTGGACGATTGTTATTGTTTTTACACAATTCCTCTTCTGCACAAACAAACCACACACGTACGTACTGGGGCGGGCGCACACACTCACATAGACAAGGACGTGAGGGAGAATGTTGGAGGTCCAAGAGGAGAGGCCAGCGGCGGCAGGTACAGCAGCGACACATTTCAGCAAGAAGGAGCGTGGCAAGAAGGAGCGAGAGGAGGCCAAGGACGGACGGGGGAACCTCAGCAACCTCGGCAATCCCGGCTCCAGGAACGTCCGTGCCAAGGCGCCGCTCGCACACGCGGGCAGTCCCCACCAGCACCTCACTTCGCCGTGTTCTGTCGTACTGGTAACCCCATCAATGCACTCCAATAGGCTAAAGAACTCCCCATCCACCAACACACAAAGGTGAGTGGGGCCAGAGTCCGTGTAGCAATTCATGATGCTGAGCATGACTTCATAACCATACATTTCTTGTTATGTCATGTAGCATAGCATATTTATCTGCTAAGTGCGCTGTGGAAGTGCATGAAACTTATTTGACTGTTCTTAGACTGAAGATTTAAGAAAACACGGTCCCCATTTATAGCAGTAAAAACATCCATTCGTCTGAGAAGACTTTCTTCAAGATTTCGTCTGCGAAAGTTAATTAATACACCGCAGGAACAGTACATTAGTCAGAGCTGCCAAGTGAGGCAGATTGTCTGTATTATGTTTTGGAAATCACCGAGCGGTAACTTTTTATGCCCATCGCAGACTGTTCCGGACATGAACAAAAACGGGTTGCAAACGAGCAAGAAGAGGTGATAGATAATTGCAATATATGTTTGACAACATGGCTATTGCATCGTTTCGATGGTTGGCTCCAGTAAAGTAGTTCTCACGTATGCACAGTGCAAGCTAGCTGACAAGTTTAAGGTTAACCCTCGTTTAACACTAGCCTCAATAGATTCAGATCAGCGGCTTGGAACAAAGACAATGACACAAAGTGATTTAGCTTCAACGCCAGATGATTCTCAATAATGCGCATGCAGCAACTGTGTGCTAACAACGGCTTTATTCATCATTGAATAATAAGCGGCATGACGCGTCATCAAACCCATCTTTACTGTTTTTAATGTTGTAACAATTGTCGGAATACACCGGCTCATCGAAGCTCGAAACCCTGCAAAACTGAAAGAAAATATGCTAACCACTCGGCCATCATACCGCCTTTACTCATCACGTCATTTAAAATTTGGTTTGAATAGATTTGCCTTGTTTTCCTCGAATCGACATGAGAGGCTGAGAGCACTTTACATAGTTAGCCAGTTATGCTAATTATAGAAAATATATTGTCTGGCATAGTGACGTCCAACCCTTTTCACTAAAGGCTACTTTGACAAAAGTCAAAACGGTAGTGGCCCTCTTTGTGGGTGCTTTTATTATGATTAGCGCAGATGGTTTTCAGAGCCATTTGCAATGTTTTCCATTCCAAAATATGTAATTTAGCCTTTTGTAGACTGAACGAGGAACATCAGCGTGGATGTTTTTGTTCGTTATTGTCCCTGCCCAAACACTGAAAAAAGAAATTGCAGCTACTGTTGAGTTTTTTTCATCATTGACATGTCATTGGAAATGTGCAGGGTTTTTATTTCTTTTGTTCCAAAAAGAGGCATTGGTTAAAATCATACAAAGGATTGAATGTGCGTCTTTGACCAGTTGTTGAGTTTCACATTATCAGATGGAGGGAAGCATGTTAAATTGGAGGGTTTGGTTTTTAGTTTAGCAGATGTAAACAATGAGCCAACAGGGCTGTGCAGTCGTTTCTTCACATGTGCGTATGTCACTCTGTATGATCGCTGTCGTGAAATTGACTTCAGGTCCAACCTCAGCATGTCCTTGTGGCCTCAAGCAAAGGTCCTCGTGTGTGATCAGGAGATGTCCCTGGGTTCACGGAGTGCATTGTCTTTGGAACTTTTCCCCGCAAAGTCATGCTTGAGTCTCTGGAAACAGCTGTCTGGACTGCCAAAACTCTCCCTGGCGCTCCCTGCTTTTCTGCTTTTCAGCAGCCTCATGTGTTTGTACATATAGCAAGCAAGGCTGCGGTTGTGCTTTTTGGACTTGTTGGCATTTGTTTCACACTGCATGTACAAGTGTGTATGAGGGCAAGTGGGAGGGGGGGATTAGGGTGTGGCAAAAGAAAAAAAAAGTTCTCTGAAAGTTAGATTTGTCCTGCTCCACGATACTGAGCTGCTTTCATAGTGAGCTAGTAGGGCAGCAGCAATCATGTCAACAGGAGCGACGTCTGTAATGCTGTATTCTTTCCGTGCAGAGCTTCAGATGAGTAGAACACAAGCGTTCATGGTTAGAAGTTTTGTGCTCCATTAAAAAAAACGACATTGAGCCCTCCACTCATGTAATTTGCACCAAATTTGATCATGACTACCGGTAGTAGGGCTCAAACAGCCAATTTTATTCAATTATTTTTACCAATTGTTGTTGTTATTCAATTAGTTTTGACAATTGTTGTTGCTTTTTCTTTACTATTACAACAAAAGACAAAGCTGATGACAGAAAAAAAGTTGATGACAGAAAAAAAATCTAATCTGAAGAGTCAGTTTGTTACCGATGGTACAAACTGAGAAAGTTTGTCATTATGTTCAACTCTGCAGGTGTAGGTGGACTAAAAATTCCACTCTTTTTATTCCCTTTTTGTTGTTCGTGCACATGCATAACCAATCAAATATTTTGCTTGATGAAACGAAATCATGAAGACTAATTTCACAATTTTTGTCTCTTATCTTCTTTGCATCAGCCCGAAACCTAAGACGGAGGCCATGGTCCGCTCACCTCCCGTCATGTCCCCCTCCACTGCCTCCCAGATGGACTCTAAAATGCCCAATCAGGGTAAGCCAGGGAGTGCTGGCAGCCAGTCGCAGCCCTCGCCCTGCGATCCCAAGACCCTGGGTGCCAAAGGAGCACAAAGTGTGGCAGGGGGTATCGGGCTGAAGAATGGCCAGAGCTTGACCTCCGGCCCCGGCTCCAAAGTGAAAGTGAAAAGAGAGCGAAGCACATCGGTGGAGTCGTTTGAACAGCCGGAGAGCGGAACGCCCACCATTGAGGAAAAAGGTGAGGCAGCTTATAACGGCAGCTTGATTCATGATGAGCAGGTTTCAGGGGCCAGTATTACTCAGAGCCCTTGTAAAGATTTGCTGTCAGCAGCGATGATTTTGTAGGGAA
The DNA here is from genome assembly GCA_026261675.1 of Hippocampus mohnikei. NCBI lineage: Eukaryota > Metazoa > Chordata > Actinopteri > Syngnathiformes > Syngnathidae > Hippocampus > Hippocampus mohnikei. The sequence continues at coordinate 10,537,631 of JAKGUB010000106.1, forward strand.
ATTACGCAGTCTTTCTTTATACTGAGGCTTTTAACTGCTCACCATTGAAAGAAGAGAACAAAATCCGCAATGCTTGAATGCTGTTTTGTCTGTAGCTTATGATAACCCTAAGTCATCTCCAGTTGCTATAGACGTTATCTCCTATTGGGGATGGACATCATAATAGCGCAATCGATCTCGGAGCGGAACGTTGATAAATTGCATTTTTAAAACAATTGTGACAAAATGGAGTGCACTACTTGGCCTCGCTGTTCACCGATTCTCAATTAGATTGCTGTCTAAATAAGAATAGCATCACATTAGCTCTCGGCAGTAGAGCTACATCCAGAGTTATTTCAAGGAAATACTGTGGTTGAAAACCAATGATGTTGAGGGGGGCCGTACTCTTTGAAAAGGACTGCATTAACTGTATATTATAGAATCTATAATATAGATTATCAATCATCTGGGTCATTGTAATGTGCAAAAGTTAAATCGAAGAGTCTGGATTCTTGGTTGTTAAAAGGTTGATTCGACAACCTCGTCCAGTTGTCTGGAGTTACCTTTTGGGGATTTTCTGTTTATTATGTAAAACTATAAAACTTCCTGTACATACGCATTCCTGCCTGTCATCATAACTCACATTTCCCAGTGTGAGACCACGATTGGCTTTGTGTGTTTGTGCAGACAACAGTAGGGTGAAAAGGATGTGTGTGGCAGAGAGGAGGCAGCCTTACAGTGGAGCCGACTGGTGCTCGGGGGGAGAAAGTGACGAAGATGACAAAGGATTCTTCAGTAAGTGTTCTTCCAAGCATGTGTTGGTGGTCCATCTGTTGATCAATTCCACGCATGGCTGCATAACAACATGTCCTAAAGCTGCGTCGTCTCGCCCTCTCGTCTTCCCGCAGACTGTAACTCCAGTGACGTGAAGCCACCCGATTCTGTCACCCATTCTACCTCTAATGCCGGACTCAGTCGCTCCTCCACACCCTCCCACAATTTACTAGGAGGCCAGGGCTCCACGACGGAACCTGCTAGTGGCCAGAAACCAGGCTCCAAACTTGTTTATGTCTTCACCACAGAAATGGCTAACAAGTAAGGGAGCTTGACTTGACACTATTCGTTTTCTGAAAGTGCGGGCGCATTGGTGGCTGGAGTGAGAAATTGCTGGAGCGCGTCACTTATTTGGTGGGATGAGTAACCCCCCCCCGGAAAATAAGGAAGTGTTAACAATTATATTGAATACAGAAGTAAATGGAAATTAAATCCCGATGCCATTGAAGACCAAATATTTCTCCACAATGAACTTATTCAGAGTGTGCGCATATTAAGTGGTTGTCTGCATTCTTTTCTTGCCAGGATCAGTGTCCTTATCCGCTGTCACTGCAATACAAATATTAAAATGGTGTCTGTTTGCTGATACCAGCTTTCCTTCTTGTCTTCAGGGCAGCTGATGCAGTTCTGACTGGCCATACAGAAAACATAATCACCTTCCACATGAAAAACATCTCCAACAGCAAAGACAAAGCTCACCTCCTTCTGGTAAAGGCATCCTAATATCCACCAACATTTATCACACATAATTATCTTCACCTCCCGAATCATGTTGTCGTTCTAATCATGGTTTATTCATTTATTTTACCAAAGAACAATACAGCAAACGCCCTCCGAAATGACGCCAAGCCTTCCCAGCAAACACCGTCCCATGGCCAAGATCAGAGCCACCAGCCCGGATCCAAGCCATCCTTAACGGGCATGGCAGAGCCGGCGCCACCTCAGTCGGCAAACCAGGGAAGCCAGTCTGGCGCTCTTCCACAGGATGGCTCGTCAGTTGCAGTCATTGATTCAAAGAATCTTCCCGGCAGTAGCCCCGGCAACAATGTAGGCCCCATTGACCAGACACCCATGAGCCAAGCTGAGGCAGGCCTTAATGCTGCCACGGCAAGTGAAGTAGGGCAGGGCGTAGGCCCCGGTGGACCTGGTCTGACGCCCCAGCAGCAGCAGCAACAGTTGGCGCAGGAGCTTTTAAATATGGAGGCCAACACAGAAGGTCTATCCCAAGAGCAGTTGGAGCATCGCCAGCGCTCGCTGCAGACATTGCGAGACATTCAGCGCATGCTTTTTCCAGATGATCGTGAGGCGCCACCCCCTGGGCCTCCACAATCCCACGGTGGGCCCCACGATGGAGGCCCTGACGGTCCTCCTCGGCGGTCTGAGCCAGGCCCCTTGCAGGCCATGATGGCACAATCTCAAAGCCTTGGACCACCAAGTGGGCCAGGGGGACCTCGCCCACAAGGTCCACCATTCGGACCTCCCCACGGGCCCAGAGACATGCCTCCTTTTCCGCAGGATGAAATGGGTCCCCACATGGGGGGGCCGGGTGGCTGCGGAGACGGTGATCAAATGACCCCAGAACAGGTGGCGTGGTTGAAGTTACAGCAGGAGTTTTACGAGGAGAAGAGAAAGAAACAAGAAATGCAACATCGGCCACTTCCTCCAGACATGATGATGCACCCCCACGGTCCACGGGGCATGATACGAGGACCTCCACCACCCTATCAGATGGGCCCAGGAGAGATGTGGGGAGGACCAAGTGGGCCACAAGACCCTTACCCAGAACGCATGGCCATGGGCCCAGGCCCCGGCCCGAGAGGCATGCCCCCTCACATGCAGCGAATGCCTGCCTTCTCAGGAATGATCAATCCTGAGATGGAAGGACCCCCGCGGCCCGGAATGGGGTGGCCTGACGACATGCCGCCCCGAATGGGAGATGCACGAGGGTTTCCTGGTGGACCGGGGGCCATGTTTTCTGGCCCCGGTGGTCGAGGGGAGCGCTTCCCAAACCCTCAATCAGTCCAAGAGGCAATGTTCCACCAAGGTATGGGAGGTGAGAAAGGCCTTCCCCCTGGCATGATGATGGACATGCAAAGGATGATGGGCCATCAAAGAGGTGGAATGGAACCAGGAAATGGCATGGGTATGTTTCCAAGAATGCCCGGTGACGGTCCAATGAGCCCATCGTCAAGGCTCCAGGGAATGGGGGGTCGAGAAATGGGTCCCGAATTCGGCATGGGACCTGGTCCAGGGCCTGGACCTCACATGCACCCTTCCAAACTACGAGATCCTCCAATGAACATGAGTCCAGATGAGATGATGAGAATGAGAGGCGGTCCTCCGATGGAAAACATGACAGGCCAAGGCAGGGCAATGCAAGGGCCGCCCTTCCCAGAGCAGCCACAACCTGGAGACTTTCCTATGGGGCCCGGGCGTCCTTTCCCTGGGGGCCCCGGAGGAATGAGGGGCCCGCACGGAGAGCAACCGTTTGGCCCAGAACACAGAGCCACACCAACGGGAGGCAACGGTCGCATGAACCACCTACCCCCTAATGCTGGCCCTTCACAGGGCCAAAGAGGTCGCAAGCCAGCAGATTTGAATGTCCAAGCAGGCGGGGGCAACTCTCCTAGCGTCAACCCACTCAAGTCCCCTCCTCTGAGGCAGGTGCAGTCGCCCATGATGGGCTCACCTTCTGGAAACCTCAAATCACCTCAGACACCATCCCAGCTGGCCGGCATGCTCACGGGTCCCGCAGGTCCCCAGGCCCCTGCAGCACCGCCATCATCTGCGCCAATGAAGTCACCGCACTCCATGATGGGATCGGCAGGAGCTTCCCGGTTCACATGAGGTCTCCTTCTCTTCCCAATCCCTCGCCGGGATGGGCCTCCTCGCCAAAGCCTCCCATGCAAAGTCCTGGAGTGCCACAACAAGGTGGCAAGCCTCCTCTCAGTCTCACCTCACCAAACATGATGGGGAACATGGAGCAAGGTAGAGTACATCAAACTATAATCATTATTGGATTTGTGATATATTTTTTAGACTACAAGTCGCTCTGGCGTATAGGTTGCACCAGTCAAAAAACTCATGAAGGAAAACAAACATTACTGATGTCGTGCGGAATCCTTGTATTTCATCATCACTTTGCAGGAGACCGCAAGATGTCACGTTTGTTCAACCAGTAACAATGCCAGCCATTATCAATGTTTTTGGTCACTAATTTGTGAAACTAACACCTTGTGTGGAATGACCAATTGTATAAATTTGAGGTAAATATAAAATTGTGACCTAAGAGTGACGCCAGTGATATATGTCAGTCCGGAGTACAAGTTGCATTTTTTGGAGGGAAATTTATTTTACAAAACTGAGACCAAGAACAGTAGAGCCCTGGCTCCCACCCAAAACCTCTTTTCCCTAAACTGTGTTGCGTTTGGAAATATTCACAGAGCACACGCTGTTTCACTCCGACCTTGCGGAAGCTGAGCGTTGTTTAAATGTGCCGTTCGGTTGTTCAATCTGCCCCCAAAACGGAGTGCCGAAACCCATTGCATCAGGCAGTACAGATGGAAACAATTCAGGCGCAAGCTGCTGATTGGTTTATAACACAGGCTGTGCTCAGAAATTAATGGGAGAAGAGCACGCTCTGCCTCTCAGACACACACACACACACACACACACACACACACACACACACACACACACACTGTCTCTCGGAGTGGTGTTATGGCATCAGAGTTAATATCTGTCCTCACCCCTTGTAGATTGCAGCGAATGAGTCCTGATTGGACAAAACCTCCAGTTCCAACCCGCTGAAGTTTTTCTTTTTAGTTACTGGAATCCCATGTTTCATTGTGGCCAAAGTAGAATCCTGGTTGGTTATGCAGCCATTTGATGCCATAAATCCTTGTGGTGGCATAAGGAAGCGGTATGCTCAACTACCGATACGTCACACATTAGTTTCCTTGACAACTACTGCGTCTTTATTTTGGCAGGTAAATACTTTAGGTGCATTACTGTCATCTTTAAAAGGTGGCCACCAGCGGTAAAGACTACTGCTATGTCTTCCATTTCTTCTTTTTCTTTCTTTTGGTGGTTTGCAAATACTTTTGATGCATTACCACCACCTTCTGTTCAATGGCAGCAATGCATGTATTTGCCAACTGCCGAAGGAAAGTCAACACAATTAGGGAACAGGGATTTTGGATGTCAGCCTGACTGATCTCTAACATACATACAGAAGTTGCACCAGAGTATAAGTCGCAGGAGCAACAAAACCATGGAGAAAAAAAGTGACTTATTGTCCAAATAATAAGGTACAATCATCATGTACTTGAAAACTCATACATTTAAAAAAAAAAAAAAAAATCCAACATTAGTCTTCATAATCGCCTCATCCCGGTGGACTTTTGGTGAGAGACTGGGCACACCCTGAACTGCTCATCAGCCCATCACAGATCACATATAGACAACCAACCATTCACATTTATGGTTATGTCGTGTCTTCAGGGAACCCAACATGCATGTTTTTGGCCTTTGGAGGAAGCCGTAGTACCCGGCGCATGCAAACTCCACACAGAAAGGCCAGAGCCGAGCTTTGAACCCCAAACTCTACGATCATGAGACACAGGTTCTCACTACCAGGAAGACATACTAACCACCATACTGCTCTGTATTTTACAAAATTAATCCATAAAAATATTAGCCTTATAAAATACACAATCTGATTGTTCCTGTTTCCAGGCACTTGCCCATACTCTACCAATCTCACTTTAGTTTTCTGGGTTCGCGATCCACTGTCTCCATCTCGTGGTCATACAGTTTGCCACACGTTGTCACAAGTGTCAATGTATAAAATAAGAGTAGACCAGGAAATCCCAATGTTTGATTTCTGTTCTTGTATTCGCACCACACAGGCGGTAATGGCCCTTCCTCTGCCCCACCTTCGTCCGGCGCGCCGTCTGGCCCAATGTCCCTTTCTGGCAACGTGCCGTCAGGCAGCCCTTACACCATCCCGCCTGAGCCCACGCTCTCTCAGAACCCGCTCTCCATTATGATGTCGCGCATGTCCAAGTTTGCCATGCCCAGCTCCACGCCGCTCTATCATGACGCCATCAAGACTGTCGCCAGTTCTGACGACGACTCGCCCCCTGCCCGCTCCCCCAACCTTCCTTCAGTTAACAACAATGGTAATGTTATTATACAACGAGAACCTTTAATAATGACGAGCCAGTCTCAATTTACTAGTGTGTGCATGGCATGGCTTAATCTGTGGCATCAATGGCAACAGGTGCAGCCAAAGAAAAATTATGGAAATTCTGCCATCTAGTGGAAAAGCATTTAGTTGTTCGGCCTGTCACCATATGACACTGGCAATGAGAGATAAACATTATATTCTTGATAAATAAATGTGTCATTTTTGGACGAATAAAACCTCAACATCACGCCACAGTAGAAGGAAATTATTGCTCTTATATGAATAGGTTTGTACAAAATGTAATTTCTTTTGTGTCTGTCTAAGGTATGCCGATGAACCACCAAGGCAATCCCCGCATGATGGGACCTGGCAACTCTGGACCCATGCCAGCCCTCAGCCCCCTCGGTATGAACCCAATGGGATCCCAGCCCCTCTCACACGGAATGCCCCCGCAAATGCCCTCTCCTAACGCCCCTAACATGGGCCCCGGCATGATGCCTCATGGCATGATGATCCCCGCTAATCCGCAAGACCCCGGAATGGCCAACCCCCAAATGATGCCCCAGGGGCGTTTGGGTTATCCGCACCGAAACCAGGGCTACCCGCTGACCCAGTCCCCGTCCCAGCAGGGCCCCTTCTCTCCGCACAACGGGCCCGGTGGCCACCAAGGTTTCCCCGGTCACCCCATGGGCTTCCAGGGAGAAGGAGGACCGATGGGAGGACGGATGGGAAACATGCCTCACGGAGGTGGACCGGATGGGGGCATGTGCAAGCCGAACACCCCCGGAGGACCCGAGTTCAACAACATGCAAGGCGGCTTCAGCGAGGCGGACCTTCACGAGGTGATGCGACCGGGAGCATCCGGCATCCCTGAGTTCGATCTGTCCAGGATTATCCCGTCGGAAAAGCCCAGCCAGACTCTGTCCTACTTCCCTCGCGGTGGAGGGGACAACCCTGGAGGCAAACCGTCGCACCCCTCCGGCTTCCCCATGCAGGCCATGATGGGCGAGGGCCCCCCAAGAATGGGAATGCCCATGCAGGGGATGGGGGGGATGCCGGGGGCCCGGCGGTGGTATGGGGCCCCAAGACATGCCACTAGGGAACCCCGGCCACAATTCCATGCGCCCACCAGGGTTCATGGGCCAAGGCATGATGGGCCATCAGCCACGGATGATGTCTCCGGGTGGCCCCGGGGGAATGATGCAGGGACGGCAAATGGCTCACCCCGGACCGGGTGGCTCCCCTAACATGATGATGTCACTGCAGGGCATGGGCGGTCCGCCGCAACAGACAATGATGATGGGGGGACAGATGAGGCCGCGTGACATGGACATGGGCTTCAGTCCGGGCCCTGGAATGTTCTAATCCACAAACTTTGTATCTAGAATGTTCTGGGATGGAGTAAGAGGTTAAGTGAGGAAGTATTCTCCAAACATGGTGGATGTAACCTGGAATCAACTGAACGGAGACACCCGGTCATGTCTTGCTCGTGGACTGCGGGCACTTTTTCCCAATGGAGGTGGGAATACTTTTTTGCCACAAGAACAATTTTGACTTATGAACTTGAGAATGTATGGAATTGTTGTGCATCGGTTTCGCAAAATAAGAAAAAAAAACGTGTTTTTTGGGGGACTTATGAGTTGGACAACAAAGAGGAATCACCCTTGCTCTAAGTCAGTATGGAGTTGCTACAGTATATGTCCATCTTATTTTTTCCTTCTAATTAAGAACAAAACAAAATCATGGACGCGGTATGGAACAGGATTGAGACGAATTAGTGCTTTGTGAGGACTTGGGTAGAACTCCATCTTGTCTCCATTGTTTTTGACTGTTTCTGTACTGTATAGACATGTGAGCGTGTGTGATTGAGTGTGTGTGTGCGTGTGTGTGTGTGTATAGGCATTCTATCAGTGACCTCTCGACTCCTATTACCTGACTTTACTTGGGAGGAGGAAGCGCCCCTCCCCTTAAAAAAAATACTGTACTGTTTACGATTGGTGGGCTATTAGTCTATTTTAATTTCCTTTGTAACTCCAGTGTATAACAAACCAAACTATGACCTCATTAAGATAATAGTATTATTAAAAAAACAAAAAAGAAAAAGCACAAACATGGACCGTCTGCCGAAAGCTCTTCTTTTTTATTTTTAACCACATGGTGGGTGGGGGAGAGATCCTGAGGGGCTTTGCAGCACACAATTAGTACCACACATGATTACAAGTTCTGCTCCAAAACTTCCAGGACTTTTTTTAGCCAGCGTAAATCCTATTGCTAATACCCAGATGTGCTATGTGTGTTCTTGTTCCTGTTCTTTTGTTTTTTGTTTTGTTTTTCGACTCTCTTGTTGACTCTGGGTAAATCATTCCCACAGCAATAATCCCTCCCTTTCCCCTGCTCCCTCCCTCCAACGGTCCAGAGTGGAGTGGGCTCAATGCCCAATTGAGGTATGCCAGGTAACATAGAACTAGAATTAGCTAGATCTGGTGTAACGGTATTAAAAAGTGAGGCCGTGAGTGATACGCCAATGTAAACGCGCACTGCTTTTTACCATCCAGTTGACTTCCTCTCTTTTTCTCTGTTGTATAAGCTTGTCATGTGTTTCTCCGTTGGCTTTGGTGCAAATAGTCTACCAGGGCTGTGGTGATGGACTACAAATAAAAGATATTGTTTTGGTATATACATGTCGTCCGTTGCGTGTATGTGTGGATGGACAGTATGCTGTGGCTCTCGGCAATTCGCCAAAGGTATGCCATCAATTTCATTCATTTAACTTTTTTATCTTTTTTTTTAGGGTACCAGTGACAGCAAAGAGCGATGATAGCCGTAGAACAGGAAATGGAATTTAAAGCAACGTAGAAAAGCATCTGCTTGATCAGTGCAATATGATCAGTTGGTAGGTACATTGGGAGATGTTTTATTGATGCAGAGTACCAAGAGTAGTTGTTCTATGGCCTGAGCTATTATTTTGCCAGCCAAATTAACTCGGTCAATGTTAGCGATGGCCGTGGATCGTATTGTTTCCTGTCCTGCATATGCCAGTAATGCCGATAAATTGCCACTACTCGCTGACCACATTGTTACACTTTCGATTGTGTCTCCAAGGGGTGAGTGGTTTTGCTTCACTTTATTATTGTGTGTGAAAATGTTACTTAGAACTTTGCCTGTTGAGTTAAACCTTTTAAGGTGTTCACAGTTTGAGCATGCCTGGTAGCCAACCAGTCATAGTAAAGAAGTTGGAGGTTTCACTCCATAAGTGTTCTCATTGCTAATCAGGTGTCCGTTTTCTACCAGTTACCAAAGATGGTTCTTTGCCTTATAAAAGGCCAAGTCGGACGTCGGAAAAATGGGGTGAGTCCATTTTGTGCCTTTCTAACCAATGGCAGAATCTCGAAATGTTCTGCATTCCTGTTTCCATGCCAGTGTTAAATGAGCTGCATAATGGTGCCCGTAGCAATAATGGATGTAGTTCAACTTGCCAAAACTGACGTCATGGGCTTTTAAAATTGCAAACTATTTGCAAGTGAATCAACAGTGAGGTAAGCAGTGGGCTTCATTTTGCCGCCATTGCTTCAAGACAGGCGGCCCGGTGGCCGAGTGGTTAGCGCGTTGACCACTGCAGAGGTGCAGGGTTTGATTCCGGCTCCGGCTTTCCTGTGTCGAGTTTGGATTTTCTCCAGGTACTCCGGTTTCCTCCCACATCCCAAAAACATGCATGGCAGGCTGATTGAACATTCTAAATCGTCCCCATGTGTGAGTGTGATCGCGGATGGTTGTTCGTCTGTGTGTGCCCTGTGATTGGCTGGCAACCGGTTCAGGGTGTCCCCCGCCTACTGCCCGAAGACAGCTGGGACAGGCTCCAGCATCCCCTGCGACCCTTGTGAGGATAAAGCGGATCGAAAGATGGATGGATGCTTCAAGACAATGTCATTTATTCGACATGATTGTTAATGTGCTCGAACTGACCCGAGGATCTAATACTAAAAAGTAAAAGCACTTGGACAGAATTCTCTCCTTGCTTGTTTATTAAACAAACTCACTGCAATTGACTCACTTTGCACAACCTAATTTATGTATAAAATAGCCTTCCCCTGAGGAATGAAGTGACATTCAGTTTGTGGGCAAAACCAAATAAACTCTACAGTCGTGTTAATATGGACATTATCTGGAAATGCAACAAAGGCGCGTGTGTATTCAGAGTTTATTCAGAGTTTAGACGAGTCCCCTGTGCTGTTGCAAAGCGATTGATAGAGGTCAACGTTGAGCGAATAGGCTGAAAGCACATTCTGAAATTCTTGCAGGGGGCAGTAGAGTCCACTGCAGCCAGGAATAAGTTGATCCTGGAGAAGAGAAACAGCCAATCATGCACAACTAGTGTGTGTGTGTGTGTGTGTGTGTGTGTGTGTGTGTGTGTGTGTGTGTGTGTGTGTGTGTGTGTGTGAGAGCGACTGTGGCAGGGTGGGGGGAGGGATCATACCTGGCCCATGTAGGACACTTTGACAAAAGGCTCCTTTGTGCGTTTGTGCTCGTGGAGCTCCAGAGTGATGTCGGAAGCGTACGGCGGCCACTTCATGTCGAAAATGCCCAACGCCATCAGGCACGGGATCAATGTTGTGTCGTGGGCCGAGTACAAGAACAGCTTCCTGTTTGAAAAAGGCGGAAAGAATATAAGTCCTGGAATCAGGGGAAGCTAATGAACACAGGAATATTGCTGTTCAACAAAAAGCAACCTTTTTTTTTCTCTTCAGACCAAAAAATTCAATTGAAAAAAAAAATACATTCACGGGAATATGGGACAGGTTACAGATTAGCACAGTGGAAATAAATCCAATAGGATGTGAATAAATAGGAATACTGTATAAGGAAACTTAAAAACACTGAACACATTCATGTGAATAAATGCGGATACAGTGGAGTTTTTCCAAAATGTATTCTCAAAAAAATGCCAAGAAAAATATTTTTTCTTGTTCTTTAGATTTAAAAAAATGCAATGATAGTTTAAGATTGATAAAAAAAACATTTAATTAATAATACATGAAAATATTTTACTTTGCATGGAGCAGAAGAACAGAAATTTCCATTTTGTGTTCATAAATGATAAATTGTTTAGTAATATTTGCAAAACACCCCTGCTCATCCTGTCATGAAAAGTTGGCATTAATCTAGTGAGAAAACTTTTTAGTTTTTACGAATCCACTCAAAAGCATGAAGCAATATGCATGTGTAACCTGTTTGGCTCTGATGAGGTGCCTTGTAGTTTCTCGTCAATGTTAACTAAGAGCATATGCAGCAGCGGTCCCACGCACAACTGCAAATTCTCCCTGTCAGACCGAAAAAAAAAAAAAAACAGATTGTGTCACGCTGTTCTTGTTGACTCTGATTAAGAGCGATAAGAGTCATTCATTGTTCCAAAGGCTGACCTCTTGCTCGGTTGGTAACAGTAAAATATCATGTCCACGGCTCTCTGCTCCACTCGGTTTCTCCACGCGGACAGAGCGGGCGGGCACGGCAGTCCGTGAGTCTGACAATAGGAAGGCATGCACACACGCCGTAGCACGGCTGTAACTCGTTGCTTGACACGTTTCGGTTTACCAAGTTCACATCAGGTAAAATTTGGTCTTGTTAACAGTTTGAGCATAGGGTGCGCTAGGTGGGATAGTGATCACTGTTTAAATGACTGTGCATGGTAGCAGCCAGACGGGCAGCTTGTCACGTGCCTTAAACATTATCTTTACACTATGGTATGTTTAAATGGTTCAAACTGTAACCATAATACCTTGATTGACTGTCCTATAAGATTTTTTTTTCTTGATTTGTCATAAAATTACAACCTCTCAAAACACACACACATATATATATATATATATATACTGTATATATACTGTATATTTTTTTTTCTCTTAGGGGTGTGCATCTCTTTCCAAAAGACGACGAGATGTGGTTTTCGATACGTGGGGTGAGAAACCATTCAAGGACGATTTACATAAAAATGGAACGATTCAATTCGGTTCGACTCCGTGGGATGACGATTCGATATCCTCCATCTCATCAATATGGTACGACTCAGTTTGAGAGCGTATCGTGCAAGAACTTTTTTGTCGTCATCCAACATACATTTGAACTTGTCAGTACTGCACGACTGTCCGTGTTTTATGTTATGTGTTGTGTTTATTATTTTACTTTAGGTTAACTGTTTTGTTAAGCGCTTTGTTACAGCTTCCGCTGTTGTGAAAGCGCTATATAAATCAGCATGTATTGTATTGTATTGTATTGTATTGATACATCGTTCCAATCAAAGACAATTCGATACATAGCTCGATATATTTCAAAGTGAAGCGATTTGGGTCAATCCTATTTTTTTAATCTCATGTTACAACCAATTTTACAATTTAATTACAATTATTTGATATGCTCAACTTTGCAAACATCCTACTTTCAACTGTTGAACTTCTGTTTGATTTCTGCTTGCATCAATCACTTTTCTCAACTTGCTAACAGGAGCGAGCGTCACCTCTCTGGCGACCATGTCGTCCCTGATGAGGACGAAGTCAACGTCCGATTTGGCGCTGATGCCTAGCTCACTCCGGATGCTCTTCAGGTCAGCCGCCATGTCCGGCAGGAGGGACGCCTCTTTGAAGCGGGGGCTGACAAGCAAACACAGTTCTCATTTGATTACCAAAATATATATATGATATGAAGACATTTTATTTATATGTGCCTTTCAAAACAGTCAAGGACAATCAAGAACAACCCCCCCCACCAAATAAAAATCTGAACAAAATTGCTACTTTTGTGTCATAGTACAAACTTGCTGAGCATTCTGAGCAGCCGGCATCCGTAGTAATTGGGGTACAGAATTTCCGACTCTGCATCTGTGGTTAATATGGGAACTATTTCTGTGCAAGCAAAAAAAAAAAAAGTGAAAATATGTTGAGGATAAGGAAGGAAGTGATATCACATGAGTGTGTACCTGTCTGTTTTTGCTGGAAGAGCCCTGCCACCAGGCACTGGGCAGACTCAACGGTCCTTATAATGTTGGTAGAGCGCACGCTTCACATGGGAATTTACTCATTAGAATCCACTGACTGACTTTAAATCTTATCGTCTTCCTCTACCCCACACTTACTAGACCTCATTAGGGCAGAAGGTGGAACTGAGGAATGGAACTTCCTGGATGTATCTTCTCCTCAGCCTTTCGCCCAGCTCGTACAGCTGCTGCATGCCCAAAGTGGTCAGCTGACCCGCAAACACGCCACCCTGATATGGTCGACAGAGTGACTTGAATGGTTGTCTGAAAAGAAACGTGAGTGCTCATCAAACGTGAGAAAGAAACCTACTCACGCTTAGCTTTTGTTTCCTGTAGCTGTCCTCCAATGGAGATCGAGGTCTGGGCCCACCATCAAGGTCTGTGACCACATGGTTGATGTGTGTGTGGTCTGGAGGCTCCAATAGTGTGGGCACCCATTGTGCCTTTCATAGGAAAATAGCAAAAATGAAATGACATGAATTATTTTCTGGGGATAAAAATGCATTGTTTTTCATATTACAACTATTTTTCAACAACTTTTTCCCATGGTACTGACACATTTTGGAAACAAAAGTAAACTTTTCATTCTCGAACCTCGACGACAACTGAATTTATTGTACTTTTTTTCCAGGTTGTCCGTAAGGCTGGACCTAAATGAATTTTTAAGAAAACCGCAATGCTGGGCAAGGAAAAGGTTTTTCAGTACTGTATTCATTCTGACAAGACAACAAAGCCATGCAACACCATCGTAATTGTTTGGATTTTACCTCCAACACATCAGGTATCGATTTAAGGGGTGTACGGGCGCCGTGTCGAAACAGCACTTGAACCAATTTGAGCTGGTACGGCGACGATTTCGAGCCGCCATTGGCCTTCCACTGCCTCCACCACAACGCCGAACCGCAGGCAAAGGACACGGAGACAAAGATGCCCGTATTTGTCCAAAGTTTCCTCATGGCCGTACCGCTGAAGACTAAAACGAAAGGAGGTGAGCATATCCATGAATGACTAGTTAACCACAGAGGACCAAGATAAGCAAAGTAAGAGGCACGTAAACCAGGTGTGGTGACAATATCAGGGTGCATTTTAGTTTTTAGAAAATCTTACCAGAATTTATGAAGAAAAAAACCGCGTTAACTAATATGAGTCGTTGTGGATTGTTCCAACAATTCCCCTGGGGTTTGAATGGCGATAAGTTTCCCTACCCTTGTCTAGACGGTATAAAAATGTACTCGTAAATTAAGGTTAAGACCTAAATTCAAAATATGTTTGTGCTACACAGTGTAATCCGTTATTCATTCATATTACAGGAACCGATATTACGACCAGCCAGGTAAAAACAGTTAGTCCTTCATTTACGACAATAGTAACAGAACTCTTTCGTAAAACGAGGACTGCGTGTACTACAGTGCACCGAAAACAAAGAGGTGTGAGGGTTTTTATGTTTTTATTATTTACCAAACCGCCCAAACTTACTGTCGTTGCAATATACGTAAGTTTTTTGATGTCGAGCAACGGCGCAACGACCTCTTGACGTTTTCCGTTTAATATGACAGCTCAACCACAAAGCAGTTGGTTACCAGCATGTAATGCTGCAATAGAATCGTCAGTTTTATTTCCAAACCGGTTCGTTGCTAGCAGGCCAATTAATAACGAGAGACCATCCGAGCCTCAACGCTTTGCGGTAAGATAAAACCATAAAGTCAGCCGAGCTAACAACGAGTCCATAAAAAACGACTTGTTTTACTTGTCATAACGTCTACTTACTCCAGAAGTCAAAGCTAAAATGATGACTCAAATGTCCGTTTTCGCGAAGAAGTCACTTCAGCCTCCGGTTGTCGTTACAGGACATACCGGGAAACGTTGAGCAGAGCCTACCGGTGTACGGCGGTAGGTGGTGGGAGAAAACTTCATTTCCCATCAGGCAAGTGCCGCATTCATGTTATCGTCATTTTGAACTTCCCTCTCGTCCACCCGTGGAGAGTGACACTCCTCAAATTTAAGTTATATCCTAGTTGCCAAGTGATTATACAGACACAACAGTTTTTCACTTTTAAACAGTTGAAAATTATCCTCGCTGAACTTGACTGACATTGTGTGTGTCACGTAGAGCGACATATGAATACAGTAATAAATAAAATCATATTTTTAACTAACGCGTCCTATCTATCCTAGACATTACGTCATTTATTCATAATAAAAATACTACTGAATATTAACTGTACAATTTGTTTCCACTTTATTTCTCTTTGAACAAAAACGCTCTTTTCGATAATAAAATGTCGGGCTATGACAGTGAATGCACCATAATTTCTTTGTCCCTATGATTTTACAGGAGGTGCGTTCTGGCTGTTCTCTACCCTCTATTGGTAAGTAAAAACACAACTCACAATGTTGAACAAACGTGATCATTTATTGAGAAAAGCTACAAGTACATAAAACGAATGTATATGCAGATAGTTGAATGGATTGTTGCGGTTATACACTAAAACCTAAAGTTACTTAGAAACGTTACTTTGAAAAAGTAAATGAATGAATGAATAATTGTCCAAGTAAGCTGCGTAATATGAGAAAGAAAAAGAATGAGAATGAATTTTAAAAAGTCCATTTGTGGGCAGGAAAATGATGACATAAAGACGAATCATTGTCAACACCAAAGACGCGAGGGAAACGTAAGTGCAATGTCGCCACCTAGTGGCCATAATTTTCAATCATGACAGGCGTCCACATGGGTCATGTCAAATGACTGTTCACAAGAGCATTTTCATATACAGTAATACATTTTTTTGGGTGTACTGTATAAAGTAATATATTACACAACCCTCATCAAGGCATATTACCTTTATGGTAACTTCACAGCTATTAAACAGCACGAAAATATAATTAAACTGACAGTTCCTGTAAAGTGTCAATAAAAATGTATTGTAAATTTGACACACTAAAGAAGAGTATTGTTAAAAACCTTGCCAAACTTCAAATCGTCGTGTATATTAAACGAGGCTTCAAAATCATGAAAAATAAAGACTTTAATGCTGTGTGTGTGTGTGTGTGTGTGTGTGTGTGTGTGTGTGTGTGTGTGTGTGTGTGTGTGTGTGCGTGTGTGTGTGCGTGTGCGTAATGTGTGCTGTGACTCTGACCCCGCTCAACTATCAATCAAACCCTATTTCAACCACCTGGAAAAATTGATGCTACTTTATGTCTACGCAGAAGTACATTTTGGAGTCTCGAAACTATACCTGTGTAAAGCCTCCGCTGGCTGTACTATATCCCACTGTGTCATTGAGCCCCTATTCCACAACACAGCAGCGAGGCGCTCCAAAACTAACGTGGGATGACAGGGAAGATACATTTTTGAGGTGTAGACACAGTTAGTTGGGTAACTGCATGTCACAATCTTACCAGAAAACTGCTGATGCAATCAGACGCACTCAAGTTCTAATATAGTGGGGCTGGTACAACGAGTGCCAGATGCCAAAGTGTATCATCAAGCACCGTTTTAGCCACACTGAACAATCTGGAAAACTGAAATGGCGAAAAACTTGAACAATATAGACCCACAATTCATTTCTACATTGTTCTCAATCTTTGCACTTTTTCAGCAATTATCTTCAAACTTCAGGTATAATGTATGGAGAGGCAAATCTCAGAATTCACTTTACATAGTCTTTAAAGGGAACATATATAAAATTGACTTTTTGATTGCTTGTACAGTATAAAAATACAACAGTTGAGTCCTTGGAGTGCCTGCCCAACTATAAAGTGCAAAATTGAACAATCAAGTCAATTTTCTGTGATTGAAAATGTCTGTGAGTGAGTCATTCTGCACTTCTGCCCTACTGCACGTGCGAACAAATAGTGTACGGTGGTGCCCACTTCATACACATGTCAAGTGCAACTCTCAGGTGTCCGTTCTGCTACCCTGCATGTTGTCTATAGTTCAAACTAGTTCCTGAAGGTCCCGTGTTTAAATGGAAAGGTCGTCTTGTCTCCCTCGCCCGCTGCTCCTGCTCGTCTTGCTCAGACGACGTTTGTCCTCAGCGTACTCAGAGTGTGGTGCGTGCATGGGGCCGCAGTTATTGGGCAGACCCTGGGGCGATGGCGCCCCCTGGTACCTTCGCAGAAAGTCCTCATTGTCCTCCAGGTTGTCCCTGCTGTGGTGGCGCTCGGCCGCCATGTTGGCCGAGTTCTGCTGCAGCGCCATCCTGTTGCTGAAGGGAACGGGCGCCATGGAGGTCAGGGGGTTGACGCAGTGGCTGAAGTCAGGAGGCGGAGTACGTGGGGCCATCGGCCCGTCGGTCTCCAGCGCCGTCGCTGTCACGACAGGCAAGGTGCGCCGCGCGGCCTTCCGCTGCATACACGCCCTCAGGCTCTTCCAGCCCAGGTAGTAGAGCTCAAGCACAGACAGTGCCAGGGACACCGCGGCCACCACCAGCATGAAGACGATGAAGATGTTTTTCTCGGTGGGCCGCGACATATAGCAGTTGACCGGGTTCGGGCAGGGCGATGCCGTGCACAGGTACAGCGCCTTGAGGAACACCCCGTAGATCATGTACTGCACGGCAATGAAGATAACCTCCATGGCAGTGCGTATAAGGATGCTGAGGATATATGTGTGGAGGAGCGGACCCCTGAGACGCAGCCGGCTCCGCCCGTCCGCCCCGACCTCCCTCCCGCTCTCCGTCCGCTGCAGGTACTCCTTCTCGCCCTCCATCTTGGCTTCGCCCTCCTCCGATCTGGTCTCCCCCTCCGCCGATCTGGCTTCTTTCTCTTCCTGCTCCCGCCGCTTGCGCTTCTCCTCACCTCGCACTGTGTGCACGGCGTGGCCCATGTAGATGAGGGATGGCGTGGACACGAAGACGATCTGCAGCACCCAATAGCGGATGTGCGCGATGGGGAAAGCGCGGTCGTAGCACACGTTGGTGCAGCCGGGCTGCTGCGTGTCACACAGGAAGTCGCTCTGCTCGTCGCCCCACGACGACTCGGCCGCCGTTCCCAGCACCAGGATGCGGAAGATGAAGAGCACGGTGAGCCACACCTTGCCCACCGAGGTGGAGTGCTCCTGGACCTCCTCCAGGACGTTCCCCAAGAGGCTCCAGTCGCCCATTGCGGCTCACGGGCACCAAGAGCACACCTGAGAGGGATGACAAGATTGAGGTTGTTGAGAGTAGAAAGGAGCAGGAAGCGGCGAGAGCGACGCAGTCAAGGAACCATACAGTATTTGGTTTCTTGGGCGTTCAAAATGGCTGCCTCAACATACTGTTCGCTCTTGGTCAACAGCTTGCCTACAAAATCTACCCCAAGAGCACATCGACGGCTCATCCAGGAATTCACAAACAAACTCAGGGCAACCTTTAAAAAACTTAAAGGTTTCCCGTGCATCAGATAATGTGAGATGAGAATGAATCGTTTTTCATGGCACTTTATATTTAAACTATCAAGAAAAAAACCTAACAAAATCACCCGTGAAATAAACTATTTACAAAAATAACAGAAAAAATACAGCATGAAACGGTTTCTCATAAACCAAGAACATTTAAATGAAAAAAAAATCCTAAAACATAAAATAAAAGTAACACATTACAGTATATGTACCGGTATGTTAAAAAGAAAAGGAAAAAACATAATACCGTACATTAATTAATAAAATATAAAATCAAATGCTACAATCATTTAAACCAAAAAGAAAAGAAAAAACACTAAATATTCAAATATACACCCAAACCAACGTCGTATTTTTAAAATGACACCACAAGGGTTAAAAAATAAAACACACGAAACGTAAAGACACACAAAAGCATTTCCCTTCAGCGGACTTCTGTTTTCATTTCTTCCCATCTTACTCTATCAGCCATTATTTTTCTGAGAAGTGATCATAATTTACCCTTTAAAATATAATTAAAAGACCAAAATTATTCATTTAAGAATTCAAACAAATGGGGAAAAAAAATCTGAAGCCGTGTGCGTGTGCGTGTGTGTGTGTGTGTGTGTGTGTGTGTGTGTGTGTGTGTGTGTGTGTGTGTGTGTGTGTGTGTGTGTGTGTGTTTTGATCATCTCCTTAAAAATAGCTACTCTGCCTGTGAATGGCTTGCGGACTGGACTAAGGGGCTTGAAAACCATTTTTCCCATCACCACCCCTCGTGGGAGAGGAAGTTCTCGAATCACGCTATAGTACACAAGCTGCTGCTTTTAACACCAAAAATTACGCCATATATTTCCAACTGTGCCATTTTTTCTTCCAGCAATGTGCATGAGTGACCGACATGAGTGGGTAAAATGCCACCAGCGGGCAGGTCGAATGGAGAAGAGTTTGTCCTTTTGAATGGCACCCTGGATGTGGACGTGGCCTGCAGCAGGCATCCACTCCGTCGCCGCCGTTTCTATCTCCTCATCCACCCCCCAAATTGTCCTCAACGCTTCCATGTGGATCTCTGTAGGAGTGTTTTTTTTTTCCATTCTAGCATTAGTGAGAGTTTGGCCCAGACCCAAACATGGCGCCTGCGAGCTGGCAATGACCCTATAAGGCAGCTTTATGAATGACCCCATCATTAAGATGTTGGCTGTTCACCTCTGACACCCGCATACAAGCCGACAGATAAGAGACTTTTGCACCCGTCATAAGCTATTACCCGAGTTGGCAAAGTTTGAGAAAACATCCGATTGGAAGCAAACGTATGGAAGAAACGTTGTCGCTTACCGTTCCTCCTCTTTTAGAGCCCCCACTCTCCATGTCTAACACTCCACGGTGTGTTCCGCCATAGAAGGCTTCGATGGAGCCAGCTGACCACGCTGACGCTGCTTATGTGTGCGAGAGAGAGAAGGTCTAAATGACCGTGACCATGTGTCCACCCTCCCTCCCCCCCCGACTCTCGATCAGGCTTATATATGGAAATAAGTGTCGGGGTTTCCATTGCAACATCGCACGAGACGACAAAGGGGGAGTAGGGGCACGCTGAAAGAACAAAAATAGTCAACGATATGAGATCAAGCGGTCATTTTCAGGAGTGGAAAAAAAAAACAGTCCTTGAAAAAAGTAACATTATGGGACTAAAGTCATAAAATAAAAAAAATAATAAGATGAAAAGAAGTGATATGTAATTTAGCCTACTTATAATAAGTTGTAATATTGTCTAGGTTAGAAAAAAGGTTGTAATACAAGAAAATTGTAAGAATGCATGAAACAGGTTGTCTTTGGTGGAATATTATTCAAATTGAAGTCATGAAGTAGAAAGAAAAGAATCCTATTTCTGGAAAAAGTCGTACTGACAGGAGGAAAATGTCTTCATGTTATGATCGTCCAAATGACGTTTTATGATAATTTTTCGGGTGAAAATTAGTTAACGTGATAATAATTCCTGATCATAACACTACCAATAATAATAAAACTGAAAAAGAAATATTTATATTGTGACAATCAAGTTATCATTCCATCCATCCATTTTCTAATCCGCTTATTCTCACAAGGGAATCAAGTTTTGAAATTAAGAAAAAGTCGTCATGTTACATTTTTTAAAGGTTATGTCAAGTTGAAAGTTTCCTTTTACAATAAAATGTTCTATGCTGGTCCACTCGTCTAAACACAGCATTCCGATCAATATTACGTTTGTGTAAACATGAATTAAGCAGCAAAATCGACGTGTTTTTAAATCCATCTCAGCGGCGGCCATTTTGCCTCTCGTTGTTGACTGAAAATGACATCACAGTTGCTCAGAGCTCAGGTAATGATTAATCGTGGCGCAGCCTGCAAATGTCACATGACCAAACTCAGAAAACATTTTTGCGAGCCAGAAATTTTTTTCAGTGGGGTGGCCAGGGTGACACAATATTGCCCTCGATGTGGGCTGGCCACCATCTCGCTCCGTCCCTGAGTGAATACTAATAATGTCCCAAAATAGTTTACAGCAAAGTTATAAGAGTGTAAAAAGTATAGTATAATAATAAAAGCACAACAGTACAGGAAATTGTAATGTCATGAGGAAAAAAAATAATAATCTTGTGTTTCAAGAGAAAACGTATACTGTTACGATAATAAAGACCCAACATTGATTAAAAAGGCCTAAATTGACAAGAAAAAAACCCCCAGACAGTTACGAGAATAAAATCTGAAAGGTTTAAATTAACTGGAAATTGATCGCATGGCAGCTACACAGCGGTCAGCTATGTGGCCCACTACATTACCTTTGACAAACAACAGACTCATTCTATCAACTGTAGTTATTTTTATTTATTTATTTATTTGTACCTTGTGGCCACAATGCTGGACCGTTTCTGCGTTGGCTTTCATGAAGCTGACGATCTCGACTGGAAGTGAATCACAAAGAAGTTTCAACTCTGAGGAAGGGAGTGAGAGCCCACACGGCACAATAGCAGGAGGTTGAGCATGGAAACGACCGTGTTCTTATCAAACAACCGCCTGACTGCTTTTTCAACTTTCTCACAATACACATCATCTTCATGAAACAGATTCATTGATGGAACAAAATCCCTTCTCATCTTAATTGCAGACAATGAATTAATTGCCCGGTAATGAATGAATGAAAAAAAAAAAAAAGAAGTGTGTTTTTCACTTACGATGCCGTCGCCATTGAAAAGAAAATGTTGCAATTCCTCAAGTTGTTGTTTTTACAAGAATAAAGTTATAGGGAGAAATGTAAAGTAAAAAAAACAAACTACTACAATATAAATCTACAGAAAAAAAAGTCATTGTGGGAATTAAATTGTAAATGATTCGACAAAAATTCCTAAGGTTGTGAGAAAGATTGATTACGTCACGAGAAAAAAAGTTTTTAATTTCACAAGAATTCAGTCAGAATCCTAGAAGACAAAAATTGCAATAATCCAAGAAACATTTCAGAATTTTATGAAACAAAGTCCAAACGGTACGAGACAAAAGTCTTAATGTTTCTTGAATAAGTTCCAAATAAGACAAGAAAAAAACATTACAGGAATGTTACAGGATCAAACATGCAGTGAAACACAGCTATGAAAATAAGTCGTTACATAACAGAAGAGCGAGAAGTAGAAGTGTTTTGGAAAAAAATTGGAACAATACGAGGAAGCAAAATTCTGAGATTAAAAGAAAAAACATTCAGACGAAAACATGTCATTTATTCCTGTAGCAATTTTATCGAAGAAAAAAAATCATATTTAGAGTACAAAGTAGTTATTTGTTTGAATGAAATCATAATATTAAGACAAAATATGTGTATTATTCTGACAAGGTCAAACCTTTATGAAAAAAGACAAAAAATTCAGACCAATACAATTTCACAAAAATAAAGTTGCAATATTTAAACAAAAAAGGTGATTGTGTGAGGAAAAAAAGCCATACTTTTATTCAAATTAAATGATAACATTGAAAGAAAAAAATCTTAATAGCAATTTAATGAAAATAAAGTCATAATACTTAGGCATAAAAATGACCAAAAAAGTCTTCTTTGGACAGCTAATGAGTTGGGAGTGACTCAACAGTGCCTCTGCTGGTTAATTCAAACACCACACTCTGTTTTTGTATTCCACAGACAGATGATCAAGCAATCAATTGTTATGACCATCCCTATTTTAGATGTGGCAAGTGGGTAAAAGAAAACTCTCCATCTCATAATTTCCCCAAATATGAAAAGTAATCAAGTGGGCGGAGCTTCAAGAAAATTCCATTGAATTTGCTCGTGCCTCACAGCTCTCTTTCCCTTCTCCACCTTGTTGTGACATTATTAAGCAGCGATTCATTGCGACGCCGAGCCTGTGCAGAATCACGGCTGTCACGTCTATTTACAAAGTGCGTTGGCAGGCTAATGGAGACATAATGGACGACGGGCACTGATACACTAGGGTGGGAGTAATGCCACGCTCAAGTGGCACAAACAAAGATGACGACGGAACCACACGCTTTTTCCACTTGGTTGGACTCTTTGCCGCCTTACAGGGCAGTGACACATGAGTTGGTGGCCGTCACAAATAGCCAACATGTTTAGATTGCTTGCGCATGAGCTGATGGAAATGTTCCCCAATGGACAAGTTTTCTGATTTATGAGCCATCGATTTTACCCTTTTTGTTTGGGGGTTGGGGGGGTGATTGGGCTGCGAGACAAAAGTTAGGAGCAAACTTAAGATAGGACGCTGCTTGAGTGATGTGGAAAAAAATGGAGTATAAACATTGTAGAATTTCCACTGTGCCTTTCGGTTCGACAGGCTGAACAACGAAGCAAATTCAAATTTGCTTCGTATAGGCCATTCACTTTCAGTGAATGGCCTATTTTAAAACTGTTTTCATATATAGGGCGCACCGCATTATAAGAGCCATATATTAGAAGCTACAATAGTGGCTGCGGTTGCATTATGTATCCACTAGATGGAGCCACGCTAAAGAAAATCCAATCCAATTCAGCTTTATTTACACAGAGCCTTCGCAACCGCTGCAGCTGTAACAAAGCGCTTTACAGAACATTTAAAATACTGCATCCAAGAAATCTGAATATTGATCCATATATAAGGTGCATCCGATTATAAGGCGAACTGTCGGCTTTTGACAAAATTGAATGCATTTAGATGCGCCTTATAGTGCAGAATAAAACGGTACATGTATATTTCAGAGCTGCACGGTGGTTGACTGATTAGCACGTCCACCTCACAGTGCACAGGGTGCAGGGTTTGATTCCGGCTCTGGCTTTCCTGTGTGGAGTTTGCATGTTCTCCCCGTTCCTGCGTGGGTTTTCTCCGGGTACTCTGGTTTCCTCCCACATTCCAAAAACATGCACGACAGGCTGATTGAACACTCTAAATTGTCGCTAGGTGTGATTGTGAGCACGAATGGTTGTTCGTCTCTGTGTGCCCTGCGATTGGTTGGCGAACCCGCATGAGGGTAAGCAGATTGGAAAATCAATGGATGGATGGATTGTTTATTAATTTTCTTTATATAGAGTCTAAATAAGTTCAGCGCTTCGGAAATGCAGTCCACGTTTCCACGTGCATTTTTCATGACACATGAAAAGTTAAAGTTGACCACAGATTTGTTTGCATTATTGTTGTAGTCTGACTTGTGACTTACTGACTTGCTTGTGCACACCTGTTTGGTAGAATTTTGTGAAGTTGTCGTAGTGAATGCCCCCCCCCAAAAAAAATTTTAAGAACTGTAACTGAAGTCGTATTCTTTCATGATTGATTTGCTTTTATTTTTGTGTAAAACCCGCCAATATAACCAAAACATTTACAGTACGTGTAAAAAAACTGTGTTTATTGTGATATGGATGAATGTATTACTTGGGTTTGTAGAAAAAGAAAAATTGACATGAAGTGAACCTTAAAGAAATAATCACATAATAAATCGTAATCACAATAGGAATGAAATGGCAGTGAGGTTACTTTTTCGAAATCGTTCAACCCTCCTCTTGAGCCTCTTGCAGGACATGTTTAAAGGAAAGGAACATTCGTGAGGTCAACGAAGTATTTACACCCCGATGTGCCTCGAGGACAATTGTGTTATGACTGCATGATGAGTGAGAAAGGCTGATTTATTCCCTGCGTTATTTGACATTCTCTAGAGGGAGCCGTGAGGCCGCACGGTGCAAAGTACAAGTGGATGGCACTCATGCAGAAGCCACCACCTTAGATGGGAACAAAAAAAATCTCACGTCGGCTATACATGCCGTATTTCACATTTATCTAAGGCGTCGTGCGCGGTTCAACATAAAAGTCATGCTTTCAACAGGGCACGCCTCCCGCGGGCTTATTTTTAGTCTTGTTTATTTTAGGAACTTTTCCATAGTTTTGCGTGAAATGAGACGTCCTCGACGTAGTGTCAATCTGGTGGTAAAATACAAAGCTAGCAGCTGCTTGTGACTGCCACTCGAGATCCAGAATTCAAACGGAATACAGTACGACAGTCCTCTGCAAGGGAGCGTTTACATATGTTGCGGCGCTTAAATAAAATATGTCAGCGGTGTTGTGACATGGAGGCGACGCCTCTGTGTTGATACTTTCAGATGCGGCGCGGGCAATTTACTGGAGGTTATTCATTTCATTGTATTGGGAATACACAAAACGATTAAGCTATCGGATGAAGAATCATGGGACACATAACGGTCAAGTCATTTTGGTATTACAAGTTTGACAATGTTACTTTAGAAGTGTTTTTTGTTTTTCTTCCATAATAATTCATTCTTTCCCTTTTTTTTTAAACTTCTGTCTTTGATTCCTTCCAGACATGTCCAGAATCACGTTGTAGGTACACACACATCTATGAATACACCTCCTACCCACGTGTGCTTTTCAACACGCCTGGAAAGGAGTTAGAAGACCTCCATCTTAATGAATTCCAAAATAACCCGCATTTGTTTTTACATAAAGCACTTCATTTTCAGATTTGTTTTACATTTCTGATAAGAGTAAATAAAAAAAGCTGTCATTTCATAACAATACAGCTGGAACATATGAAAGAAAAGTCAAGATCAGCATATATTTATTATACCTATGGTATATTCCAAAAGTCATTCATTGTCAGGGCAGATAAAAAAATGACCTTTGCACTTCTACAGCCGTCAATGGCAGTGAGTGCGTTCAAATGAGAAAATAATTTAGAATTTTTGAAGAATAATTTTGCAAGAATCAATTAATTCTTCTTACTGGAGGGAGTGTAACAGCCAAATCGCATTTCAGGTCATTTCAACGGCGAAAATTGATTTGTTATCCGAGTAAATTGCATTGCAGGCTTGATGGTGGTACCATTGTTGATCTACACGATGCCTATTATTAACGTTTGACGCGTGCCGGGAGTGATTCCCAGTGTGTACGCTCTGCAGCTGTTTAGCAGCTCGGCCGCAGGGGTGGCAAGCATATTTCAGCCGCCAGTGCCAAGACGGCTGTCCAGGATGCGTGTGTTTAACTTCAGCTGCCCGGTGGCGCCGTCATTTAGGCGTAGTTCAGTGAGCTACGGGCCGCAATCCGAACACGCCCCCCCACACACACACACACACACACACACACACACACACACACACACACACACACACACACACACACACCGCCGGCTCTGCTGAGTCACCTGTTGGCGTCACGCGCAAGGCCGGCGGCGTCCGTATATCAGTCGCACCAGCGTCGGGCCCGCTTCCTTACATGGCCGCCTGCCTTGTCATCAGCTATACACGCACCACAACAATCTCCCCATGAGATATTGGTTAGCTGCGGACGGCGGCGCAGAGACATTCGCGTTGGACCTTATGTGGTGACTTGAAGGAATCATCCGAATGGATCTTCGCGTATCACTGTGGCGATCAGTCAAGAAAAATGTCGCTTCAGTGCTACCTTAGCTTATGAATGTCCCAACTTGAAATTTTCCAACTATGAGCCACTCGATTTATCAGACCAAGAAGGGTCATAGATTAGAGATGATAGTATTTTTTTTTTCTTGGCCGAAAAACAGCCATTACAACAGAAAATGATGGTAAATAAATTTTAAAAAAGCTTGAAACTGTTTGGAAAGTTTCTCTAAACTTACCTCGCTGTTGTTTGGGCCGGAGAAGGTGATTAAGAGTACTTTTTTAAAATTGTCATACCAACACTCGGTTGCACATAGTATGGCGTGAAATATTATAATTGAGGTCCTGGGTTAGCCTGGTATGTCTAAAGACTTGTGAAAATGACAAATAGAACAACAAAATAAGATCAAACAAATATGATAAAGAGATAAGGGCGATGCTTATTCACGGTTTGAATTTTTGCAATGCAGCAATTACGTTTTGGTAGTTGAAGATGGTTTTGATGAATAATCATTTTTTGTTAATCGTGATTTCAATATCGGGCAGCGTGCTGGTTGACTGGGTAGAACGTCCGCTTCACAGTGCAAGGGTTGTGAGTTTGATTACGGTCCCCGGCCTTCCTGTGTGGAGTTTGCATGTTCTCAGATTCCAAAAACATGCATGGTAAGGTTGATTGAACGCTCAAAATTCTCCCTAGGAGTGACTGTGTGTTGTTTTTTTGTGTGCCCTGCAATTGGTTGTTCAGGGTGTGCCCCGCCTACTGCCTGAAGACAGCCGGGATAGTCCCCAGCACGCCCGCGTGAGGATAAAGCGGTTCGAATAATGGAAGAATGGATGATTTCAATATCAATCAAAAATGGTCATGATTATTATTTTTTCCATACTAACAAAAAGAGCATGTTCGAGAGTTTGCACCATTAAACAACATTTATGCATTTGTCCCTTTTCCGAACCGCAGCAATAGATATTCATAGGAAGAAACAACATACTCCTTTTGAACTGCGTGCCGACAGCGATGCTAAGCTAACGTCAATTGCCAAGTCATGTACAAAAAAAATCATTCACACTTCAAATTTTAAAAAAGCATTCTTGAATGCTGATGTCACTGCAAAATCCAATCCAGCCAATCATAAACCTGAACAAAGTCATTCTTGGAAAAGGCATGCAGGAAAGTCAATTCATATTGAGAGTCGCTGAATCTCAAATAAAAAACAAGCAAACAAACGGCTCATATAGGAGAACAACAGCGCACACAAAATGAAAAGAAGCCTGCCTTGTAAAGTTGTCCTGGGAAAATTCACGAGTGCGGTGACGTTTTGGAATCAAACAAATCCTCCATTTGAAAAGCGTCACGCTAACATGGTTTGTAAAATTGTTCACTTCAGGTCATTTATCACATCTGTAGTTTAATTTGAACTGTATATCCTTAAGGTCGACTAAAACATTGATTGACGATGTTTCCCGAATGCTCCTTTTAGTTGCAACCTGTTGGCCTTACCTGCTGTCGTCTTAGAAGCTCGTTCCTGATGAGGCTCCTTGCTTATCCTCCTTAATGGTGGCCACTTTCCTTCTTCTTCTTCTTCTTGAGCTTTTGCTGTCCCGGGCCCAAAGTCTTCGCAGGGGGTTTAAGAAGAAAATGCAAGGAGGGGGCATCACACCCACTCACCCAGTGGCAACCCTAAGGCCCACCCTCTCTTCTTTAAGCTTCTCTCCTCCTCTTCCTCCAGCCCGAACACCCCCACTCCTCCCGTTTGCCTCGGCACCCTTTTCTTCTTACATCCCTGGTGCTCTAGTTTCTGTTGAGAAGCATTCTGCCGGTAACAGAAGGGGAAGTGGGATTGTTTTCTGGCATTAATGGCAATTCCGCTTCCACGGTGGCCTTCCAGAGAGGACGTGCCGAGTGTTGAGTTGTGCGAGCAGAAACCCTTTTGAAAATATAGCGCTCAAAAACTGGCTCATACTGTATTTTGAAGGCGTGTTCCAAATATATGTTTCATTTAGCGCCATCAAATTTGGTAGGCTTGTCAATCGCGGATAGAAGGACAAAAAAAGGCCTCCCGAGGTAACGTGCCAAATGACACGGGAAATCAGTCATTTTGCAGGCATTTTCGAAAACGCCGGTTTCTCGAGAACAATATTCTGCCTGTTTTCGACTCCTCCCTAGTCCAGCACACCTGATTCAATTGTACATGATTGTTTCAGGCCTCTGCAGCGCCCGCTGATGATTTGATGATTTGAATCAGGTGCGTTGGAGTCAGGAGGGATCTAAAACAGGCCGGATGTGGCTCTCGAGGGACCGGAGTTCCCGACACCTGTTTTGGAGAATTCAGCCCCCAAAGCCTGTTCCAACTAGCAACGTCAAATTTGGTGGGCATATCTTTCATGAGGAGATGCACAAAAAAGTCTCGGGAGTTTATGGCTGAAAAGACACAGAAATGCTAGCATGTTGGTTTAAATGGGTCATTAAAGGTCATTCTGGACACTCCAGAGGACCTTTTTTACTTTTATAATTTTTTTTAAATTCAGCCTCTGTTGCCAATTTCACATGACATTTGGTCAGCATGTCTATTAAGTACAGAAGCTTTTTAAAAAAAGGCAAGAGTTCATGTCACAACTACCATTTAGAAGTCCCGTTCAACATTTATATTCTATGAAATTTGGTCGTGATGCCTATCATGGGCAGAGGAACAAAAAGTTCCAGGAAGCCATGCCTGAGAAGTATCGTGAGTAGAATCTGGAGAAAACCATACCATTTTTTTGAATGTTGTAACCGCTTCTCTCTCATTATTTGGCCTGTCCTCCATTTCGAAGAAGCTCTCCCAACACGTCTATGATGTTAGCAAGAAGAGCGTTTCCCAATACAGGCACAGACGGATGTAAGTTGACGATCAAAATAAAACTTACTTTAGACTGTGATGAAATATTCTTTTGTTCACTCGCTCTGTGCGGTCCCGATACCAAATGGCCTATGCAGCGTGAACAATCTATGGCCCGCTGGTGGGATACCCCGGCTCGAGACTGTGAGGAAGAACTTCATTCTTTAACCCTGATCCTATGTCGTGACCCAGAAGTCTTTTTATTTGCATATGTGGCAAATTGCAAAATCATTTTCTTCTGTTTTGTTCTTTGAGCAGAGATTACAGTACACCCCCCGGCCCAGCAGGCGCCAACTAACTGCAACAATGCACTGTTTGAGAAGTTTTAGCTGGAGGACGTTTTAGAAGATTACCAAGTGGAGAGATTGCCGTCTCTGAGTCGCTCCTGCTTCATGCTTACAAAATGAATATTTCCAGAAACGTTTTAGAATTGTGATCCCGTTTTTCCCATACAATATTTTGGAAATTGAAAAAATCCGTTTAGGTATTGGCAGCCTGGAGTGGTTCACTCAGCTGCCTTACATTGAACCTCTGACATTTCGTTTTTATTGTTTCTTTGTTTGTTTTTTTCCTTTTGAACTGATATCCGCCCCGTCAAGATGTGGAGGATTAGAATCTTAGCTTGGGGCAGTCTGGAGAGTTTACACAGTATCCCTGTGTTCATGTTGGTTTTCTCCTGCTATTTTGACTTCTTCCCACATTCCAGAAACAAGCATGCTAGAGTCATTGAAGACTCTGACATGTACATACTGGAGGTGTGAATGTTGTTTTTCTCCATATGTTCCCTGTGATGGGCTGGGGACCAGTCCATGGGTGTCATCAGCCGCGATAGGCTCCAGCTGCCTGTGACCAGAACAAGATGTGTGCGGTATTGAAAATGGGTGGTTAGTTGGAGGGTAGCCTACTGTGGTGACATCACACAAGAAGCCCAAGAAAAAGCAAATCGTACTTGGGGAGCGATTTCCGTCAATGGTTTTTGATCTTAGGTATGTGTCATGGATTTGCATCAACTTTGAAAGTGAAATACAGACGCTCCCCAGGTTACGAACGAGTTACGTTCCGGACGATTGTTCATAAGGTGAATTCGTTCGTAAGTTGCTTCAGTGCTATATTTTGTCTGTAATGTATGTTTAAGGCTTATATTGACATCCATATAACGGGGAGAGAGCTTTTCGTCACGTTCTTCAGGGCTCGATTGTTAGCTGCCCGCTAAACTAGCAGCAGCTTCAGCGGGGAGAGTAGACGATCGTCGCCGACCGCGCGCCGACGCCCCCGGCCCGTTCCACCGTCACACGCCCGCCCCACGCCTCCCCGCGCCGCCGAACGTCGCCTCCGCCGTCCTCCTCCGCCCGCTCGCACTCGGAAAAAGCGCGCAATACAAAATCTAACTCTTTTTTTTTTTTCGACAGACCCGTGAAAATGTTCGTATGTACCGTTTGTTTGTAACTCGGATGTTCGTAACTCGGGGAGTGTCTGTATTCCCTTGTATTCTTTCTGTATTCGTCATAATGAAGTTGCAGCCTGATTCCTTAATTCAGTGTGTCAAGAAAGTAACCTCGATGGTTAAATTGTGTTAATTTGTCCGTGCTGCATGATCCGCTGTGAAAAGTTTCTTCTGTCGCTTTGATGTTGGAAAAGATCACGTTTTTATTTCATATTTTTATCGCAAATTAAAATCAATCTACACTGTGAGGCGGACATGCTAACCATATGACGGTGAGAATATTGAAATTGCGATTACGTTTCAATTTCTGTCTTTCCTTTTGTGTTGCAGACATAGTATTCTTTTAGAGAGGCTTCAGTTGGTACTAAGGGATAGAAAATTTCCCACTTCATACAAATAACCAGTTACTGATGGTAAGCCATCCGCTTGCCTGACCCAAGCATGAACCTCCTCACCTTGAAAAGGACAAATGGCATACGAACACATTTTTATTCTTTGGCTTATGACTCATTGACCCCAACAGGACAAGTGGTATGTAAAATGGATGAATGCATCTACAGTACTAACAAGAGTTTAGTGTCACCTAAAACACCACAGATGGACTGCAGCACCAGTCGTAGTTTCTCATTGAGATCAACTCGATTTGGACTCGGGAACTAATTACTCCAATCTGTCACAATCATTCAACCTGAACGAGAGCCACTTTTTGATGGAAAAAGTCCCTAATGTCAGGATGCATTAGTGTAAACCCTCTCAACTCCCAACTCGCCCCCCCCAAGCCTGCTGTTCCGCCTGACACGCGGCCGATGTGGGCCTGGGTTTGACGGACATGTGTTCCTAAACATGCCGCCTCAGAGAAAGCCTGAGCGAGGTCCAGAGCGGGAACACTAAATGGGTTGCGAAGCTCAAGGTTGTTTCATGGGTGGAGAACTCGAGTCTACGGGACGTCACTCGCCACTGCGCATCGGCGCAGAACTCACTAACAGCACTGGCATGTTGTTGTTTGCCATTTGAGCTGTCAATCACACTTATTTACTCAACTTCCCGTCCACACTATAGAACTCGACTAAAGGACAGTGTGAACATTCCCAGCTGTTTTTGTGTGCTTGAGATTATTATGCTTAGATACATTCAACATCACTTTAATGCGCTGATTATTCATGCTAGTCTTCTTTTAGATCTGAACACATACAGGTTCACTGAAACCTCGAAGGTTAGACAAAATCCATTAGTGGCAGACATCTGATTTGCTCAGATTATTTCAATTTTTTCCATATAGGAAGCAATGGAAATCGAAAGATACTTTGAATGCCCATCTGAAAAGTTATCCGCTAATGCTAGCTGACAAACAGCCTAAACCTTTGTCAGCAAATTCACCAAATGCCCTCATGTAACGGCGAAAATACAGACAGTATTCTGTAGCGATACTCTAAGACATTATTTCAATGAATTCCCCAGAGCTGCCAAATGTTTCAAATTGTCCATATTTTGTAACAGCAATCTCTGAATGTGACCTCATAACTGCCAAAACATGTAGTGTTGCGGCTATTTAAAAACAAAACAAAACAATAATCACATAAGTGTCGCTTCGGAAGCAACGTGGACGCTAGCAGACGAGTCCAAAGTTAGCTGAAAGCTATCGACTTTACTTGGCCCCAATCACTGTTAGTTTTCATCGATTTATATACTTCGTTGGCCGATTATGACGACACAGAGAGGAATTGTGTGCTCGCGACAACGTAATCCATCACAGAATATCATACGCCATCACGCTAAACTGTGTTGCTTTTCTGTCAGTGTCATAATTATACTTGAGGGAATATGCCAAATGGTCACAGCTCAGTGAAGCGTAGCTAATGGTGAGTGACATTTTTAATCTTTTTGTCCTTGAAAGTATGCCTTCAAATGAAAATGCTTTTTAAAAATGTGTACCCTGGTTGTGTCCATCTGTATGTGTCCACAATGTACATTGTCGGAATGTCACTGCAAGTAAAGAAAAAAAAACATATCTAGAAGCATTCATATTAATCGGTTCAATACGATGCCTTGATTTTAGTGATCTTAGGACACAGTCAGAACCATGAATGCAATTGTACTGCTAGTAATTAATAGTTACTATATTTACCACTCTAAGCTTAACCCTAAACACCCCAACGTGCTGTAATTAAGCCTTCTAAATATGAGCCATACCAACAATGAAACCCTCTCCCAACAATAGGGCAACTCCACCCAGTATGTGGTAGTATTTCCATGAGTTCTGATGAACGAGGGACTATTTCCTGTCGTGCATATTTGGTAGGCTGCGCATGCCCGTGTCTCCCAGTATTGTTCTCATGGTCATTATCATTACTGACAGTCGGGTTATTATTACGCCCGTGCTGACAGGCAAGCCAAAGCAAAAGAATGGCGCTGGTCGATGGCAGTAAATGAGCCGTGGGGCTACGTGGCTCATAATAGAGTGACTAAGCTTCATGTGAACAGGTGAAGGATTGCAGGAGGACCACGTCAAATGCGGTCGGCGGATGAATGTGTATTTTGGACTCCTCATTCCTGTTTTGGAATCCATGCGTTCTTTCAAACGCTCATTGTGGATCAATGCTATTCTTACCGGCTGTAACTCTCAACTCGTTGGATGATTGGAATGTCCCACGTTGGCGAGGAAGATGAGGATATGCAGTCCATGCATAAATGAGTCACACGTGTGCTATGATGGATATATGGTGGAGCATTCGCTTTTGCTTCTGGTCACCATAATCGACATCGATAGCATATCACAATATTTAATTCCATTTAATGTAGCGTCTTTGCTGACTTGCCCTTTTTATTGCCGCCCACTGGATTGGAGGGGTATTGCAGTTACTTCTGCCTTTTTTTCTTTCTTGCTTCATTTCTTGTGCTTTACTTAAATGTTTTTTTCGGGTTTCCATGAAAATAATTTCGTGTTTGAAACATCTTACAAGATCTAATGTACCAAATTCTTGATAATTAGGATCACAATCTGGCTGTAGTAAAGCTCCCGGGGTCCTTATTGGAACACCAAACAACCAGCACAGTGATGCCATGTTAGGACGTTTGCCTCATTGTCAAGCGATGCTACGCATTTCAGGCCGTCTTGTGTGGCGTTTACATGTACTCCCCAGGCTTGCTTGTGTATTCCCTTCCAACATTAAATTCTCCATTGCTATGATGCGAGTGTGATGTTGGTGCGTCTATATGTGCCCAGCAATTGGCTGCATAAGTGGCATAGAAAATGGATGAGTGTACAGCACCAAATATGGTTCCTTGCCTTAAGATGCTTGGATGCGTCTTTTGCAAGGTTTCCTACACAGCTTCTTAGCGTCGGCATCCCATGTGGCTGTGCTACTGCGATACTACGCAGTGTCCACTTTTACATTGTTGTTGTTTGCTGGTGGTGTGACGCTTACATTCAATGCGGCAGGTTGTTGTAGTTTCCCGCAGTACCATTTTCAAATGGAAAATTGATACAAATCAAGTGGAACTGAGATGAAAAAACATATTTACTACCCCTAACAGCTGAAGATGAACAGATAGTGCCAGACCTCTGCCTTTTTAGGTTCAAGTGCTTCCAGTCGAGCTTGAGTTGTGGTAAAGTGTCCATTTCTTCCCGCAAATCTCCGGCATCAGCAATTCTTTAATTGAAATCATTTGCCGCTGTTCTCATTCCAAAAGATCGCGCTGGCTTTTCTGTCGACAAACAGATTAACCCGAATGAAAGCCAACACAACCTCGAAACCCAATTGTCGGTTCCTCTCCCACCCTCAGAAGGGACACGGTTATCAAGATGCCGGGAGGAAGTATGCTCTTTTAACGCCACTTCCACTCCCCACCACCCTGCCCTATTGTACCCCCCATGCCACCAGTATGTACTTCCAGCATCCCTGCGAGCAGCCGCGGAGAACGAACGGCCTAACAAACGCAGGAAGAAGGATATCTCTAAGAAGCCCTCACCCAAGACAAGCGACATGTTTGTGTTTGTGTGTGTGTGAACTGATTGACTTTGTCTCTACACTGTGTATTGAGAGCCATGTTTTCACGTGTTCGCCATTCATCCCGAAAAACAAACAACAAATGAAAGGCCCGCATTGTTCTGGGCTCGCAGGGCAGGCGGGCCACAAGCAGAGGCCAACGTCGAGGCCAGAGACGGACAAACTAACATTGCAGGAGACGTAGTTTGCATTTTTCTTGTGTTCCATCCATTCTCAGCTCTCAGTGTGTTTGGAGCCTATCCAAGCTGACTTTGGGCTAGAGGTGGGGGTACACCCTGAACCGGTTGCCAGACAGTCACAGGTACACTGGTCACTCTCTCTGAATAGACCTGTTCAAGTCACAAAAGCACCAATCATAACGCCGTCAATTTTCTGAAGCCGATGCATAAAAACATGAATGAGTGTGCTAGCGTTCTACATATTCCCGGTGTAATAAACGGTAGCGACGTAAATGTTTTATAACTTCCCGTCCGTGCAGGCTATTGTTCATTGGAGGAAACGGCATTCGTCTTAACACACTTGCTGCTCTCCGTGAGTATGAAGTGAGCACGGGGTCGCGCCATCGTCCGTTCTGACCGCGCCACGTCTTGATAACATTGCGTCAGACCGTCAGCTGACCGAGAGGACCCGACGGCGTGGAAACCTGCAAAAACAGGCCCTGACACAAAACGTACAGGGTGTTACCCTGTTCTGGAATCTTTCTTAACCCCTGCCAACTGCACTTCCGACCTTGGCTGACACATGCGCTGTATTCGGTGCAGAGGTCTGCACTACGGTGCATTTATCAGTAACCTTATTTCCTTTTACACGTAC
This sequence comes from Hippocampus mohnikei, assembly GCA_026261675.1. NCBI lineage: Eukaryota > Metazoa > Chordata > Actinopteri > Syngnathiformes > Syngnathidae > Hippocampus > Hippocampus mohnikei. The sequence goes on from JAKGUB010000106.1 coordinate 10,573,049, forward strand.
TTGCCCAAAAATCTCACAAGCTTCTGATGCCATGTGCGCTTTGGGTGCCTTTTTTAAATATTAAATCATCTCTAAGCCACTTTATGGATAATGTTGTCAGATAGGTGGGAAATGCTATAATGCTATTAAAGTGTATTGGGATCATAATTGGGGATATTTATGTTTTAAAATAATAATATAGGCAATGATGAACATTTTTCATTTTTATTTTATTTAATTTTTCCCCCAATTTGCACCTGTGCCCATTCTGCCCTTGATAAAGGGTGATTATTGTAAGCGGTGGTAGATGTTGTTAAACAGAGGGACCCATCATAGTGGTTGTCAGCTATATCTCGACATTGATGTTGCTTCTTATCCTATCATTGTGAAACAGAATTGACCAAGCGTTGAATTGTTTACCCATTACGATGGAACATGAGCCGGGTTGAGAGTGTTGTGACACAGGGTTGGTCATATCCTCCCGATGTCTTGTCGCAAACGTTGCCGTGATATAACTTCAATACCCGAGTGAGGATGAACTCTGAAAAAAAAATGGATGAACTCTGAGACTCCCTCCACTCTACATCCGGACTGCAAATGTGAAGCGTGAAATCAACACTGGCTAGTTTTTTTTTTCGTTCACGCATCATTTGATCATCAATTGGTGCTTTAGGCCAAGGTTGGATAGCAGTGTTTGGAAGGGGAGGAGGGTGGGGTGGAGGTTGCACTCTACATAATCCCGTTAAACATCCAATTTCACACAACACCGACATCCTCTCTCCTTGCTCTGACCTCCACCCAGCCCTTCGGCATTGTGCCGACCCACTCAGAGAGGAAGTTGTCCTTCCACTTCTCCCATGTGCCTTCCAGAAGGACAATTTACACTCGCTTTCTCAAAGCCTTCCTCTCACCGTGAAAGTGAGGTGCCGCTAAAATAATGTTTCATGGCTCATCGTTTGACTGGAAAACTCCCAGGTGTCGCTTGGGGCACAAAGATAACAAAAAGTGGTTTTTGTATGGTTTGTCTGCCAACTGTAGCATCAATAAGCATCAGCCGATTAAATGACATGGAGTTTGCATGTTCTCCTTGTGGCTGCGTGGGTTTTCTCTGGGTACAAAGTTGATGCAGTTCAACCAAAAACATCTGCAAAATATGCCTTAAAGATTCATGACAAGTTTCGTCACGCATAGCGTCACATTGGATGCCAGCAAAGCTCATGAGACTTTAGGTCAAAAAGGTTGATATCTTTTCTGTGGCTTTTTTGTTTATTTTATGATGCCCCTGCAGCAGCACCAAAAATCAGACGGGTTTTCGGCAGGCACTTATGTAACGGCTTGAAAGCAAAACCCATTTGGCCTTTCCACATTGCTCTTGGCGTCTGCTGGGGAGCCTGGCAGACGTGTGCGAGATTCCGTGGCCATCTTGAACAGAAAACGCTTGAAAATATTCTAGATTTTTTTGAAAAATAGCTGTTAATCAACCTTCCAGAAAAGTGTCATTTTGGATATTTTTGGATATTTCTTACCTTAGCGCTCCGTCAAAGGTCCACCTATTGTAGTCGGTCAGGCCATATGCAAAAATACTGTCATATTCAAAACAACATGTCCCTTCCTTCATAAGAACAAAAACACAAACCTGAAACTTTTACATCAATGAAAATAAAGAGTTGAGCAAAAAAAACAACAACAACCCCATGATCCAAAACCACACCATCACCACACTGCCTAACTTAATAACTGATTTCGTAACCTATCCACATGACACAGTGTGTGTTGTAAGGAGTAAAATGGAAAAAGTTGGATGTTTAAGATGACCTTTGCGCTAAACTAACACCACAACGCATGTGGAAAGCACACACACACACACACACACACACACACACACACACACACCTCTTCTCCGCCTCGTGGTAGTGACATCGACTCCAAAATGTTTTTATTCCAGGTTACAAGTTTAGCCAATTATATTGATAATATGGCCGTGGGTGATTTGTGACTCAAGGCGAAACATTTACTTCAGCTGTGCGGCGAGCTAGCCAGCTAGCTAGCTAGCTAGCTCCACACTGTTTTTGTAAATACTATTTAAGATGAATGGAAGTTCTTCAGTGAGTACGGTTCATACAATCACCACCTCCTACTCCTGTACCCCGTGCCACTTTTAAACTGGACGCTTTAGGGAAGCCCACCACGACCAGGTCATTCGTGCGCGTCTTCCAGGTGACTGACGCCTACTCTGTGCATGCGAGCCTCACACTCATATTGAATGGGCTGGTTGACTGCGCACCGAGCTGTGCGTAGTGAGATGCAGCTCGCGGCCACACTACTACAAGAACGCCTTGTCTCGTCTATGAAAAGGTCAGACTGCAGTTGTCCTGTTGTACAAGGTTTCTCAGCCCCCTCGGCCTGAAAAAAAGATAACGATTTGGCCAATTTTAGATTGAGCTGGCGTGCTTGTTGAGATGGAATTTCGATGACTGCCGTGTAGAACTGACGTAGCAAAGTACATCCTCTGCTGGGCCCTTTTCAGGATGGAGATGGTGTTGTTAATTTCTGAGCGTGTTCAGCCCGAGGTTGTGTCGGCTGCACCAAAGGACTCGTCGCCGTCTTTGATGAGACCGATGACCGTGGTGTCGTCTGCGAACTTTATGAGTTTGAGCTGGACTTGTTGAGGTGCAGTCGTTTGTGTTTGGGGCTCCAGTGCTAGTGGTGCGTGTTGGTCGAGGTGGAGGAGTTTGGGGTGAGGACGGTATGATGGTGTTGAACGCAGAGCTGAAATCCACAAACAGGATCCTTGCGTAGGTCCCTGTGCTGTCGAGGTGCTCGAGGATGTAGTGGAGGTGGTGGTGTGGAAGAATTCCTGCCTTTCTGGCTCAAAAAGGTACCTGTTAGTGCACTGGAGAAAAACCCCCCAAAAAATTTTGACAGCGTTGCAGAATCTCCTCAAATTGACTTTCTTGAAAAGTGGGGCTCAGTTATCAGAGGTGAAAAAAACCTCTCTACCAAATGCATATGAAAGTGAGAAGAAAACAGTCTATGGAAATATTATACAACTTTTAGCCAGCGGACTTAGCAACAGAGATGAATAGGATTGTGTTTCCGAAGTCTTAATTGTCACACAGCTACTTGGTCAGTGGGACACAATCATGTGTGCCCTAAAGCTCCGTAGCTCCGTTTTCGAAAATTTGCAGGCACCTGGAATATAACAATTGCTATTTCTTGCTTTTATATCCCATTTTATGCCGTTCGGTACTGTACAATGAGACCAAAGTCAGCTAAGCACGAGTGGTAGACAATTAACTGAAGCAGGCGCACCCTCACGGGCAGGAGAGTGGCGCAGGCTGGTGCAGTAACAGGACATGGAAGGGGAAACCTTAAATACAAATGTAGGTAGTCAGTCCAAACAGTGCAAAACTTCTCACCGTTGAAACACACGGCTCACTTTTGTAATCTTACCTACCATCAATCTGGATGGAAATCTCCGAGCACAATAGCTGGTGACAAATATTTACTGAGAAACTAAACTTTTAATTAATATGATGACTTTTCAACAAGACTATGTATGTGTGTGTGTGTGTGTGTGTGTGTGTGTGTGTGTGTGTGTGTGTGTTTTGTAAATCTGTTCCTGTCATAAATTGTTGTTGGTTTTTGACCAAATGTCTTACCAAATAAGACGAATTTCAATACTGCCTTGTGAGTAAGGGAAAATTGGACTTTTAACTAGAAACTATAAAACCATCTTACACATGTACGGCACCTTGTAAAAAATAAAAATAAAAGAACAAATAAGAAATTGCTTTGTTGCTAAGGTGACACCCATTTGGTGAGAGACAACTTACGAGATGTCCTGGCTGGTCCACGAAAACGATTTTTCACATGTTGCTTGTAGCTAATAGTACTGCTCAGAGTCGTGTGCAAGGCTCGTACAAATTTTAAATTTCAACTTTGCATCCATGTCATGAAATACTGTCAATTGTTATGTCATATCCAGGGTTGGATACGTATGTTTCATTGCCCCTCACACACTGTTATGAAGCGAAATGTTGATCAAAACGGATATGTTTTGGGAAAGATGGTTTGTGCTCATGTGATTTTTTTTTAAATGAAGATTTTTACCAACATATTGCCAACTTTAAGGTAAGATAAAGAAGGAAGGCGGGACAGTATTTGCCGCAGGCTCCACCATGGTGCACAATTAGCCGATTCTTTCGGTAGTAATTAAACTGAACTATTACCTAACATCTGCGATCAGCTGCATCAGCCATCTTGAATGCACCGCCTATTATAAGAGCACTAAGCACACACTGGTGGCTTTTCTTCCCCTCTATTGATGTCCAAGTTACAGTAGAACCCACTCCGGCGCGATGGTTACAATCGGTGTTGCCACACTCACCTTGAAAAAGTAAACGAATTACTTTACCGATTACTTGCCTTTTAAAGTAACACAGTCAGATGACAAGTTACTTTTTGTTACATTCAGCAGATGTTGACAACCCAATACTCCCAATACAACCCACTACTTGATTGGTGTTCACAATAAACAAGTCCCTTTTTTCAAACTAACAAACTTCTCATCTTATACCATAAAATATACTTTAATAATCATGCCCCGTGGTGTACATGATAAAATGAACCTACAGCTATCGCTTTTTGTAGGGAGGTGTAAAATGCAGGATTGAAGAGGACTTGCCATTCAGTTCTCTTCAGCACAAACTTGGCTCAGCAGGAAGTAAGCCTACTTTCTGTTTTCACACTTCTTTCAAATTGACGTACCGTGAAACCAAATAGCGGGCCCCCAACTGGTAGCCGACAGTGGCATTTCACCCCTAAAAAACAGGCGGCAGAACAAAATGGAGTTATAAGCGGATCGGGGAGAAAAATGCGCAATAGTGGAACCTCAAGCCCACGATAGGGGGGAGTAATCGTTTTTTTTAGGAGGTTTTACTGTATACCACTGTAATGCCCTCACATGCGGCAAAGGATGATGCCACCGATGCACTTTTCAGCTGTTGACCGAACACTTGGAGAACAGTTCAACACAAACACAATGAGCATGTACGCAAGACTTTACTGAGGTAACACGCTTCGCAACCATGCCCCTCGCTAAACAAGGTTTTACTGCAGGCGGAAGAAGCACACAGCTCAAAAACGGTTTCTTCCTCTCACTTTAAGAGTTACTCTTCTACATGCCTCCATTATTTTTTACACACCGCTTAAGCCGTGTCAATGGTGTTGTCAGTATTTACTCAGCAATAATCCAAATTCTGTTGTGTTTTTTTCGCTTCCCCTAAGGGTTGCACACTATGACAGGAAAGAACAAGCCACGATACGCAGGAAGTGAGGGGTCAGCACAGTGGAATGTTGGGACCGACCGACAAGGCAGGTGAGAAAGTCCGTGTGACGGCGATCACATGGCCGTCTCGTTGCGTCACTGGCCGAAAACACAAAAACAAGATGAGTTGGTGTGGAAAAAGAAAGGCAAAACGGCACAAAGAGGGGAGGCAGAGGGTTTTTGTGCACGGCGGACACAAAGACACGCACACGCTCACAATTCACTTTTCAAGCTAAACAAACAAGCTCATATTTGTTTGTCTTGACGCACAAACCTGAGCGCCGAGGTCTCAATGTTGCGCTGTGTCACGGGGGGCTCAGCGCTGCCCTCAGGTCACGGCTGATAGCATCTGCTAAATCTCACTCTGAATGCCTCATTTCTGTGCGCGCGTGCGTGCGTGGCGCGCGCGCCTTGGAAGTCACGTCACCAAGTGAGTAAAAATTGATGCCAGAATTGATGATCTCTTCAAACCTTTACTGAGCTTAATTTTTGGCCACGAGCTCAAATAAAAAAGCCAAATTGACGCCATAATTTGCCAATAGGACATGAGTTTGGATTTTTATTAGTCAGTGGCAGGCCATGCATTCGGTACCTTGGTCCTAGTTGAGAAACACTACGAAATGAAGGAAATGGAATGTAGAGAACAAAAGAGGACCATTTAATGGAAGCAAATATTCAAATTTAGATTGTAAATGTAGACCAACCCTTCTGGCTGTGTTTAAGCCTGCTTTGCTGACCAGGACCACTCTCCTGCAAGACTCTTATATCTTGACATAGTAAAACAAACCGGACTGTAATTGCTGAATTAATTTCAGTCCTTCTTCGAATAGATTGTGGGCAAACCACCAGTTGTGTGAGGATACGTTTTGTTCTGAATGAGCTCAATGATCTCTGCCGAGCAACAAGTAGCCACACAAACATGAGCAGGTTAAAGGATCTGATATTCAAATTATATTTTATCATATGTGTTGGAAGAAAAAAAAAGGCACCAAAAAGCCACGCATCACACCGTAAAACAGAGTAGCCTTGTTTTTTTTTAATGTCAAAACACCCCAGACTGCAACCAATCAAAGCTACGATATGCCTTATCACCTAATAAGGTCATCGCACGAGTTCGTCACTTCCTGTCTTACAAAGGCCACTGTGAGCAGGAAGCGGTCGACAGCGCGGATCTGCAGGCAGATCGCCCCACGATATGTTTGTTAGCGTGTTAGCATTCTGGTCAGTGGCCAGTAAGTGCCCTGCCTCGGAGGTCTAATCTGGCCTCGCGCCTCACTGCACGCGCTCAATAGCGTCCGCGCCCTGCATCATGACATCATGTCTTTGTGTAAAATCCTAGTTCCATTCACGCGCCCACCGTCGGGCTTAGCATCCAAACGTCCTCTATACCAACACGCGGCTCTTTAAAGGGAAACCCGATGGATAAACCAGAGCTCCAAACATGGCCGCCGTCCTCCAATACGACACAGGCATGCCCGTGGGCCGGAAGAGAGGGAGGTTGTGAGCTTTTTAGATGTTTACTGTAGTTCGCAACTAATACGTTTTTTGAGTTACCGGTATTTCATTTGTCTCCTTTCAACCATCATAACCTTAATGTACAGCAAAGGTTTACATAACAATAGAGCAACAGAATATGGATGGATTATTTTATTAATTTTCACACTTTTCTTTTTTTTTTAAACACACTTCTTTGTACAGTTCATTGAGGTGGACCTCATATTGACATTTTTAATCGTAAAAAAAATCGGGATCAATTTACAAGCTCCATTATTTGCTTCATGCAAATGTCTTTTTCATAAATATGAAATGGGCCTCTTTCACGACACGGCCACCGGAGCAGCCGAATCCAAACTTGTGGAACACAATGAACCGCAGACATCAGGAGGTGTACTTAGATCATCAAGCCTGTGATATCCCAAGGGCAGCCAAATGCTATTGGCTGAGAGGTAACAGGGCGGAACTTAGCCAGATGGTCAGAGTGCTCTGTCAGAGGAGTCCTACACCACGTGCCGGCAGAGAGAGAGAGATCACACACACATCCGTTTTTTGCTAACTGCTCGACACGAACACATTTGACAAAGACCATCTGTACTTTAAATTTAAAGTATACTTTTCAAATGTATAAACTACTTTAACCATGAATAAATGCTCCTTGTTGACAGTGACACTGAGATTTCAATATAATAAGACATAATCGCCTGTCGTATTGCAATGACAAGATGGAAAACATGGCTTCAGTTACTTGTGATCTCACCAGTCATTTTGGTGTGCCCCAGGGCTCCATCCTGGGGCCCTTGGTCTTCTTTATGTATATCCTCCCCATCAGCCTCATTTTCCAAAAATGTACTCTAGTCTAAGATTCTAAGCATTCTAATCTATCCATCCATCCATCCATTTTCTACCGCTTATCCGGGGTCGGGTCGCGGGGGCAGCAGCTTTAGGAGGGAAGCCCAGACTTCCCTATCCCCAGCCACTTCTTCGAGCTCTTCCTGGAGGATCCCGAGGCGTTCCCAGGCCAGCTGGGTAACATAGTCCCTCCAGCGTGTCCTGGGTCGTCCCCGGGGTCTCCTGCCAGTGGGACATGCCCGGTACACCTCACCAGGGAGGCGTCCAGGAGGCATCCTAATTAGATGCCCGAGCCACCTCATCTGGCTCCTCTCGATGTGGAGGAGAAGCGGCTCTACTCTGAGCCCCTCCCGCATGACCGAGCTTCTCACCTTATCTCTAAGGGAGAGCCCGGACACCCTGCGGAGAAAACTCATTTCGGTCGCTTGTATACGGGATCTCGTTCTTTCGGTCACGACCCATAGCTCGTGACCATAGATGAGGGTTGGGACGTAGATCGACCGGTAAATTGAGAGCTTTGCCCTTTGGCTCAGCTCCTTCTTTACCACGACAGACCGGTACAGCGTCCGCATCACAGCAGACGCTGCACCGATCCGCCTGTCGATCTCTCGCTCCCTTCTGCCCTCACTCGTGAACAAGACCCCAAGATACTTAAACTCCTCCACTTGGGGCAAGATCTCCTCCCCGACCCGGAGAGGGCACTCCACCCTTTTCCGACTGAGGACCATGGTTTCAGATTTGGAGGTGCTGATCCTCATCCCAACCGCTTCACACTCGGCTGCGAAACGCTCCAGTGAGAGTTGGAGAGCCCTGCTTGAAGGAGCCAACAGTACTACATCATCTGCAAAAGCAGAGATGTAACACTGAGGCCACCAAAACGGACCCTCAACGCTCGGCTGCGCCTAGAAATTCTGTCCATAAAGGTGATGAACAGAATCGGCGACAAAGGGCAGCCTTGGCGGAGTCCAACCCTCACTGGAAACGATTCCGACTTATTGCCGGCAATGCGAACCAAGCTCTGACATCGGCAGTATAGGGACCGGACAGCCCGTATCAGGGGGCTCGGTACCCCATACTCCCGAAGCACCCCCCACAGAACTCCCCGAGGGACACGGTCAAACGCCTTCTCCAAGTCCACAAAACACATGTAGACTGGTTGGGCGAATTCCCACGTACCCTCGAGGACCCTGCTAAGGGTGTAGAGCTGGTCCAATGTTCCACGGCCGGGACGAAAACCACACTGCTCCTCCTCAATTTGAGGCTCGACTTCCCGACGGACCCTCCTCTCGAGCACCCCTGAATAGACCTTACCAGGGAGGCTGAGGAGTGTGATTCCTCTGTAGTTGGAACACACCCTCCGGTCCCCCTTTTTAAAAAGAGGGACCACCACCCCGGTCTGCCAATCCAGAGGCACTCTCCCCGATGACCACGCGATGCTGCAGAGGCGTGTCAACCAGGACAGCCCCACAACATCCAGAGCCTTGAGGAACTCCGGGCAGATCTCATCCACCCCTGGGCCCTTGCCACCGAGGAGCTTCAGTGGTCGCTGAGGCAAAAACCCGGGCGTGGGAAGAGTTCGGTGAGGCCATGGAAGCCGACTTCCGGACGGCTTCGAGGAAATTCTGGTCCACCATTCGACGTCTCAGGAGGGGGAAGCAGTGCACCACTAACACTGTGTACAGTGGGGATGGGGCGCTGCTGACTTCGACTCGGGACGTTGTGAACCGGTGGGCAGAGTACTTCGAAGACCTCCTCAACATTCTAATCTAATTTTCGTAAATCTCTTTCATGTATCCTGGGAGGGCACCTCAGTCTATATTTCCTGGAAAACCAACTTCTCACTCTCACCCTCCTCTCTCACCTCCTACTGATTAAAAATTAACCCCTGGTTCATCTAAAACTTCATTAAATCAAATTCACCATCCATCTCAAAAGGTCGACGCTTAGTTTTCCCCTAACCTCTGGTCAAAAGTCTGCGTCTCATCCTCGACACCATACGATCATTCCTTTTAATGTCTGTAACATAAACCAGTCAGTTTCTGTTCATTTACACAACATCAACCACACCTCCCTCACCACCCGTACTGCCTCCATCTTTTACTACCGTCTCGTCACTTTCCCTTTTGGTTATTGCAACTCCTTAATCTGTGATCTCCCTTATACCTGTAAGTCCCTTCACAAGCTTCAATAGGTCCAGAACTCTTCCTCGTTTAACATCCCCCAATGGATTACGGTTAAACTACGAATATATAGTAAAATACTCCTTTATACCTTGAAGGCCAACCACAACTCACCCCTTCCATATCTGTCTGACCTTCTCCACATTGCCTCTCCAGCACACACCCTCAGATTCTTCCCCTCCATCCACCTTAAGAGAGCAGAGCACTCAGCTGCTTGGCTCCCCAGTCCTGGAACGCCCTGCCACCAAAACCCCGTCATGCACGACACCACTGGCTAATTTAAGAAAGGTGAAAAAAATCTTTTGTTTGTTTATTTCACACTTGATGGGTGAGCAGATGCTCCAGAATTTTTTTTTTAATGTAAACAATTAAAAAGTCCAATTTCCACATATTGTCCTCTTTTTCAAACATTTCTAAAATAAAGTTAATGTAAAATGAACTTTGGCTGCAAATCAAACATGTCAGCGGTGACAACTAGTGTTGTGCACATGCATTCAGGCATCATAAACAAACTAACCATCTGACCAAGCGGCCAAACTGAAACGTGACAGCAATGGTGGACATTCCTCACATTCCAGCTAATATGATGATACACACACACACACACACACACACACACACACACACACACACACACACACACACACGCACACGCACACACACACACACACACACACACACGTACACACACATACGCACACACAGGAGGTCTAGCAGACCCCAGAGTGTGAAAACTCACGCAATATAAATATCTCAGTGCTGTTGTTATTCTCTTGTGAAACTCTACAGGACGCTCTTCTGCCTGACGCTCATTTATCTTTTTCATTGGGTCACAGTGATCTTCCACAATAGCTAACGTTCCAGTCCCCTCCCATCCTTGAGAACAAATTCATTCATTTAGTCAATGATGTGAATCGACCTTCATCAAGTGAAGCGAGGGTGGGGAACCTACGGGGCGTGGGCGAGATATGGCCCGCCAGAGTTTTTATTCCTGCCTGCTGTACAAGTGGAAATAAAAATAAAAACTCTCAAAGGAACTGTTATCAAGATCTTAAAATAGAATATTTTTTGTTTGTTGCTTGTTGCATTTTTTTGTAAATTTAGTTTGACCCTCATAAGAACTGAAATGGCCTCTTGGTCGGTAAAAAGGTTTGGTCATGTATTGCCTTGGTCCTGGTCTTGACATCTTTTCATCGCCATCGAGTCTGATCCGTCAAGTACTCAGTCTTGGTCTTGTCTGAGTCTTGTATGGACTTTGTCTTTGTCATAGTGTCTTTGTCTTGATTCAGCTTTCTATTATCTCCGTCTTAATATAGACATGGGCCATATCCTCGTGTCAACCTTCCCTCTTCTTTTTAGAGTGGAGGTCTTTACTCAGTTTCTTATTGTGTTTGTCTTGGTCTTGATATGGTCTCATCTACTCTGTCTCATGTAGACTCAGTCTTGGTCTTGGCATCGTATCATCTCTGTGGAGTCTTGACATGGTCTCATCTACAAATCATGCACTTGACTTTGTCTTGACTATCCAACGATGGCTGAAAAACAAACAAACAATGTAATCTATATGTTTTTTTTATCGCTTGAAATGAAATGGGCGACCTTATGGTGATTTTTAAAAAATGGGATAAGTTAGGACATTCCCTCCCACTGAACCCCACCCCTTTCTATTTCCAGAAAACGTTTTAGAAACTCCCCTCCTTTTCCGAAAACCTCTAAAACAGAGTTTGTTTGTAGACCAATTATTAAGTTTTAAAGCATGCCCTTAATAACCCCTCCCCTCCCGTGTTACCCAGTGTACATTTTGTCGTCAGCTTGTTTGTTTAGCGTTCCACTAATATTCATCAGAGAAGCCCACGGTGCTCCTTTTGTTAGTCCTCGAGGACACCCACTCTCCTTCAAAAGTCCCTTCCCTAACATTTGACAGCCACAAGCTCAGGAACACCATGCAGAACGTTTTAGGAAATTGGTCCCGGACCACTGTGCTGCGTTGGACCCGGTGGGCCAGTGGTCCAGCATCCATGCTGCCATGGCAGCCTGAGGCCTGCACCCCATACATCCCCGCTTGGTCTCTGTTGATCCTATTGTCTCTCTGCGTCACCACACGTCGCCCCGGCAAATAAAGGCCGTCTGGCTCCAAGCTTAAACTTCGCAGCAAACTCAAAACCAACCATCAGAGCCGATTCATTCACATCTGCTCAGTGGGGCGACAAGGACAGGGCTTTAGGTGGGAAAGAGGGCAGAAAAAAGTTCACTTTTCCCCGCCGGGTGCCAAGAGAACGGGACAGGACTCAACTTCGAGGGAGCCGCAGCTGTGGCAAGTGGCCCATTTCATTACATTTAACGTATATCTGAGCGTATGGAAGATCGGTTTACGTAAAGCGTGCCAAGACATTTGTATTTTTTTGTTACATGTTAACTTTTAGTCAGGTTATTGTGGTTTGGAGTTGTTTGACTGCTGAGGCGATAAGAAGTATCACGTTGCCCGTCCTCGTCAAAGTTTGAACTGTGAATGGTTTCATTACGAGATAACTAAGCATGTTGGATGATTGTATGGTTGAATTGACTCACTTATTTTTTTTTTTCCAAAGAACTAAGCTAATGAACTGAAATTGAACCTCGCAAGCTAAGTTTTCTATTCCCAATGCAGAAAAGTTCAGTTCATGAAGTAATCAGGGGTACCATCGGATGGCACTATATTTTTGTCTTTTTCTGTCAAACATTTTGACATTTTCTAACCCTCACCCCTTCCCCACCCCACTTGTCCGGCCTGCCTAAACCAACCCTCCCTGCCCGTCTGTACCCTCCATGTCTCTCCCTACCCCACCCTTCATTCTGCAGTGCTACGGACCGATCATGGGTGACTGGAGCTTTCTGGGAAATATTTTAGAGGAAGTCAATGAGCACTCTACGGTGATTGGCAGGGTGTGGCTCACAGTTCTCTTCATCTTCCGCATCCTCATCTTGGGCACGGCGGCGGAGTTCGTGTGGGGCGACGAGCAGTCCGACTACGTGTGCAATACGCAGCAGCCCGGCTGTGAGAACGTGTGCTACGACGAGGCCTTCCCCATCTCTCACATCCGTCTGTGGGTTCTGCAGATCATCTTCGTGTCCACGCCGTCCCTGGTCTACGTGGGCCACGCCGTGCACCATGTGCACATGGAGGAGAAGCGCAAGGAGCGCGAGGAGGCGGAACTTAGTCGGCAACAGGAGCTGAGCGAGGAGCGACTCCCGCTGGCACCCGACCAGGGGAGTGTCCGCACCACCAAGGAGACCAGCACAAAAGGAAGCAAGAAGTTCCGACTGGAGGGCACCTTGCTAAGGACCTACATCTGCCATATCATTTTTAAGACACTCTTTGAGGTGGGCTTCGTGGTGGGCCAGTACTTCCTGTACGGCTTCCGCATACTGCCGCTGTACAAATGCAGCCGTTGGCCCTGCCCTAACACCGTAGACTGCTTTGTGTCTCGCCCCACAGAGAAAACGGTCTTCATCATTTTCATGTTGGCCGTGGCTTGCGTCTCACTCTTCCTCAACTTCGTAGAGATCAGCCACCTGGGCCTCAAGAAGATCCGTTTTGTTTTTCGCAAGCCGGCGCCCGCCCCGGCGCAGGGCGAAGGCTCGGCCACCCTGCCACCGGGAAAAAGCCTGCCCCCTTTGGCGGTGTCCTCCTTGCAGAGGGCCAAAGGTTACAGGCGGCTGGATGAGGAGAAAGCTCCCCCTATAACCCACCTCTACCCACTGGCGGAAGTGGGCATGGAGGCAGGCAGCGGGGCCCCACCTTTCCATGGGCTGGAGGAGAAGGCCGAGGAGGAGCTGCCCATGGGGGACATCCCCAAAGCGTACGACGAGACTCTTCCCTCCTACGCCCAGACCACCGAGACTGGAGAGGGGACATTGCAGCAGCCGGATGCAACCAAGGAGGCACCTCCAGTCGGGGTGGAAGGTGGAGAATGGCACGGTACCGAGGCAGAGGCGGAGGGGGCGGTCCCCCGGGAGGGAGGGAGCGCGCCGGCCCAGGCAGGGAGGAAGGCGTCGGATACGATAGAGGACAGCAGACCTCTGAGCCGACTGAGCCAAGCTAGCAGTAAGGCCAGGTCGGACGACCTCACCGTATGAACACGCTACGGCGGGCACACGCATGTACCACTGCACTCCATAACCACGCCTGGGAGAGCACACACACATAGACACACTTCTGAAGGGGCAACTCAAAGTCAATAAATCGAAGCACAGACCTTCATCTTAGCATTGCCGACCTGAATTTTGCCATTCAGATTTGTCACTGGGAAATGATAGAAAATGGTCTTATTTTTGAAATGTTATGAAATAATAATGGGAGAAAAGAAATTTGCACCTGAGTTAATGAGGGCATGCCCCACCCTTCTAATCCTCTACAAAGTAAAATAAATAGCCGATCAATACGTCGGCGGAGGTAAACTAAACATCATTTAAAAAATACAAATCGGGACAATAATGGCAAGTGTTTGTGTCAAATATGAAACAAAAAGTGTGCTCCTGGTATTCAAAACTTGCAGGAAGGACATGTTTTTACTTTACAAAAAGAACCTATATGTTCCATTTTTAAGTACCATCTTTTTTTATCTAAGGTTTTAATCAAGAGTAGACATTTTTACAAACTGGAGAGAGTTTTAGTTTATTTGTGTGTCTGCCGATCAGTAACTTTGCTGAGTTCATTTCCCATTCAACCAGTGCCATAATGCGAGTGCATACCACACAGACAAGTGCCTACTTTTACACTTTTATACAACGCGCGCAGCTCTTTGTCACCGGCAAAAGTTACATTTTCGGAGTCGAGGGAGAGCACCTTTTTGCACATGCGGAGTTCACACGCTGTGCGAAACTTTTTTTTAATTTTATTTTTATTAACACCTCGACGATGCATCTCTTTCCACAGGAATCCTTTCAAGTGCAAGCATCTCAAGTAGTGAGGGGAGAAAAAAAAAAACTTTAGAAAGACCGCTTGCCTGAATGTCTTTTTCAATGTGGTGCTGTTTATATCTGGTCTAGAATTGTGCGACCTTTTTCCGTAGATTGTGATGCGATTTTGAAAAAGAGCGGGGCTTATTTTGCTCTATTAGAGAGCAAACTATAGAGCCACCTCAGGCCAAATCCTCTCTCTTTTTGCGCTGTACAAACAGGCGTGCGGGTGATAAAGATCTTGCCCCATCAGCACAAAGTATTGTTGGGAGGCGGGACAATAAAAGAAACGGGTGCCATCAATGAAAACAAGTATCCTTAACCTCGTTTGTGGGGGCAAGAAAAATACTTGATTTAGTTTGAATAGAGGAGAAAACACTAAAAGATACTTTTGACAAAAGTCTGGGAGAAAAGTGTATATACTGTACACTGTAGCGCCAATGTCGTGTCTTATATTGTACATACTGTGCTGTTTTTGGTACTTCACTGTCTCGACAGTTTACGCATTTAATTTAACACTGTCAGAAAATAGCAATGTTCCATCACGGATGCTATTTCAGAAGCTAAAATATGTCATTCACCAGCAAGTATTACAATAAATGAAGCATCATCATCGAGCAACCATTTTTTTTCTTGTGTACTTTCTGGAAGCATGTGAACTATTATTTATTTTTCTTCATACATGATGGAACCCTAAGAATTTTGGAATTGTGATTTTTGCATGCAAAATCGAAATTGAATGAATTGAGTGAATCAAAACACATTTAAAGTTGCTTATACACACACACACACACACACACACACACACACAGCCACACACACACACACACACACATCGTTCAATGTATGATAGGCAGCTTTGATCTTTGTGTAAGCTGTTAAAAAACATATACTGTATTTTAAAAAAATGTCACACGGTCCCTGTTTACACCCATAATGTGCTCTAACTGCTATTGTACGACTGTGTATTTTTATTTAGACCGGTGCATTGCTTGTGATGTTTGTAAGAAGACATGCATGCATATATATATATATATATATATATATATATATATATATATATATATATATATATATATATATATATATATATATATATATATATATATATATAATTTTACTAACTTGTAGTCTTCTCTGATGATAGTTGTGTAGTGGGGCAGTATCTTCTTTTTAAATACAATAATAAAAACAAGTCACATGTGGTCAAGCTGTGTTGCCGTTTTGTATAACTTATCACACACACACGCATACACACCGTACAGACATTGCTGTACGTGCCACACCTTCTATCATCATGCAAACTGTTGTTAACCATATTTAATTAAACCTGCAGGTTAAACTTGCTCTCTTTGCTATGTAAAGTGATGCAGGGACCAGCAGAGGTCCCTGTGATCACATTTTCTAGTTTCTGCTCGCTACGGTGAATTACTACACACAAGACACATGCATACACTAAATAGTCTCTGTTATTCCTTTTTATAATACAGTACTGTAACATACTGAGTAATTTTAGCACCTTCTCACGGCCATTTGTTGCTTGCCAGAATTTCTTATCATTGAAAATTGGGCAGTTTTGCTTCACACAGTAGAGAAATGTTTTATACATACATACACACACACATATATATATATATATATATGGATGGATGGATGGATGGATGGATGGATATATATATAAAAAAAAAAAAATCCTCATCTCACCCCTCGGGTGGTGTCCGTCCCCCATTCAGCTCGGGTCCTCTACCAGAGGCCAGGAAGCTTGAGGGTTCTGCGCAGTATCCTTGCTGTTCCCAGCACTGCACATTTCTGGACTGAGATGTCCGATGTTGTTCCCGGGATCTGTTGCAACCACTCATCTAGTTTGGAGGTCACTGCCCCGAGTGCTCCGACCACCACAGGCACGACTGTCACCTTTACCTTCCAGGCTCTCTCCAGCTCCTCTCTGAGCCCTTGGTATTTCTCGAGTTTCTCGTGTTCCTTCTTTCTGATGTTTCCATCACTTGGGACCGCTACATCCACTACAACGGCTTTCTTCTGCCCTTTATCAATGATCACGATATCCGGTTGGTTCGCCATTACCATCTTGTCAGTCTGGATCTGGAAGTCCCACAGGATCTTCGCCGGTCATTCTCCACCACCTTGGGAGGTGTTTCCCATTTTGACCTTGGGGTTTCCAGTCCATACTCGGCACAGATGTTTCGTAGACTATGCCAGCCACCTGGTTATGGCGTTCCATGTAGGCTTTCCTGCCAGCATTTTACACCCTGCAGTTATGTGTTGGATCGTCTCGGGTGCCTCTTTGCACAACCTACACCTTGGGTCTTGTCTGGTGTGGTATATCTGGGCCTCAATGGCTCTGGTGCTCAGGGCCTGCTCCTGAGCAGCCAGGATGAGTGCCTCTGTGCTGTCCTTCAGGCCAGCCCTCTCTAGCCACTGATAGGACTTCTTGAGATCAGCCACTTCACTTATGGTCCGGTGGTACATCCCGTGTAGGGGCTTGTCCTCCCATGATGGTCCCTCTTCCAGCACCTCATCCTCTGTTCCCCATTGTCTGAGACATTCTCTGAGTACATCATCCGTTGGAGCCTTCTCCTTGATGTATTCATGGAGCTTGGATGTTTCATCCTGGACAGTGGCTCTCACACTCACTAGTCCCCGGCCTCCTTCCTTTCGGCTTGCGTACAGTCTCAGGGTGCTGGATTTGGGATGGAACCCTCCATGCATGGTTAGGAGCTTTGGTCTTAACATCCGTGGTCTGAATCTCTTCCTTTGGCCACCTGATTATTCCTGCAGGGTATCTGATCACTGGCAGGGCATAGCTGTTTATTGCCCGGTCTTATTCTTGCCATTGAGCTGGCTTCTTAGGACTTGCCTCACCCGCTGGAGGTATTTGGCCGTAGCCGCTTTCCTTGTTGCCAGTTCGAGGTTGCCATTGGCTTGTGGTGTACCGAGGTACTTGTAGCTGTCCTCAATGTCTGCTATTGTTCCTTCAGGGAGTGAGATCTCTTCAGTGCGGACTACCTTTCCTCTCTTAGTCACCATCCGACTACATTTCTCAAGCCCGAATGACATCCCGATGTCGCTGCTGTAGATCCTGGTTGTGTGGATCAGGGAGTCTATGTCCCTTTCGCTCTTAGCATACAGCTTTATGTCATCCATGTAGAGGAGGTGACTGATCGTAGCTCCATTTTTGAGGCGGTATCCGTAGCCTGTTTTGGTGATTACTTGGCTTAGGGGGTTCAGTCCTATGCAGAACAGCAGTGGGGAGAGTGCATCACCTTGGTATATGCCACATTTGATGGACACTTGGGTAAGTGGCTTGCCATTGGCTTCAAGTGTGGTTTTCCACATCCTCATCGAGTTCGCAACGAAGGCTCTTAGGGTCCTGTTCACCTTATACAACTCCAAGCATTCAGTGATCCATGTATGTGGCATCGAGTCGTAGGCTTTCTTGTAATCAATCCAGGCTGTGCACAGGTTGGTATGTCGGGACCTGCAGTCTTGTGCGACTGTTCTGTCAACCAGGAGCTGATGTTTGGCTCCTCTGGTATCTCTACCAATGCCCTTCTGTGCTTCGCTCATGTATTGATACATGTGTCCACTTATCTTAGCCGCAATGATGCCTGACATGAGCTTCCATGTTGTGGAGAGACAGGTTATTGGCCGATAGTTGGATGGGACTGTACCCTTTGAGGGATCCTTCATGATCAGGATCGTTCGCCCTTCAGTTAGCCATCCTGGGTGAGTCCCATCCTTCAGCAACTGGTTCATTTGTGTTGCTAGGCGCTCATGGAGTGCTTTGAGTTTCTTTAGCCAGTAGGTGTGGACCATGTCCGGGCCTGGTGCTGTCCAGTTTTTCATATCTGAGACTCTTTCCTGTATGTCTGCCACTGTTATGGTAACTGGGTTCTGCTCAGGAGGTTGCTGTGCTCCTCTCTCAGGGTCCCCAGCCATTGTGCACTGCTGTTATGTGCAGCCTCCTCTCCCATATTCCTTTCCAGTACCTTTCAGTTTCCAGTCTTGGTGGGTCAGCTCTGCTGTTAGGACCCTGCCACTGAGCGTACACTTTCGCAGGTTGTGTTGCGAACAGCCTGTTTATTCGCCTGGCCTCATTCTCTTTCGTGTACCTCTTTAGGCGACTGGACAAGGCTTGGAGCCTTTGTTTGGCAGTTTCGAGTGCTTCAGGTATGGTCATCTGGGTGTACCTCTCAGGTATCAGCCTTTTCATCACACCTCTCTGGGCCTCCGTCAATTGACTCACATCTTTCCGAGCCGCCTTGATCTTAGCCTCCATATATATATATATATATATATATATATATATATATATATATATATATATATATATATATATATATATATATATATATATATATATATATATATATATATATATATATTTTTTTTTTTTTCAGTGAGAAAAAAAAATGAACTAGAGGGGTCCCAAAGCAAAGGAGAAGATGAGAGGAGATAATACGTCTGTTGCCTGTGTGATTCACTCGTACATAAAACAACAAATGCACGGACGTGGATTTAAAGCAGCCGCGGGCCACACGCCTTCGATTTTATTAAAAAACAATCGTGCCGTCCTCTCCTGATTAGTTCCACCGCTGGTGTGTTTTGCATCATTGTCCTGCTGCACACTTCAAGAGCGCCTGAGTCTGAGGGTGCAAATTGATTGTCGGACATTCTCCTTCAGGATTTTCTGGTAGACAGCAGAATGCATTGTCCCATGAATCAGAGCAAATTGTCCTGGTCCTGAGTTAGCAAAGCAGTGACAGATCATCACACTGCCACTACCTTGCTTCACTGTTGGCACAATGTTCTTTTGATTAAATGCTGTGCCATTTTATCCCAGGCATAACGGACTGCACGTCTTCCAAAAAGTTTGTTTCTTGAGGTCTTGTAGCCTACTTCACTTTGTCTGACATATTCTGTTTTTGTGATTTTTTTTTGATTCAACAAATGTGGTGCAATGGTGTTGCCTGTGAAATTGAACTCAGCTTTCCCAAAACTGTCGTTAGACACAGATACTTTGTGATTCAACAAAGGGCGGTTGGGGGGCAATTTCTTTTTGACATAGGGACAGGTAGTTTTTGATTTTGTTGTTGTTGTGACTTAATAAATAAAATTGGCATTTAGAAACGGCATATTGTATTTCCTTGGATAGTCTGTGTGATAATAAAAATTGTTTAATTAACTGAAATTTTAATATGTGATAAATATGAACACAGAAATCAGGAAGTGATCAAATACTATTTCGCAGCATTGTACCGATTTAAGAGCGACCCTAAGAGTCAAAAAAGTGAAAACCTTTGCTTTTTTTTTTGCTCATGATATTTAAAATGCCATCATGTCTTGTCTATCAGATACATGTGAAAGTGTATATGAATGTGAACACCATTTTTTTCGAGTGACGTCAGATGCCCCCCAAGGATAAAACATTAATTAAATGCCTTGAAATTGTATTTGTTGTAAATAATTAATTGAAAATACCGCCACTGACCAGATGCCACATCGTGGTGAGGTGTTTGTGTACTATAAATTATATTTGGATGATATGAATGTAAACACATCCCTTCCTCCTCCACTGTGGAGAACCCCCTCCGACATTTCATTGGCTGGAGGAAGAGGAAGGAGGAGGAAGACCGGAGGACCTGCTCGAATTCCTCCAAGCTGCTCAAATTTCCTCCGAGCCGAGGTTCTGTTGCCTTCACGACCGACGAACATCCACTCCGCCCCACGTCTCTCCTTCGCCGAGGCCCGCTAAGCTCTTTGTCAAAACGGTAAGCTAACCAAGTAGACGCGCGCTCAAAGGCGTTTGTTTGAACATGACTTCAAAGTAGGTTGAACTAAGAAACGATATTTGAAGCTCGCTAAATCTGACTTTTTTTTTTCTTTCCGCCCTACGACCAGATGTTACGGCGTGTCGCTGTGTTCCTTCTGCTCGCCCTGACTCTCTCTATCGCAGAGGTAAGTTTGGACACTTTAAACTTCCACGTTTTTATATCTATTCTGTAAAAAACACATGCAGAAATATTAAGAGCAACCAATCAAGTCCAAATATTTGATGGCATGATTTTATATTACAGTTAATGCAGTGCTCGTGATTAGTTTTCCAAAATAGCCCAAAAATGCTAATGTGGTTGGAACAATCAACATTGTTCAAATCCCCGACGGAAAACCCCAGATAGGCTCCATTTGGAAAGTGAAATGGCTCAGGAAAAGGAGCTATATAAAAAAGTGACACAAGAATGGCAGGCATCTGGGAAAAGCACAGAAGAAAAGTCAAACCTTGTGTACATTTATCAGTGCTGCTCCACCTACACTTTGCACTTCTTTTGGGGATGCTTGGCCGCCTGGCAGCTGCTCTAACGGTGTCCAAACAGTGCATTTGGGTGGCCAATGTGTTTGTTTGTTTCTTGTGTTTGTGTGTGCCTTCAAGGGTGAGCTCGGGAGGAATGCAGAACACTTGCTTTATTAAGTGTCACGCCGCAAAGAGAAAAAGCTTTGAGTAAACACAAGCATATTGCGGCAGCGCAGTGGCATGTCGTCGGACAATCAAGACCTGTGATGTCGTGTCAGTTGGGAAATTGGAGAGCAGACACACAGGTGACATTTAATGGCCTGACTTGGCACAGCTGTTAGAACAGCTGGCTTTTGGTCGTGACCCTGTTAGCCGGGAGTCATTGTCACAGAAAATAAGCTCCTTGTCTTGTCGATCAAGTTGTTACCTAGAAAATTGGAAAAAGTATTTTTAAGAGAATGTGGAAGGGGATATAGCGGGGGTCGGCAACGCGTGGCTCCAGAGCCGCATGCGACTCTTTAGCACCATCTAGTGGCTCCCTGGAGCTTTATAAGAAATGTTTGAAAATGGAAAAAGGTTTTGATAGTAGGCTAATATAGCTCAAATAGATATAGATACATGTTGCAGCTCCGAAAAAAAGGAACGCTGTGGTGTTGGTTTTGTAAAAACGTACAATTTATTTATGCTTTTAACAGTCTCAACAAACAGACACGTCTGCGTCCGACTTCTCTCTTCTCGTTTCGACTCGAGAGGCGTTCAAAGACAGCCTCCGAAAAACGGAAATTAATGATCACTTCAATGGCAGTAAGAAAAGCTAAAATAATGCCCCAAAACAGAAAATCAAGTGAGGAAATCACAAAATAAATTCTATGGGGGCATTTGTGAGCACGCAACAAAGGAATGAATAACATAAACAATTCAGAGACAGTCCAGTTTCCTACATACATACAGCATGTGTTTCCTTCATTGTAAATTTTATAGAAGGCTTTTATTTTTTTGCGGCTCGAGACATATTTGTTTTTTTTAGTCCTATATGGCTCTTTCATATCTAACATTTTGGGTTGCCGACCCCTGGGCTATAGCTTCCGCGCTATCTGTAGTAGAGCACAAACCATTTCCAAGGCGGAACAACAAAAAATGGCAAGTAATGGTATGGTGTCTGGCCAGCTGGATGAAAGACAAGGAGGCATGTCCGCCATCTACTCAGAAATCTCAGTTTCCGCAGCGATAAACAAGCTGTGTGGAAATGAGAGATATTCCTCTTGGCTTGGTAGCAAGTGTGATACTCATGTAAGATACTCTTGTATGCCTTTTTGGATCAAAGTGTATCCTGATTTTAAACAATATGACCCTCACAGCAAGCCCCAGAGAGATGCTGGATGCACGAAGGACAACGAACATTGAGTTAAGAACGTTTAAGAAACGCCCCGTGCGTGGCAGAAATCCGCATGACTAATTGTTTGCTTGTGGCCAAACGAATCAAAGTTTCCTCAAATTGTCAAGAGCCCCAACCTCTTGCATGGTGGCCATTAATGACGCAGCCCCTCTTTTCCCTCCCCTGCTGCTCTTCTATTGCTTCCCTCCACCTTTGGCCGCCTGCCCTCGAGAATGCACTATTGTATGCAGGCCTTATTCAATTCCCGGGCTGCGATCAGCAAGGAATGACTTGCTTAGGCCACAGTTTGTCCAATGAAGCCGCGAGCCAGTTAATGGGGCGGCATCTGTTCTCCGAAGGTAATTACCAAGATAATATATGGCCTGTTGTCTGGTCATGAGAAGGGCTTGAACTGGCATACCAGTGCGCTGTCTCCAGAAGGTCAACAAGTTGCAGCAGAAGCCTCACTTACTGTCAGTGTGTCCGATGAGCCTTGCAGGCTGTTGTCGTTGTCATCAGAGACCCGTAATACAGTGAGTAGGCACAGATTTTATGAGCTCATGTTCTTGGATTGTCACTGTAGGTTATTTAATTCTGGCCATATGCTGCCCATGTCCACTAAAATCGGAATCTGTTGTGTGAGAAAGAATGGGGACTAAATTCATCTTTTTTATTTAGGGGGAATCCCCATCCCACTTTGTTGACAATTGTGAGAGCACATTTATTGTTTCATTGAGCACAAACAACACCCTCGTTGTCAAACATGTGAATCTCTGCACTGAACAATTGTGTTTGCCTGACCATGTCATCCGTTTACGCAGGAGTGATGACGGTGTTTTCTGTTTCAAATAGTCCAAAATGTGATCGATTTTTTTTTGTCTGATTTGAGTTGAAATGCCATTATTTACCTCGTCAGCAAGGAAGGTGCTTGAGGTAAAAATTGCATCACCTTCACCAAGAGGCTGAGGGAAAACTCTTGCGTTGTGTGCAGTGTGAAATAACAAGCGACACACAACAGGAGGTTGATATGCAAAGCGGACCAGGAGGCGGTTCTGCGGACCTCTACAACAGCATCTATTTTTCCCCATTTTTTTTTTTTTTTTTTCGGTGACGGAGCGAAATTGTTAATTTACCTACAAAAGGCCAGCCGCGGATCATGAAAATTGCCGTTGTCATGGCAAAGACGCCCACCAGCGCTCTCCTCTCAGGCTTTAGCATGCAACAGAACAACCAGGACATGCCCAAGTAGATGTCGGTTCCCTTGTTGGCACTCCATAGGTGGTTCTCTTGCATCTGAGGTGGGCTAAAAATATCTGCCCAGGTGGAAAGAACATGAGCATGTGACGGAGGGGAGGGGTGGGACGCTTTGTCCTCTGTCTTTATCAGAACGCTCTAATTACTTCAAGTCGACATGCAGTCATGCAGCCTGGGCAGGGACTAAACAGAAAAAGGACCGAGCCATGCTCAGGAAATTATAGCAGGGGGGAGATCAGGGTGAGGTAAGACTTGGCTGCTGTATGGTGCAGGGTAGAGGGGCGGGGGTTGTGTTTCACGTCCTCACGGTATGTTTTCTTCAGTATTGGATTTGCTTGAAAAGAGTATTCGTCCAGTTTTAGTAACCGGACTGGTGGCTTCTCATTACTTTTAGACAAGTGACAAAAGAGCAGCCATCAATTCATTTGGTTGGACGTAAGCTGTGACGAGATGCAGCCGACATTAAACGGCAACGTTGAGCTGACAACTGAAGCCATTTAGCCATCCTTCATAATCTGAGGGATGGGTCAAGGCAAAGCCCTGATGGTTCTGCGAGCAGACCCCGACAAGAATATATATAGTATTTTCCACACTAAAAGGCGCACTGGATTATGAGGCGCACCTTCAGTGAATGGCCTGTTTTGTAATTTTTTTTCATACATTGGTCGCACGGCATTATAAGACGCGATCTTCAATGCATCCACTAGATGGAGCTACGCTCAAGGAAAAGCTAACAGAACGATCAGATGTCAGTAAAACTTATTTAATAAAGCAGCGACACTTAACCAACAGCAAGTTATATAACATTGACTCGTTAACGTTGAACTCTCTTGCCGCTGCTCTTATTTCCGTGTTCAACTGCATAACCGATCGCCTTAAGTTAGAACTCTGCGTTGTCAGCATGTCTTGAGCAAGGAGCCATTTTGGGGTCGAAATATTACCGTAATGAGCATACACAAGGCGCATCACATTTTAAGGCGCTGTGAAAATGGAAGGCCTTTTGGTGCGGAAAATACGGTACTTCCTTTTCCCCTGAATTGATGGTCTCCAGCCATTTAATAGCACGCATGTATTTAGAACATTGCAACAGCTGATTAATTTGAATCATTACAGCCAAATTTGATCTAAAGCACTCAGTTCAAAAGTTTGTCACGCAACTCTTTATCTTTTGATGAAACGTTTTGGTAAAAAAAAGAAAAACTAAAAAAAAACAAGCGCTTCATTTCATGTGGGTAGATCGTTTTGTGCCCCGTTCTCTGGATAAGTTCAATGTGTTCCCCTTTGTGTCGTTGCTTTGCTGTTAAATAGAAAACACATGAAGAGCAACATCCTCCGTGACAGACTCTGCCCCCTGTGGTCTAGATTGAGGAATTGACAGTGTGATCAACGATGACATTGAGCAATCTTGGGAAAAGTGCAACCAGTCGGGGCTTTGTGTCGTGTGAAGAAGTATGATCTTCAAAACCGCTCATTCAACTTTGCTTAAGCGGACTACCACATGTTCCAACTGCAAACTTCCGTGAGGAAGCCAGGGATTGTAGTCAAGGTTTTGGATTGAGTCTCAACAAAGCCCCCAGCCCTACCCCAACCCCTTGCACCCGCACTGTTGCTGAAAAATGCAGAGAACAGAAGAAAAAGGGAAATCAAACGTGCTGTAAGTCAGGTTTGATTGAGGCAGACAAAACTGAAGGGAGCTGTAGAGATGCCATTGCATGTGGCTGACGACATGGGCAGGCAGGGTGGGTGCGTGTTTGCGGGGGTGGGGGTTTGGTGGAGGGAGGTGGGGGGATCTTGGTTCTCTTAGTTTAGTCTAATTGCGAGCAGATGTGACTCAGCCCAGTCGGTGACTCTTTTCTGGCTTTTTCTTTAGTCTGTCTCACTTTCTTTGTCTTCGTTTCCCCACCGTCTTTATGTTCTGAGGTCTTGGACAAGAAGGCCCGGTGGGCGGAAAACAAGAGGCTGCAGACTGGAGTGACATCATCTCATTTGTCGATGCATTCCTTTTACGTTGAATAAGAAGAAGGGCGAACGCTAACAGGCAGAGATGGCTGCATACCGCTCATTACTCAGGATGCTTTTGTTTCTGCGGGGTTAATATCAGCCCGCGCCTGCTCCCTAAGCAAACACCCCGAGACCACCCCAACTGTTTATCTTGACTGTTTTTCTTAGTAGTCATTAATTCAAGGACATACCCACACCACTTGCAGTATCCGTCACATATGGCAAACTCTGAGTTTGAAAGAAGGGGAAGATTCTGGCATTTTGTGGTTCGCCTGTTTCTGTCCTCACCAAGCTGTCAACCGCAACAAGGAATGACGCTCAAGTCTCATTTGAGATGTATAAAATTAATTAGGCTCGGAAAGGAGGCAACATCCAGGGGTACTTTAATTATTGAGGGAAAATCCTCCAGTTTTAATGACTGCAGTCCGTCAGTAACGGATGAAAAGTCGTTCGCTTATGATGCTTCTCCCTCGTGCGTTGGGATTTAGGCGTAGGAGCGCATATATTTTTCAGCGGGAAACTAGTTCATACTTAGCGAGTGTCTTTCATTTGTCTTGGGTTGTCCTTCGGGAAGGCGCTGTGAAATGGAACGTCTGCTCACTGAACCAATGTCCAAAAGCCGGAGAGACAAAGGGAAAAGGCAGGAAACGCAGGAGAGGGGGAGATCAGGGGCAACGCTCTGACCCAGATACCGGCGAGATTTTGGCTCAAGACGAACCCGGCCAGACCCCGACTGAGGCACAACATTGCTCCGGAATGTACTTTCCTTCCCTCACATTCTTGGTCCTGACGATTTTACGAAGCACTTCATCAAAGACTTGAGCACATTTTGAAGTTGTGAAATTCTCGCGCCGTGAGTCATCTCGGGCGTCCAAATATCTGTCTGCGGTTGTCGGAATCGCTCGTTCATTTGCATTCGGAAGAGACGCTTGATTAGGTTTTGACCCAATTTTGACACATTCAAACACAGATAATTTATACCGGCGATGTTGCGAGCATATTGGAGCCCTAAAATCAAAGGTGATCTCTCTGAACAACAGTTCAAACTCCGTAGTTTTGTGCGACTTGAGTCATATTTCCACAAACATCGAGACCCTAATTGTATGAGATCAAGGGCTTTCGATGTCCATCATCGGTGGTAACTAGAAATTGTTCACACGCAAACAGTCGGAAATGATCGAAGGCGTCGTTACGTCATCAAAACAGCATGTTTCAGATCATACCCGAAGAAGTCGGTCTTGTTTTTCTCCCATGAATCCAGAAACTTAGCCCACTTCTGTGCAGGTTTGAGAGTTTGCGGTTCTACCGAAAAATCGTTGCACATGCTAATTTTTCTTTTGTGCAGAGTCAACTATCGAAGCACAATAATATTGACGGCTCAGGGTAAAACGTGAAGACGAAAAACGCTCTGTTGCACAGTGCCTCTCTGTACCACTCAATAGCCACTTAAGCTCCGCCCTCAAGAAAATGCATTTACTAGGGATAAGAAGAATAATCCTCGCTAGGGCAACTCATAACGGCCTTCTTCTGCTCAAATCAAGACTGCTATGGAGGCAGAAATCCCAAACATTCAAAGATGAAAATATATACATCAAAACATTTACGTGATGACATGCAAAGACATATTTTTCTATTGTACACGACAATTTCATGCTCTTGTGGTTTATTTGGCATTCAAGATCGAGTTATTCCTCATACAAGCCATCAGTCTATTTCCTGCACACTAACAAGAAGCAGGGCACTCATGGGAATTGATTCCAATCGGCTGCAGAGTGACGTCGGCGCTAGAGAGCTATTGATTGACCTTCGAACTCGTCGGAGCAGAGCAAAGATATGCGCACACCTATGCGCATATACATTGAGGCACATACAAGCACAAAAATGTCGCTTGAATGCCATTTTTGAGCGACCCCGCTGCTATGGTAATAATTCCTCATCAGCAAAGGGAAGCAAGAAAGCGTTTAAAAATATATTTGATGTCAGTGGCAGCATAGAAGCAATTCAACTCTATCGGCGTTATCATCACCATCTCCTCCTCATCTCAAAACCCCCTCCACCCCGCTCACCCTCCTCTACTCCCACTTTCTTTTTACATTCCTTCCATTAAACAGAACAAGCTGGTCTTGGTCCAATGGCGCTCGGCACTAAAAGGATAACATAGTGGGAATAAAACAAGGTGACAGGGCAGATCTGGGCAGAAGTGCACTAGACTTGAGCGTGGAGACGCCATGCTGAGATAAATGGCTGTAATCCTTTAGCGTGGCAATCCTTACAGGAGAGCCACAGCAGAGAATACCCAATTCAGCTGTTTCTTAAATCCTGGGAGAACAATAAAATGTGCACCCATGCCGAAGCTGCTTTGGACCACACCTCTCACCTTGACACTCACATGCTGACTCGGCGATCGCACAGGCAAACCCCGCCAGGCCCCGCCTCTTCATATAAATAGCCTACATACAGTATTTTCCATTTTTTATTTGCCATTTATTTAAGATAAGACAAGAAAACCTTGATTAGTCTCACAATGGAGAAATTCCCAATTCACAGCAGCAAAGTTATGAAAAGAAGAAGTAGAAGAACAAAATATAGGAGCTGATGTAAAGGCAGCCACTCTCGCGGAGCCATCTTGAAGTCCAAATAACAAAATAATACAACACAACACATAAGAAATACACATATTGATTGAGCAATTTATTTATTTATTTAATTTTATTCAACAACATTTACATTGCATTTTAAAAGTATGTTTTAATGAAATATTTAACACGTGCAGCAAGGCTTAACGATTGCAAAATGAAATGCTGTGTCTACTTACTTTCAACCTAAATCCTCACCTTAAACGGGGGTTCACTATATACTCAAATAGTAATAAGTGTTTAACAGATGCAATATTCAGACACGCTACCTGGAAGTGTTGACACATTGTGCTGTGACATGGGGGTCATTGATAACATCGGTACAACCACACTCTGCTGTGATCTCATTATAAGGCTCTCTCTGGTTGATTGGCACTTGCGGCCTCACCGGTACCACCTCTCACCATAGCAACAACCCAATGGAATCGTCTGGTGCCGGCGGGAAAAAAAAAAGTCCTGTGTGCTTCTGCGTTCATTAGTTAAATGTCAAGGTTGTCTGCTGGTTGCACATGGATGGACAGAATACCACCGGCGTCATCTGCAGAGCTCATACAGAACTCACTGCGGCGGATTCGGTGCAAGTAAACGGATTGCAATCTTCAAGCCACAAGGATCACTTTGAAGATTTTGCCTCCAACATTGGATTATTGTGTGTGCGACTTTTAAATCATGCAAAGAAGTGGACCACCATTTCCCTCAAGCTCCTCTCACCACTTGGAGCTTAAAGTCTGCTCCACTTTAGCATGTGACCCCACCCCCGTCCCCACCCGTTATCCATCTTGTTACATTCAATTATTGGTGAGCTTATGTGAGTCTCCAAGAATCCAGCCCTTGTTTGAGTCCGCATACCAGACCCTGAATGTGGACCGCAAGCTCACGTATGCTCGAGCACAGGAAGGGCCAACTTTTTCTCTGCCTTACTCTCGTTACAGGAAACAGCGCCTTGAGAGGGGGAGGAAGGGGGGAAAAAGATTGCATGGGAACAAGCGCAAAGAAAAGCACACGCGCGCACGCACACACACACACACACACACACACACACACACACACACACACACACACACACACACACACACACACACACACACACACACACACACTAGATTCCAGATGTGGAGACACCCTATAACACACATAAACTTCAGTGCGCTGACACACATACACACAAAGGCACGCAAATGGAGAATAGAGAAGGTAATGACGGTCATAAAGCGAGTGTGAGTGTTTGCTGCTTGAGATTGGTGGTTTTTTGAGGGGGCTGGCGGGAGGGGGTGGGGGGATGACACACCAGACGTGCCGACAACAAAAGATGAAAGAAAGAAAACACGTCATGGCGAAACAAACAAACTGGAAAATATGGTCCTCTCATCCTTTTGACTTGTCAACACGCAGTTCCATTTGAGGTTTGGGCTAATCGGTTGAGGCTGAGTCTGAATCATAACCCAGTGAGTTCAAGCAGCTGCTGTCATGTCATGTGATGTATTGCCACCTAGTGGAGAAACTCCGCCTAACTGCGCGGAGCTCCATAGTTGCCTGGAACACAGATTCGTCATTTACTTTTCTCGTCAGATTTGGGGTCAAGGGGGATAAAAGAAATTGTACAGTTAGAGTTGAACAATATGACCGAATATACAGTTTCAGATAATGATATATAATTCCAAGTGATAATGATCCATGGTGTATTATGTGGTCTATACATAGCATTTGCACATTTGTGCGACACTTTCATTTGTTAATACAGAAGTTAGATTTCACATGCCGACATGATTTAATGTCTGGAATTTAGTATGGTACAGTTGACTCTAATTTGAGTTTTCAGGCAGTTTAATAGGTGTAGTTTGACAAATGTTACTGCTCAATGTCACTAAAACATCGCTATACTAATGTGGTACTTGGGTCACGCTATCTCGAAGTAACACATTTATAACTCGCATACCAGTATAAAAAAAATGTTAACCACCGTTAATATTTAGATGTAGAAAGCACGTGTGCCAAGTGGGGAAACTTCAATGGCAGAGCTGTAATGCAAGGGGGTATGCGTTGCAGTTTGCAAGTGAACATTGTAAAATGTAAACACGGCAAAACTCGCCTTAACTTAACATTCGAGTGAGTCCCCTTTCTTCATGTAACTTCCAGAGTATATTCTGCTTCATTCTTGTCTTATCTAATAGACAAAGTCGTTAATGTGAAGATACTCGATTCCATGCGTTCCATAATGCACTTCCCATTTGTGTCTCTTGAGAGCAAAAAAAAAAAAAAATCTTGTATCATTCAGTGTAACTGTCACTCCAGTCTTAGAGGCATTCAACTGCAAAAAGCTTCCACAGCATTTTGTTTAAACTC
This sequence comes from Hippocampus mohnikei, assembly GCA_026261675.1. NCBI lineage: Eukaryota > Metazoa > Chordata > Actinopteri > Syngnathiformes > Syngnathidae > Hippocampus > Hippocampus mohnikei. Next base: position 10,603,740 of record JAKGUB010000106.1, read on the forward strand.
TCATCTCAACAACTATAGCTGTGATTATGACGATGTTGCCAGCCTCGAAGGCGCAGCCGTTTCATGTCACATCTCTTATCGCGAATCCAACTATGTGTGAAACTAAATGTTGTCTTCTTATTTCAGGAGCTGCAGAGCAAGAGCAAAGTATGTGCCAATGTCTTCTGCGGGGCAGGGCGTGAGTGTGCTGTCAGTGAGAAAGGGGAGCCCAGCTGCCTGTGCATCGAAGTGAGTGAGGGAGTGATGGGGTAAGAAAGACATTTCCAATTCATGTCCCTGGTTTCTTTTCTCCCTCCAGAGCTGTAAGCCCCACAAGAGGTCAGTATGTGGCAGCAATGGGAAGACCTACCGGAACCATTGTGAGCTGCACAGGGATGCTTGTCTGAGCGGACTGAAGATCCAAGTGGCCTACGATGGACACTGCCAGGGTACGTTTTAGATGCTTGCAATTCATTTCAAGTGAAAAATTTAGTTTAAAACTAAACAAAACTTGACTTGGCAGAAAAGGCTGCAAAATGAGCAACAAATGAGTCAGACTTGATGAAATTAGTTCATCGTGTGACTCCCCAGAACATAAATATGGACACAATATTGTGAGATGATCACATGCCAGAGTCAACTGGAAAGCTAAACACTCCATAGCTACATAATCTAAGATCATACTGTGTTTTATGATGGATTTATTCAGCAATGGGGACCATTGACATTCTTTGTTTGCGTATGCTGTTATAATGTAAAGGGAGTTAAAATAAGCTTTTTGGAAAAAGTGAGGTGTCATTCCAGAGAGGTGTCACATCGCTCTGCGATCCCAATAGTCGCCATGTGAGGCTGCCGTCACTCGGCGAGTCTTGCTTGGTGTTTCAATCTGTTATCAGATTGTAATATTAGCAAATCATCATCAGTGAACGATTAACTTGCTATTTTTACACTCCTGAACGCCTGAACGTTGACCGAGCGGAATTTGTTCATAGAGGTCTGTTATGTCACCTGCTCTGCTTTTCAGACCTTTGGCCAAGAAATCTATGTCAGCATTAAATAATAACTGGGCTTGGGATTGTAATTCTGTCATTTCTTGTTTTTTTTTCCAATACCATTTAGAGAAAAAGAGTGAGCAGGCAGCTGCCAGCCCAGGTGGGTGCTAAATACATTTTTACACTTTTGGTGTGGTTGTCTCTGTTTTTAGTGTTTAGTGCACAAGCATGGTCTAGTATCAGACAAACAAACACACGCACACACAAAAACTTAACACAATACAAGTAATGTAGACTGTACACAATGAATTATTCATGAGTGTTGACCGATAGAATGCTCCCCATCCCGCAGTGGTATGCTACGCTGCGGACCGCAACGAGCTGAGGAGCCGTGTGATCCAGTGGCTGCAGACCGAGGTTGTCCCAGATGGCTGGTTTGTCAAGGGCTCCAACTTCTCTGACATTCTGCTCAAGTACTTCAAGGTGGGCCAACCGCTTTGAACCCATTGTCCTCATCCTTGCCTCTCTTTGTTGAAGTGGGGTATAGTACCTGCATACTGATTATTTCAAAGGGGAGAAACACCACACTTAACCAAGAATAGATCCGCAAGAGTGCTTACTGCTCTAATAGTCAGGCAATGTCACCTGGATTTTGTGGAATTTGTTGTTGTTTTATTGTGTCTTAAAACTACTGAGGCAAAATGAGAGTGCACTACTCATCTGGTCCTCGGCTTATGAGAGAGATTTGGCGTGATGTACCGTATTTTACGGACTATAAGTCGCTCCGGAGTATAGGTCGCGGCAACCATAAAATGCATAATAAAGAAGAAAAAAACATATATAAGTCGCACTGGAGTATAAGTCGTATTTTGGAGGGAAATTTACGTATCTGATAAAATCCAACACCAAGAACATACATGGCATCTTGAAAGGCAATTTAAAATAAAAATAAAATAGAAAACAACACGCTGAATAAGTTACATGACGCATAAACAACGAACTGAGAACGTGCCTGGTATGTTCAAGTAACATATTAAGAGTTATTCAGATAACTATAGCATAAAGAACATGCTAACAAGTTCACCAAACCATCAATGTCACTCCAAATCACTAAATCCAATGAAATCTTCATCCTCTGTATCACTTCAAAACAAATACACCAACTCCGTAGGTAGAAGATGCAGCGCTTCCTCTCCTACGTCGCTTACGTCAGACTCATCGTGGTTTTATCAATACAGAACTAGAGCGGCCTCTTGTGGTTTAATGTGAAAATAACATGTGAAATGATATAATAATGTTTTAATAATTTCACCCATAAATCGCTCCAGAGTATAAGTCGCATCCCCAGCCAAACTATGAAAAAAAACTGCGATTTATAGTCCGGAAAATACGATAATCTGAATTTGTACAAATATGCCAGACATAGATCACTAACCTCCGGTAATGCATTTGGAAAGTCTTAATTACAGTGTTTCTTAATGAAAAGCACCAGAATGAAATCCAAAGTGCGGTAACTGAGCATGTGAACAATTTTGTAGCATGCCGTTTGTAACCTCAAAATGAACAACACCGGTCCTGCTGTTATAAATATGGATGCCAACGTTCTATTGTGTCTGGTGTAAAACATCTGTGAAGCTGTTCTTATGTTCTACCCCCCCAGTCGTATGACAGCGGCGATTCCACGCTGGATTCCTCTGAGTTGCTCAAGTTCATCCAACACAATGAGTCTGTGGCGACTGAGATGCAGTCCTACGCCGACCTGGAGAGCAACAAGCTGCTTCGGTTGGTGTCTGCTTGCACGATAGTGGTTGAAAGATAAGACTTATTTTAGATATCGTTTTTTTGTTTGTTTTTTTGACTTGTCAGTATTTGACCTCTGTGCAAGCTTTGAAAGTAAAGCTTGCACATACATGCATATCTCTACTATGTGCTCTGGAGCTATTTTAGATGTGTAACTGAAGTCTGTCCATTCCAGACTATACTTGTCAAGCCCTCCTTATGGAAGCTTGCGAAGTCGGGTTGCTACTAATAGTGAGTTTGCATGTGTGTGTTATGCTATCCAGGAGTCTCTGTGTTGATGCACTCATTGAGCTGTCTGATGAGAATGCCGACTGGAAGTTGAGCTTTGATGAGTTCCTCAACTGCCTGAAACCCGGGTTCAACCCGCCTGAGAAGAGTGAGCTGACACCACCCTTCCGTCAATGTTTATGTTTGTTTGTTTGTGTAGCTCTATCGACCGTTCGCAAGACACAGAAAGGCACACAAATAGATGTGACCTATCACACTCGCATTTAACATCAATGGAGAAAATTTGAGTCGTAATGAACCTACCATATGTTTTTGAAATGTAAGTGAAAACCCACAGAAGCACGGGGGGAAGATGCAAACTATGCACAGAAAGAGTTGAGACTCAAACCCAGAACCTCTTGACTGTGAGGCAGACGTGTTACTCACTACCCTCCTGTGCAGCACCTAAAACGTTTTTTGACTGTAGGAAAACAAACAACAACAAAAATCCTGGTGTCGTGTCAGACACGGTGGAATGAGTCTTTGCCACAGACAGCATGGGCAGAGCAGATATGGTATCTGTGAAGCTGAAATATGTGGTGGGGTTGATAGAGACCTCGCTGATGTAATTCAGTATTATGTTGCTGCTGATGGTGGCTTTAGTGTACTATGCTCAGCGTCAATATGTGGGCTAAAGTTCAGAGCGCTGAACTCTGTGTCTTCGGCCTACAAGGTCCTGTGTGGTTATTGGGAAACACTAGGATTACCCCAAACACATCAAAAAGTGTTTTCTTTTCACACACAGTGAGGCAATAAGAAAACACACATTCCAATGTACTTTTTTTCCCCCCTCGTATTGGGGCCAGCGGGTGTTTACTTACTCAACTAGAAAAGGGGCAAGCAAGGTCCTTATTTGACAGCACTAGGTAGCTCCTTCAGCCAGAGACTGTTACACCCGCGCTGCAAGAAGGAGAGATACCACCGCTCGTATAGGCTGCTGAATAAAAAATAAAATGATGTGAAAAACAATTGTAAATAGCACAGCCACCTTATCTATATCTATATTTATATTGCACTTAATTGAACGGCGTACATTGAAACTATAACCTTTATTTTGTGAATGCAAACACTTTGTTTTTCTTAGCAGGCTGCGGAGGCAGACCAAAGTACAGTAGAACGGTTAGCATTCGCATGGGCTCTGCGGTAAACTCTAACCGCAGTTGAAAATCAGTTCCAGGAGATAGGACAAAGCACCCATGAGGGGTAATGTGTTGTGGAGGCCTTTACTTGTTTAACTATCTCAGTTTAGAGTCACAGTTACTTCCTGTTTAGAAGGGAATTAAGTGGCGTCTATTTGAGCAAAGGTCCTTATTTGTTAGTCTAGTTTAATAAAGACCTGTTAAAGTAGAGACCACTATCGGCGGTATTACAGTGGCCTCAGATTAGTTAATGTTCAAGTTCATCGATCCTAAACTTATCCAAACATGGCTTCATGAAGCTTACTTTTTGCTCATGGGTACAGAAAAGGGCCTTTCCGAAACTGTTCCCACTATGTTTTACGCAGAGGTTGGCAATTTACTAAATTGCGCCGGTCTGTCATTTGGCAGCGGCCTGTGTACCCAATTTTAGCTACTGTGGTTTCCGAATAGGGCGAATAGTGCTCGATTGTCTCAGCTGCCAAATTCCCTTCCTTGTATATATCTTTTTTCTTCCAGAATGTGCTTTGGAAGATGAGACTTATGAGGACGGTGCAGAGACGCAGGTGGAGTGTAACCGCTGCGTGTGTGCATGCGGCAACTGGGTCTGCACTGCAATGACCTGCACTGGTAAGCTACAAGAAAATCATTTTGTTATTTCCTCCGTGTCTTTGTACCTGAACACATTTTATTCACTTTGTGTCCAGACAAGGTAGCTGCTGTGGATCAGTCAACAGATGGCGGTGTGGAAATGACAGAGGAAGAGTGGGAGCTCCGTGTGGCAGAGCTGAACAAACACCAGGTTGGCTTTTTTTAATCGGTAAACCAACTAGCCCTAGGATCTGACTTGAGGGTTTCTCCGGATAAGAGGAATGTGTTTTTCTTGACAAAGGAGATTTGACTTAAACTGCCGAGCCTGCAAAACAACATCCTCTTCAAATTTGCAGACCTAAGCTTTTCCGTACAATACTCACATGGCAGGAAACAAAATAAAAATCACCATATTTTGAAGAGGCAAATTGTCTCAAAAGAGCAAGCTTGCTTTAATTAGTGTAGCAGTGAGCAAAAAACATGTTTATATGCATTACCGAATAAACCAAGTCTGCTGGGTATACAGCGGTATATAACAAATGGCTAGATGTGATTCCTTTAGCGTAATGCAATCCATGAGACATAAAAGTGTATATATTTTCATCTCCAAATTCATTCTGAAATTGTTCTTCAATTATATTTTTTATATTGTCGAATGTCCTGTAGATAAGGTAGGTCCTAGCTAGGTTTGCCGTCTTCAAACTGGAATAACTGTAAACATTTTAAAAGATAGAAAATGGGAAAAATTAAGCACTCTGAACTACTTTCAGACACATAATAAATACAACAGAATGGCTGTCACATGATAAATGAGAGTCAGCTGAGCCGTAAATGACCTCATCCAGAACTTTTAATGCTACCGCTTTGGTTTTTATATGGGTGCAACCTGATGAAATTACTTTATACCACAACTACATTGACCCTTCTTTGTCTTTATTTTACCACAGGAAACAGTGGAGAAAATGAAGGCGAGTACAAAGGAAGCCTAAGTGAGGACACAGCCCGAAGAGAGGATGCACACGACCACCCTTCCTCTATACTTGACTTACCTTGAAGCCCGGGTGTTGTTATGACATCTATGTGTTTTCTCTGCAATTTTAATTGTTATTATTATACATTTTTACAGTATCAAAGTGTGTATGTTGATGTTGTTTGATTCGAGGGACAATCTTATGATTCCCTTGCGTTCAGTACTGTCATATTTGATTGTATTAACTACTCTTGTACACTTCTTACGATGTATTTTTGCAGTTCTTAAGGACAACAAAAAAAAGTTATGTTATGCGGATTGAGCAGCGTTGGCTTGATTGGTAGAAGCAAGGTAGTGGGAAGGTTCAACGGCTAGCGATTCATGTATACTCAATCAATGCACTCGGTTATCTTTCTCTTTGCTTTTATGGTCCATCCAAACAACCAATCTGAGGTGTTTAACTTCATATTAGGCATTTTGCGGCAAAAAAACCCCAAAACAAAACATAGTTCTATATCCATAGTTCTATATTTGTTGTGGCCATTTGAGTTGTAGCTCATTACGTTCCCACTCAGATACAATACAGTACACTGTTTGGGCTAAAGTATTCGTTCATCAACTTAATATATTGGTCCATACAATGTACATCTCTGCATCAGAGCGGTAACAGAAGAGCCAACATTTATCCACCATTGTCTTTTACGCACAGCCATTTTTCCCCACCGCCTCTGTTACAGGTCCCGAGTGTTTGCCACATAGACAGAAAAAAAAATGCTGTGTAATAGGCACTGCAGGGTGAGATGCACCCTGGTGAGACTGTATACGAACATAGCATGAGGGTGTCTGAAACCAAAGATGTGCTGAAGATGTTTTGTACACAGATCTCCAGGTAACATTACTCTGGACCCAGCAGCAGCACTATACCTTTCAAAATCAACCTTTGCAAAAGGACTAGCCTCGGTAGTGTAGGTGCGTCACAAAGCGGATTCGTGTGTGTGTGTGTGTGTGTGTGTGTGTGTGTGTGTGTGTGTGTGTGTTAAATGTGCTGTTCCTTTTTGTACTTTTGTGTGTTGATTTGTTAAAACCCTGCGTCTAAATTAGGAAAATAGAAAACATAGTGCCTTAGTCTCACAAACATTATTGGCCTGCACACTTAAAAAAAAAACTTTTACCACGTACTGAGCGTGGTTTTGCTGATTCGTTGGGAAGTGGCTTGTAATTCATGCTGATAAAATCCTTGCGGAGATCTTTGGAGGCCACTAAAAATGACAGCAAGGACTATGTATGGAAGCCAATAAATCTTTGTACACCACGCAAGTTGTCTCTTTCAATGTGTTTCAACTTACATTCGGACTCATGACGGGCGTGGGTGAGCTCGAGCAAATCTCATCTGAATTTGGGCAAGAGGGATGGGAACACACTTATTGATTGCAGCCAATCGCAAGGCACAGTCAGTTGTCAATGAATTTCACATGGGTGTTTTTGTTATGTCGAAGCCAGACTGAAGAAAACCCATGCATGGAAAAAGAAAACATGCAAACTCCACGCAGTACAGCAGAACTGTGAGGCAGCTGTGCCAACCACTAAGGTACCATGCTGTTTGTAAACTTAAACAATTTGAGAGCATCTTAAAAGGAAATTTATGACGCCAATTGGTCTATACATTTATCTCTGGCGTCAGACTGAAACCTCCAATGTTACAATTTGATAAAATTGTGGTGGTGGTGGGGGGGTCACCTTAAAAGTGATGCTTTGGGACGGTTTTTCTTCGAACCACGCTATGCTTAGCCTGCTCGGTGTTGCATAATAATGTAACCGAAAAGTAGTGTTGCATAATGTCACTCGAGCTTGAGTTTCCTCCTCCTCCTGGGCAATCTGCAGTCCTCGGGCCTGACGGCTCTCTCCCGGCTCCCACCCCCGTTACGACTCTCGCTTCGCTGGCGCCTCGCGAGTTTCACACCCAGTACGGGTCCCGGAAGGGCCCTCGCCTAATTATTGTGTGAGGGCTGTGGGGCGGCTACTCCCATTCCCCTGCGTTCCGGCGGGGCAAGCGCTGGGCGCCTCACCTTCCGGTGAGACCCCACGTCCTTCTCCGCCGGCTGGTGGGCATTTAGCCGCATCAAGGGGCCAAGAGCTCCAGCGTCCCCGCCCTTCGCGCCACTCGGAGGCATCCAACTAAGCGAAGCGAGCTGGCGTTTGAAGGCTCAAGGCTGGATCATCATCGTCATCATCATCATCATTCTCGATTGGAGAACCAATAGAGAACACGTTAGTAGGCGGGACTTTTAGTCAGGCTCGACCAATCACAAAAGACGGGAACAACATGGGTGTATTAAAAAAGGGCAACTGCAAATGTGTCCCGCACAGCACATGAAAAGCTCATGTGTAGTTCCATGTGATGTTTGGTTTACGAACCCCGAGACTCGGTTAAATGTTGGGGGGAGCGACGAGTGGTTTAGAGCGTGAAAACCAAGAGGGGTGACGAGTTATTGACGGCCTGCGAAAATTTCCACACCGGACTTCGCTAGGGGTTTGAAGAAGAAAAACTATTGAAGAAAAGACCCAAAATGGAGGTTGACAACGGGGCGGCGGTGGGTAGCGGCGGCGTGCTCGACTTTTCGCGCTTGAACTTGAACACTTTCACCGTGGACAGCGTGAGCGACGAGAATAAAAAAGACGCCAATCAGCTCTTTCTGAACAACAACCGTCTGTGCGCGCTGCCCACGTCGGTCACCTACTTCTCCAACCTCCAGTTGCTGGACATCAGCAACAACAGATTGTCGTCCATCGGCGAGGACTTCACACGGCTAGCTAAACTCAGGACGCTCATAGCCAAAAACAACCACCTGAACGAGTTCTCACTGCCAAAGGGCTTCGGTTCCATGCAGCTGGAGGTGCTGAACTTTAGCGGGAACCGCTTCGAGGAGATCCCGCTGCAGTGCACCAAACTACGGCGTCTGCAGTCGCTGTCACTCGGCGGAAACAGACTGAAAAGTATTCCCGCCGAGATTGAAAACCTAACCAGGTGGGTCACTGCTAGCGTGCTAGTAGGATAGAAACGGCACAACGTTAGACTTGTCCCTCACACGTGCCGAGTATGATGTAGATCGACGTAATGTCGTCGCTGTTGGATGATTTCGGGTTCAGGAAGGTTGAGGCCTGCGCGACTAGAGCGACGTTCGCGGTTCACACGAGTTTACTTCGGGTACGGCTCGGGATTTTCCCCATCACAACCTGCTCCACAAAAGCGGGGCGTATCACCATGGCAACGGGGGTTGTGGAGTTCACCTGCGACGGACCCATCAACCTTTGACCCACCAATCATCTTTGTGTGAGGATGAATGGTCACTTTAAACTGCACGTTGCGTGTGGGTGGGTGATGCCTTCACTGTTTTATTTTTTTGTTTTAATCAAGTGGGTTTTAAAAAAACCTTTTTGTAGCTCTTAATTTAATGTATTTATATAGTGCCTAGTAAGTTCATTACTTAAGTGCAGTCTATGAATTATTATTTATGAAATGCTAAAAGTCGAAGTGACATTGCCACATTTGTTTGTATTGTTGTTAAAATCTGATTTCTGACTTAATGATACTTATTTGGCAGGTGTCGTAGTGAATGCTTAAAAAACTGCAAGGTTTCGACGTTCTTTTTTGTGACATCGGCATGGCAGCCTCAATTTAATCACACTTGTCTTGCAATGTTCAATACTGTATTCCAAACTCTTACCTGTATCTACAATCAGCTGTGTGTTTGTGTAATACAGCTAAATATTTACTTAGTTTTTGGCAAGCAGTATTTCCGGTTTCTTAACGTAGCTTATTCTTGCAGGGGATGGAAAGCATAAATATGTTTGGTTTTTAATGAAAGCATCTGAGTGGACTTCTACTTGTGCCAACGTGTCAACAACAGTTCTTACGAAACAGTTTTTCACTGAGTCACAAAACGAAAACATCTGCATCTTCAAGTGGAAACAGACATTAGATTGAAGTAGGGTACACGCATCCCTGATTTCCTAAATATGAGAAACCCCACACGTGGCAAAGGAAAATAAGCCAATGAGTCATTCCAGAATCGTTGGGACATTTTGCAAAATACAACATCATTTTTAAAGAATCTGGGCAAGCTGTTAGGTTATCTGGGGACAGTTGCAAGCTCTTCAACTTGTCATTTTTTATTGTGGTGAATGACTACAATAAACCTTACTCCAATCCAGGTTCAAGATTTGCGATACAGTGGAACCACCACTCTTTGCGGGGTATTGGGATCGGGCCAGTCTGCTTATAATTGATGTCCATTGAAATGCATTGGGGGGGAATTGTATAATAGTCATTTAATACACACCTCAAATTATTCAAAAAACAATGATGAACATCCAATATGTGTTTTCCACAAAAACTAAACACTGCAGGAGAGAAAAACAAAACAAACAAATATTTTCAAGTGTTGGAGGTTAGTTAATATGTGAATCTGATGGTCCCAAATCACGACAGCAGGGGTCCACAGCTATATCGAATAATAAACACAAGATGTCATACTTCCATTGCAGTGACTTGGTAGATGTGTGAGGCCGAGTCTTCAATTTTTTTAAACATTATTTATTTATTTATAGTCCAGTTTAGTTGCATCGCTCGATATGCGGCAGTCCTAAGGAATGGTCGATGAAAGTGGCGCTTGATTTTTCATGACTTGAGTCAAAATGAAGTGCAAGTTCTCTGCACAGGCGTAACTGGTTCTTTCTTGGCGCTCCAAACAACATGAGACACATGCGGGGAATTTTTGCTAATCTTTCTCTGTAAAACTCTGACATGGAAGCATAAATTCAAAACATTTGGAAAAATGATGAGAGTGTAAATGTAGCCAAACTCTGACATGGAAGCATACATTCAAAACATTTGGAAAAATGATGAGAGTGTAAATGTAGCCAAACTCTGACATGGAAGCATAAATTCAAAACATTTGGAAAAATGATGAGAGTGTAAATGTAGCCAAATGCAGAACCTTTGACACCGTGCCAAGTGGGCACGTCCACGTTTACCTTTCAACTAATACAGTGTATGAATGACGTCATGAGCAGATTAGACTATGCGCGATAGACTCATGAGCAGATTAGACGATGCGCGATAGACAGGTCCATAAAATGTACAATATTTTATTTCTTCTTGCTGTGTTGCTAATCCGCTGGTACGTATATATTTTTTCAAATTCACTGCATGACCAGGAACAATGGTGTGTGAGAGGCTTTCGTCGTCTGGACCAGTGAAGGTTTTATTGTTTTGCCGTTACGCTTCAGTGACCTGGAGCCCGGTGAAAGATCAGACTTCCACGTCTTAACGCCTTTATCACGCGTGATCCATCACGCGGTGCGCGAGACGTTAGTTCAGAAAGTAGCACAGGCTAGTAAAAATATGTTTGCATTTAATTTCTTTATTTATTATTATTTTTTTTGCCCCCGCCATGTGAAAGTTGTGTTGCATAAAAAAGGTGGACTGCAAGTACTGTAGTTGTTCCCCATTTCCACGAGCATCAACATAATGCACCATGAGCTCCCCCTACTGGTTATTTTTTTTTGTCAGGTCAATCTGCTTGGCCGGACATCGTTCAAGTCCAATTTAAAAGTACATTTTAATTGTATACAACAGATCTTTGATACATTTGTAGTTCTTGAAAACCATAATAACTTTAATAACTGGTGCCGAAACCCATTTGACAAATTGCCACATCTGCCTCTCTGCTTATGCTTCTCAGTGTTTATAGATCTAACTCATCTGTTAATAAATGAGAAGGATTTTTCGGGCCACGCTGTATTAAAATAGTCAAATTATGAGGGGGGGGGCTAGAATTTCTCATTTTTAGAGCTGCAAAGGTAATCTTGGAATGAAGTTGTATTTCAGGGAATACACTATATGTTTATATCATCTAGTCTGTTGTCTTTTTTAGGTGAAAAAATGGGCAATCATATCAAGTTGCATTTTTACTTTTCAAAAATGTCAGAAGAAAGGTCTCTTTCCCCAAAAAATTCATAATAAAAGTATGTAGACTTTTTTGAAAGCAGAAGTTGTCACATTATTAGAATTCAGTCATGTTTAAAGTAAAAAGTGGAAAGATTACAAATCTTTTTTGTTTAGAAAATTAATAATGAAAACAGTAATACAAGAATAATTGCTATTTTATTTTTGATAAGACATAGTGGTAGGTGTAATGTGACAGTTGTGTTCATTAATACTTAATATGAAGACATTTTGAAATTGGTAAATGAGATAAAACAACATCATTAAAAATCATGAAAAGAAAAGTTCTCACACACACATGTTGGAAAAGTGTTCGCCGCTCATGTGCTTATAAATGCATCATTTCCTGGTAGGTCTCAAATAAGCCCCCCCCCATATTAAGCATTATGTGCATTTTTTTTTTCTTAATGATTCTTGATGTTACATCTTTATGGACCGCTTTTGTCTCTTTGCTTTGGCAGTCTGGAGTTGTTGTATCTTGGTGGAAACTTCATCTCAGCCATTCCTGCCGAGGTTGCCAACCTGCCTTACCTGAGCTACTTGGTGCTGTGTGACAACCGTATCCAAAGCGTCCCACCGCAGCTGACCCGGTAAGTCAAGACCGCCTTGGCGTCATCCCAACAAGGTGCCCTTAGCCTCAGCCTGATCTTATTATGATTTCATTTTTTTATCTGGCTTCAGGCTCCACTCATTGCGCTCACTGAGTCTCCACAACAACTTGCTCACGTATCTGCCTCGGGAGATCCTGAGCCTTGTGCACCTGCAGGAGCTCAGCCTCCGTGGGAACCCGCTGGTGGTGCGCTTCGTCAAGGAGCTGGTGTACGACCCCCCCTCGCTGCTGGAGCTGGCCGGGCGAACCATCAAGAGCAGGAATGTCCCTTACTCGCCGCCAGACTTGCCCTCCCACCTGCTCAAGTACTTGGACCTGGCCAGCAAGTGCCCCAACCCCAAATGTGCAGGTCAGTTATTCCGCACTTCATTTGGGGTTCTTCAGATGCACTTGAAAAGTTTAATTGTTTATTTTTACTTTGCCTTGAGATCGTTTTCATTTTTATTTCTAGGTTTAATTCATGATGGAAAACCAATTTTGAAGTGATTATCTTACTTTATATACTGACATTTGAACTGGGGTGTGTAGACATTTGATATTCACTTTATATTGCTTGTACAGTTATGTTTTCTGCTCAAATGTGGAATTTCTTTTTTTTTTTTTTTTTTTTTAATCAGATGCCATCATGATTTTTTGGTTTCTTCGGCAGGCGTCTACTTTGACTCGTGCGTGCGCCACATCAAGTTTGTGGACTTCTGTGGCAAGTACCGTCTGCCACTCATGCACTACCTGTGCTCGCCCGAGTGCACCACGTCGCCCTGCAGCTCCAACCCGCAGAGCGATGCAGAGTCAGAGGATGAGAACAGCGTCGCTGCCGACCGCCTCCAGAGGGTTCTGCTGGGCTAGGACATTCGCATCTCTTTCCATTGCGCCGCCCAACATGTACGCCATTCCGCACAATTTCTACTTGTACACATCGAGTTTGAATATATAATGAGTTGTTTCAAACAGTTCCCTGGTGTCTTGGGTCAGTGACACTACTTTGACAAAATACCCGAAGGATCAAGAACGACTGCACAGCACACCGGGGCACATTTAATAATACACATAACGAATAGACTTTGGAATCAGAACTGCAAAAAACGTGCTTGTAAAACTGGCGAAGGCGCGGGGAAAACATGTTGCTGCTGAAAAAATTGAAACTTGTTGTGCAATGTCACTCCGCTGCATCCAGACTGCAAATGAATGGCACTTGCTCAAAGCCAACACCCACTATGGTAATTTAGCCCTATTGTCACTTGGAAGTGGCTCAGATTCTTCACCCAGCACAGTTGATCATGTCATTGGCAGATACATTTTGTGGGGTGTTTATTGAAGTTGGCCCCATTGTTGGGTAACATTTTCTGAAATCAGTGGATAAATACCTTCATGTTATAGAATACGAGCACTTCAAAAGTCCATTTCCCGTAATAGGTCCCCTTTAAAACCCGTTGATTGTTCCCTGTAGGTAATAATTTAGATTTTATTTCACCCCCACCAAACACAAAAATGAGGCGCTCCTTTTATTTGACTTTCCCAAAATCAATCCTAGACGTAGCCCAGGCACACTACAGGAGTTCCCTCAAGCATAAAAAAACAAAGCATAAACATTTGTGTTTTGGGTCAGGGATGCTTATATACAATACATGATGATACTAATAGCTTTTCCCTAATGTCTTTTCAATACCGTCCGTGTTGTTTGTGTGCGTCCAGCGATGTATATAAGCAACCTGAAATGTGATGAGATTACTGCAATTTTTTTTCTAGTCTTGATTTTTTACATTTTTTTTTTTAATACAGAAAAGGTCTATGACCGAATAACTGCTTTTCTATCAATCACTTTACAAAAATCAAAAATAATGAACTACCGGTACTTATTAAATTAACCTGCAGCGTACTTTGCTCTTAACCAGAATGTTTCTTATCTATAGGAATATAATAATCAATGGTAATAATAAAAGACATGTGCGGTACAGTGTGTCAGACAATTTATTCAAGTTTAAACTATTGTCGATGTATTATTCTGATTTTTAAAATTCATCAATGTGGGCATTTTTTTTGTGTGTGCAAAGACGATTTTCATGCCTAATTGTGCCGATTTCTTAAAATCACGGCTATAAGGGCCGCAGATGTCGTATAAATGCCCCGCACATGACAAGTGTTGAATGTACAGTGCGAATACTCAATTGAGCCTTTACACATGACAGCCTCTATGAATCCAGACTGGCCTAAAGGAGAACAATCAAGACTTATCAAAGTTACCGTGATAATCCTATGATTATGTATGCGGGCCAACCTTATACAGGAAACCTTTACAGAGCGTTTTCAAAGTGACTGCTCTTCGTCTGTTCTTCAAAAAGTGCTAATGGTTGACGAGTGTCCTGCAAATCAATCTCAAGGACACCCTAATAAAAATTCAATCATGCGGGGGAACAAAACATTTTTAATGTTACGATAAGTTGCATTATGTCAAATTTGAAAGGATTTTTTTTGGGTGGGGGGGCGGGGATAAGTTAAAAACCTTTTTTTTTTAAGAAAATGTCTTCAAACAGTCTCATTTCAAAATAAGTGTAATGTCTATTTGAGGAAAATATTAACTACTATTTATTTCTGAGAAAAGTCTTTTTTTCCCTGATAGGAATGAAGTCCAATAGCTTGTCAATCCTAATGCCCACTTTTTTTTCTCTTCACTGCTCACCATCATTTGCTTGAGTGATTGCAACTTCAGTGTATTATTTCATCATTTTTCTTGGCTGACAGATTTTATAACATTTGTTCCATCGTTTTGGCACTTTTCCAAATGCTACAAACTTGTGTAAATACAACAAAAATTCCTTAAATATTTGACTTATTTCCAGAGGACAGTACCCATTAATGAACACCAGTATTCAATGCAAACGTACATGTTCTGTAGTTAGCGCACATGCTAACTTACACCTGTAGTTCCTTTACGATGTACCTTTACTATACTTTAATGTGACTTTTCCCTTGTCACTAAGACCTTTTTTTTCACTGATTGTCTGTCAAGGCCCTGTCACACCTTGACGATTCAGCCAGCGTATGCCGACGTTCAGATTTTCCCTAAAACGCTGGCATACGCTGAATTATCGATTTTTTTTTTCAATTTTGGGCGTATACATAGCGCATTCATAACGGGCTGGACGTATACATAACGTATCAGTAAATTATATAGAACGTTTCGATAACTTATAGATAACTTATTCCAACGAATGCCTAGCGTGTTGCCGGCGTACACAACTTATGCCCAACGATAGTCTAATTTATGCATAGCGTGCAGCAGCGTATTGCCGACGATCACGTGACGTAGTCTATAAAAAGGCTGGCGCTCGACGTTTCAAGCCCCTGTCACACCTTGACGATTTAGCCAGCGTATGCCGGCGTAGGAAAAATTTGGCAAATACGCTGGCGTACGTCGAATTAAGTTATGGGTAAGTTTTGTATACGTAACAGCACGCTGAAGCACGTTGGTATACGTCGAAGTACGTCGAGGTCGTCGAGAAATTTTAAGCATGCTTAAAATTTATCGTCGTATTTCAGCGTATGGCTATACGTCCCGTATACGCAGCCATAAGTAAAAGGTAAGTTATGCGATCGTTGCACACGTTCAAACACGTTAAGTGTAGGTTACTCATAAGTCCAAATACGTCGAGAATACCTACTAGCTGTTCTCCAACATCCGTGCCTTTCGGAACTTGCGCTTGGACATGCTGACCAGGCTGTCACGCACGTAGTTGGCGAAGGCTGCAGTGGCTGTGATGGGATGAGCCTCTGCGAGACCTTTGATGAGCTCCCCAGACTTTTCTTTGCCATGACGCTGATGTTGTTTGGTTTATTAATGACACAAGTCATAATGGCGTTTGATTGCTGCTTTAATAGCGTGAATAGCAACTCACAGTAACGATGGCAAGCCGCACCTTGCCTCTTGGGTTATACCATTTTAACTAGACCGGGGGGGATAGTCCCCAAACAGATGTTGGTACTGCAATGTCTAGTGCAGTTATGATTTGAAACGTCGAGCGCCAGCCTTTTTATAGAATTAGTCCAGTTATTGTTGGCAACGTCGAGCGCCAGCCTTTTTATAGACTACGTCACGTGATCGTCGGCAATACGCTGCTGCACGCTATGCAGCAGCGTATTGCAGTTCGAAAACACGGATGTTGGAGAACAGCTAGTAGGTATTCTCGACGTATATGGACTTATGAGTAACCTACACTTAACGTGTTTGAGCGTGTGCAACGATCGCATAACTTACCTGTACTTATGGCCTGCATATACGGGACGTATAGCCATGCGCTGACATACGACGAGAAATTTTAAGCATGCTTAAAATTTCTCGACGACTCGACGATTTCGACGTATACCAACGTGCTTCAGCGTGCTGTTACGTATACAAAACTTACCCATAACTTATTCGACGTGACGCCAGCGTATTTGCCAAATTTTTCCTACGTCGGCATACGCTGGCTAAATCGTCAAGGTGTGACAGGGGCCTCACTGCCTCTATAGTAAGATCTCCGTTTTGCACCGTGGTTACCAAAAGTGGCTCCTTGCTCTTTAAAGGGATTTTCCAACCTGAATTGGCTTTCAACTCCTAACTCTCATGTATCGCAATACAGCTCAGTGACAGGAAAGTTGAGGTGCTGCCTGCCAGCAACAATCGAAGCTGGAAAATTGTTATGGTATAAATGTTTCCAGTTAACACGCATCACATGAACACTTCCGAAGGCATACCTGCACATCTGGCCTAAATTCTGTCTTCATTATGACGATAGTGCTCACCCAAAATTGACTCGAACAAACCCTTGGAAACCAAGTGATAGGAAATGTGCAATAAAACCCGTCTCAAGAACCCCTCCTTGAAAAATCTGCCATTTTAGTTTGGAGAATCAGGGGTCCTTTAAAAGGAACTCCTTGGGAATTGAACACATTTCCTGGGCTGGTCAACTTGAAATGATTTATAATCTTCCATGTGACATTTCTTTCCGTAGTACTTTTGTTAGCATCTCGCAAAGATGCTTGATTGATGTCTTCTGATATTTATTTTTCTCTTTTGGGGATGGAAGCTTCAAATGAACTGACATTAGATAAAAAGTGGATTCTAAGCAATGCTTCAGTAAGGCATCACATCATAGCATTGCTGAAAGAACTCTCATGGTGACTTTTGCACAGGACCATGTCAACAACTCACCTTGACGAATTGACTCCTGCTCTGTATGTCAATGAAATATTCAGGCCGTTCGTAACCTGACCGTTGTCATCGCCAGCGGGCGTCGAGCAGCAGCGACATTGTATCTGCGAAACAAATCCATCTTAAACCTGATCCTGAGGGACAGGACACATGATAGCGGCCGACACGCGCCGCATGTAACAGAAACGTTTTTGTTCTTCAACGGGACACGAGCGCGCTGTCATCAGATCGCAAAGTGCTTCCAACGCCTTGACGCTTGCTCATACTTTTGTTGTGTAATCACATTCCACTAGCTTTTTCATGACAATGTTGACTACACCTGCACCATCCAAATTTTGACAAATGACATAAAATGCCTCAATTCCTTAATGTCCAAAAGTCTTTTATCCGGCCGGATCCTCACCAAAAATCCGACAAATCATTTCTAATTTTTCAAATAAATGTCAGAACCTGTAAGAATTTTGTTTGCAGATGCTTAATTGCAAAGTTAGTGAAGCACGATCTAAAACAACAGCAGGTGAGTTGTCACTGTCCAATCGACAGCATGGGTGTCCAATAATAGAAAAAAAATAAAAAAATTAAAACACGGAAGAAAATACTTAGAATCACCCCAAAAAATTAGCTGATAACTGCTTAACCTCTTGGAAATACATTCATCAAATTGGACCATTACTCAGATGGAAACGTGCTTTTCTTTGTGCAGTGAGTACGATATAATAATACCCGCTTTTAATTGAAATTGTCAGACATGTTCTTTTTAATGTGCTTACTGTTTGCAGTGCATCATCACACAGTTCCGAATTTTTCGAATAATTTAAGAGAAATATGACACATGTACTGTACCTCTGGCTGTGGTAATGCGAGTGTATTTGGAAGGTTATTGTGTGTATATTGCTGTGAGCAGTGTTGACACGCCCTCATCAGGAATGACGCTGTCTATGTGTGTGTATGTGTGTGTGTGTGTGTGTGTGTGTGCTCTTGTCTTTTTGTCTTAGTGTGGCCCCCGCCCTTGACATCCCACCTTTATTGTGTGGCCATTGCTACAGCAACCGGTTTGGATGAGATGTTTCCATCTTCATCAATTGTTTGTCAAGCTTGCCATTGTAAATGTTGGTGAGGTTTTTCAGAACACCTTGATGCATCAAAATATTGTCACAGCAGCCTATGCAGACACATGATCTGTGTGTGTATCTCTTTCCATTCAAACAAGCGTATTTATTTGCATGGTAGACTCTCCGACATGTGCCACCCTGTCCCCGAGGACTCTGTCACAACCTGAGTGGGCCACCACAGTTTAAACCCCGTTGGCTGTGACGTGTGGGAGAGAGAGAAAGAGAGAGAGCCTCACACACACACACACACACACACACACACACGCACACACACCCTTCCTGTGACACACACACACACACACACACACACACACCTCCCTCCTCACTAACTCTCAGTGTGCCGAGCTTCTCCTGACAGGAGGTGGTGTGGAAAGTTTGACGCGTGCTTGGAAATGGGATTCTGATCAAGCGTGAGGATCTAACGCGAAGCCATGCTTGCTGTCGCTTCTTCATCCAAGCATACCGGAGTCATGAGCCATGGAAACCGCAACTGGACCAGTTGGGATCACCCTAAGGTTGGTTTGATTCATTTCTACTCCTTTGAGTCTGTTCTGGCTCTTTTGTCAGGTAGGCGAATTGGTGAGTTCATAACTTCCTCTTGTGATGAAAGCATGACAAATATTCACGTAGATGTAATCAGTCTCAATTGCCGACAAACGGAAAAAAAAAACCCTGGGAAAAAATGGACAAAATTAAATACGATACAAGAAAACGATATTTATTTTTTTGTTTCAGTCCCATAGACATTGTCCTGCTCCTTTTGATGTGTGCCTCTTGGCCACTAGGGGGCAGAACAATACAGACATTGAGACCCACACGAACAAGAGTTTCACAACGGACTCAGTAAACCGGAGTAATGGTAATCTTTTTTTTTTTTTTTTGCACCGGGTAAAGAATGTATGCCTGTCAGTATTGTTGTTATATTGTCTGTCTACACATGTTGCGCCACCATTTGTGAAGCGCTAGTTCAACATGACTAACTAATAACTAATGTTTTATGAATATTACTCCAGATCCCACTTCCTATTTGGGTTTGAAGCATGAAAACGCAACAGTCTTCACAACACGACAATGTAACAAAGAACAACAAAGGCACTACTTCTCGCCATGAAGAGATATTATCTGAGTGGAGACTAAGGGCAACGATTAACCGGCATTGCAGCCAAGTGGAGATTGTGGACGATCACACTGCATCCGTATTTTGGTCATTTACTGCTCCTCGTCTTAATTAACCACGAGTGACCCGCAGTGAATTCCATCTGCCATATGCTATCAATATAGAACACTTGGGACTCCTGCCGACCAGGCACCAGAAGTAGTACCTCATAGCATCTCATAGAGCAGGTAAATGAAGGTATGTCTCCCACCGAGCCGACTCATCTAACCAGGTTATATTCTTGACCCTCTCTCCAAAAGGGCGCCATTGCTTCAAAATGTACCACCATGCGCCCAGAGATTATCCCCAATAAATTGCATTCTCACTCAGCTTAGAAAATAAACTCATAAAGGGAGCATTGCACGAGGTGGAATGCCTCAATATTGGCCTCTCAACTCGGATTTACATGAGGCCAGCAGCCGCAGTTCATCTTAATCCTGAAAGTGGGATAACTGCAATACAGTGCAACGGGGTTGGATTTTGTCGCTTCGATTAAAAAGTCAGACAGGAGAGAAGATTAGTCTCAAGAGGGCTACATTCTTTACATTGCGATAATCGATCCGATAAAGGCCTGATTGTTGGAGGTCTCTGAAAGATCATCTTGAGTGATTATCTCGCGGTGTAGGATTTGTTAAGAGTGACTTTTCCTCCATAATCTACTCGTAAAATCAGCTCTGACAATCATAAATGTTAGAACGATTCGATATTTACGATGGGAAAGCTTTATTTGTGTGGCCAACGTTAAGTTGGGCCGAGTCACGGACTTTGCGATTGTGCCGTGAACTTGACGGGCAGCAAATTTGTTAAGAGATCCGCGATTGTCAGTGGGGATATCGTTATCGTCTGTGTGCCTTGCTGTACGTGGTTATTTGGTTAGGACACGACACAATATTAGAGCAGCACGAACAGACTTTTGGTTAAAGTGGCCTACACACATACTACGACGACTATTACCTTTTTTTTTTCAAACGCGAAACCACACGCATAAGGATTCATGTTTACCATTTCCGATTGAAATATGGCGCTTCGCCCATCGCGCACTGGGAGGATAATCTTCCAAAGACACTCCGTTACTCTGGGTTTACTTGCTGTTTAGCATTCAAGGGTTTCAAACAAAACCCCCCTCGCCGATGAATGCCAGGCCATCTTTGCTGACCTTTCCATTGCCACAAAGTGGGGTTCTTGAAAAACGGGGAGGAAATGCCTCTTTTGAGCAGGGGGCTTTCCTGCAGGAAGTAGCGGGGAATGCAAGCTAAACTCGGAAAAGTGACGAAAAGGACAAGAACAGGAACTGCAGACAGTTCCCAGATATGCGGCTGCATTGTTCTCTCAACACCGTTAATTTGGTGGAAGTAGGTCAATGTGGGCGATGCATCAATTTGTAGTTGTTTCTTTAGGGAAAGATGATTCTGCTGCTTTGATTCAAAAAAAGCCTATGACACATAAAATGCAACAAAACCTCGAGCGAGGTTGTTTTAATGGCTCCTTATTCACAGTAGTCATTTTGGCAGAGTAAAACAGTACACAATCGAGCATTCAGCAAACTTTGTGGTATAGAATAAACGTTTATTGGTCCTGCTAATACAGCAAAGCGAAAAGGAAGGATTTTTTTTTTAAGTGTACCTTTTCTTTCTTTGGACCACAACACATGTTCCACTCGTGGTTGAAAGATTTTGATATGGTCCAACGTAACCCAAGTTGGCACATTTTGGCCATAATTCTCAACGGTATGTTTGGCGCAAGCGCAACCACAAAACCTTCAGGCTTCTGTTGGAAATCACGAAAAAAAATGAAAAGCCTACTAGGACAGCTCGATTTCACTTGGGGTGAATCACAGGCACTCGAAATGGCGGCTTGGCGTGTGCTGACTCCCAATTAACCCGAGTGTGAATTTGATTGGTTCATTCTGAACACAGCCGCATCTCCAGTTTTAAAATGGTGCACATACTTATGCAATCCCATCTTTTTCAGTTGTTTATTTTGACTTCCCCTCTTAAAAAACATTTGTTTTGTATTTAATTGTGCAGAATTTCACAACTGACTCGGTAAACTGGAGTCATCGTAAGCATTTTTTTGCACCGGGTAAAGAATGTATGCCTGTCAGTATTGATGTCATATTGTCTGTCTACACATGTTGCGCCACCATTTGTGAAGCGCTGGTTATACGACAACCTAATAACTAATGTTTTATGAATATTACTCCAGATCCCGCTTCCTATAGTATGTTTGAACTGTGCCATACGTAGTCAGCAACACTCTTCACAACACGATGAACTCCCTTTACAATTGTACATCGTAATGGGAAAGGTTTTGAACAGATTTGAACAGAGGTGTGCAGACTTTTTATGTCCACTTTATTTACAAGACCAGGCGATGTGACTAAAAAATGCACTGGAAGTACGTGCGTACATGCACTTAATGGCAAAGACTCTCCGTAATTTCAACTAACGCCCCAGGCTAAACTTAGCTCTTCACAACACCCAACCATTTTCGGAACCGCTTATGTAAAGATGTTACTCAATCCAGATGCAACTACTACTGTCGGGTGCTTCGGTGCCGTCTTGCGGGAGCTTCGAGTGCCCCGTGATGGCTCAGACTTGATAAACTTTAGACAATGAGCAAGACAGGATGCCTGCTGCATCATGTCGCTCAGGTAAACGCCGGTCTGAGCCACATGTGGCTGAGTCACAGTCGGTCGGTTTGTGAGTTTCAGCCACGCGAGCGCAAGTACATGTCAGTGCAGAGAGGGCAGGCGGGTAAAAGTGCCTGCAGGCACTTTGCTCAGTCCATGTCTATGTTTGTCACTCCTACATTTTCTGTTTGTCAGAGGCGCAAATTACAGCTTTGGTGTTGTACGCGCTCAACTCGCGATAAAAATAAAAGCGATATATTTACTAGTGTCGTCTAGCAGCAATAACAGTACACAAAATTTTCGATCCTATATCCAAGCAAGTACTGTATTATGTACAATCACAGGTTGGAGCTGTAATAACAAGAGACAATTGTGCTTTACCCGTGTGCGTGGTTTCTTGAAATGAATGACATCACTTCAGGAAATAATAAATTGTAATAACCAGCCTCAACTCTCGGTGCATTTGCTCAATATCATGAGATCCAATACAATGTTGTATCAAAAATCAACACAAAATTTATAAATGAAAGAAATAGGAAAATAGTAAGAGTAAAAAAAAATAAAAATAAAAATCATAATTATTACTATTAACTCATTCACTCCCAAAGACGTTTTTATATGTCTTTTCAGACTTGGTTTGGAATTGGCTGGTACTGAATGAGTTAATGGAAAACTATCAGGTATGAAACAAATATTGGTACAGCTCTACAACAAATACGGCATTGAATTAACATTGATGTACATCCAGGTACAAAAAGTCAGGGACTAAATTAGTACTGGAAAAGTCAGGTTCATGACTGGTGAGGCCTTGCTCCTCTGTCGGAACCCAAAACAGAAGATTCGGCATTTCAATGTTGACCTTAATTGAAAAGTTTGTTTCCAAAAGCTTTGAATCATGCTTAAAATAATTACACACTGTTCAACAAATGTGATAGCAAGAAAAACAAAATAACATTTAATGTTGCTGATGGAGGTTTTTTTCTGATTCCCGCACACCCACGGTAGAAACTGACAACCTTTCAGGTACAGCAACTAAACTATGGAATTGGTAGAAAACTGCCTTTTCTTTTGGGTACTGTCAATTTATTACTGTATATGTTTTTATGTTCAATAAACAAACAAACAAACAAACAATCCGAAAATCACTAAAATTAGTATCAAACCGACTTCTTTGGAGGTACAACAAAAATACAAGGTTTTACATGCGTAGATCGTTGATTCTGTATTCTTCCGTCCAAAAAAATCTTGAATTTTATTTGGAAACTTTCTTGTACCAAAGAGCCAGCATCAATCTGTCACGTGAGATCATCAAAAACAGCTCTTAGTGACCCAACGATAAATTGTAATAATTGAATATCTCTTTGACAGTTTCTATTACTACCTAATATAACTATATACATTTTCATGACATAATTTATACAGTTCTTGTTTTGATTTTGCAATTGTCGACCTAATTAAGTGTCTTCGTGGTTCCCCGGCATCTGTATGTGAAAAGTTTGTCACAGCACCACACTGTGGATGCTATGTGTACTGCGATTGGAAAGTAAAATCCTTTTTCTGTCTTCCAACCCCCCCCCCCCCCCCACCTTTTCTTGATATATTTAACAGGATAGGCGCGTGAAAGTGGACTGACCGAGGCCAGTCATGGAGGCTGAGTGGAACTGCAGCTCCCACTGTTATTCCGAGCTGTGTCTCAGCCACTCAAGGATCCACAGGCAGGAGAGCATGGAGGTGTTGCAGAGACTGTGCAGTCTCAGTCGGGTAATCATTGCCACATTTAAACATTTATTATGCAGGGCACCCAGGAAGTACTCCCCATGCTTCACTTATCACCCATTTGGAAATGTTAAGGAGAGTTATTCAAAAATGATTGAAAACAAGGATTTATGTTGAACTGAGCGCTTCATTGAAACGAAAGTTGTGCTTTTTTGCCATCTTGCGGCATATTGCTACCAAAAAACTATATGGAAATGTGTTGAGGAGCTTCATTTGGACAAAGTAGTGCTTTACTGCCATTTTGTGGCATTTTAGGAAATTCTACACCTTTTTTAGGTGCGTGTCAATTACTTGCAGATTCTTGCTCGTCACTACAGGTAACACATGCTTTCCGACCTGATGGAGCTTGAAAGGTGACGCAAAGAGGAATGGGTGAAACTAACTTAGATAGTTGTGTCAACCTTGTCATTTCATTTTTTTAAAAAACTGCCAAAGGCACATCAGTAAAGGAGAGTGGCACCTTGACTTACAAAATTTAAGTTAAGTTTAAAGGTATTTTTGCTTTGTTTTGTGAGCCAACATTTGATGGACAAGCAAGCTTCTGATACCTCGCCTCTCGCCTTACATATAGAATTTAAAAAAAAAACATTTGCGGGTAGAAACTTGAGAGCACAAATTGAATGTATTCCATGATAGAATAAGACGAAAACATCAAAATGTGAAGCACTGTGAATATTTTTGGGATGATCATGAGAATGTGTACTTTTTTTTTTCCCAGTTGGTCATGGACATCCCGAGACGCTCGCTCTCCCCGGTGTTGAGCGCCGTGGTATGGACGCTGCTCTCCTGCGGCATCCTGCTGGCCTTCTGCTTCCTGCTCTTCACCCTTCGCTTCAAAAACAACAGGTGGTGAAACGCTAAGTTCAATCGCTTATTCCATCACTCATCATTTGTAAAAAAATGGGCTTCTCTGGATTTGAAATGAGTGGAACATTGAGATATTGTCAGATGCAAAAGTTAAGGCACCAAAATTTCTCAAAAATGTACTTTTTTTGTGTACACAAAATGCACTAAAAATGAGTAGAAACAGTTCTTCGCAAACACAATCATAAACTCTTTATAACTCTTTGACAGTGTCAATCAAAACTGTACATTCTTTTCTTTTTTTCTCCAAGGATAGTGAAGATGTCCAGTCCCAACCTAAATGTCCTGAGTCTCTTCGGAAGTGTCCTCACCTACAGCAGCGGCTTCCTGTTTGCCGTCGATCCGCGACCGCACCCTCAAATGGAAGCGTCGACAGCTGTATTACACGTGAGTACAGTAGCTAATCGAACAATTATTCACAATATTTGATATCTATCTTAAGTTCCTCTCTTTGACATCACTAATGAGACAATTCAGTGCACTGGTAGAATTATTTTGTCGCACTTGTAATGTTTTTTTTTTCATTCTACTGCCATACTCAGGCCTGCTAGTACATTTGGACATTAAAATGGATACAAATGATATATAATGAATGCTCAAACAGATTAGGAATCTTTTTTTTTGTCCTTCTTCAGTGAAGGCTGAAACAGTGGCTAGTTGCAGGGTAAATATTTATACTTTTGTTTTGTCCACCCCGTCAGTAAGATCGCATCTTTTGCTCTTTGCACATATATTGTCTGATTGCAGTTAATTCAGAGAAAATAAAAATTGAGGAACTTGGCCCGTATGTATTTCTAACATTATATACCCTTTACGTAGTACAATAAATATGAAGTTGAGTGGAAAGTATCAGAATTTTGGGAGTGAAATGGGGAAGTCTCAAATGCACCTTATTGCGATATTGACTCCCAAACACTGAAATGGTTCACAATATTTAATAATTGCCATTTTGTCATTGTTCTTCGATTACTAACCGTATTTTCCGCACTACAAGGCGCACCTGAAAGCATTCAATTTTCTCAAAAGCCAACAGCGCGCCCTATAATCCGATGTGCCTTATATATGGATCAGTATTCTGATTTCTTGGATGTAGTATTTGAAATATTCTGTAAAGTGCTTTGTTACAGCTGCAGTGGTTGTGAAAGTTCTATATAAATGAAGCTGTATTGTATTGTATTGCTTAAATATAGCTCCATCCAGTGGATGCATTATGCAACCACAGTCACTATTATAACTTCTATTCATTATATGCGCCTTATACTGCAGTGCGCCCTATATATGAAGACAGTTTAAAAATAGGCCATTCATTGAAGGTGCACCTTATACTCTAAAGCGCGTTATAGTGTGTAAAATACAGTCCATGTTTCCCTCCACAGGCCCGGGTGTGGACCCTCTGTCTTGGCAGCACGATGGTGTTTGGACCCATTTTAGGGAAAACATGGCGCCTGTACAGAGTGTTCACCCAGAGAGTGCCCGACAAGAGAGTGGTAGGTATGACCATGGAGCTGATGTTGTTATTCAAACCTACTAGTTGTTGTTTTTTTTTTTGTTTTTAACGCAGCACAGTGTATTAAGTGTGAGCATATATCTACGTCACAGATCCGAGGTTACAAATATCACAATGCAATCCCTGGACTCAAAAAACTTTAAGGATCTTTCACCACCACCTAGGTCCTAGTTCACTGGTACTCCTTTTACACTCCCACATGTCAGATCATCAGAGACATTCAGCTAATGGCCATGGTGGCTCTCTTGATCCTGGTGGACCTGCTGGTCCTGACTGCCTGGAACCTCTCAGACCCCATTCGCTGTTCTCGATCACTCGGTGCAGTCGTTAAGGTGAGTCTAATGCAGTCGGATTGATGAATATCAAAATTGCTCTAAAAGCCGACGGGCTAAATTTGTTACACTTGTGTGTGGTTTCCCCTCACCAACAGTATGTTTTGCTCCGTTCTAGATGGTGGATCAGAAAATCTCCTATTCTTTGTCTCAGATTAATTCCTGCTCTTCTGCTTACTGGGATCTGTGGGTTATCATTATAGTTGTTAAAAAGGTAGGTTATCTCCCCATTCTCGACAAATATAACCATTCGAGAGCTCATTGGATATAACGTTCAGGTTTGATTTTCTTCCCATAACTACAATAAAATAATGCTACTGTTTTAGAATAAAGTTGGGGGATTATGGGAATAAATTTGTCATTTTATGAGAGTAAAGTTGGAAAAAAATTGTAGTTTTAAAGGGACAAGTAATATTGCTGAATGAATGAAGTCTAATAATCACAAGACTAAAATCATAACATTATGAGAAAAATATTTTAACTCAAATAAAGTTACAGGAAGCAGTTGTAACCATTTCAAAAATTGTTAATTTATGGGGTGATGTCATAATTTCACGAGACAACAGTCCTTATTTTATGTATTGTCATTGATAATAATAATTAATAATTAATAATAAATAATTTTAGGGAAATTAAACAGCAGTTTTACTGGATTATAGTGACAGCGTGACAGTTTTTGACAAAGAAATTATATTAAGAAAATATTTTTGTAAAGTTTCAATATGATGGTATTGTAAAAATATTTTTTTTTTCTGAAATTAGCTGTTTTAAATAAGTCATAATTTCACAAGAATAAGCCATAATTAATCTAACAATAAAACCATAATTTACGAGTATATTATCAAAATTTCTGTCAAGATAGTAACATTTGTGTGAAAATGTCGACGGTCACTCATCAAAACGACGTCTTCCCTTGTAATGTTCCCATTATAGTGTGACCCTAAGAGACTTTTCGAAATGTCCAAAACAATGTATTCACCCTGTCCTTCTTCAGGGGTGTCTCCTGCTCTACGGCACATATCTGGCCGGCCTGACCAGCAACGTCAGCCACCCTCCGGTCAACCAGTCCCCCACCATCCTCACCGCCGTCTCCTTGGTCACCTTCTGTGCCGGCGTGGCCATACCGGTATCTATCTTCATGCCGGCTTGGCCCAACGTGGTCTACAGCATCGTGGCTGGTGCCATTTTCATCTGCACGCTTGCCACCAACTGCATGCTCTTCGTGCCCCAGGTTGGAAACCTCATCGCAAGAGAATGTGGGGGCAATGTATATTAAATTAGAAGAAAACGTTTAATTTTTTTTTTTATTGTTTGTTTTTTTCTTCCTTTGCCATTGCCTATATGAGCAGCTGACCGAGTGGAGGCATTTTGAGGAGGACCACCACAACCTGAGTCAGATGGCCAAGTACTTCAGCAGCCCCAGTAAGAGCCAGCCTACAGTCTACAGCCAGGAAGATATCTACTTCCTCCTCGGGGAGAACAACTCCATGAAAAAGCTTCTCAGCGAGGTACTATGAAGCCACATCTTTTATCCATCCATCGATTTTCCGATCTGCTTATCCTCACAAGGGTCGCGGAGGGTGCGCGAGCCTATTCCAGCTGTCATCGGGCAGTAGGCGGGGGACACCCTGAACTGGTTGCCAGCCAATTGCAGGGCACACAGAGACAAACAACCATCCACGCTCACACTCACACACTGGGAAAATTTGGAGTGTTCAATCAGCCTGCCATGCAAGTTTTTGGAATGTGGGAGGAAACCGGAGTACCCGGAGAAAACCCACGCAGGCACATATCTTTTATTTGAACTACAATTGTATTTTAAGTGGCATGAGGGGGCACGGGGGGGACTCTTCTTGAAAAGGAAGCTTGTTCTGTTTGCCAATTAGCTAAATCAAGTCCATTTGCCCAGCCAGCCATTCATTTTCTATCCTGCTTATCCTGTTCTGGGTCAATTTTATACAAATGGGACTATAAATGATTACTGATGATTTAATAATCCACCCCGTATCTATCTTGAAGTCAGTTATAGACTCCAGCTCACCCACAATCCTGATGAAGTGCTATGGACGCAGGGCGAATCGAGAATTCTTTTGGTCTGAAGCTCTTGAAATGCCGAGGTTTAATTTCATTTTAATTTGCTGTTTTCCAGAAGAATGCTGTGATTGACAGCTTGCAAGAGCAGGTGAGCAACGCCAAAGACAAACTTCTGCGTCTGGTGTCAGCCAGCCAAACGTCCGAGGAGCAGGAGGAGGACAACTTCCAGTCCTCCTCCACTCAGACCACAGAACTTCAGTCTTGTCGACTTTCAGCTTCTCTACCTCATGGCGATGTCAAGTCCAGACTCTCACCCCGCCGTCTGTTTCCCCTCGTCTCGTCGCTGTTCCCTCGTCAACTAGTTGTCCGGGATCTTACGATCATTCCCCTTTGCCATCTTCTGTAACACCCACCGCTGCCCCATCTCCTCTTTCCGGTGGATTGGATGCAGAACCGTGCGAGTCCAGAGTAGAGGAACCACTCCAATCTTCGGGCTTTCATAGGACAGCAGTGGAGAAGGCGAAATTTGTCACGTTCCCACAATCCCCCAGACCTTTGAACCCTTTTGATGTCGAAACGTTTACCAGTGGACCAACATCGCCCTTGGGACCAAACGCCAGACCAGCTGGTTTCGTTAGTAGCGAGAAGTTGCAGGAGATCCTCCAAGAACTGAGTGTGGACACGGTCTTGGCAACTGTTCTAAAATCTGCGAGGGTGCCTTCTCATAGCAGATTTACAGAGGATTCCTCACTTTCACCCATCTCTATGCGGACACCGCGTTCTCCTAACTCTCCTGTAGTCTTTCGCTACCCCAGCATCTCACCCTACGCTATGCGGAAACGTCGACCGCCTTTCCATTCGCCCAGACGTGGTTTGACGCCACCTTGCCTTCACGCAGAGAGGCGGATAAGGGACGCCTGTCAGAATCGAAAGAAGCATCCGGAGGGAATCACCCTGAATGGGGGAGTTTCGGTGGATGGTTCCCTCCTCCAGGTTCCCAACTGCGATTTTGACATGAAAGATGAAAAAGTGGGAAGTACGGCATCAAGGTCTCACGAATGTTCTCCGGAGCACGTCGATACATCTGACATCGAGATGGGTCGCGACAGCCAGGAGCTCAGCAAGGAGCTCGCCCGCAGACACAGCGGGGGCCCCCACGGGTACTGGGATTCAGACTCAAGCAGCTCCACGGAGTACTGTTTCTACCACAGACCCTATTGCGACTCTTGCTTGCAGCGAGGCTCGCTGCTGTCCTCGGACTCCTCAGACTCCTCGGACAGCGAGTACGAAGGTTACCAACTCTGCCGCTCAGCACATCCGGTGGTGTTCAAGGAAGACCTCAAACCAACATTTGTGTAAATACCGTTTGTGGTAACGTTTACACTGAATACACAAGATTGAATAAAAAAACAAAACTCCAGAGCGGTGACGCTCATCTGCATTTAATTGTCATTGAATTCATTTGACTACATTTTGGTGTAATTGTATTTAAAGACACACACTGGCTGTGTCTTTACTCTCCACAACATTTTTTTTTTTACAGAAGAAGCAGCAAGCCACTCTACTTCAATCCTTCAAGTCTATCATCCTTTTGAACCCAGAAACCTGACATCTCCCTCCCTTCTGTGGAAGGTATACTTTCCGGGCTTTTATTTGTTTAAAATGTTTTTGATTATGGCAAACGCAGAACTGTTGGCCTGAAATATATCATTCCATATACGACTCGAGTCCCGATTGAAACGTCCAATACTGCCATCTGGTGTTTCAACGGACATGACAGGCCATGCAGTGTTTGATGAGATTTCGTTTGACTGTTTGACATTGGCCCAAAGTATTCAAATGTGCACGCTTGTGATTTTTGTCTCAATACCTCTCTTTTGCAACACCAGTCCCATTATACCCCAGTAAATGTGTACATAATCTAATTTCATGTATTTTTCCTTATGTGGTGCTAAAGAACACAACAGAGTCCCAATGAATGACCCTCAAACACTCCACTGATCTTACATAAGCCTGCCCTGCATGAAGAGATCAACACAAAATATACAAACTGCCAAAGGGTACAAAACAGACAGTGTTTCTATGCTTCTTTGCTCTGTTTTACTATGATCATTTGGTTTGACAGTGGGGCGGGCGGTTGGATAATATAATGTGAGTTGACAAAAAAATATATATATGTTTTGGCATTCATTTTTGCTTTTTAAATAAGAAAGAAAAGTATGTTTATTTTGGTCTCGCCGCTGCATCTCGCATTATTTTTGCTCGGTTGCTTTATTTCTGGGACACGACTTTTCATTCTGCATATTGAAGCACTGAAGGGCAGACTGGGATGAATTCCCTTTGTAGCGTACAACAGAGGAGTTACAAACCACACAAAAGACTCTCCTCCAGCTTTCGTGTGTAGGAGGGAAGACCAACTAAGATTAGCCTATTACAATTTTTTTATATGAAGGCCACTGACACACTTAAAGCCAAATGGCTGAGTAAATTATGCTGCGATAAAGCAGAACAAAAATTATATTTGTAGACTGATAATTCATTTGCAAATTTTGATCACTATTCTGTTTTAAATATAGATGGAACAGATTACCGGTTTGACAGTGTATCATGGTTTTAAAATGCGAAAATTTCAATACTGCTAATACTCACTGATAATGAGGACTTCTTTGCTTTTTTTAGTCATGAACACTTCTTTTCTGGGGGGACTTCTAAGAGGGGAACAATATGATTGTCTACTTGCAGAGATGAGTAAACTCTTTTTTAAGTTAATTGCTTCCAATTAAGTTACGTATGGAGAATAATAATAATAATAATAATAATAATAATAATAATAATACATCAAACTTAACATGGCACTTTTTGGGGACAACCAGACACTCAAAGTGCTCACAATGAATACATTATTCATGCATTCACGCATCACACTCAGGTGGAACACGAAAACAACATTGTCCCGAAGGAAAGGGCCGTCTTGAACTGACATAGCAACAGTGCTGAAGTCTACTGCGTCCTCGTGACAGCTGGCGGCTGTCAATGACGTCGCTAAAATACCGGATCTTCATTGGTTCATGAAGTCATCCATCACGCCGCGGCTCCTCCCATGATATCTGTGGCGGGTTAAGGGCGGGGGGGGACTCTTGAAGTTCTGTGGGCGGTGCAAAGCAAATTATGCCATGTGGTGTTCTGGAACGGCGTTCTGATTGGTGTATTGAACTCCCGGTTGACGCCCATTACTGGAAAAATAGCCCCCTCTGATTGGTTAAATCCGCTTTCTGTCGCTATTGCGCGTTCACGGCTTCCCGTATTCTCCATTTAGGTTTACGTGAGCAGCGTGGGGATGACACCTTCTTCAACAACTGTACACAAACGGCGTAGCTAACGTGCGTAGTGACAAAGACGGCGAGCCTGAGACCTATGGGGAAGGAATAAAAAAAGAAATCCAGTATCGCCGCTCTCCGTAATCCAACGCTGTTCTAGTTGGAAGTCATACCTGGAATTAACGTCAGTTTGGGTTAAAATTGTGCCTGACGGCGTATCTTGCGAATGCTGAAGAGGTTTCTGGGTTAAGGCAGAGGGCTTGCCACTGGACGTTCTCGGTCGGCTAAAGCGAGGGAGCCGCCATGGCAGTCGGTTCTCCGAGGCTCCACATCGGAATATGAAGAGGAACTGGACGGGCCACAAAACGCCGCATTTAGCTTATATGCTAACGTTAGCATCTTTGTGAAACCCACCCTGGATTCGGAACGATTTTTTGTTGTTAACCCCCGAATGAGGCCCAATTCATGATCCTTTTGTAGGAGACGTTTCTTCCTAAAGGCCCCCCTTGACAGAACAGTTCCAAGGAGGGGGGAGAATGCACATATTTGGACTGAAAGTCTTAGTTTATTAGGCGAGCCTCTCTTGTCTGTTTCCCCCCTTGTGGAGTTCATTCGCTGTCGTCCCGCTGCCTCCTGTTTTTTTTTTTTTGGATGAACATTTTCAGAGATCACATCAGTGCAAGCAAGTCTTCCGAGAACCACCAGCAAGCGCCTTGATCATGTCTGGTCGGCCCAGGACCACATCCTTCGCGGAGAGCTGCAAGCCGGTACCGCAGCCGTCCGCCTTCGGCAGTATGAAAGTCAGCAGTAAGTCGCCTTCTACACACCGCCTGCACCGCGCCGTGCCGGGCCCAGTCGGTGTGGGCTCCACCCAACCAATCGAACCCCCACCCTCCCTACAGCCATAGCCCCCCAACGAACCAGACTGTTAGCCGCCGATTAGCTTAGCTCGGAACCCGCAGAGCTGCTTGCTCACTCGGGCCAGAGCGTGGCAGCTTGGCCCGTCCCAGGCCTTGTGGTGTAAGGCGAGCCTGGGTTCGGTTCCGTGGATTACGGGACTGTGGACCATTTGAAAGATGAGTCATAGCCGGGTTGCCACACAAGCTCTGCACGAGTTAACATGTCAGGCAGGGCCAGTAGCAGGCATGCGATTACGCAACTGTCACGGCGGAAGGTGCGCCCGTAAAATGACTGCACAACTGGAGTAATCCAAGAAAGGAGATTTGATTCCTTTTGTGCCTGTTTTTACTTGAAATCAAGTGATATTTTTTCAGTGCCATAGGGCTGCAATGAGGTTTATGGAAGGTCTAGGCATCCCTGCTGCATTCAGGCTTATCATATTCCCCAGTATATGAAGGGTGGGGATCTTATTGCCTATCAGGGGCCACTTAAGTCATGTCTCCAAAAATATACACCACTTATATATATACATACATAGATAGATAGATAGATACCCTGTATGTATGGCATGAGCACCGTGGCCAGCATTGTTGCCCACTGCCTTAACATTTCTGAGTTGAAAGATTCAAATCTTGGCCATGCTGAGTGGAGTCTGGATGTTTCCTTGTTTTCTGCCGGTCATATGCCTTCCTCCAAAATAAAAAAAAATGTGGTTAATTTAAGACTCTAAATTGTCCATAGGGTTTGACAGTGGATGTTCGCAAACTGTGATTGAGTGGCGACCAGTTCAATATGAAGTGTCTCTTGTGAGCTGGGATCGACTCCAGCTCCCCTGAAACATAATAGAAACTCACATCCCTATTGTAACATAGAAAATCACTTTAATAAGCATTTTTAAGTATGTTTATTGAAAACTTTGTTAAATCGTCATATGTTCTTCAATTGCTCAAGTGGTATATAAAATGGATGGATTTTCTTTCTTTTTATATCCTTTCCTTAAAAAAAATATTTTCATGGTTAATTCACATTTGCTGTCATTCAGTCACTTTGCTGTTATTTAATACCGTTTAGGGGAGCTTCAAGCCGCTCTCTTGCATTCTGGGTCATAATCTAGATGACATAAATCATGTTCTTTATCGGCGCAGGGAACCTTTTTCCTATCAGGAGTGCAAATTCAATCCTGTATCCCAAATTATACACAAGTTTATATATATATATTATATATATATATATATATATATATTAGAGCTGTCAAACGATTAAAATATTTAATCTAATTAAAAACTCAACTGTCATAATAAACTCAAATTAACTAAAAATTAATCATGATTACTCACGCATTTTTTATCATTTCTGAATTTCCTTTTATATTTTTTGTCCTATTTTCTCCCATTTTAATGGTCTCATCAACATGGAATCATGAATCAGTTTTCTATGTGCAAAATGCAAATATTTACTGAAATAATTTCGATTTTCAATTTTACATTAACATTTTTCACTTGGAGCAGTTATTCACACATCATCTCTCACACAATATTACTGTCCATCAACAACAGTGAAAAAAATATGTTGTCACACAACAGCTGCTTGAACAGCTATTTTTATGGAATCAAAACAGCGCAATATAAAGTGCACATCTAAGGTAAACTAGTACTCAGCCTATAATTTTCACGGCCCCTGAATAGGGATTGTCGGTCAGCATGGAAGGATCTCTCGTTCTGTACTTTTTTGATCATTTATTGGAGCACTTTGCAGCAGAAGTAGTAGTAGTAGTAGTTGTAACAGAAGTATCAGAAGCAGGTAATAACCTAAACTACACATAAATGCAGTAAAAAATTAATATATCTATCTTTCTGCATCACAATGTAAATATGTATATAATTGACATTGATACCTTTATTTAACAATACGTTTAATAAATAATTTAATCAACCCTGATTTCACTATTTATCATTATCGTCATCATTATTCATTGTTTTAAACGTAAGAAACCATACAACACAAACATAAAGGCGAATCGAACAAAAGAACTACAAGTCCCAAAACTCAATCCCGGAAGTGGAGCGCCGACATGATTAACCCAACCTGAAACGCAATTTACTTCGTTTAAACGTCAGATTGCAGACGGACAAACATGACAACTATGCAAAAATGAACTAAATAAAGACACCCCTGTTCTAGCAACATTTTAGCTCACGCTGTTTGCTTTGAAATGATCCATAGCTGTCGGTCTGAGACGAGGGGGCGGAGTTACGCACGTCAGCTGTGTGCTTGGCCATTATGTGGTATTTCAGACTCGACGTGCTATGATGATAGCTCAGTTTACGACTGCAAAACATACAGGTAACTTTGGTCTTGTCATTGGAACAATCTGGCAACTTTTTAAAAGTAAACTTTCCATTCATAAACTATTTAAGTATCCGTTTTGGTGTCTCGTGCTGCCGTGGCTGGCAAAACAAACGTCGCGTGGACCTGTGCAGAGCGATTGATGTTTTGTTTCTGGTTTATTTATAGAGCAACGTAACATCCGCTGTGACGTCTGCGCGTTAATCTCGCGAAAATTTTGATCGATAAAATTAATTTAAATTAATGCCAATAAAAATGCGCTAAACTGACAGCTCTAATATATATATATATATATATATATATATATATATATATATATATATATATATATATATATATATATATATATATATATATATATATATATATATCATGAGGATTTGTGAGGGCCAAGTGGCACAGTGACCTGGTGGTTACCTATGAGGATCGGGGTTTGAATCTTGGACCGCTTGAGTGGAGGTGGAATGCTCTCCCTGTACTTGTATCGGTTTTCTGTGGTTATTGAGGCTTCATCATGTATTCTAAAAGCATGCAATGGCTTCATGTTGTTTCCTCATTCTCAGTCCCAACTGAAGCTTACTGAAAAATTAAACATAAAAATAATGACATGTTGGGTATTTAACTGGACACCACATTTATTTGTGGGCCAAACATTTGCCAACTTAATGCTTAATGCACAATGCAAAATACCATCGACGAGCTAGCGGAACTAGTGTCAAAGTTGTCCCTAACATTTCAAGCAACATATATTTTAACAGAAAACTTTGTAGTAAGACACATAGACAGACAGCTTAACAATACAGTACTTGTATATTATTCTATGAAAAACAAATATTTTGCAGCAGAGTCACTTAGTTGTGAAGCTTTTCTTTATCATGCATGTCTGTATTATACTGCCCACTGGTGACCAAGCATGCTCGCCAGGATGAGCCACAGATGTATGCATGAAATTGTGATACAGTTTAATTCTTTGCAACATGTTTAGTTATGTTGTTAATAATAAAACAATTAATGAAGTGGAGTACTGAAGAGTGCTGTTTGACTCATTAAAAATGTGTTACAGTTTATTTTCTTGGTGTTTTATGCAAGGTCTGGAACACATTCATGGCAATTCTGTTCATTTCAGTTGGAAAATAGTGGATTGAAGATGAGCATTTTGAATTACGAGTGTGGTCACGGAACAAAACATTAAACTCATCATTTGAGACCACTCTATTGCATTTTTACAATTGCACTTGCCCGCTGTGTGACTGTGAAGCTGTCGAAGAATGCCGACTGAGCTTCAGGGCTGATCGAGATGTGTGCTATTGGGGTGTGGCCAGTGCTCGGGCTCTTCACACAGGCACGCACACTAAAGCTAATCATCCCCTGTCCTGTCTGCCAAATATTGCTATTTTTGTGCTTCATACACAATAAAGATTTTGTTAACAGGTCAGTTGTGGGTTTTTTTGTTGTTGTTTTTTTAACTCAATGTAAAGATGGACTTTGTCCTAATTGTCATGCAGCCGCTTAATAGCCTCCCTGGACTTAACATTGCATTGCATTGCACTGAGGTTTAGAACAAAGTTTTCAAGACAAGCTGTAATTCTGAGAACTGAACACGATGCTGTTATGTACCTGCTAAAACCTAATTTGATTCATTGTCTTTGTATCCCTGTCAAAGGGAAGCATCTAGTTGAAAGGGCTATTGAGCCCTCCGCTTATGATACAGCATATCGGTGTTACAAACGGCACACTCACTACATTAAATCGGTAAATATAAGTCGTCACATGGCACGAAAAGCTTACAGTCAGTTACAGCCATGCTTGCGTATTTTCAATTGATTTTCCCGGACACTGATTGGTCCCCATATTACGAAGATAATAGGAACTCATGTAAATACAATAGAAATTAGTCTGTTGCAAAATCATTGTCACATTCTAAAATGTTTACAGGCAATGAAGTCCTATTTTAACATTAACCTTCATACAAGTGCATTCCTCATTTTCTTGAAATTTTAGTTGATTTCGTGCAACTTAGCCTTCTTCATTGGTGGATCCACTGACTGGAGAATGAGGAGATGCTCACTGGAATCAGCGTTGTCACTTAAGTCCTCTGATTTGCAGGGTCAGCTCTGCTGAGTTTGTACTTGGGAAGTTAGTTGTGTGCAGGACCGTCGACTTGTTTTCGCATTTCCTTTACATCGCCCCCTTGCTTCTCTTTTGCGCGTGATGCGAACAAAATGAGCCACTTATTCTCTTTGACGCCAAATGAATGCGCTTCCATGCACAAGATGAGAATGTGATATGGAGGCTCTGTAGTAGGGACATCACACATTTTCTGTGCGCTCTGAACCTCACTGACAGCCATAATTAGAAATCATTGACAACTACATGCCCGGTTTTCTGTCCCGAGGTTTCCTGACAGAAACTGGCATTTCCCTTGCCGTACTGATGGCTCGCATTCTGTTTTCAGTTGTGAGAAATCCCTGTGTGAACGTGTGCGTGCGAACAGACTTTTCTCACAGTTCGAGGAAGTGCTGAAGCGGCCTGGAAAGGGCCCTGTTGAGTTACGTAGGCTGAATTGTATGCTGCTCTCTTGGGTTAATGATACTGCGGTACAATAGTTTGATATGCAAAGAACCCGAACTTGCTACCTCTGTTTCGGAATCATCAACCATATGTTGCTTTCATGGCAACCCCTCTATACCACCCAGCTGTGCTATTATTTATGTATGAAAGTCATGCGCCTGTATAGCAAAAGGTGTGCGAGCATAAAAATCCTAAACATATAAAAAACTTATTTGAGAGACTCCAATATTTGTAGATCTCAAATCTTGAGAATCACCCCAACAAGTGTGAGACAAATAAGGCGCTTGTCTATCAGCGACATCACAATTGACTTTAGTTCTGTTGTCATCTAACTCATAAAAATCCAGGATGGTTGAACTAAAGACCACAGAATTTTTTTTTGTAGTGCAAGACATTTCACATTCATCTTCAGTTCTGGCCGCTCCTATCTAGTCGGTCTCCCGACTGAACTCTGTGGTGGAAGTTTCTAAAGAATTGTCACTTATGAGTTGTTTCCAATTTTGTCTGGTGTGTGCCCAGCTAGCATCATTAAAATCATCGACAAGATCTTCAGAAGACGGAACATTTGAGGTGATAGCTAAGACCAGCTCCACCCAGAAGTACAGCTAGAGTGGCAGTGGGCACATTTGCGGTCAAGGGTACATAAGTAACTGACCTGAACTGTATTGCTTTGAAGTTATATTGCTGTATTTGAAAGATTTTCCAAGCTCTTGCTGTACAGACTGCACAACCCACAGTCAAAAATGCGAGAGGCCTCAGGGTTTAGCATTCCTAATAAGAGTAGCGTGACTCGGAGAACCGCAAAGCCTGGCAGCAATGTGTCCTTAGATGTATGGACCGATGACGTGGTTGTGGAAGCCTCCTCCGTTGTTCAGAGATCAATGTTTCAAATTTGATGCAAATGGTTTCCTAAATTGAATCTTGATATTGATGTCCTCAAAGAAATGTCCGATCCCCTTTTTTGAGGAAAAAAAAGGAACTGTTCGGTCTGGTGGGTGCTACGGAGCAAAGTTGAATGAAATATACACCCTACCCATAATTCACTATTTGTTTGTTTGAAACCCTCAGCCACAACTTACGATCACAGAAAACTAAGTCTTTGTCCTTCTGGAGTTTTACTTCTTAAGAACATTATCTCAGCGGCAGTGCCAGGCTCTTCATCTGACTTTCTTTCTCTCTCTGGTTCTCTCTCAGGGGATAAAGATGGCAGCAAGGTAACAACAGTGATGGCTACTCCAGGGCAAGGCCCCGACCGGCCGCAGGAGGTTAGCTACACAGACACTAAGGTCATCGGCAACGGTTCGTTCGGGGTCGTCTACCAGGCCAAGCTGTGTGACTCCGGAGAATTGGTGGCCATCAAGAAGGTGCTGCAGGACAGGAGGTTTAAGGTAAATCATGTTACAGCTTTCTCCCAATTTGCACGAATGTCAGTCACCGGGGCCTGTAATCATATCATACCGCCCACTGCAATACGTGGACAAAGATATACAACATGTCGTTGTACAACGATACCAAAGGGTGCAAATAGAAAATGAACTACTCAAGCAAAATCATATGAAGCTTGAAGTAGCTGCTGACATGAGCCTTAAAACTCAATAAATGACTCAACGGGAGACTTGAGTTTGAGTCACTTTGACGGATAGGCCTTTTTTTTTTTCCACGGCTTGCTCAGCGTTGCTCTTTTGCATGCTATTTCTTAAAAGAGCAGTCAGTGGCTGCATTTGGATCCGCTATATACAGTATTTGCATTTCAATCGCCTTCTCTCTCTTATTCATAATGACGGAGAATTTTGTCT
Source organism: Hippocampus mohnikei (assembly GCA_026261675.1). Lineage (NCBI taxonomy): Eukaryota > Metazoa > Chordata > Actinopteri > Syngnathiformes > Syngnathidae > Hippocampus > Hippocampus mohnikei. The sequence continues at coordinate 10,643,623 of JAKGUB010000106.1, forward strand.
TCTGCGTCCCATCAAGGGGACGAGTTGATGCCTTTATAATTACATAACGCGTGTATGGTATTATCCTTATGTGTGCCTTGGGGCAGCAGTCTAAACAAGGATTCCCACACTTCCGTGTTTTCTCATTCCACCAGGGTGGATACTTCAGCGCTCTTGGCTCCTTTGACAGTGAATCAAAAAGCCGGCATATTCCTACTTTTTGTCAGGGACCTCCTGGTCTTACGAATGTTCTGCCTTTCAGCAGTAGCAGCAGAGCCGCAGCAGACGCAGGAGAGCACCTGCATGTAAAGCAGTTATCTCACTGAGCGGCGAAGGTTTTGCAAGTGTTTGTCATAAAAATCGAATTTCTTTCATTGCTTTTAAAGCATTGGTTCTGACAAGTTCGGGTAGTTCACCATTTTAATATACACTGTTTTCAAACAATTTTATTCATCAGTACAACCACTGGAGAACAATGTAAAATAACACAGTGAACTGCTAAAAATGGACCCCTCAGGGATATTGAATGTGAATAATAATGTTTAAGTTGTGATATGACATAAAAAATTTGCATCATCTCTATTAGCAAATGTGTGTGGTCAAAACGTGACACCATGGACTGCTGCTTTCGTCCAGTCGCTGCTGGCTGGTTGTTAGCGGCGAAACTGCAAATGTTTACATGGGCAGGCCGTGGAACTGCAAACTGTTCCCATTTTCATGCGTTCAACTTGATCACTTGTGTGCTACTTGTGAAGATGATTCATCAGGTTTCTTGTATTGCCATGTTTTTGACGACATACCTCGCACAACCAGTGCTGCTCAATCATATGATGTCACTATATGGCATGTCGTTTTTTTGGGGGGGGTTAATTTTAGCAACAGGCATCTGTTGCAAACTGCAACATGTTTGTTTGTTTGCTTGCTTGTGTCTGCCCATGATGCTATCATGTCGCTAGCTAGCTTGCGGTTAGACTCTGGTTTGAGTGATTCACTGGAACGACCCAGTGGTTTGCTAGCATACATTCTTCTTCTTTTTTTTTTTTAATCCCTTGCCTCTGTTTCAGAACACTTACTTGCTCAGCCAAGTGGTTCTTAATTATAGGTGGTTGGGAAGCAAATGAGCATGAAGTCTCCTCGCATGACTGCCATCAAATATTTTCCCCTATCTGAACCCTCCATCTTGTTCTACCTGCTTATGTTTTTGCCTATCAGAGACTAGAGTGTGACACAGGAGTGAATTTTCACTCAATAAACAATAAACAAACAAAACGAACAAATCTCATCCTGTCCCAGTCCCAGACTCCCTGAGTGAAAGAAAAATAATCCTGTCCTATACTGTACTATCCCGCACCCGGTGAAAACAACTCCCACTCCCTTACTGCTTCCATTTTGGAGGTCAGCTACAGTCTGAGTTTCTCATTTTATGAAAATCAATGCTTTGTTATTCATCAAATGAGGCTATAATGAAAGAACAAAATAGCCATGTTTTAGCTGTTGATAATTATTACCTTTTTCTAAATTAAAATTTGAAGATAGGAGAAGGAAGCCAGCCACCGTACTACATACTTTCCAATTTGGATTATTGCGTCTCAGCGCTCCAAATATGCATCGAAATCGGACCAACGTTTTTATGGCTTCTGTTGGCAGGAACGAGTGCAGTAGTAGCTCAGCACTCTGTTACTGACCGGCCTGTCTGCTCCTCCTCCTCCATACAGTGCACATAGACACACCATAAGTTGAGGCTATTTCCTGCAGAGCACAATGGTTTGTGACCTACATGCAGTGATGTCACATCTTGGCGGACAAGAAAGGCAGTGGAAGGAACCATTTTACTTGAGGAAAAAGATGCCGTGCTGGCTCCTAAGAAGATAATGTGTGTTTAAGTGAAGGATGACATTTTCTCGACATCATTAGCCCCGCTGACACACATCTAATTACCCAGGTGCTCAAAAGCAGAAGACTGCTCAAGTGTCACTAATGCTGTGTTCACATCTTTGTGGGACTCGATGGCCAACTTGCATCTTATTGTAAAATGCGTGCAGTCTGCAATATCATGTCCATGTAAATGCAGGTGTTTTCGAGAAAACTTGGTATATTTAAAACAGCTTTTTTCCATGCCAGTGTTGTATTGAGAAGAATAATGCTGTCAAAGCTACCATTTGTGCCATTGGGCATTTTCCAGTAGTGTTATGCTGCGCATATTTAGATGCCAAAATTCTTGAGAATGACAGCTCTTCTGGTTGCGCTGTTATGTACGTTCGTACAAATTTCCACAAGTATTTTGTTGTTGTTTGTTTTAATATCTTTGGGTGTTCCTTGAACTATGTATGATGTCGTGAGTGCAATTTTCTTCCACTCTGTACTTTCATTTTGGGTAACTTCATATTCAAGTATTCAGGAAGAATGCCACACAAGCAGTATGCATTTTCTTCAATGTGGATTTTTTTTAGACCGATGCAAATTATATTTGGCAGGAAAAAAAATCTGAAAACCAATTAATCGACCAAGCTGCTGTTTGACACAGAACAAGCTTCATCTCTATTTGTTTATCTTATTCTTTTCCCCCAACCCCAGAACCGCGAGCTGCAGATTATGAGGAAATTGGACCACTGCAACATCGTCCGGCTGCGCTACTTCTTCTATTCCAGTGGAGACAAGGTGAGTTACTTCACCATCGTAGGCTGTCTCAGTGTCTCGTGCCGGAAGCAGTCAGTGCATCAGGCACACCTGAACACGTTTTTCTATCGCAAGTCGCAAGTGTCTGTCTGTCCATCAAAAGTCCATCCAGCCCATCCTTCCAAGGACAGGAGCAGAGCCGGAGTCTTATTTCTGTAGTGCAAGACCATGAATAACTGGCGATTGGAACTTACAATATTTGATGAGAATATTTCACGTGCACAGTAACTGAGTGTGCTGTGGACTATTTTTTTAAACTTTGGATAATCTTCAGTTTTTTTAGTTCTGTTGGGCAAGGTGGCAGTGGTTATGAATGACCGGTGAGAGGAATGATTGCATTCTTATATGAGAGAACATTTAACTGACCGAGTGCGTCCTTTTTTCCAATTCTAGTCTTTATTTCTGTTACAAGGTGGTAACCATGATTTAATTGCCCAGCGGAACGATCACTTGAATGCCATGAGAGCATATTATGCATGTGTGCACATGAGTAAACAGTGTGGCATGGACTTTTTTTCTTGACTCTCAATCCTTTCCATGTTCTGTGTCAATTATTCAGTGTCAATTACCATAAATAACCACATGACAGGGATCCTCCATGTGCAATACAGTTCCATTCTTATGGCAACTCGGCAACGTCGTCTTAAGGCGCGTTCCCACGTTGCAATTTGTGTTATGCAACGTGTTGCATAAAACAAATTGCAAATATGATGTTGCAAACCGAATGTGTTCCTACATTGCAACAGTTGCAAACAATTTCAAATCTCGCGAGAATATTTTTCCGAATGCGCGTTTAACGTTGCTAATAATAAGTAATTATGATATTATTGTCGACATAATAATCGAAGACGCTGCCTCGATCGCCATCCATACCTGTCATGCAGTCGCCCATCAGCTCCGATATGCTAGTGTTGGCAGCTTGCCGATGTTCCCTCCTTGAGTAGAACTGGCTCCCGACGTTCCACAAGCAATCATGCGAATGGTAATAATTAATGAACCTTTTGGTGTCGCCCCGGGAGAGCTCGATTCTTTTGGATTTCTGTGTCGACGCCATTATACTTCCGCGTTCCGTGTTTACATAACGACACGATGTTTTTGTCACGTGATAGCGCAACGCGTTCTGATTGGTCGGGTTCATGCAACACGTTGTAAGAAAATAGAGCAAGTCCTATGTCATGCAACACGCATCCAACACGTTGCATGCCACAAAAGTCTGTCCAACTTCGGGGTTCACACGTTGCAATGTGTTGCATGCCACAAAACTTATGCCACAAATTGCAACGTGGGAACGCGCCTTTAGTCTTAATCACCTCAAGATTTAAGGGATGTCGTTAATATTTGTCAACTGTGGCCATGTGAAACCCTTTGAGACTTTTCTCTGAGTCAGGGCCATATATATGTAAATTTGACTTGGCTTGACTTTGCCCTATGCTAACACAGTAGTAAAATCATAATGACACTCAATTACAGTCATTCACTGAATAACTACATGGCCATAAATATCAAACAAATAAAAAGGTACCTAAGCGGTGCCTCCTTGCGCACCATGACGTTTTCTTATGTCACCGCTATTTAGCTGCGCGGCCTTCATAGCCTTGAAATCTTGTACGTTGGGCCCATCCTAAACCAAGGACGTCCTGTAAATTAATCGTGTGCATGGCCTCTTGCGCCTGACCAAGGCTCGCCTCTTCCAAGTGTGCCAGAGGAGGGCAAGTGCACAAATCTTGATGACACGTCAGAGAATCCCACTTGCCAAATGCACCCGACTTCAGCTGTCAAATGGGTTGACGCACAGTTTGAATGGCCTACTTTGCGTAGTCCCTACGAGGCCATGCTGTAATTTGTTAATCGATGTCCCGGCAGGTGTGGGAATCCAACTGTTAACTCTGTGTAGCCTTTCACCCTTCATCTGCACTTTGCATAAAGGGAAGTTCCCGTCCGCTGCTCGACTGGACTTGTCCGTCTTCGTCGAGCATCGGCGGTGCTCTGGCGACAACAAGGCGAGCCGGCGTCACTGCCTTTGCTGGCAAACGGTGCGTGTGTCAAATATAGACACACGCACACACACTCGCATGGAAGTTTTACCATGACTCTGCAGTTTGGAATGCTTCCTTGCTACATACCTACTCAAGCCAAAAAATGGCGGCTGGGGGTTTCAAAGAGGATACACTGCGTGGGCCCCTAGAGGCGACTGGACACGGGCGGGGGTCTGTTAATTATAGACATTCTCTCCATGCTGTTACACCATGTGCGCCTTGACCTGGCAACCTTAGATTTTTTTTTTAGGACAATCACACACTTTACAGTTTTGATACATTTTCTACTGTACAGGATCGTAAAAAATGATCGCGCGCCACAAGAATGCGGCGCCAGTTACTGCTGTTACAATCATTTTTCCTTCTTCAGTCGCATACTGTGAACTTCCAACATCTATTATTAAAGAATCGCCAATAGCACATTTTTTTCAGACAGTACGAATGCTCATTGTACAGCAGCATACCATCTTATAAATGTTGCCCACTTGACATCCATTGCTGCCTGGTTATGCAGGAAAGGGGCTCCCACCATCTGTGGTCCCTTCTTGCTGTTTCTTCTTTCTTCAGCGGATGTTGCACATCTTTGTCTACTGAGGTATTGTGAAGCTGTTTTTTAAAAAAATATTTATTAAGGGCCATACAATTAAGCAAGACTTGACTTAAATTTGAGTATATCAATTGATTGATCAATTGATGCCTGATAATGACAACTTGAAATTGTGATGGAAATGGTCTTTCAAATTGAATGACACATTGTTGAGAAACAAACAAGTTTCACTCAACTACAATTGGTTTTAAAGTAATCCCTTGTCATTCCTGTGCATGCGTTTCAGTCTTGCTGCACATTTCACTCAATGTAGCCCTGTAACACATGCCATTTAAATGAAGCTGTTAGCAGGCCAACTGAAGCTATACTGTATGAGCCCACCGTTAACTTCTCTTTACTCGATGTGCCGTGTCACTTAGTTGGCTGGACTTCCTTCGCTACAGCTTTGTGATAGGAGTGGTGCTTGGGTCCAGGCTGGTTAGTGTCATCATCAATTTTTACCTTATAGTAGCTCCTCATGGCTGACACAGCTCTTGCTCCTCTTCTATCCCATCGACACTAGCTAACCGCTGATTTACATGTACCGCCACATCCCGTTGAACCAGCCATAAAGATGTTTCAGGCGTAAGTCAGAGCAAATACTCTGCAGTTAGCCAGCGGCTTAGTGACGCTAGAGGGGGATAACCAAGGCTCTCGGCCAACGTCATTAACCTCCTTCTTCATAAAGCCTGATTGCTTTGAAGATGTCTGTCCCTGGTCGTCTTTTTTGCAGGCCTTGGCTTTACACCATGGGTCCAGCGGCTGTCGAAACTTGGATGAGGCAATCTGTCAAAAATAAATAAATAATGTGGTGTAGTGGTAATAAAAACAATAGAATAAACTCACTTATTGAAATGGCCTCACATATGGGAAAGGAGAGCCACAAATGCTGATGCACTTTTCAGCCGCTTTTTAAATGCCCACTAGACAGCAATACATATTAAAGCAATGGATAATGGATGCCTGTAAATTTTTTTTTTTTTTTTAATGGATGAATGTTGTCAACAAAGCATTCGGAATTAAAAACTAATGAGCCTGAAAGGATTTAAAATGAAGGTGGACGCACTCTCCAACATGATTTAATTCAGTGATGCAAGGTAGACTTATTTGGACTGGCGCTGGCCAGAGGGAGGTGTTCCCGCTCGGTGGCGTCCTCACTTTCGGAACCCAGGAATAGCGGTCTAGCCCAGGGGTGGGCAAACTTTTTGGCTCGGGGGCCACATTGATTTCTAAATTTGACAGGTGGGCCGTGTCAGGACAAGATACGGTACATATAAAAAAAATGTATATGTTGACAGTCCATACCAAACATCAACAGAACAAGTAGTCCCATACCTTTTTTTTTTTTTTTTAAATGAGAACAGTGAAACAACATGTCCTGTATGAAGGTTCAAATGTGAGCAACATACATCTAGCAACAAAGTGCAACAATATATTGGCCAAAAACTGCAGCAAGCATTACAGGTATATGACAAAATATAACTAGGACTATTTGCTACAAAATGAGTGTAAGAGACCTGGTGGCTTTTCTTTCGACTCACTCATTGTCTCTGACTTGACCTCCCCTCGATCACCACACATGACAGCGTTGCTCAGCTGATGTCGCATAGCGAACTTTTGAAGCCAGACACGGGCGCTTCAAGTCTCTATGCTCATAGTTAGCGCTCTAGGACTCGCTTACTCTCTTTTAGCCCAGTTTGCGGAATAGCACGATAGCAGTCAGTTTATTTACTCGACTGTCCGTCGAGCCGCAAGCAATTCACTCTGGGCATGGAAATAGCCGAATCGGACTGAGCACAAATCACTCTCGTTTTCAAAGTCTTGTAGAATTCCATCTCCCCCGCAATCAGTCAAAGTATTACTCTAGTCTCGCTGACTTCCAACCCGGAAATGGTTTTTGGGTGTGTGAGTAGACGATACCATGCCGTTGCTCTGCTGCAGTCATGTGCGCCATGGAAAATCACCATTTGTAAAACCTCATCCAAAAGTTTATAGTGTGGTCTCAATATGTGGATTTTCACCACCATGAACAGGTATTCATGATACTGCACATTGTAATCCAAATCAAAACATGGAGAACACTGCCCAACACCTTACACCTGTGAATTGATATTCCAGCTCAGGCCGCGGTCCCTTGCTTGATTTACCGTACTGTATGTAGCTTAATGTAATATATTACAGAGAGAAATTAACAATCAGTCGCAAGATAACCTGCTTCTTATAAAAAACAAAAGTCACGTTAGTTTCAATTTATAGAGGTCGTAAACCTATGACAGTCTGTACTAATTGCGCACTTCCACTGTGTGGTTAATGAGGCCTCATACCCAGTAGTGAAAATCACAATTTTAGCACAGTGGGATTTTTGAGTGGGATTGTTTGCTGACAAGTCGATAGATCAAATGACTGATGGGCATGAGACAGGCTGAAGTGGGCGGGAGATAAGATAAGAACAGGGCAAGTTGGGATAAAAGTTCTTGCTACTACTAGTACAGCTGTAGTAGCTGTAGTGTGGGCTGTAGTGTGACCTCACTAGTTTTTAGATGAGAGCGTGTGCTCAAGTTTTTGAAATCCTGTGCATTACAAGCATTGAATGTTGTTTCAAATTTTTGCAACGACAGAGTTGACCAGGTCAACTGACACTACAAATTCTACTCCCCGGGCTATGAGTAAACAGAATTGTGTTTGTATTGGAATGCCGTCAGTTAAGATGCCAAAGAATAATCTTGAAAATACTCTGAAAAGTTTTTGACCTGGACCTTGCAAAATCCTTGTGAACCCTGTGTGTGAGCACGTGTTTAGGTGGTCTTATGTAACCGATACCATGCGACGTGCACGACACGCACTACTTTGACCCTCTCACCACTTGAATATGGTTTGTACTAGTTGTAGATTTTTGAAATGGACAGTGATTTGATTATTTATTCCTTTTTGCCATTGGAATAATACGTTTTTGAAAGTAGGAAATACATTCTGAACTTGTGTTTGTCGTTAGCATTCTATTGAGCACGATCATGCTGCCCGGGCGTCAAGTTGCTCCAGTGATTAGGTTGATGGTTTGCTTAATGAAATTGCTCGCCATTTTCTGTTTAGCGATCACGCGTCGATCGATACATATTGATATTAAAGTATCAGCTAACCCTTGTAGTCTTCAATGAACCTACCATTCATGTTTTTGGAATGTGGGAGAAAAGCGGAGTACCCGGAAAAAAGCCACACAGGCCGGAAAATTGATTTGGTCTCACAACTAGAACTTTTCGGCCGATGTGCCTAACCAATTGTCCACTCCGAAATATAATCCATGAAAAATACATACAAATACTCTATTAAATGATCTGGACTGTTTTGTTGGTCCTGATACACTCGATTGAATTTCTACCCTATTACTCCACTGGCCACTGTTGGTAAGATTTGCTTGTTTTATGATGTAGCATACTTTATTTAAACTGTTTGCGTATGCTTTTGCTTCACCGTGCATGGTTTTTAGTATGCTTACCTGTGCTATTTGAGCAGACACGGATATGTGCAAATCCGCAATTGGTGTAGTTGGATGACGTCAAGCTCTCATTAACAAGCTATATCTGATCTCTGTGCTCCTGCATTGGTATACATCCAACATGTATCACATTTAGAAGAGTCCTCATTCCGAAATGAAGATAGATGATTCCATGTTTTTTTTTCTTCCTCCCCGTTCTTCTCTTTTCCCTGCTGTGATGCATATCCAAATTGTGCCACTTGGGAGATGACACGGAGATTGTGTCACTTGGCATTGCACACTGTAAGTCCAGAAGAAACCCGAGTATTAAGTTTAGACCGTAGCACACCTTTTTTTTTTTTTGCTTGATCCACAATGTTAGATTGCCACCTACGTAATGTGTCATGTTTGGGATTCCACACAGCACTCACATTTATGAGCAGCGACGCCAGCCAATTGGCATCTGAATTACTGAACAGAGGCAGGCCAATCAGGTCGCCGCCGCCTGGCTATAACCTGTTGGGATCCAGCCAAGGATCTTTGTAGCCAGGCAGGAAGTGAGTCATCACTGTTGCTAGGCTAAATATAGCTTGACTGGCAATAGCGGGAGGTAGGGTGGGCTCTCTAGTAGTGGCAAATGTTATCAATGGGTGTCTACGACACACACATACACAAAGTGAAATGGGGTGACTCCAGATTAATGTACAGCCGAAGCCACCAGAGGGCTGAAAGCTGTTTGGGTAATGATGCTCGTCATTGTGGTCCGGTCCTTTATTTCTATCTTTTTTGGCCGAGAGAATCCCAGCTGGCAGTCCCCATTAAAAAAGTACAGCATTGTGCTGACTCAAGTGTACCTTGTAGTTTGGATGTGCCCCTTTGACCATCTTTGAGAGTGAGTCAGTATCCAGAGACTTGCATAAAGAAAGACATTTTAACAAGTTAAGAATTTATGTCTGCATATATTTTCATTTTGTCGGCAAAGTTTTCCCTTTGACTGAAAATGAATATCTGCTTCAAATATTGGTTATCGGACTCCTTGACGACTAATAATCACTGTCAATATCGGCCCTGAAAAAAAAGTCCAGCTCTAATTTGATTGTTTTATATTTATGTCCTACAAGTGTTTTTCATACCAATAATGAATAAAATTATGCCCATTGGTGCATGAGCATAGTTTAGTAAGAGTCGAATGGAACTCCAATGCAAGTCGATTACAACCCTGAAACAACATTGGACTGAGCATGGACCTGAATCTGTCAGGTTAACTCCCCCCCCCCCATCCCACTGAGGTGTGAACATTTGCGAAGGTTAGCGAATGTGCGTTCACGTCAGGGTTCATCAGAGTTCATTTCAGGTCGCAAAATGTTTGCCGAAATTTGGCATTTTTTTTTTTCCTTGTCAAAAAGGAAATTTTGAATGTATTCAAAATTCCCCTGCGACAAATGATGAGAATGCAACATTCGCTAGTTTTGCACCGTGCAGACATCATAATGGAGATAGATGTAATTTCCGCTTGTTACTTTGTGCCACCAATAAAACACAATATGTTCATGTGCCTCACCACAGGAATAATGTAATGTTCAGGGTAATTATGGCTTTAATTCTCCATTAATCTCGGGTAGTAATAGAAGCTTGTTCTGTCTGGTTAGGTCCCCTTGTGAGGGAGGATAATTTTGGATAGGACAGGAGAGGAAGAGAGCAGGACAATGGTAGTGGGCCTGCCAGAGTGTTGGTGGGAGTGGCTATGTAATTTCTGAACACCTGTAGGAATGGAGTGCAAGTGAGGAGACGGCCCAGGAAGTTGTCAAGGTCGCAAGGGTTGCCAATAGCAAGAATTCAATGAGTAGTTCAGAGCCCCCAATGCAGGCCAAGATCCATTCAGAAGCGAAGGGAAAAGGAAGCAGTCCCAGAATAATACAGCGGCCCCTGTGTCCCTTCAGGGTCAGTGTGCTCCAGAGTAGAACGTGCGCAACCCCCGTGCTCTTCCATGGAGGAAATTATATCACTGTCTGCAGCCTCTTCTGGAGTACAGGACGCTGTGACGCATGCGTGTGTGTGTTTCCTGCCCCTCGGGGGTAAACCCGCCACAATGGCCCCCATCAGTTTGACTCTGGCCAAAACGTCGTTTACATCAGCGCTCAAGAAGCCATAAGCCATAGACAGGGAAAGGAAACACAGAGGCATGAAGTCGCATTTTGAGTGCCACTCGATGATGTAGATGTGCTTTCGAGTTATGTCTGATTTACAACTGTACTTTTTACTTGGGTGCTCTTTTTTTTAACAATTATTATTATCTGTGTTCCTCACTAACAGAAAGATGAAGTGTACCTGAATTTGGTTCTGGATTACGTTCCTGAGACGGTTTACAGAGTGGCCAGACATTACAGCCGAGCCAAGCAGACTCTGCCCATGGTTTATGTCAAGGTACTGTATGTGGTGTCTCAATACCACGACAAAAATGACTTTCAGTGGAAGTCCAAAATCTGGTTGGAATGGCCACTTCAATTTGAGTACAACAAACCAATAAGAAAGAGAATCAGATATATAAGATAGCATGAGCGCAAAAGAACGGTAGCTTGCTCCACAGCAGTTACAAAATGACTGCATTCTTAACAAGATTGCTCAAGACATACCAAATATTTCGCTGAATGACGCAAGTTGTATCGTTAACACAACCTCAGCCTTCTATGCTTCATAATCAGTGTGTCTCTGTTTGCAGCTGTACATGTACCAGCTCTTCAGAAGTCTGGCATATATCCATTCGTTCGGGATCTGCCATCGGGACATCAAGCCTCAGAACTTGCTCCTGGATCCCGAGACGGCTGTGTTGAAACTCTGCGACTTTGGCAGGTGAGACGCCGCATACGCTCGACCGTGGGGAACCTCACGCTGGCAGAATAATACAGCGGTCCGTTTTGTTTTCACCGTTTAGTGCCAAGCAGCTTGTTCGTGGCGAGCCCAACGTGTCCTACATCTGCTCTCGTTACTATCGAGCTCCCGAGCTCATCTTTGGGGCCACCGACTACACCTCCAGCATAGGTAAGCTTGATCCCTCCTGTTGCCGTTTATCCATTGATGTGCTTCTCGTTAAAACTGAATTTGATCTTCTCTTCAGATGTGTGGTCAGCAGGCTGTGTGCTTGCAGAGCTGTTGCTCGGACAACCAATCTTCCCCGGTGACAGCGGAGTCGATCAGTTGGTTGAAATTATCAAGGTAAGGCAACTAAGGAAGAGTTAAAAGTCGCCGTCCAGCAGTCCAGTTGTTGTCACTGACATTTTCACCTGTTCACTCCAGGTTCTCGGCACCCCGACCCGGGAGCAGATCCGCGAGATGAACCCCAATTACACAGAGTTCAAATTCCCCCAGATCAAGGCCCATCCTTGGACTAAGGTGAGTCAACAGGTACAGGAGCCCTTTTTATTCTCTTAATATCACTTCATGCATGTGTGATGTCATTGCAGTCAATGTGGGGCGGCTTGATTGTGCTCGTGCTAGTTGCAATTCGGACATGAATATTGGAATTTACTGGATCTGGTCGGCAGGGTAGTGTGAAAGGCACAATGTGATCCCTTCCGGGCCGGAGCTGGTAACCAACGGTCTTATTTTTCGAAATTGGGATTGACTTTGACCCAAATTCAGCTGAAAGCGCGTTCATTGTATTTTAAGTGGTTAATTTGAGGGCGGCCCGGTGGTTAGCGTGTCGACCTCACAGCGCAGAGGTACAGGGTTCAATTCAAGCTCCGGCCTCCCTGTGTGGAGTTTGCATGTTCTCTCTGGGTTTGCGTGGGTGCTCTCCGCGTCCTCCGGTTTCCTCCCACTTTGCATGGCAGGCTGATTGAACACTCCAAATTGTCCTTGGGTGGGAGTGTGAGCGCGGATGATTGTTCGCCTCTGTGTGCCCTGCTATTGGCTGGCAACCGGTTCAGGGTGTCCCCCGCCTACTGCCCGGAGACGGCTGGGATAGGCTCCAGCACACCTCTGTGATGGTTAATTTGAGATGTTTTCCAAACTGACGATTTGCCATTGACTGCACAGCCGTGTTTATACTTTGGAGTACACTTTCGTTCGTTCAACATAGACGTCACACAACATAGCTAAATACAATAAAAGTAATAACCACAAGTGCCGAGAACTTCCCTGCGATCCTGGCTCAAAACTTGACTCAAAGTACCACCACCATGGCCACCATGAAAATACAGTAGTTTGGCAGGCCCACGTGTTATGAATAACAAAACAGATTCCCGTATAGTATATTCAATATCTTTGTAACATTGCTTAAACATACTGGGGGGGGGGGGCAACTGAAATATCGAATCAATTAAAATGTATTGCACAATAATTTGAAATTGTACTGAATAAATGTTTTTTCACTTTTGAGAATCATCGCTCTCGTTCGACTGCCGCCTCATATTGCCTCGCCATGCTGTGTTTTGTGCCCATGAAACAGAAATATGCCGTCTATGTTGTGTTTCTTGACTTGTGTGTGTGATCACTGTACAGACGTCTGTGTGTGCGATGGGTGTGCAGGTGTTCCGGCCGCGTACGCCCCCGGAGGCCATCGCTCTGTGCTCGCGCCTGCTGGAGTACACGCCCACCGCCCGCCTCACGCCCCTCGAGGCCTGTGCGCACTCGTTTTTCGACGAGCTGCGCGACCCTAACGTCAAGCTGCCCAACGGGCGCGAGAAGCCCTCGCTCTTCAATTTCACTACCCAAGGTCGGGGCACTTGAACAACCTTCTTACCATCGCGACCCAATAGTACAGCAGTACCTAAAAATGCTTCAATCTAATAATACCGGGCTTTAACTTTGGTTAAATACAGTGTACAAAATACATGGCATTAGCTTTAAAGCATAATTGAATATGTGAACATTTTTTGCAAAACAACAAACAATCAATTCAACAAACTAGTTACGCCAGTTGCCGCAAGACAACCTTTGCGGATTACCTTGGCCCGGATGACCAAGAATCCACCCAGACAAACTAACGCACGCAGACATTGTTGTTACTGAGCGAAAAGCGAAAAGCCACTGTAATGTTTTTTTTTTCTGTCTTTTGTCAGAGTTGTCCAGTAATCCGTCTTTGGCTTCCATACTCATCCCCGCCCATGCTCGCAGTCAGGCTGCCGCTTGCACCCCAACCAACGTCTCTGCCACCACCGGTAGGAGCCACGCCGTCCCTCACCCACTTCATTTCTCAACTTTGAACGTTTTCACCGACAAAACGGAAACCTAACCAAACATTTCCAAACGTTCTGTTGTACTTTAAACGAGTCCATTTTCTTTATCTGAAATTGTGTACTTAAATGAACAAATTATTTATTTAAAAAAAAGAAAAGAAATGTCACCGACTCGCTATATTTAGGTCAGACTTTTGGGCATTTAAAACATGGGTATTTTTTTTTTTTTTTGCATTAACCTTTGGCTCCATCTTTTGGAGGGCCCTAAATGCAGATTTCTTTTTTTCACAGTCGGTTCCACTTTTCAAATAAGCTCCCCAACTATTATTATTTTTTTACTCCGTTTTGTTTGCTTGTGTGCTAACTTTTATTTTTTGCTGCTGTTGAATTCTCCTATCGCCACATGAACAAACGGCGACTGTACCTGATTTGCAAAATAAAGCCTCTTTCAAACTCCATCGTCTGTGTGGCCTGGTACCAAATGGCCTAAGTAATTGTGCAGGTTTGTGATGAGCAGTGTGTACGGGGCTTTTGAGTCTCATTCCTCTTCTCTTTCCATTGTCGAGGCTTTTCCTTCTTTTGAAATAAGTGTTGCAAAGAAGTACGAAATAGAAAAACACCACATGTATGCTTTCACGGTTCGGATAACGGACGGATGGATGGTTGCTGAACTGAGAGCTTGCATGATGTCATTCGTGCCAGTGACCCAAACGAGTTTTCCTGAAAATGTTGACAACATGGCCACCTTGTGTCCACAGACGGCAGCGGCACAGAGCGAGCCCCTAACACCACTAGCGCCTCGGCTTCCGCCTCCAACTCCACTTCCTGAGCACCCTTCCTCTCCCAACCGGTCTCAGCCCCCCAGCCTGCAGCCTCCACATTGTTGTCTCGGGCAGCACAGCCCGGCTACAACCACAAATGAAAATCTGCCTTTGATCTCACCTGCAAGCCCCATTCACAGACCCTCCATCCAGCTGTCAGCTGTCTCCGAGTAGGCGGGGCGACGGCCCAGGGAAACAGGTGTGTGAACTTAAGATAAACGTACACTTTATTGTACACAGAAAGCCTCGTCTCTTGATGTTTTCAAGGACGATTGTAAAAAAAAAAAAAAAAACTTGTCACACTTGCCCCCATCCCCCCATCACATCACCCCATTTTTCAGAATCCTTACCGGCCCAATTCTTCATGTTTTTTCCTCCTGTACAATGCATGGCCTGAGAATGGTTAGGGAATATGGCTGTCGGTGTTGGGCGGAGTCAAAGCATGAGGCTTGTGCAAGCTTGCACACACACACACACACACACACACACACACACACACACACACACACACACACACACACACACACACACACACGGATGCATGTGCAAAGAAGCAAATCCAGATGGGGAATTTTCTTTTCCCTTAGCCAGGGCTTGTTTTTAACACGCTTAGCAAGCCGTTTTACTCAACTTTGTTTTAAAATATTTTTCTACCCCCCAACCCTCATTATTATTATTTTTATGTCAGATGTGACATGTTTATCTGGTCCTGTGTGCTTGTACAATATATACATACAAAAAAAAAATTGCATTACATACACAATTTATATATTACTTTTCCTTCTGTATAAAAAGTATATATAGATATATGTATATTAACTACTATGGTTCAGAAGTCTGTTAATGGGTGAGTTCATATACATCACGAGTGGCTGCAATATTTGCTGCTGACAACAACAAAAAAAGAAGTGGATCACCTTTCCCCCCCCCCCCCCCTGCTTTTGCTGGAATGTACTAAAATTTCAGCACCCCTTTTCCCCCCCGTTCTCCATTTGTCATCTTTTATTGAAGCTGTGGATTAGGGTGGGGAACCTCTGTCCATACACAGCCTGCCATGCTATTCAATAAACATCCAAATTCAGTGTCAGTGTCATGAAAAGTGCTCATAATATATATGAGGAATATTTGTGCTTCATATGTATTAAATATTTTTTAAATTATTTTTTGTGGCCTTCAAAGGACAAATTTCAAATGGGACCTTTTTGGACAAACAGAAAGGGCAGCTGATTGAAGAAACGACAATGGATTCTCTGAAGAAAACCTAAAATGACCACTGATAGGAAAACCTAAAATGGCAGCTCATTGGACAAATTTAAACGGCGTCTTAGAGGAAAAACTAAAATGGTCCCCACCCTTCTCTTTTATAACCACTAAGCTATCCTACCACCTTTGCTCAAGTTCATCGAAGCGTCTTATTGCTAACAGATAACGCTCACTGCAGACAAAAAAAAAAGGAAAAAAGCTGAAATTGTACATACAATATAAATGCTCCTCACCAAAAGTCATTTTTACGTTGGTTTCTTTTTGTGTGTTATGTACATATGCAGACCCATGTACTGTTTAACAAAAAGTAAAAAAAAAAAAAAAAACACCAACGGCAGAATCAGGGCAAATGTTGATCGGTTGATGGATAATATTTTCAATGCTCTTTATCCAGCCATATGTCCGATGTTGACCTGTACAGTACAGTAGATCTTCTTGTAATGACAACTAGTCATGTATAGTGTAACGATAGTTTGGAGTGCCTTTGCTTTCATACACCTTCGCCTTGTCGCCACCCCTCCTGTAATCGTGACTCGCCACCTTTTCCCCTTTGGTGCTGTTGAATTACCCCCACCACCCCATGAACACACACCTGCGCACTCACACACACACCCTTAATTGTAATATAGTAGGTTGTTGATGGACTGTTAAGAGTAATGATAGTTTCCTTTTGAGTGTTTATTTGACTAGGTAGTCTAGTTTTATCCAGGAGACGCACGCACAAGCAGGCAGCACCGCAGTAGTCCACATACATGGACGGACCTCAAATGAAGCTTTTTGACAAAAAAAAAAGAAAGAAAAAGAGACTGTACATATTGTGAAATGCAGTACAGTATGATGGGGGAGTATTAGGGCCACACTGAAAGCAGCAAAATAAAATGATTGAAGTGAGTGGAAATGATGGAATTGCAAGAAAGTTGAAATGTTGCAGGGACAAAGTTTTAATGTAATACGAGAAATGTCCAGACAAAATGGGATAAGGATTGAAAAAAACGTTTTCTGAAAGTACAGGACAATATTGTGTTTGTACATGCGAGGGTCCATGTGAATGAAATAAAAAAAATTAAAAAAAAGAGAATTTATTATTAAAGTTAAAATAGACTAAAAAAAAGGTTGGAGTAATGTGAAATTATCATATTACGAGAAAAAGCTTGAAGTTGAAACTGGAGCTCAAAGTGACGATGTCATGGTTTCAGTATGAATTTCACACAGAAATTCAATCTAAAAAATGGGATTTAATCCTCGGGACACTACAACTTTTTTGTCTTATTCAGCGCTTTCTCATAAGAATAATAATTTTAAAAATGGACTTTATTCCTGTCAACAATTTGAAACAAATGATTGTATTCATGATCGTTCAATTACATTTGGACTTGAGTTCTCGCAACTTTATTCTCTTATTCCAAACTTTTCACCAAAACAGAAACCTTCTTTGATGCCTTAAATCTCATATTCCACATTTATTTATCATAACACCGCCCCTTTTTCTGAATCCTCGTTCTTAGCCTCGTGTTGTTTTGTCTTTCCCAAAAAAACAACTTAATTCTACTTTCGAAGGAAAAGTTGGAACATTGAAGTAATGAAGATAACAAATTCATCTGTGACACTACACCTTTATACTTGTATCATCTCAACTTTTCCTCATAAATACACCCCGCCCCCGTTGTAACGGGAAAGCGTTTTTCTGGTATCATTACAACTTAACTGTCATAATATTCCACCTTTTTATTGCCTTTTACCCTCCTCATTGTGACTTATTCTCGGTATATTACAACGTTCGGAAAAAAAAGATCTTCCAGTATGAAAGGAAAAGTTGTAAAATTACAAGAATTGAGATGACAACTTTAGGTTTAGGAGTACGACTGTTCTCCTAATCGTCAAACATTGTCTTTATACTCGTATACCTATGACTTTATTCACAAACCGTTAAAATGCAAAAAAACAACAACAAAAAACAAACAAACAAAAGACTTGCTTGAGATATCACTTCCAACAGATAAAAAGTTATGAAATTGCAATTGAGCTGAGACGGCAGCTTCATTGAAATAACATTTCTCCTTTTTTGCTCTTAACCACTTAATTCTTCAATATTACGTGACGACGTTAGTCTCGTGTCATTGCAATTTTTATTTTTTATTTGCAATTTTGTTCTTGTATCATTTCTTTTTTGGGTGGGGCCTGGGGGGGCGTTATTATACACATACTATTACTATTCGAAGTTGAACGTTGTAACATTACACTTTTATTTTGTTAAAACATTGGGCCTATCCTTGGAATATCACATCTGTTTATGTGCAATACTTTATTCTTATATCGTTGCAACTTCATTCTCACAATAGTCCCAACATTATTTTCACAAGATTACAACTATAGCCACTTAATTATCAAAAATGTGCATCTTCTCATAACATTGACTTTTGTCACAGAAATGTCCTTTCTCCCCCCAACCCCCATTGTGGCCCGAGCAGTCCTTATGTTGGTTGTTGGAGGAGGTAACGTGGAGTTGTTTTCCTTTTACTGTATGTCTGACATCTTTGGGAATCTTAGTCCAGTATTCAGTAGCACCTAAGGGTTCGAGTCATGTGACATCTCTGCCGCTTCCTGCTCGCTGTACTTTTGCATCCAAACATGTTGCATCCCTCCACAACCTACCAAATTCCCCTCTCCAAAACACGTACTTAAAAAAAAACACACAAAAAAAACCCCACACCACAAAGGGTGCCAAAAAAAAAAGTGGAGGTGCTCGTGATTCAAGGTAGCGTAGCACAATGTGCTAACCGGGTTTAAGAAAAGAGAATTGTTGATTATTTTAAAAAAATCCCATATAACAGTACTACTACTTGAATGACTCTGTGACTGAACATTTTTATTTTATTTGTTTTTCTTTTGTTCTGTGAAGATATGCTAAATGTGCGCCTTTGTAAATATTCCTTCTGCGTGCTCTGAGGAATAGCTCCCTGGTACTGTAATTTGCATTAAATAAAGAGTAGGATAGCCTGGAAATTAACACACCTTGTCTTTTGTCTTTATTTTGCCAACAAGCCTTCATTCATTTCCTAGAAACAGATATCACTTTTTTTTTAATTACCTGTGGAAATTATCCGAAAAATATTCCTTTAAAATTAAACAAACACAGTTAAATTACATTACACTGTATATTAACAATACAAATTAAAAACAAAAAGGAAATGACCGAAAAATTGATTGCATCTTTGAAATTGAAAATAATTTTTTAAAATCATGATGATCATAAAACTGCAAAATGTTTTTAATCAAACCACCCGGTGAATTTGTTGGTGATTGGTGATGCTGCACTTAACGATTCCTTTTACACTTTACATGATAGGCAAAACAAATAAGAATCTACTCTAAGCATAAAATAACTGCTGTAAAAAGTAAATAAGTGTCTTATTAAAGAAAAAAGGAGTGAAAGGAAGCCAAATATTTTTGCAGATTTCCTTTAATTTTGTGCACACATCCTGCACTACTTATGGTTTACTTGCTCCATTTGTAACTTTCCAATTTATTTCAAACATTTGACATGACCCATTGTGAATCTGTTTGAGGGCACTCTTGAGTTTTTCAGGTGAAAAGTCAAAGCAGCGCAAGTGGAAAGAAGCCTCGGAAAACAGTAGGTCCAATTAACCTGGTGAGTCAGTCATTTACCTTTCACGGTCGATTTTCTAGATTTGGTTACCGTAGACGTCAAAGTAGGCAAAGAAAGCTAGTGCAGTGGATCATATCCAGATCAGCCTTGGCTTTTACGTTCATCCTGGAAAAAACTTTTTAGGAGTATGTATGATTTGTGATTTTGTTTTAGGCCACCGCGATTATTTGGCACCGCTGTGACCCGGGACCAGCATGTCGTCCAGGAACTGCTGGGCGGCCACGTCGGAGGGGCGGGTCACCTGCGGGGTGCCCATTGTGCTGGCCACGATCTGCGGCTTTGCGTTGCCCTCCACGATGCTGCGCACCGCCAGCAGGTGTCTGCGTTGCCTCTCGTGCACTAGGAGAGCGGGGAAACAAAACCAGCATGTCAAAGTAGCCATCTTGTTCATTTCACAAACAGCACATATACATTTTGGGATTATAATCTGACATCCAAACCCAAATTCACCATGAAGAAATGAGAAAGTTACTTACTTAGAAACGGACTCAGAAATATACATATTTTTTAACAAATCTATAGAATGTATTTCACTTATTAAACTACGGAAATGAACTTTTAGACCATTTTCAGATTCATTGAGGTGAACCTCTATTCCTATCTTGAGTTGTGTTTCATTGTTTCGAAGTGTCTGCCAATATTCTCAATGATGGCAACAAACCTCTCTCCCTGACTCTGATCTTCTCCACCTCAGGAATGAGGAAGCCGTAGACCAACTCCGACACGATCTCCTCCGACTGAAGGTTGTTGCGGCTGCTTGCGCAAAAAAAAAAAAAAAAAATCGGATTACGGTTTTTTTTAAGGTTGTTTTTTGCCAACAGACATCTTTGCAGACGTGTTATCGAGAGTCTGTCACCTCTCCTCGATGGCGTAGGCGATGTCGTTGACCTCCTTGGCCACCCTGCGGATCTCCTCTCGGGCTTGCTGGTCTGCCGTGATTTCCATGGTGTCCAGGATGATGTCTTCAAAGTACAAGTCCACCGTCTCTTGGTGGACTTTGACCACCTACCACACACACGCACACTCGTGACACGATCCCGTCTTGGCAGGACTTTCTCAAGTCAACGTACTTCTCGGAAGATCTGGTCGTCCTCCCTGCGGCGCCGTTCCTCCGCTTGCCTCCTGCCGCTCTCCTCGGCCTCGCGCCTCAGACGCTCCCGCTCGGCCAGCAGCGTGAAGGCGTGGATGCGACGCTCCTCCTGCAGACGGATCAGCTCCTTGGAGAGGGTATCGAACACGTATTCCAGCTCGGCACCCACGGCGGCGGCGTGAAGGGCGTCCTCGTGGGACCTCTGCCAAGGAAGGAGAAACGGTTGTGGGTGGAAGAGGTATGCTGTCTGGAGTGAAGTATTGGGAGGAAGTGCTTGAGTCTAAAAGTGTAAAAATGTGTCATGGACACCCCCATAAAAAGGTTTAGAATTGCGTAGAGATGCCATGGACAAAAAAAAAAAAATGCTTTCTTCCAGAAGCTTTTTTTGTTACACCACAATGCCACAAGATGGCGCTGAAGCACTACTTTTCTTGTAGAAGCACTTAGAGAAGCAATTATTTGAATTTTCTATTTAAAGCAACCAGTTTTTTGTTTTTTTGGTGGCAATACCTTGAGTCGCAGCCTGTCTCTCTCCTCTTTGAGGGCCATGACCATCTCTTTGTCGGCCTTCTGCATCTGCTGCTCCTCTGCTCGCAGGGCGTGTGCCGTCCTCATCTCCTTGATGAGGTCCAAGTGGTTCTCTTTGCTAGTGAATATCTGCATTGGTTGCGCGCACACACACACACACACACACACACACGTGCGCATAAAAGAGAGCTAAGCAACACAAGCATGTGGATGAAGCTGCATTCAGTGTTGCGACATGCAAACAAGCACCTCCGTTTGGATACTCCTTCCCCTCAGCAGTTTCTGCAAATGGATAACTGCCAGCTCCTTCTCCTCTTCCCCCTAGAAAGCAACATGACAATTAAAATGTCAGACAAAAGATGGTCACTTTTTCATGTGCGCATGCGTCAAGAGAAGCGAACTGGCCTCCGGCGGCCCCTCCACAGTGGGAGTGACAGGACGAGGAGCGGGCTTTTCCTTCTTGATGAGATATTTTGCCATCTTGTCGTTCAGATTCTACACAAACACGGATGATGATCAGGGAGGTGTGGAGGCTTACAAAAATGTGCATTTCTTTTAATAACCTTGTACTTATCCAACAGAATGCTTCTTCTGCTCTCGGGGTGCTTGGTGACTTTGCTTGTGCCAAATGTGTGTTTGGACTGTTTCTTCAGCTGCTTGAGAAGTTCTTGGGTGGGTCTCTGCATTCGATTCAGCAAGCCTGGTGATGATTGTTCAAAGCAATTTGTGCTTGGCGCATAACAAAAACTACACAGCAAATATCAGTCCCCTAAAACTTTTTTTGTTAAGTTCACATGATAAAATAGTTGGATGCAAATTCTGGAT
Organism: Hippocampus mohnikei; assembly: GCA_026261675.1. NCBI lineage: Eukaryota > Metazoa > Chordata > Actinopteri > Syngnathiformes > Syngnathidae > Hippocampus > Hippocampus mohnikei. Next base: position 10,665,743 of record JAKGUB010000106.1, read on the forward strand.
TTGAATCGGATTTTAAAAATCAAGGCATTTGTTCTCGGATCAGACCAAACTACACCAAATGGAAGCCAAATACTTTCTGATTTTTTCATATCGCAACGGTAGCTGAAATTTAATCATTCACAAATTTGCATGGATCGTCTGTCTTGCAAAATGATTGGATCTGGATTGTAGCAAATTTCCATGGGCTGCACTGGAGAGAATTATGAAATTTACTGAAATTGGTAAACTTTTTATACTAGTTATTTGTTGATATTATGCCTGTATTACGAAAGGTTTTTAGATCATGATCAAAATTCATTCATTCATGGATTGCAACAAGGCTCTCAGCAAAATTCAATCTGTTTTGGGGTTTTCTTTTTTCAATTTTGCACCGTACAATGGGTTTAGCATCTGGATTACGGCTCAAAATTGGGATCTGAATCTGTTTCAAGTACATGCGTCCCCTGGCTCAAACCAAAGCGAGACAAACATTTTCAATACACACCATCGTATGTCTCCAGACGTTGAAATTCGTGACTTGCTGTTTTCTTGACGGCGAAGGTGTCGCCGCATGCTCGCGAGGCGCACGTCAGAGAGGAGTACACAGTGTAGTCTTTACAAGTGCCCAGCTGCTTGATATTCTCCTCCATGTCCCTTCGCTTGGCCTCCAGCTTCCTCATTGCTGCATACACATTTTTGGGGGGGCAATAGTGTTCATGGTCAACGACAAGTTTGAACGGCACTCGTTTCACTGCTGCGATGCTCTTGTCTCACATCTCATATGTTCCCTGTCCACCTTGTGGAGCTTGTTCTCCTTTTCCTTGAGCAGCTTGGAGTAGATGTGGTTGAGTCGGTCTTTGGTCAAGGCCACCTGGGCCTCGTCCTTCTGCTGCAGCATCTCCTCCAGCACGGCCAGACGAGCGTCCTGCAACCTGCAGATGACAAATGTGCTGAGTCCGAGATGGCTAATGGCAGTTTATTAAAACAAAAAAGGTTAGTTGGTTTAAAAACTAATCAAATCAGTTGAAACATGTTTGCATAATATAAACAAACAAACATGCAAATGTCACCATTATTAAATGAATGTACAGTGTTAGCGTGGGTTGTGTGGACGGAATATTTGGAAATTTACAGTCGATATATAGAATTTTTTAGGGGCCACCACAATAATCAGAATTACAAAGTATAAAAAAAAAACCACAATTATTATAAACAAGAAATTGCCTTTAAATAATAATTAAAAAAAAAAAGGTATTGAAAATCAATCAATAAAAAGTCTTTACTTCTGTATTTTTCCTTCTCTGAAGGCCCACTCTTTAGCTTCCATTTCCTCCATCATCCGCCTCCTTTTGCGCAGAAGATTTGGGTCGTTGAGTGCAGGAAGCCTTGCCTCCCAGACCCGTCTAGCGCGCGCCCTCTCGATCATTTCCACTTCTTCAATACTTGCGGGCAGGCCTCGCTCTGATGGGAAAGGATGCCTTATTACTGCGGGGCTGAATACAGTCTGATACATCGAAGGAATGGCTCTAAAGCAGGCATGGGCAACATAAATGATGGAGGGTGCCACGGTTTGGTGCACATATACCCCAGGTGAAAGAAGCCACCGTTAGCAGCTCCGAAGGGGTGGTTCCGGCGTGTAGCAAATAGTCCGCGGTGTACGGGTCCGTCTGTGCTTCGCTCTCCCTGTAGTCTGTCTGCACTGCCACAGTGAAATGGGTGGGAACACCCCAGCGTGTCTGCCAGTGGCTTCTAATTCCTCTCTGATGAGGGTGGAAAAGAGGAAACTCCTCAGAAAAAATCTAATCAATAAAAATAACAGTGTGCGTGTTGAACTTACTGATAACTATCACGATTCACATCCAAGGGAATCTGTTGCACATATGGAAGAGGCCTGGAAGAAGCACAATGGAGTCCCGCAGAGAGAAACATGATCAGTCCTTTTTCTCAGGTTTCATCATGGTCCATTTCAAGTGTGCATTGCACATTCACTGGTCACTTTATTACGTACATGACTAAGAAATGACTTTCGACTTCTTTCCTGTTCCGAGTCACCTGAGCGGATTACCCACATGATTTGCACAACCCTTGCACAACTCTTTAAATAAAAATTATTTATTGAGGGTGCAGGAAAAAACTCAATTCAAGGAAGAATCTTGAATGTAAGCCTTGGCAAGTTCTAATCGATTCACACGCCTCAAAAATGTATATATTTTTTTACAAAACATCTATTTACCCTTGGTCTATGTGGCTTAAACTTGCGGCTTATGTACAGGAAGCAAGGCGCTTGAGCAATGTAGGCTATTAACCCACGTACAGTTATATTTTTAATGATTATCTAACAATGTCAGTGAATATCTAGAGCCAAAAGCACACTGAATTGCCATTTTCAAGCCCTTCAAAGCAACAGTGCCATCCAGTGAGTCAAAAATATATAACTGGTTTGTGAAGCATCTTGAAGCTTCATTTTCCCATAGCGAAGCAGTGCACATGAACAACCATTGCAAATCCACAATAATTAACAGAATATTGTTTAATTACAGTAATACCTCTCTGACAGACTAATTTTTCTTTTTTTAATGGAGCATCATTATTTTTGTGAAAGCAGAAGTTCTGATATCACTCTTGTCATGGAACCTGTTAGGTTGTGAACGTGTACTGTACTTGATGAAATGGCCAGTGAATGTATGTTACATTTGGAGTTTCTGAGAGAGCAAAGTTCAAACCTTTTAAAATATTTCCAGCGATCAGCCCCACTCGGCTGACTTGTTTCTCTTTTTTTCATCATGGGCTGAATATTTGGAATAAATCTGTCAGTGAAGACAATCATGAGTGACACCTAACTTTTAACAGTAAAATACAATGTGCGTATCTGTGTATGTTTGTGTTACCCAGCCAGTTGCTGGAGGGCCTGCTGTCGTTGTTCTGCGTTGCCACGCCATCGACGGTCCACAGAATCTGGCAGTGGATCGGAAGGGTCCAGACGAAAGGTGACCCTTGCATTGTTGAACATGGTTTCAAACTCGGGCAATTTTCTCTGTGTATAAACATAGAACAGATCGAATCATCTATGATGGTTCTCCTAAGTCGAGGAAGAGTTCATTAGGAGTGTAAAGAGAACTGTACTTATTTATCTATGCTTACAATATCATGTGCCAAAAATACATAATTACAGCATATGACTTAAAATAATACAAATAATTATTATTATTCATGTAAATACTGAGAAAATACTGTATCCACAAAATTACATGAGGTAATGAAAAAAAATTGACAACCAAAATGAATACAATCTGAAGGGGAAAGCATGTGAAATAATAATCATAACCACATCATAACCCATTTTGTTTTTAAAGAATATTTTTGTTGTTCGAATTTCTTTATTTTATGTTTTGTGTTTGATCTTTATGTGCACATATTTGTTGCTGTTTTTTAAGTGGTCTATAAATAAGGATAAGTTGAGAAATGTATCAAATGAATATGATAAAATCATTACAAGTGAGACACCGTTTTTAAAAATAAATCTATTTTTAAAAATGGGAATGAGGAATGATTCTGTGGAGATATTTACTATTTATTAATAACTAGTGCCGTTTACTTACGACTCGCTCCTTAAAACTCTTATAACTGGACTTGACATGGTCGACTTCCGAAGAAACGAAGTATATCGGCTCTGCGGGACAAAAGTGACATTCATTACATCTAGGAAAGCTACGTCCCCCAAACGAGCTTAGCTAGCTAAATAAACGTACATGACTTACCATACAAGTAATCATATAGACGCTCTCGTTTCACAACTCTGGCGTCAATCGGCTTGGGAATGGTATGCGTGACAGTTGTCATTTTAAATATTAATTTTACCAACAAAAACTCGCAACAGGCGTTTGCCGCAAACGGCTCTGGTGTAGTTTCAATGTGAAGTAGCGTTTATAGGAGTGAGTACATGCTTCACAATAGTTTACGTTCTCTATGACGTCACTAGCCTTAGGAAAATGTATGTATCACATGTAAATATGTCAATGTCTTGTGTCAAATCGTGTAAAGCTATTTTTAGACACGTGCTTCTTTATTTTGCCATGTGAGAACAAAGAATTTATTTTCGTGTATGGTGCATCCCGAGATAGCTAGCAACGGGTAGCGCATCGTCGCTGTAACCATGGAAACTGTAAACTTGAACCAAAAAAACCAACAACAAAAATGGGTTGAGTTTGTATTGGCACCATGCAAGGGCAGTTTGAAAAATTCCTCATCAAATTGAGATGAAACATGTCGTATGACTTTCATTTCTGAATTGAGATGTGCGTTTTTACTCGAAACGAAAGCTGTCGTTTACAAAGAACGTCAAAGAGGGAGCTACAACTACAACTACCAAAATGCACTTCGACAAAGGCTAACCAATCAAGAAACGTTTCTTGGTTGTTAAATAGAAAATGATTAAAACCGAAAACAACTTTGAAAAGATTTAAAAATATATATTTCCAATAAAATTTAGACAGTCTGTGTCATTGAGGTCTGACATCCCTTTATAGATTGGGAAATGAAAAATTAACAACAGAGAAATACGTCAAGGCAATTGTGTTTTCTTTCTGTTTTGTTATCTACCAGAACATATTGCATTACTCTTAAGTTCATTTTGACATCAACAGGATGTCAGTCTTATCGAAGCATCTCAGTACACACACACACACACACACACACACACACACACACACACACACACACACACACACACACACACACACACACACACACACACACACACACACACACACACACACACACACACACACACACACACATACACGCACACTGCTATAAGCTCAACTCAACTCAACTGTATTTATAGAGCACTTTCAAACAGCCAACGCTGCATACCAAGTGCTGTACAAATTGCTGTACAAGCATGTCAATGTTACATCAGTCAAATATATCTCAACTTGAAAAGCGCCTATTTTTGGCCCAGAGGAAACTACGCTGACCTAAACAGCTGAAAAGCTATGATGTCTTGCAAAACAAGAATGCCAGCTCACAGTCAGCTGAACCTCTGAAGGCTCGAAATTAGGAAGATGCGGCATTAATATTAAATCTCAACAGGGGGAAAAAAAATAGATGTCTTTTGTCATTTTGACTGGTATGAAAAGTCTTTTCCAATGCCCTTCTAACACTTCTTGCTGCACAGAAACTGCCTACATGTCTGTCTCTGATTTATTTTCCGTCGCAAAAAGGACAAAGTGCACCATGACGAATTGCTGAATTATGATTCATATGTCCTAAGTGATGAAACTGCTGATAACAAGTGGTGAGTTCATACTTAGAGCAAGTGGTTTCGTCACTTTGTGTAAGTGTGACTTTATTGGCAGCGCTTATACATCAACAGTTTGTAGTGTCATATCTGCGGTTAGGTTAAAAAGCATGACCCTTTTTAACAAGCTAGCAACCTGGGCAGAGAAGGCACCCAGTCAGCTCGATAATATGTTACATCTTATCCTTTATTTGAGTAGTATTTCAACTGAAAATTGATCAATTGCTCACATGCTAACATACAGCAAGCTAGAAGCCTGTGTGCTGGTTATCAGGATTTTACATGTTCTTCAGTCGGTTAATTATGTCAATACACAAAATGCTAACATGCCAACAGATAGCAAGATAGCAACCTGAAGGCAGAGATTTTAATTTTGAAGGAGAACTGATCAATCAAATGCTATACAGTTGATATGCGAACATTAACACTACAGCAAGGCGGACTGATCAAGATTTGTAGTCTGGTACTGTACTTTAAATTAGGCTGGCTAAAATGCTAACAGTCAAACGCAGGAATACTAACACATAGCAACTTAAGCACAAAAAGCGCTCATAAAGACTGATAAAGGACACGTTCAGAAATATGCTCAGAGTGTGTCCTCCGTTCTGTCCGACTGTTTGGAAACTCAGAGCCTTGTTCAAATGGGCCATTCGATTATGCACAGTACACCAAAAACAGAGTCGCCACATATCCCCCGAAGCAATCTGAGTAAAGAAATGAAATACAGTTTTCTGTAAAGAGCTGCAGTCAACTTCCTGTGATCACATGATGATGTTTGTGGAGGAGGAAGAAGGGAGGGAGGGATTAGCACACTTGACCACAGGCTGCTTGTGCCTTGACAATGCTCTCTGTGGATTGGAAGAGCTGCATCACTCCTTAACCAGAAGCTGATTCAGTCGATAAAAGATGGTTTAAAAGTCCTGGGGATCGCTGAAGATGAGGGAGCCGACTGGGGTTTTTGCTGTCATTCTCTCGTTGCTGTGCCGAGCATGGACCCACGACTCAGGTGTGTAATAGCTGCAATCTAGGTATCAGTTGAATTGATTTTTTTAACTTCTTGGGTGAATGTTCATTTCAGAATTTGTGTTATTTTACATGCTATAAAGAGAGGTATATATATATACCAAACGAGTCTGCAGGCGTCCACAGAGTCAATATCAATAAAGAGAATCACCTGTTGTTGCATTCAGGCACTTGACAGAAACTGAGCCAAATAAAATAGCAGGCACTTAAACATACTTGAGTCATTCTTCCTCTGACATAGTAAACAAATACAGATATGGGAAAAAAAAATGCAATTCATTTTCAACTTCCTTTCAGTGAAACAGACAACATTGTTCTATCTTTAAACTACCCGAGACATGAGTATTGTCAGTATTATTTTTGTATTCTTACATTTTTGGACCAGTCATTTTTTGTGTTAAAAAAAAAATTATAATGCATTTTATTTGTATTCGGTTCATTAATTTTTTCCCCTACAGTGTCAGATTTTTCTTTTTAGATTGTTCATCATTTATTCAGAGTATACCAATTGGATATGCGTGTTAGATTTATGCATTCATTTCTATAGTTTTATGTTTTGAATGAATGCATGTTTTGTACTTTGTTTTATTGTTAGTTTTATTTTTCAGATGTTTTTTTTCTCACGTCATATAATCATCATCAACGCCATTTATGAGTATTTTTTTTTTTATTGTCACTTTTGTTGTTGTTGTTGTTTTCTATTCCGCATTTATTTTCACATGGACAGAGAGGTATTAACTAAACCCCCTTTTTTTTTTTTTGGATAGAAGTGTATGTATGCACCGCAAATCGGTGGCTTAGATGCAGTGCAGTTATGAGTCAGAATGCCAGCGGAAAGAGGAGTGAAAGAGGCGAAGGCAATGCAAGATGTTCCATTGAAGCAGCCGACCGATGCTCGCCCTGTCTCTATGAATCAGCGAGCAGCGAACTCTATACGGACTTTCAGTGAATTAATTCTTTCCACTTCTAACTGCAAAAGCCGATGGCATCCAAAATTCAACTCTTGCAAATATATAAATGATTGTTTCTTATTTCTTTTGACAGTGGTGCACTTATGCTTCAATGTGGGCAGCGAGGTGAAGCTGAACTGCACCGATGTGTCGTGGGGAAAGTTGATGTATGTCATCTGGAAAGTTGACCTGGTGGGACACAAACACTGTCAGGTGGGCAACAGCTCGATCAAAGAGGAAGGGTTAGACACCTGCGCCGATGGCAAGTCCCTGCGCAGCGTCTCCGAATCCCACTTCTACCTGCACATCCCCAACTTTTCCGAGCATGATGTGGGCATGTACAGGTGCGAAACGGCTTTCGTTGGAGGATCCCACACCTGTAACATCAGCGTGTCCATCACAGGTGCGACCAAGCACAAATTACCACATCGGGCAACATTTGGAATGTAAAAAAAAGGAAAAAGTCATAATGTAACCAACCAGGAAAAAATGAGTAGTATTGCGAAAAAGCTACTGTATGATTTTACACACCTGAAAAAATCACATTGTTTTAGTGAAAAAAAAAAGTTGTCATTTCACTCAAAGTACTGATTTCTTCAAGACAAATGTTGAAATGTTGTCAAATAAACATGTTTAAAAAGTGATTTTGGGAGCCATAGAAGTCATAATTGTGTAAAACAAAAGTAAAAATTGTAATTTATGAGGAAAAACTGTTGTTGAGAAAGTCTTTTTTTTTTTTTTGAAGATGAAAAAAAAAAGTTGAAATGTTACAAGAAACTTTAAACCTTTCATGCACCAATAATGATAACCTGATAACATGATAAGATGTCCAACGTAGTGACTGGTTGGCTTGAATACTACTAGAAACATTTATTAATTAATTAATTCATTTTCCGAACCACTTCATGCTCACAAGGATCGCGGGGGGTGCTGGAGCCTATCCCAGCCGTCTTCGGGCAGTAGGCAGGGGGACACCCTGAACCGGTTGCCAGCCAATCGCAGGGCACACAGAGACGAACAACCATCCGCACTCACACTCACACCTAGGGACAATTTAGAGTGTTCAATCAGCCTGCCATGCATGTTTTTGTAATGTGGGAGGAACCGGAGTACCCTGGAGAAAAACCACGCGGGCAATATGCAAACTCCACACAGGAAGGCCGGAGCAGGGATTGAACCCACGACCTCTGCACTGTGAGGTCAATGCACTAACCACTACTGGTCCACCGGGCCGCCCGACTCGAAAATTAGTTGTTTTTATTTTTAATGAAAAATTTGGTACAAGACAACCAGTAGTAAAGAACAATTAATAAAGGCCGTAATGCAAAAACAGCCCAATTCTTTTTTTTTTTCCTTCCAAAAAAGTGATATCTTGAAAAATAACATGTAATTCTACCCCAAAAATATCTAGAAATTGTAACTTAAAAGAAACACCTTACAATACTGCACTTCTAGGAAAGTTGTAAATGATTTTTTTAAAAGTCATTTGAGGGAAAAAAAAAGTTTTAGCCTGTTAATTTTTATATTTTATGAGTCTGTGTGAATTGTTTTTGCACCCCAAAGTTGATTTTTATCTGTTTATTTTATGCTCTGAACTACCACAAAACATTGGCTTGTTGAAAGCACCTCTTCATGTCTTTGATATCGATTCATCATTTGTACACATTTTCCATTAAAAAAAAAACAAACAATTCTCGCTAGAAATACATTTATTGATATTTCGACTATTTTATGACTTTTAAAAAAAGTCCAATATATGATTGCTGCATATCATCACTGGTACTTTTAGAGGCGCCAAATTTTAAAAAAGAAAATGAAGAACATGTGGATTTTCCTTTATGTTTTGTTTTGTTTGTTAGGTTTTTTTAATTCCACATTTCAGATATACAAATAACCCTTTGATGGTATCAACATGCTCCCCTGTCCCCCACCTGTTTAAAAGTATGGTAGTGTATTTGTCAATTCTTCTCTTCCAGTTCCTCCTCGTATCTCGTCCTGGTTGGAGCCGAGGGATGACAACAACATGGAGGCCGTCTGCACAGCCGAGGGAGGGAAGCCGGCCGCCGCCGTCATGTGGCGCCACGCCGGGAATGCGTCTGCCGTGGAGGAGCAGTGGACTTCCAGTGGATTGTTCTCTGTAGAAAGCCGCCTGAAACTACCCCAGGGCGTGAAGAACGCGACGTGCATCATCAAACATCCATTCTGGCAAGCAGAGAAGATGTTGGTACCAAAGCACCGAAAAGGTTTGTGCGCCATAGAATTTTGAGGGTTTTTTTTTTGTGCCAAAGATGCTACGGAAGAAAGTGCAGGACATTTCCTTTGTTACATTCAAAGTCAATAAGTAACTACTATGAATTAGAATGTACTTTTGTAAAAATATATATATATATATATATATATATATATATATATATATATATATATATATATATATATATATATATATATTTATACACAACATAAATGTTGTGTAATAAATATATATATATTTATTTTTAATCCTGCACTTAAATGTAAAACTAAAACTAATACTAAAAACTGCCAAATTCGGAGAAAACCACAATTACCGTCAACAGATTTTTCAAGTTACATTCAAAATTGCTGTAAAATGTTGAATCAAAACTGGATTAAAATTCTTCCCGAATTGTGTGATTAACCTCACAGACTGATATCCTGTTAATCCCTTTTTTGAAAATTCAACTCCCGGTACATTTCCTTTGGTTTTGCCCCTCAGGTCTTCCCTATACTACGGTGGTGTGCCTTCTGGTTGCATCAGTCTTACTAGTCCTCGCTGCATTCTCATTCTTTATATACAAGAAGCGAATCACGCTCAGGTGAGAATCTACAAGCTACTTCATTTAAATTCTACAATTCTGTTATTTGTCCCTTTTATTTCGCTTTTCCCCCTTTTTTTGTGACTAAATTGTTCCTTAAATTTTGAACAATTGTGTTCCCTTTCACAGACGCTGTCTGCTCGACGACCGCTCGCCAACCAAATCTGAACCCGTATGTGTTTTTGAGTTGTTCGTTTCTCTTGAGGTTAAGTTTCTTTTCCTTTTTCGAGCACGTCTTTATGTTTCGATAATGACTATTTGTCTGGGTTTTTTTTTCAGACAGAGAACGTAGAGGAAGTGGAGCCTTACGCCAGCTACGTTCAACGTGTCAACTCCATCTATAACTCATGATATGCCCCCCACAAAAAAAAGCAAAAGAGTACTAGCACCACTTTTGAATAATCCCACTACGCTTGTGCTATGTTAACTAAACTAGAAATGCACTTGGGAAAACTTGAGAGAAAATCACATCAAGCTTTTACAAGAATACATTGGACGCAGTTATGTTTGACATATGTGGTGCGTAACTTGGTGTATTTGATGTCTTCAATGTTGGTTGAGAACACTAAAGCACTGGAAAAGTAATACATATTGTATACATATGTATATATCTATTTCCAAAACCCTTTACTTTTTGCAGAAATGTGACACGTACCCATCCGCTTTCACTGAGTGTTATCATCACAGTGACTTTACAAATAAACGATATTGTTTTTATTTAAAGGTTAAATGTGTCGATTGTACTAAAAAGTTGAATACAATTGAATGGTGTTCAAGCAGTGTTTCCTTCGCAAACCACTTGATGAAGCCTGTGCGTCACAAGAGGTTAAAAATATTACACTGTGAGAATCACTGTCCCAAACAATGGAATTCAAACACAAAAACTGAATTAAAAAATAAAAGAAAAAAAGGATCCCTTGTAATTTTCTCATGACAGCTCCATAAAAATGTATTTGAATAAAATATATATTCAGACTAATAATGTATTTTTATGAATACAATTATGAATTAGGCCTCCACATTTAATGTACTTGTTGTTATTCATCATGAGGTTATTTTACAAATCAAACAAAAACAAATCAAAATTTATTATAGTATTACATTCAAAATAAATATTCAAATCATGTATTCTTTGCCCTTAATTGAGCATTATTATCATTTCTTAAGGCAGATTGTTTTATATGTATATTGTCAAATTGGGTGATTGTACAGATTTTACTACACTGTGTTCATATAGTCATTGTGCACTTTTTTTTATGATAGATTATAAGAGGTACATAGGCTCCTGAATGTATTTTACCTTGAAATATCTCTGTTAATAAAAATATAATGGCATAGTGACTTTAAGAACACCCAATATAAGTTGGACCAGGTGTACCAAATGTTTGGGCATTTGACACTATGTACAATATGAATTCCGAACTGTCACAGAGGCACAACTTCGATTTTAGATGACTGCATTGTGACATATATTACAAAATGAAAATGTGATTTTTGTCACAAGATGCTCTGATCAGCATGTCTTATATGTTTCCTCTTTCTGAGGCATCAAATGGAAAGACAATCTGTGTATCAGGCAAAAAAATATATATCATCATCATGAAGTCCTGCAATTTCCTTTGACTCATCAACTTTTGTCTTTCTTGCGACGGTCTTGAGGTAAACCACAGCCAACAACACCTTGGTGACATCCTCAGGAGAACAGATTCGCAGTGTACTCTCTGCTGTCTAGTTGTGTGTCGGTCGCGAACGAGCCGGTACAAAGAGCCGGCTCTTTGAAGTGAACGATGAGAGCAGGCACCCTCCCTCGGGAGCCGGCTCTGTCATTTTATCACTCTCTCTCTCTCTCTCTCTCTCTCTCTCTCTCTCTCTCTCTCTCTCTCTCTCTCTCTCTCTCTCTCTCTCTCTCTCTCTCTCTCTCTCTCTCTCTCTCTCTCTCTCTCTCTCTCTCTCTCTCTATTTCTCTCTATATTTCTCTCTTTCTCTCTTTCTCTCTTTCTCTCTTTCTCTCTCTCTCTTTCTCTCTTTCTCTCTCTCTCTCTCTCTCTCTCTCTTTCTCTCTCTCGCTCTCGCTCTCGCTCTCTCTCGCTCTCTCTTTTGCGTGTGTCTGAAGCGAGGTTTGGCAGTGGCTCAGCTGCCAAACCAGAAGAGAAAGGGGAGGGGCGAGAGGCTAGTAGGGAGTGCACGCTGAGCACACGCTCCGTTGCGTCTGCGCAGCCACACACAGACTAAGGAATTGATTTTCCCAGTTCCAACTCGTCCAGAGGATTATAAACACAACGACTAAGACCAACATGGTGAGACAGCACCTGATAAAGTATTTTTTCGGTGGGACTGTATTTGTTGAGCGCCACTTCAGTCGAAGGTTTGTCATTGCTATTGGTCACCAGTAGACGGCGCCCTTACGTTTTGTAAAGACCTTGTCAACACCGTCGACGACCGGCGCGAGCCTCTTGTGATTTTGCGGTCGAATTTTACAATGATTCTTATTGCTGTTAGCTGACATTGGAAAGCGAAATCAGGTTTATTGTTTCCCCTTGCCAATGGCGGCCCCTCTGCTGGAGTTTGAGACCGAAATGTTTCTGACATGTTGATCGATATACAGTGAATACTTTGAGGAGGAAAAGTTATCGGGCCGCAGGTTCTTCAGCCCCCGGCTCCGTCGGGACCAGCAGAGAGCACTGCGCAAGCATCCAGACGAGACTTGCGTCTCAACTATTCCAGCGGAGTTGCCCTGATCAACAAAGCATCTTGAAACAATGAATAAAGTTGGCTAGCACGTTTTGGTAGTGTGTGTAATGGGTGTTTTATTTGCACTTTATTCACGATCGCCAAGAACAGGGGTGTCAAACATACGGCCCTCGGGCCGGAAAAATGCATAAAAGACACGGAATTAATATTTTTATAAAGTGCAATTCATGGAATGCCCGCTAGGGGGACACACTGTTTTGATCAGAGGAAAAGACAACAGCAGCCTCAGTCTGTCACTGAGACAGACCCAACACAGCAGACGCTATCAAGGACATGTGAATACTTTATTCTTTACACATATTATAGCACTCTCCTTAGTTTGTAAAGTGTAGGCAGGGATTACATTTAGATTTTATATGCTCGTGTAAATGTTTTGAAAATGCCTTTCGTTATCAATCTCGTTTAATCTTAAAAGTGCATTACTATTTTTTTCAAGATCAATTACTTGTTAAGGTTTTGTGCCTTTGTTCAGTCAGTGGGATCAGTTGCCACGCATATACAGTCAAACCTCAGTTTTCATCCATAATCCGTTCCAGAAGGCTGTTCGAAAACCGAAACCACGCTCTTTTTAAAATAAAAATGTTTATTGAACACGTCTGCTCACAATGGAAAGCAACACGAGGAAGTGTCACTTCCTCATCTACCCGAGGAAGCATCACTTCCTCATGTAAGGAAGGCGAGAGCAGTCAAATGGTGCATTCAAGTGCGCTCATTTTGTTCGAGATCCGAAAATTTGTTCATCATCCGAGGCTTAAAAAACTCAAAATTTTTGGTTGAAAACCGAATTGGTCCAGAACCGAGACATTCAAAAACCGAGGTTAGGACTATGTGAATGACAAAAGTAAATTGCACATTTGTCTAAGAAAATCTTAGGTGCTTCTTGAAATGTTTTGTAAAAGATATATTCATTAAATTTCAACATTTTCCTAGTGTTCTTGTGCATGTTAGGAAAATATAATACCAAAACAAAGGAAATACATGTTATTTTGGTTATTTATAGCAGAGTAGGGTTTAATTTTTAATGGTCCGGCCCACTTGATATCTACCAAGGCCCTATGTGGCCCACAATGTGAAATGAGTTTGACACCCATGCTATACATGGCCGTTATTTTCGGCTAAAAACGCCTTACTATACATGGTCACATAAACTCACCGGCCACTTTATTAGGTACACCTGTCCAACTGCTCGTTAACACTTAATTTCGAATCAGCCAATCGCATGGCGGCAACTCAGTGCATTTAGGCATGTAGACATGGTCAAGACAATCTCCTGCAGTTCAAACCGAGCATCAGTATGCGGAAGAAAGGTGATTTGAGTGGCTTTGAACGTGGCATGGTTGTTGGTGCCAGAAGGGCTGGTCTGAGTATTTCAGAAACTGCTGATCTACTGGGATTTTCACGCACAACCATCTCTAGGGTTTACAGAGAATGGTCAGAAAAAGAAAAAATATCCAGTGAGCGGCAGTTCTGTGGGCGGAAATGCCTTGTTGATGCCAGACTGGTTCGAGCTAATAGAAAGGCAACAGTGACTCAAATAACCACCCGTTACAACCAAGGTAGGCAGAAGAGCATCTCTGAACGCACAGTACGTCGAACTTTGAGGCAGATGGGCTACAGCAGCAGAAGACCACGACGGGTGCTAAGAACAGGAAACTAAGGCTACAATTTGCACAAGCTCATCGAAATTGGACAATAGAAGATTGGAAAAACGTTACCTGGTCTGATGAGTCTCGATTTCTGCTGTGACATTCAGATGGCAGGGTCAGAATTTGGCGTCAACAACATGAAAGCATGGATCCATCCTGCCTTGTATCAACGATTCAGGCTGGTGGTGGTGGTGTAATGGTGTGGGGAATATTTTCTTGGCACTCTTTGGGCCCCTTGGTACCAATTGAGCACCGTTGCAACGCCACAGCCTACCTGAGTATTGTTGCTGACCATGTCCATCCCTTTATAACCACAATGTACCCAACTTCTGATAGCTACTTTCAGCAGGATAATTTTAGCCGAAAAAAACGACCATGTACAGTAAGGCGTTTTTAGCCGAAAAAAACGACCATGTATAGTAAGGTCTTTTTAGACGAAAAAAACGACCATGTATAGTAAGGTGTTTTTAGACGAAAAAAAGACCATGTATAGTAAGGCGTTTTTAGACGAAAAAACGACCATGTATAGGAAGGCGTTTTTAGACAAAAAAAACGACCATGTATATTAAACCGTTTTTTGGACAAAAAAAACGACCATGTATAGTAAGGCGTTTTTAGACGAAAAAAACGACCATGTATAGTAAGGTGTTTTAGGCGAAAAAAGACCATGTATAGTAAGGCGTTTTAGGCGGAAAAAAGACCATGTATAGGAAGGCGTTTTTAGACAAAAAAGCGACCATGTATATTAAGCGTTTTAGCGAAAAAACCGACCATGTATAGTAAGGCGTTTTTAGCCGGAAAAAACGACCATGTATATTAAGGCGTTTTTAGACGAAAAAAAGACCATATATAGTAAGGCGTTTTTAGACGGAAAAAACGACCATGTATAGTAAGGAGTTTTTCGTCCCAAAAAATGACCATGTATATATAGTAAGGCGTTTTTTGCCGAAGAAAACGCCCATGTATAGTAAGGCGTTTTTTGCTGAAAAAAAACGACCATGTATAGTATGTTTTTTTTTAAGCCGAAAAAAACGACCATGTATAGTAAGGCGTTTTTTGTAAAAAAAAAACGACCATGTGTAGTAAGGCATTTTTTGCTGAAAAAAACGATCATGTATAGTAAGGCGTAAGGCGTTTTTAGACGAAAAAAACGACCATGTATAGTATGGTTGTTTTTTTCAGCAAAAAACGCCGTATTATACATGGTCGTTTTTTTCATCTAAAAACGCCTTACTATACATGGTCGTTTTTTTGGTCTAAAAACGCCTTACTATACATGATCGTTTTTTTCGTTTAAAAACGGCTTACGATACATGGTCGTTTTTTTCAGCAAAAAACGCCTTACTATACATGGTCGTTTTTATCGTCTAAAAACGCCTTACTGTACATGGTCGTTTTTTTCAGCAAAAAACACCTTAATATACATGGTCGTTTTTTTCGTTTAAAAACGCCTTACTGTACCTGGTCGTTTTTTTCAGGAAAAAACACCTTATTATACATGGTCGTTTTTTTCAGCAAAAAACGCCTTACTATACATGGTCGTTTTTTTCGTCTAAAAACGCCTTACGCCTTACTATACATGATCGTTTTTTCAGCAAAAAATGCCCTATTATACATGGTCGTTTTTTTCAGCAAAAAACGCCTTACTATACATGGTCGTTTTTTCAGCAAAAAACGCCTTACTATACATGGTCGTTTTTTTCGTCTAAAAACGCCTTACTATACCTGGTCGATTTTTTCAGCAAAAAACGCCTTACTATATATAGTCTTTTTTTCTTCTAAAAACGCCTTACTATACATAGTTGTTTTTTTCGGCTCAAAATGCCTTACTATACATGGTCGTTTTTTTCGTCTAAAAACGCCTTACTATATAAGGTCTTTTTTTCGTCTAAAAATGCCTTACTATACATGGTCGTTTTTTTCAGCAAAAAACGCCTTACTATACATGGTCGTTTTTTTCGTCTAAAAACGCCTTACTATACATGATCGTTTTTTTCAGCTAAAAACGCCATACTATACATGGTCGTTTTTTTCGGGAAAAAAACGCCTTACTATACATGGTCGTTTTTTTCAGCAAAAAACGCCTTACTATACATGGTCGTTTTTTCGCTAAAAACGCCTTACTATACATGGTCGTTTTTTCAGCTAAAACGCCTTACTATACATGGTCGTTTTTTGGCAAAAACGCCTTACTATACATGGTCGTTTTTTTCAGCAAAAAACGCCCTACTATACATGGTCGTTTTTAGTTTAAAACGCCTTACTATACATGGTCGTTTTTCAACAAAAACGCCTTACTATACATGGTCGTTTTTCGTCTAAAACGCCTTACTTCACATGGTCGTTTTTTTCGCAAAAAACACCTTACTATACATGGTCGTTTTTTTCGTTTAAAAAAGCCTTACTATACATGGTCGTTTTTTTCAGCAAAAAACGCCTTACTATACATGGTCATTTTTTTCGTCTAAAAACGCCTTACTATACATGGTCGTTTTTTTCGTCTAAAAACACCTTACTATACATGACCGTTTTTTCTGCAAAAAACGCCTTACTATACATGGTCCTTTTTTTCGTCTAAAAACGCCTAGTTACTATACTTGGTCGTTTTATTCAGCAAATGGTCGTTTTTTTCAGCAAAAAACGCCTTACTACACATGGTCATTTTTTTCGTCTAAAAACGCCTTACTATAAATGGTCGTTTTTTTCGTCTAAAAATGCCTTACTATACATGGTCGTTTTTTCCGTCTAAAAACGCCTTGCTATACATGGTCGTTTTTTTTTCGTCTAAAAACGCCTTACTATACATGGTCGTTTTTTTTCTCTAAAAACGCCTTACTATACATGGTCGTTTTTTTCAACAAAAAACGCCTTGCTATACATGGTCGTTTTTTTCGTCTAAAAACGCCTTACTATACATGGTCGTTTTTTTTCAGCAAAAAACGCCTTACTATACATGGTCGTTTTTTCGTCTAAAAACGCCTTACTATACATGGTCGTTTTTTTCGTCTAAAAACGCCTTACTATACATGGTCGTTTTTCGTCTAAAACGCCTTACTATACATGGTCGTTTTTTCATCTAAAAACGCCTTACTATACATGGTCGTTTTTGGTCTAAAACGCCTTACTATACATGGTCGTTTTTTCGTTTAAAACGCCTTACTATACATGGTCGTTTTTTCAGCAAAAACGCCTTACTATACATGGTCGTTTTTATCGTCTAAAACGCCTTACTATACATGGTCGTTTTTCAGCAAAAACGCCTTACTATACATGGTCGTTTTTTCGCTTAAAACGCCTTACTATACATGGTCGTTTTTTTAGGCAAAAACGCCTTACTATACATGGTCGTTTTTTCAGCAAAAACGCCTTACTATACATGGTCGTTTTTAGTCTAAAAACGCCTTACTATACATGGTCGTTTTTTCAGCAAAAATGCCTTACTATACATGGTCGTTTTTTCAGCAAAAACGCCTTACTATACATGGTCGTTTTTTCAGCAAAAACGCCTTACTATACATGGTCTTGTTTTTAGTCTAAAAACGCCTTACTATACATGGTCGTTTTTTTTGTCTAAAAACGCCTTACTATACATGGTCGTTTTTTTCGTCTAAAAACGCCTTACTATACATGGTCGTTTTATTCAGCTCAAAATGCCTTACTATACATGGTAGTTTTTTTCATCTAAAAACGCCTTACTATAAATGGTCTTTTTTCGTCTAAAAACGCCTTACTATACATGGTCGTTTTTTCAGCTAAAAACGGCTTACTATACGTGGTCGTTTTTTTTTCGATTCAAAATGCCTTACTATACATGGTCGTTTTTTTCAGCTAAAAACGCCATACTATACATGGTCGTTTTTCGGCAAAAAACGCCTTACTATACATGGTCGTTTTTTTCAGCAAAAAACGCCCTACTATACATGGTCGTTTTTTTCGTTTAAAAACGGCCAACTATACATGGTCGTTTTTTTCAACAAAAACGCCTTACTATACATGGTCGTTTTTTTCGTCTAAAAACGCCTTACTATACATGGTCGTTTTTCAGCAAAAACACCTTACTATACATGGTCGTTTTTTCGTTAAAAACGCCTTACTATACATGGTCGTTTTTTCAGCAAAAACGCCTTACTATACATGGTGGTTTTTCGTCTAAAAACGCCTTACTATACATGGTCGTTTTTTTCAGCTAAAAACGGCTTACTATACATGGTCGTTTTTTTCAGCAAAAAACGCCTTACTATACATGGTCGTTTTTTTCGGCTAAAAACGCCTTACTATACATGGTCGTTTTTTCAGCAAAAACGCCTTACTATACATGGTCGTTTTTTTTCCGCTAAAAACGCCTTGCTATACATGGTCGTTTTTTTTCAGCAAAAAATGCCTTACTATACATGGTCGTTTTTTCCGTCTAAAAACGCCTTACTATACATGGTCGTTTTTTTCAACAAAAAACACCTTACTTTATATACATGGTCGTTTTTTTCGTCTAAAAACGCCTTACTATACATGGTCGTTTTTTCGCTAAAAACACCTTACTATACATGGTCGTTTTTTCAGCAAAAAACGCCTTACTATACATGGTCGTTTTTTTCGTCTAAAAACGCCTTACTATACATGGTCGTTTTTTTCAACAAAAAACGCCTTACTATACATGGTCGTTTTTTCGTCTAAAAACGCCTTACTATACATGGTCGTTTTTAGTATAAAAACGCCTTACTATACATGGTCGTTTTTTCGCAAAAACGCCTTACTATACATGGTCGTTTTTCGTCTAAAAACGCCTTACTATACATGGTCGTTTTTTCGCAAAAACGCCTTACTATACATGGTCGTTTTTTCGTCTAAAACGCCTTACTATACATGGTCGTTTTTTTTCGTTTAAAACGCCTTACTATACATGGTCGTTTTTCAACAAAAACGCCTTACTATACATGGTCGTTTTTTTCGCTAAAACGCCTTACTATACATGGTCGTTTTTCAGCAAAAACGCCTTACTATACATGGTCGTTTTTTCGTCTAAAACGCCTTACTATACATGGTCGTTTTTTCAGCAAAAAACGCCTTACTATACATGGTCTTTTTTTCTTCTAAAAACGCCTTACTATACATGGTCGGTTTTTTTCGCTAAAAACGCCTTACTATACATGGTCGTTTTTTCAGTCTAAAACGCCTTACTATACATGGTCGTTTTTTTCGGCTAAAAACGCCTTACTATACATGGTCGTTTTTTCGCTAAAAACGCCTTACTATACATGGTCGTTTTTAGCTAAAACGCCTTACTATACATGGTCGTTTTTTCAGCTAAAACGCCTTACTATACATGGTCGTTTTTGGCAAAAACGCCTTACTATACATGGTCGTTTTTTCAGCAAAAACGCCTTACTATACATGGTCGTTTTTCGTTTAAAACGCCTTACTATACATGGTCGTTTTTTTCGGCAAAAACGCCTTACTATACATGGTCGTTTTTTCGGCTAAAAACGCCTTACTATACATGGTCGTTTTTTCAGCTAAAAACGCCTTACTATACATGGTCGTTTTTAGTCTAAAACGCCTTACTATACATGGTCGTTTTTTCAGCAAAAACGCCTTACTATACATGGTCGTTTTTTTCGTCTAAAAACGCCTTACTATACATGGTCGTTTTTTTAGTCTAAAAACGCCTTACTATACATGGTCGTTTTTTCCTTCAAAAATGCCTTACTATACATGGTCGTTTTTTTCGGCTAAAAACGCCTTACTATACATGGTCGTTTTTTTCCGCTAAAAACGCCTTACTATACATGGTCGTTTTTTCAGCAAAAACGCCTTACTATACATGGTCGTTTTTTCGTCTAAAACGCCTTACTATACATGGTCGTTTTTTCAGTCTAAAAACGCCTTACTATACATGGTCGTTTTTTCGTCTAAAAACGCCTTACTATACATGGTCGTTTTTTTCAGTCTAAAAACGCCTTACTATACATGGTCGTTTTTTCTCTAAAACGCCTTACTATACATGGTCGTTTTTCAGCAAAAATGCCTTACTATACATGGTCGTTTTTTTCGTCTAAAATCGCCTTACTATACATGGTCGTTTTTTTTCAGCAAAAAACGCCTTACTATACATGGTCGTTTTTTCCGTCTAAAAACGCCTTACTATACATGGTCGTTTTTTCAGTCTAAAACGCCTTACTATACATGGTCGTTTTTTCAGCTAAAAACGCCTTACTATACATGGTCGTTTTTTGTCTAAAACGCCTTACTATACATGGTCGTTTTTTCAGCAAAAACGCCTTACTATACATGGTCGTTTTTTCAGCAAAAACGCCTTACTATACATGGTCGTTTTTTTCAGCAAAAACGCCTTACTATACATGGTCGTTTTTTGGCTAAAAACGCCTTACTATACATGGTCGTTTTTTCAGCAAAAACGCCTTACTATACATGGTCGTTTTTTCAGCAAAAAACGCCTTACTATACATGGTCGTTTTTTCGTCTAAAAACGCCTTACTATACATGGTCGTTTTTTCAGCAAAAACGCCTTACTATACATGGTCGTTTTTTCGGCTAAAAACGCCTTACTATACATGGTCGTTTTTTCCGTCTAAAACGCCTTACTATACATGGTCGTTTTTTCAACAAAAACGCCTTACTATACATGGTCGTTTTTTCGTCTAAAAACGCCTTACTATACATGGTCGTTTTTTCAGCTAAAAACGCCTTACTATACATGGTCGTTTTTGTCTAAAACGCCTTACTATACATGGTCGTTTTTCAGCAAAAACGCCTTACTATACATGGTCGTTTTTCAGCAAAAACGCCTTACTATACATGGTCGTTTTTTCAGCAAAAACGCCTTACTATACATGGTCGTTTTTTTAGCTAAAAACGCCTTACTATACATGGTCGTTTTTTAGTCTAAAAACGCCTTACTATACATGGTCGTTTTTTTTGTCTAAAACGCCTTACTATACATGGTCGTTTTTTAAGCAAAAACGCCTTACTATACATGGTCGTTTTTCAGCAAAAACGCCTTACTATACATGGTCGTTTTTTCGTCTAAAACGCCTTACTATACATGGTCGTTTTTTCAGCTAAAACGCCTTACTATACATGGTCGTTTTTCGTCTAAAACGCCTTACTATACATGGTCGTTTTTTCGCTAAAAACGCCTTACTATACATGGTCGTTTTTTCGCTAAAAACGCCTTACTATACATGGTCGTTTTTTTCGTCTAAAAACGCCTTACTATACATGGTCGTTTTTTCAGCAAAAAACGCCTTACTATACATGGTCGTTTTTTCAGCAAAAACGCCTTACTATAAATGGTCGTTTTTTCATCAAAAACGCCTTACTATACATGGTCGTTTTTTCGGCAAAAAACGCCTTACTATACATGGTCGTTTTTTCAGCAAAAACGCCTTACTATACATGGTCGTTTTTTCGCAAAAAACGCCTTACTATACATGGTCGTTTTTTCAGCAAAAACGCCTTACTATACATGGTCGTTTTATTCGTCTAAAAACGCCTTACTATACATGGTCGTTTTTTCAGCAAAAACGCCTTACTATAAATGGTCGTTTTTTCTAAAAACGCCTTACTATACATGGTCGTTTTTTCGTCTAAAACGCCTTACTATACATGGTCGTTTTTTCAGCAAAAACGCCTTACTATACATGGTCGTTTTTTCATCTAAAAACGCCTTACTATACATGGTCGTTTTTTTGGCTAAAAACGCCTTACTATACATGGTCGTTTTTTCAGCTAAAAACGCCTTACTATACATGGTCGTTTTTTTTGTCTAAAACGCCTTACTATACATGGTCGTTTTTTCAGCAAAAACGCCTTACTATACATGGTCGTTTTTTCAGCAAAAACGCCTTACTATACATGGTCGTTTTTTCAGCAAAAACGCCTTACTATACATGGTCGTTTTTTCAGCTAAAAACGCCTTACTATACATGGTCGTTTTTTCGTCTAAAACGCCTTACTATACATGGTCGTTTTTTTGTCTAAAACGCCTTACTATACATGGTCGTTTTTTCAGCAAAAACGCCTTACTATACATGGTCGTTTTTTCAGCAAAAACGCCTTACTATACATGGTCGTTTTTAGTCTAAAACGCCTTACTATACATGGTCGTTTTTTCGCTAAAAACGCCTTACTATACATGGTCGTTTTTCAGTCAAAAACGCCTTACTATACATGGTCGTTTTTTCGCTAAAAACGCCTTACTATACATGGTCGTTTTTTTCAACAAAAAACGCCTTACTATACATGGTCGTTTTTTTGTCTAAAACGCCTTACTATACATGGTCGTTTTTTCAGCAAAAACGCCTTACTATACATGGTCGTTTTTTCAGCAAAAACGCCTTACTATACATGGTCGTTTTTTCAACAAAAACGCCTTACTATACATGGTCGTTTTTTCGCTAAAAACGCCTTACTATACATGGTCGTTTTTCAGCAAAAACGCCTTACTATACATGGTCGTTTTTCGTTTAAAAACGCCTTACTATACATGGTCGTTTTTTCAGCAAAAACGCCTTACTATACATGGTCGTTTTTTTCGTCTAAAAACGCCTTACTATACATGGTCGTTTTTTCAGCAAAAAACGCCTTACTATACATGGTCGTTTTTTCTGTCTAAAAACGCCTTACTATACATGGTCGTTTTTTCAGCGAAAACGCCTTACTATACATGGTCGTTTTTTCGTCTAAAAACGCCTTACTATACATGGTCGTTTTTCAGCTAAAAACGCCTTACTATACATGGTCTTTTTTTCAGCTAAAAACGCCTTACTATACATGGTCGTTTTTTCGTCTAAAACGCCTTACTATACATGGTCGTTTTTTCGCTAAAACGCCTTACTATACATGGTCGTTTTTTCATCTAAAAACGCCTTACTATACATGGTCGTTTTTTCGCTAAAAACGCCTTACTATACATGGTCGTTTTTTCGTCTAAAAACGCCTTACTATACATGGTCGTTTTTTTCAGCTAAAAACGCCTTACTATACATGGTCGTTTTTTTCGTCTAAAAACGCCTTACTATACATGGTCGTTTTTTTTGTCTAAAAACGCCTTACTATACATGGTCGTTTTTTTCAGCAAAAAACGCCCTACTATACATGGTCGTTTTTTTCGTTTAAAACGCCTTACTATACATGGTCGATTTTTTCAACAAAAAACGCCTTACTATACATGGTCGTTTTATTCGTCTAAAAACGCCTTACTATACATGGTCGTTTTTTCAGCTAAAACGCCTTACTATACATGGTCGTTTTTTCGGCTAAAAACGCCTTACTATACATGGTCGTTTTTTCGCTAAAAACGCCTTACTATACATGGTCGTTTTTTTCCGCTAAAACGCCTTACTATACATGGTCGTTTTTTTCGGCTAAAAACGCCTTACTATACATGGTCGTTTTTTTCAGCTAAAAACGCCATACTATACATGGTCGTTTTTTTGGGCAAAAAACGCCTTACTCTACATGGTCGTTTTTTCGCTAAAAACGCCTTACTATACATGGTCGTTTTTTTTCGTCTAAAAACGCCTTACTATACATGGTCGGTTTTTTTTTCAGCAAAAACGCCTTACTATACATGGTCGTTTTTCAGTTTAAAACGCCTTACTATACATGGTCGTTTTTTCAACAAAAACGCCTTACTATACATGGTCGTTTTTTCGTCTAAAAACGCCTTACTATACATGGTCGTTTTTTCGGCTAAAAACGCCTTACTATACATGGTCGTTTTTCGTCTAAAACGCCTTACTATACATGGTCGTTTTTCGCTAAAAACGCCTTACTATACATGGTCGTTTTTTTGTCTAAAAACGCCTTACTATACATGGTCGTTTTTTCAGCTAAAACGCCTTACTATACATGGTCGTTTTTTCAGCAAAAACGCCTTACTATACATGGTCGTTTTTTCGCAAAAACGCCTTACTATACATGGTCGTTTTTTCGTCTAAAAACGCCTTACTATACATGGTCGTTTTTTCAGCTAAAACGCCTTACTATACATGGTCGTTTTTCAGCAAAAAACGCCTTACTATACATGGTCGTTTTTCGCTAAAAACGCCTTACTATACATGGTCGTTTTTTCGCTAAAACGCCTTACTATAC
Organism: Hippocampus mohnikei; assembly: GCA_026261675.1. Taxonomy (NCBI): domain Eukaryota; kingdom Metazoa; phylum Chordata; class Actinopteri; order Syngnathiformes; family Syngnathidae; genus Hippocampus; species Hippocampus mohnikei. The sequence continues at coordinate 10,690,338 of JAKGUB010000106.1, forward strand.
ATGGTCGTTTTTTCGCTAAAAACGCCTTACTATACATGGTCGTTTTTTCGCTAAAAACGCCTTACTATACATGGTCGTTTTTTTTCTAAAAACGCCTTACTATACATGGTCGTTTTTTCGCTAAAACGCCTTACTATACATGGTCGTTTTTTCAGCAAAAACGCCTTACTATACATGGTCGTTTTTTCGTTTAAAACGCCTTACTATACATGGTCGTTTTTCAGCAAAAACGCCTTACTATACATGGTCGTTTTTTCAGCTAAAAACGCCTTACTATACATGGTCGTTTTTTTCGGCCAAAAACGCCTTACTATACATGGTCGTTTTTTTCCGCTAAAAACGCCTTACTATACATGGTCGTTTTTTTCGGCTAAAAACGCCTTACTATACATGGTCGTTTTTTCGTCTAAAACGCCTTACTATACATGGTCGTTTTTTCAGCTAAAAACGCCTTACTATACATGGTCGTTTTTTCGCTAAAAACGCCTTACTATACATGGTCGTTTTTTCGTCTAAAACGCCTTACTATACATGGTCGTTTTTTCAGCTAAAAACGCCTTACTATACATGGTCGTTTTTTCGTCTAAAACGCCTTACTATACATGGTCGTATTTTTTTCAGCTAAAACGCCTTACTATACATGGTCGTTTTTCGCCTAAAACGCCTTACTATACATGGTCGTTTTTTGTTTTTCTAAAACGCCTTACTATACATGGTCGTTTTTTCAGCTAAAAACGCCTTACTATACATGGTCGTTTTTTCAGCTAAAAACGCCTTACTATACATGGTCGTTTTTTCAGCTTAAAAACGCCTTACTATACATGGTCGTTTTTTCAACTAAAACGCCTTACTATACATGGTCGTTTTTTGTCTAAAAACGCCTTACTATACATGGTCGTTTTTTCAGCAAAAACGCCTTACTATACATGGTCGTTTTTCAGGAAAAAACGCCTTACTATACATGGTCGTTTTTCAGTCTAAAACGCCTTACTATACATGGTCGTTTTTTCAGCAAAAACGCCTTACTATACATGGTCGTTTTTCAGTCTAAAACGCCTTACTATACATGGTCGTTTTTTGTCTAAAAACGCCTTACTATACATGGTCGTTTTTTCAGCAAAAACGCCTTACTATACATGGTCGTTTTTTCATCTAAAAACGCCTTACTATACATGGTCGTTTTTTTCAGCTACAAAAACGCCTTACTATACATGGTCGTTTTTTCGTCTAAAAACGCCTTACTATACATGGTCGTTTTTTCGTCTAAAACGCCTTACTATACATGGTCGTTTTTTCAGCAAAAACGCCTTACTATACATGGTCGTTTTTTCAGCTAAAAACGCCTTACTATACATGGTCGTTTTTTTCAGCTAAAAACGCCTTACTATACATGGTCGTTTTTTCGTCAAAAACGCCTTACTATACATGGTCGTTTTTTCGTCTAAAAACGCCTTACTATACATGGTCGTTTTTTCGTCTAAAAACGCCTTACTATACATGGTCTTTTTTTCGCTAAAAACGCCTTACTATACATGGTCGTTTTTTCAGCTAAAACGCCTTACTATACATGGTCGTTTTTCGGCTAAAAACGCCTTACTATACATGGTCGTTTTTTCGTCTAAAAACGCCTTACTATACATGGTCGTTTTTTCAGCTAAAACGCCTTACTATACATGGTCGTTTTTTCAGCTAAAACGCCTTACTATACATGGTCGTTTTTTCGCTAAAAACGCCTTACTATACATGGTCGTTTTTCGCTAAAAACGCCTTACTATACATGGTCGTTTTTTCAGCTAAAAACGCCTTACTATACATGGTCGTTTTTCAGCTAAAAACGCCTTACTATACATGGTCGTTTTTTCGCAAAAACGCCTTACTATACATGGTCGTTTTTTCGCTAAAAACGCCTTACTATACATGGTCGTTTTTTCGCTAAAAACGCCTTACTATACATGGTCGTTTTTTGTCTAAAAACGCCTTACTATACATGGTCGTTTTTTTCAGCAAAAACGCCTTACTATACATGGTCGTTTTTTCGCTAAAAACGCCTTACTATACATGGTCGTTTTTTCGCTAAAAACGCCTTACTATACATGGTCGTTTTTTCGCTAAAACGCCTTACTATACATGGTCGTTTTTTCGCTAAAACGCCTTACTATACATGGTCGTTTTTTCGCAAAAACGCCTTACTATACATGGTCGTTTTTCGCTAAAAACGCCTTACTATACATGGTCGTTTTTTCGTCTAAAAACGCCTTACTATACATGGTCGTTTTTTCGGCTAAAAACGCCTTACTATACATGGTCGTTTTTTCAGCTAAAACGCCTTACTATACATGGTCGTTTTTTCGCTAAAACGCCTTACTATACATGGTCGTTTTTTCAGCTAAAAACGCCTTACTATACATGGTCGTTTTTTCGCCTAAAACGCCTTACTATACATGGTCGTTTTTTCGTCTAAAACGCCTTACTATACATGGTCCTTACTATACATGGTTTTTTTCAGCAAAAACGCCTTACTATACATGGTGGCTAAAAACGCCTTACTATACATGGTCGTTTTTTCAGCTAAAAACGCCTTACTATACATGGTCGTTTTTTCTAAAACGCCTTACTATACATGGTCGTTTTTTCGCTAAAACGCCTTACTATACATGGTCGTTTTTTCGCTAAAAACGCCTTACTATACATGGTCGTTTTTTCGTCTAAAACGCCTTACTATACATGTCGTTTTTTCGCTAAAACGTCGTTTTTTCAGCTAAAAACGCCTTACTATACATGGTCGTTTTTTCGCTAAAACGCCTTACTATACATGGTCGTTTTTTTCGTCTAAAACGCCTTACTATACATGGTCGTTTTTTCAGCTAAAAACGCCTTACTATACATGGTCGTTTTTCAGCTAAAAACGCCTTACTATACATGGTCGTTTTTTTCGCAAAAACGCCTTACTATACATGGTCGTTTTTTCAGCTAAAAACGCCTTACTATACATGGTCGTTTTTTCATCTAAAACGCCTTACTATACATGGTCGTTTTTTCGTCTAAAACGCCTTACTATACATGGTCGTTTTTTCGCTAAAAACGCCTTACTATACATGGTCGTTTTTTCGTCAGCAAAAACGCCTTACTATACATGGTCGTTTTTTCGCTAAAACGCCTTACTATACATGGTCGTTTTTTCAGCAAAAACGCCTTACTATACATGGTCGTTTTTTCGGCTAAAAACGCCTTACTATACATGGTCGTTTTTTCGTCTAAAAACGCCTTACTATACATGGTCGTTTTTTTTTCTGCTATTTTTTTTCAGCTAAAAACGCCTTACTATACATGGTCGTTTTTTTCGTCTAAAAACGCCTTACTATACATGGTCGTTTTTTCGCTAAAACGCCTTACTATACATGGTCGTTTTTTTCGCTAAAACGCCTTACTATACATGGTCGTTTTTCGCCTAAAAACGCCTTACTATACATGGTCGTTTTTTCAGCTAAAAACGCCTTACTATACATGGTCGTTTTTTCGCTAAAAACGCCTTACTATACATGGTCGTTTTTTCAGCTAAAAACGCCTTACTATACATGGTCGTTTTTTCAGCTAAAAACGCCTTACTATACATGGTCGTTTTTCGCTAAAACGCCTTACTATACATGGTCGTTTTTTCAGCTAAAACGCCTTACTATACATGGTCGTTTTTTTCGCTTAAAACGCCTTACTATACATGGTCGTTTTTTCGCCAAAAACGCCTTACTATACATGGTCGTTTTTTCGTCTAAAACGCCTTACTATACATGGTCGTTTTTTCGCTAAAAACGCCTTACTATACATGGTCGTTTTTTCGCTAAAACGCCTTACTATACATGGTCGTTTTTTCGCTAAAAACGCCTTACTATACATGGTCGTTTTTTTTCGCCTAAAAACGCCTTACTATACATGGTCGTTTTTTCGGTTAAAACACCCTACTAAAACGCCTTACTATACATGGTCGTTTTTTCGCTAAAAACGCCTTACTATACATGGTCGTTTTTTTCGCTAAAACGCCTTACTATACATGGTCTTTTTTTCGCTAAAAACGCCTTACTATACATGGTCGTTTTTTCGCTAAAAACGCCTTACTATACATGGTCGTTAAAAACGCCTTACTATACATGGTCGTTTTTCGCTAAAAACGCCTTTTCGCTAAAAACGCCTTACTATACATGGTCGTTTTTTCGCTAAAAACGCCTTACTATACATGGTCGTTTTTTCGCTAAAAACGCCTTACTATACATGGTCGTTTTTTCGCTAAAAACGCCTTACTATACATGGTCGTTTTTTCGCTAAAAACGCCTTACTATACATGGTCGTTTTTTCGCTAAAAACGCCTTACTATACATGGTCGTTTTTTGTCTAAAACGCCTTACTATACATGGTCGTTTTTTCAGCAAAAACGCCTTACTATACATGGTCGTTTTTTCGCTAAAAACGCCTTACTATACATGGTCGTTTTTTCGCTAAAAACGCCTTACTATACATGGTCGTTTTTTCGCCTAAAAACGCCTTACTATACATGGTCGTTTTTTTCGTCAAAAACGCCTTACTATACATGGTCGTTTTTTCGCCTAAAAACGCCTTACTATACATGGTCGTTTTTTGCGCTAAAAACGCCTTACTATACATGGTCATTTTTTCGCTAAAAACGCCTTACTATACATGGTCGTTTTTTTCGCCTAAAAACGCCTTACTATACATGGTCGTTTTTTGGGCTAAAAACGCCTTACTATACATGGTCGTTTTTTTCGGCTAAAAACGCCTTACTATACATGGTCGTTTTTTCGTCAAAAACGCCTTACTATACATGGTCGTTTTTTCGTCTAAAAACGCCTTACTATACATGGTCGTTTTTTTCAGCTAAAAACGCCTTACTATACATGGTCGTTTTTTCGCTAAAAACGCCTTACTATACATGGTCGTTTTTTGGGCTAAAAACGCCTTACTATACATGGTCGTTTTTTCGCCTAAAAACGCCTTACTATACATGGTCGTTTTTTTCGGCTAAAAACGCCTTACTATACATGGTCGTTTTTTTCGCTAAAACGCCTTACTATACATGGTCGTTTTTCGGCTAAAAACGCCTTACTATACATGGTCGTTTTTCGTCTAAAAACGCCTTACTATACATGGTCGTTTTTTCAGCTAAAAACGCCTTACTATACATGGTCTTGTTTTTTCAGCAAAAATCGCCTTACTATACATGGTCGTTTTTTCAACTAAAAACGCCTTATACATGGTCGTTTTTTTCGCCTAAAAACGCCTTACTATACATGGTCGTTTTTTTCGGCTATAAACGCCTTATTATAAATGGTCGTTTTTTCTAGCAAAAACGCCTTACTATACATGGTCGTTTTTTTGGCTAAAAACGCCTTACTATACATGGTCGTTTTTTCGCCTAAAACGCCTTACTATACATGGTCGTTTTTTCATTAAAAACGCCTTACTATACATGGTCATTTTTTTCGCTAAAACGCCTTACTATACATGGTCTTTTTTTCGCAAAAACGCCTTACTATACATGGTCGTTTTTTCGCTTAAAACGCCTTACTATACATGGTCGTTTTTTTCAAAAAACGCCTTACTATACATGGTCGTTTTTTTTGTCTAAAACGCCTTACTATACATGGTCGTTTTTTCAGCAAAAAACACCTTACTATACATGGTCGTTTTTCGCTTAAAACGCCTTACTATACATGGTCGTTTTTTCGTCAAAAACGCCTTACTATACATGGTCGTTTTTTTCGCCTAAAAACGCCTTACTATACATGGTCGTTTTTTTCGCCTAAAAACGCCTTACTATACATGGTCGTTTTTTTCGCCTAAAAACGCCTTACTATACATGGTCGTTTTTTTCAGCTAAAAACGCCTTACTATACATGGTCGTTTTTTCGCCTAAAAACGCCTTACTATACATGGTCGTTTTTTTTCAGCTAAAAACGCCTTACTATACATGGTCGTTTTTCGCTAAAAACGCCTTACTATACATGGTCTTTTTTCGCTAATAACGCCTTACTATACATGGTCGCTTTTTTCGCTAAAACGCCTTACTATACATGGTCGTTTTTTCGCTAAAAACGCCTTACTATACATGGTCGTTTTTTCGCTAAAACGCCTTACTATACATGGTCGTTTTTTCGCTAAAACGCCTTACTATACATGGTCGTTTTTTCAGCAAAAACGCCTTACTATACATGGTCGCTTTTTTCAGCTAAAACGCCTTACTATACATGGTCGTTTTTCGCCTAAAACGCCTTACTATACATGGTCGTTTTTTCGCTAAAAACGCCTTACTATACATGGTCGTTTTTTCGCAAAAACGCCTTACTATACATGGTCGTTTTTTCGCTAAAAAGCCTTACTATACATGGTCGTTTTTCGGGCTAAAACGCCTTACTATACATGGTCTTTTTTCGCTAAAAACGCCTTACTATACATGGTCGTTTTTTCGCTAAAAACGCCTTACTATACATGGTCGTTTTTTCGCTAAAAACGCCTTACTATACATGGTCGTTTTTTTCGCCTAAAAACGCCTTACTATACATGCTCGTTTTTGGGCTAAAAACGCCTTACTATACATGGTCGTTTTTTTCGGCTAAAAACGCCTTACTATACATGGTCGTTTTTTTCGGCTAAAAACGCCTTACTATACATGGTCTTTTTTTCGGTTAAAACGCCTTACTATACATGGTCGCTTTTTCGGCTAAAAACGCCTTACTATACATGGTCTTTTTTCGCCTAAAACGCCTTACTATACATGGTCGCTTTTTTCGGTTAAAACGCCTTACTATACATGGTCTTTTTTTCGCTAAAAACGCCTTACTATACATGGTCGTTTTTTCGCTAAAAACGCCTTACTATACATGGTCGTTTTTCAGCAAAAACGCCTTACTATACATGGTCGTTTTTCGGCTAAAAACGCCTTACTATACATGGTCGTTTTTTCGCTAAAAACGCCTTACTATACATGGTCGTTTTTTCGCTAAAAACGCCTTACTATACATGGTCTTTTTTTGGGCTAAAAAAGCCTTACTATACATGGTCGTTTTTTGGTCTAAAAACGCCTTACTATACATGGTCTTTTTTCGCTAAAAACGCCTTACTATACATGGTCTTTTTTTCAGCTCAAAACGCCTTACTATACATGGTCGTTTTTTGGGCTAAAAACGCCTTACTATACATGGTCGTTTTTCGTCTAAAAACGCCTTACTATACATGGTCTTTTTTTCAGCTAAAACGCCTTACTATACATGGTCGTTTTTGGGCTAATAAAGCCTTACTATACATGGTCGTTTTTTCAGCTAAAAACACCTTACTATACATGGTCATTTTTAGGCTAAAAACGCCTTACTATACATGGTCGTTTTTTCGCCTAAAACGCCTTACTATACATGATCTTTTTTTGGGCTAAAAAGCCTTACTATACATGGTCGTTTTTTCAGCCTAAAACGCCTTACTATACATGGTCTTTTTTCATCTAAAAACGCCTTACTATACATGGTCGTTTTTGGGCTAAAAAAGCCTTACTATACATGGTCGTTTTATTCAGCTCAAAATGCCTTACTATACATGGTAGTTTTTTTCGGCTAAAAACGCCTTACTATAAATGGTCTTTTTTCGTCTAAAAACGCCTTACTATACATGGTCGTTTTTTCAGCTAAAAACGCCTTACTATACATGGTCGTTTTTTCGGATAAAACGCCTTACTATACATGGTCTTTTTTCGCCTAAAAACGCCTTACTATACATGGTCGTTTTTTTCAGCTAAAAAGGCCTTTCTATACATGGTCATTTTTTAGGCTAAAAACGCCTTACTATACATGGTCGTTTTTTTCGGATAAAAACGCCTTACTATACATGGTCATTTTTTTCGTCTAAAAACGCCTTACTATACATGATCGTTTTTTTCCGGTTAAAAATCTTACTATACATGGTCGTTTTTTTCGGGTTAAAACACCTTCCTATACATGGTCGTTTTTTTCGGCTAAAGTTGAAGTATTTGGTTTTGTTGACTGCAAATTCAAAATAAAGCAAGGAGTAGCTTACGTTTGTTTTGTTCACTGCAGCTTTTGCAATTAATACTCACTATTTTTCTTATGATGCAGCATGTTTGATTGTTGTTTTTTTGAAGTTTCATTTTGTTGCTTGTTTATTGTTTGGCGCCTTTTTAATGTTCAATAAAATTAAAGTAAAAAGCCATTTCTTTGCTTGATAATTGTTGCTATTTGCAGTCAGTATAGAGTGCAAAATTTTGTTCACCAAGTCATTTATCAAAATGTATGCTAAATTTGTCATAAATATTTAAAAGAAAAGCTAAAGTTAAAAGAGCCGTTTGAGATCCAAATGAACCGGATCACCGAAGAGACGAAAATCCCATCACTACTGCTCTCTATCTAGGCACCGAGCTCGCCGGCTAGCTCGCCAACTAGCTAGCTAGCTATCCACCATCCAACAGAGGGCAGTGTTGTGAACCACAGACCTGCTTCAAATGTCGTTTCGCCAGTATGAAAATGAAACAATTTAAGCGCTCTGTGTTGTCGTGGCAGGCACACACAACATGAAACAATTAAAACACACGTTGTCCCCATTCGTTCGTGTTAGATTTCTCTGAGGACAAAGGATTCGTGAGGACAGAGCATGCAAATGCACGCACATGGGCATCATATGGACATTGCACAGAGAGATAATGTCTTCCATTAGTTCACCCAACTCTAGTGTTACAGAGGAGAGGGAAAAAAAGCGTCTACAATGTACATGAGCTCACATGTTGAATGTGAAGTTTGCGCTGCACATCTGCTTGGGTGGGAAGTGGTCACAGACTGAAAGACTCATTACAGCTGGAGGTGTACCAAGCTAACCCCAAGCCATCACCCTAACCCAGGGGTAGGCAACCCGAAATATTGAAAGAGCCATATTGGACTAAAAAAACAAAACAAATATGTCTGAGAGGCTCGATGGATATTTATAAATATACAGTATTTTAACATCTTTTTTATTATTGTAGGCTTTGCATCATCATTTTTTTAATGTATACATTTGAATTGCTTTCTTAGAATGAGAATGAGACTTTCTGAAATAGATCACTCTTAAGGCTTCATACACACACAAAAAAGAGCCCACAACAATAATAAATACATGTTTTATTGCTAATTCATCATCCAATACTTCTTAATAATAATTTTAAACACTTTGTTTTAACTATTCATTCTGTGTTTAAATAAAATACAGTATTGTGTATTCAGGTGAGCAAAATGATTTCCTTTTGAACGTTTAAACAGGAATCAGGCATACACGGAAAGACGAATGTTGTAGGGTTGTCGAGGAGAGTGATTGACATCCTCCGGAGGTGTGAATGTCGCGATGATAGAAATGCTGTGATGCGGCGCTGAAGTCATCACTCGGCTGCAATAAGTCCAAACAAGAGTTAATGGCAGATGAAAAGAATGGTAAAGTAGTTGTCCTGGTGTGATGTCACAGAGTCATGTAACAGGTTTGAACTGGAAACCACGTTTCCAATGAAACCCGTTCAAATCCGACCTTGGATGAACGACATAGTCGTTTGCATTTTTTGGGGGTGTACGGCGGCAAAAGAAACGAATGGACCGGTTCACACACCTTCTTTGCGCAGGAAGCACTTCCAGAGACAGAAGCAGAGGGCCAGTACGAGGAGAGCTGCCACCGTGGTCACCGAGATGAGGATGGCCAGGGCCGTCCCAACTAGGAGGACATGACACACGTTTTAGCCTGTGAAATCAATGGCTCTCTGCTCTGCTTTATGCATAGTAAGAACTGCAGAGGATTCATATTTCCACTTTGTTGTCAAGAAATTGGTTTTAAAACCATTTTTTTTGTCATTTGCTGGTACCCTTTATTATTAAGGTGACTAATACGAATGAATATTCAAAACAGACCAATGAAGCGTGAAAGCTTTTAACCCTTTGATGCACTCCGTAACCTGATAACATGATAAGATGTCCACTGTAGTAACCGCTGTCCCTGAAAGGGTTAATCCCAGGTGAAAAATTATGCTCTTTTTTTCATCATTAAGGGCTTTCCAAAGTCGTTTTAAAATCATGCTTTTGAAAATGTTGTTGTTGGGTTTTTTAAACGTACTTTAATTACAGTCTGTAATGCATATTGAGTTCCGTTCCGTATGAAATGTACTATATTTACTTTTTTTCCCCCACGACCCCTTAGTACTGCCTAGGTACTGGTAAATGTATACTGTAAACATGTGAAACATTTTTTGTTTCGTATTTAGCCCCTTGTATAATATTCCTCTCGATTTGGGATTTATTTATTTATTTATTTCAATAAGTGTTATTCAAGGGACTTTACAAAAAAAAAGTGGGGAAACAGTGTTAGAAGTCTAGCTGTCGAAAAAGTGAGGGCACAGACGAAAAGTGGGGCTACAACGATGACCACTTTTACGACTAATAAACTTTTCTTGAAATGCCAAGACAAAAAAAAAAGAAACTAAAACATAATTCCCTCCGCAAAAATCCTAAACTATTTGCCTTTTAAATGACAGCCTTGACGAAGCACTTTTTCAAAATAGCATAATATAAACAAATGTGTAATTGTTTGATAGATTGAGCGGTTTTACCGTGTTTCATAAGTTAAAGTCAAAATATTTCAAAGTGGCCGTCCATTCACATGCACAACATAAACATAGGCCTGTCTGTTCACCTACACAAATCCCTCGAGTGTGACGACGAGTGGTTAAATACGACTAAGACGACATTTTTTTCAACAGGAGACGATTTCAGACTGACTTTTGGTGTTCATGGACACGGCGATGGGGGCCTCCAGGCCCTTGTGGTGCACCAGACACTTGACGGACACGTCTTTGAGCAGGCCGGGGCGCACGGTCAGCGTGCTGATCACCAGCGTGGTGCCGTCGTCCCGCGGCAGCAGCGTCGTGACGGGCGGGCCCACGGTGCGGTTGTCCTGCTCCACGTTCCACACCATCTCCACGGGGGGCCGCGACACGGCGCTGCAGTTGGCCTCGATCACGCCGGCCGACGTGCTCTTGTAGCTCACCTGAGGTTTGGGCAGCGCTGGTACAAATAAGGAGAAGGAATTATTAATGTGATAGAGATTGAACAGAGCACGTTTCGATTTGTGAATTCCAGAAAATCCATACGAGAATCTCTGTCTGGTTTCAATTTGCTGTTCTGAGGAGGAATGGTCGACTGGAACATTTGTATTGGCAGCCACACGTTATTTGGACAGAGTTATTTGGATATTGTACTTTTAGAGGCTGGCCAAGATTTTACTGAAAAGTTCACCTCAGCTTTTATAATGCTCTGATCAGTAGCTACCATGTTTGTGTGCGGATGTGTGTGTCTGTGTGTGCATAATGTTTTTTAAACAAAAATCTGTATTATTATTATTATTGTTATTAGTATGAATTATGAAAATGTATCCACATTTCATTCACATTCTCTCCAGTATAGCAGCACTTGAAGGGAGGGAGGTTGTCATGGAGGAGAACAATCCAAATGCTAATAGTTCTCGATAAATAGAAACACCTACTGTATTGTACTGTAGTGTTTCCAACAAAAGCACGTGTGTTTATGGAAGTCGAGAGCGAGGGAGTGGGAACCAAAGAGCCAAGCAGAGACAAAGCACACAGGCCGGCCACTGTGTGCTGACAAACACTGACAACAGTCATGCATCGGGAGCAATTCACACCATTTAGTCTCGCAGAGCTCCGATTCCTTGCAAAATGAGCCAGGAAGACAAGATCAACATTCCTGCTTCAAATCCCAGACATGCTCCTGCGAAGTCTGAGGGGAGATTTTTGCTTTTGTTGGGTTTTTCCCCCCTCTCACACACACAAGCACAGATTGGATACAAATGTTCTGATGGAAACCATGTTAACATTAGCATGTGTTTATTTTGGGCATTTCTAACCGTTTCCACCGGCCTTGCTGTGTGCCTGCGTGGGTTTTCTCCGGGTACTTCTGTTCCCTCCCCGAGGTGTGAGAGTGAGCGTGAATGGTTGTTCGTCGATATGTGCCCTACGATTGGCTGGCAACCAGTTCGGGGTGTACCCCGCCTACTGCCCGGAGATAGCTGGGATAGGCCCCATGACGCCCCGTGACCCTCATGAGGATAAACAGATTAGAAAATGGATGGATGGACATTAGCTTAGCATTCAAATTATTCTTGTGTGTAAAACCTGTGCAAGGTTAGAGAGGCAATTGTCACATTTGAGGTTACGCAGCTTTAAATGACAAAAAGAAACACACGTTCCGATGTTAGCTTACAACATTAGCTTTGCGTGTGTGTTATTTTCTATACAGGATTTGTGAAAGATGCTGTTGTAACATGTGACACAACGACAAAATGAACATTTCAAATGCTAACATTAGCATAGCTGCTATGCAAATTTTAGCATTTGTGTTTTTTGTGTTTTTTTTCATTTATCTATGCTGGCAATGTATAATGAAAGGCATAACAATGAAATGCTCTTTAATTAGACACACGATACGTGACCAGTGTATCTTGGGGTTTTACAAAGTGAAATATTCACCTTGGTTAAAAAAAAAAAAAAAAGTGAAATTTCGACTTAGCAACATGCTCACCATACGTGGAGAGGCACACAGTGGAGCTCTTCGGCCCGTCCGCATGCGTGTTGTACAGACAGGTGTAGCAGCCCTCGTCCTGGATGGCAACAGGTTGGATGGTGAGCGTGCTGTCCGACAGGGAAGAGCTCAGCCACACCCTGCCCTGGTAAGCGGGCTCGATCATGGGGTCGCTCCTCTTGGCGTAGGAGGCCACGTCCGAGGAGAGCCCCCCCGGCGCCGAGGCGTACCGCCAGCTGACCTGCTGCACCTTCTCGGGCAGGCCGTAAGAGCACGACAGGGATGCCTTTTTCCCACTCACTGCTGTCTTGTTGCTGTCTGCTATCACCGATGCTGCAAGGGGAACACATGTGGAAGGAAGGTGAACACTAAATCCAAAACAGGAGGGAATCAGTGAACTTGAGCGCAAAGCGTGCGTGCGTGCGTGTGAGCGAGAGAAACCCTAGAATACCAAACTTCCTCCGAATTAGGAAAAGGACTGGCTGCTCAGTCCAATATGAGACAACTTGACCAAGCTGACACAAAATAAATACATCAAAACAATGTGACGCTTGATTCATCAGTTCCCATAAAACTTGCAGTGCAACCTTTTTGCCCTCTCCATTATGTGTCTGTCCAGCACCTTCAAAGGGCGAGTAACTTTACTTTATTTTCGTTCTATGACACATTAGTTTAAAATCATATAGAAGCAAATAAATGGTTTCCTATGGAAAAAATGGTTTTGTAACCCCTTGGAAGTTGACCCAGGTCAGGGAACAAAGCGCATCTGTAAAATATCAATTGCACAACACAGATTTGATCACATTTGCATGTTGCTATCCTGCTTTTGTTATTTTGCCACCACCCTGACCCTTTGCACTCCTGTAACCTGACCAGTTATTTATTCCCCCGATCTTTGAATTATTTTGACGTGTATACCGTCGGCACCCGTGCTCTTAGGACCTCCTCTCCCCGGAGCGGTTACAGTCCAAATATTTTGAAAATATGTGTCCAAAACAGAAAGCAAACAAACCACAGCTGTTTCTGCTTAGTGTGGTGAGCCCCGTTCTCTCTTTTATGAAAATACCTGGCTGGGCCTCATCATGCTTGTCCGGCGCGCAGAATGAAGAACATTCTCATCTGGAAGCCCCACAGAGCTCGGACATACGTGTCATATGATATGCGTATTATATGACTACAAATGACTCTTAATGGACAAGTCCATCGTTTTCTATAATGCTTAACCTCAATAAACATCTGGCATCTCGGACGGGCGGATTTCAGTTTCATATCAAATTTGTAAACAATCTTTGGATTGCTGTTCTCCTTCATTTGACTGTGGAGAGCTCCGGAGCTTTTATGGACTCTTGCAAAAAAATCAACAAACAGCATGGGTGTCACGCTGAAAGAGGAAGAATCATCAAATTTACTGGTTGAACGAGCACCCCAAAAAAAAAATTGTGCAACCTCAAATTTTGGGAGTCATACGCAGCCATTTAGGGACAGTCTGGAGCCCTAATGATTTTATATATTGATTTTCCTAACTTCTTTTTACACTTGAATTCTATTTTAAACATTTCCAGTACACCTAATAAAGTTCCCCTCCCATTATTTACGATGCAAAATATTCGTGTTGAATCTTTTATTGTTTTTACATTGCCACATTAGTAATGTTAAAAACTTTACATTTCCTGTACAATTAACAAAAGGCTTATACTTCATGAACAGACCTTGAAATGGATTATTTCTATTTCCATGGGGACAAAAATCCATTGAAAATATAGTATGAGAAGTCTCATGGATGCTCCACCAACATTAAGGCTCGGTGTCGACTGTTAATAGTGAAATCGCAGTTGTCATGGCAACCCCACCTCCCCGTAATCTTCTTTGTCACTGTTTACTTTTGAGTCAAATTATGACACCCCATTGTTTTGATGTCTATCTGAACATAAAATGAAGAAAGGGTCGAGTAACGCATTTAAGTCAGTCAGATTTTTCTTGGGCCAATATGAAGCTTTTTCCTACTCAAAGGAATGTGCTTTCACTACCCATGAGGTCTTGCAGCAGACATGATAGGAGAAGTGTCGAGCGAAAACAGATTTGAAAATTGAGTATCCCAACTTCTCCCGCGGAGAAAATCCTCTCCTGTCACCATGCTCGCAACTCATTCGGACCTCAAAGCGAGGCTTCCTGCATGTGTTCATGACATACGCTGCGAGAGTGCACTTGATTGCTAGCCTAAAGCGTCGGACGTTCAACGACTGTCTCTTTTGATTTGAACAACAAACACAATCCAACACGCACATGCAAAAAAACAAAACAAAAGAAGCCGAAATTTACTTTTGGATGGAACCATGTGATTACCCAGCCCAAAGTTAAGATGGATGGGCTTTTGCAAGCTTTATTGCTGCACTGCAAAGTTAAACAATACATGTAAGTGCTGAGCGAAGCGTTGCCAAAAATTACAAAATAAGAACATCAAGGACTACTGCTACAAAATCCAAACAATTGATACTGTAATTGTCAAACTTCTACTACGGCTACATTTTTGTATTTGTATACTTTGTGTACAATAATTACAGGAGTAGTAAACTGACAATGCGGGCCTTACTCACCAGTGACGGTCAGGCAGGTGCGTCCTTGTTTTGCATGTGCTTGGACGGTGTCAAAGATGCACGTGTAGCATCCTTCGTCCCTGAAGCTGACTCTCTGGATGGTGACGGACGAGGTGTCCTTCGAGGAGGGGGTGAGCTCCACGTGCTGCTGCCCGCTCACACTGTCCTTATTGCCCGGCTGGTAGCTGAGTAGCGTCTGGTTGTTCGCGTCCAGCCATGTCACCTGCCGCACAGCATCGCCTCTGTCCTTCGAGAAGGCGCACGTCAAAGTGAACGGCTTGCCCACGCCGGCCTGCACTCGCTCCGGGGCTGTGACCTTACCTTGGACGCATATGATATCATTTACATGTACATATCAATAAATGAGAATATTGTGAGAAAACTTGATGTGAGTTGTTCCATTCAAAAACGTTCCAATTGAGTTGTAAATGAAATGTTCTGATGATTTTAGTTGGCAGCAAACCAAAACCCAAAATTCACCATCTCAACAAATTACCACAAATGACGCAAAAAATCAAAATAGGTTTTTTAAGAAAAATTACGGAAGAAGTGGCATACTAAATAGTTTTATTGAATGAATCTGAATACAGTAAAAAGCCTGTTTGTGAATCGCTATTCACAAAATTGGCCATTCTGTTTTTTTTGGTTTTGTTTTAATGATTTTCTCCTTTATTCACATTAAAATACCTAAAATGCCACAAGACAAAGCAAGGCAAATCCTTTAAAGTCCAGCTGCTCCAAGGGGGGGCCGTTGAAGTGATACAGATTGATAAGCTTTGTATGTCAAGGAAGAGCCTAGTGTAGCCTGGGCTGTAATGGAGAGTCTTTGCTGCACGTGTAGTACTACATAAAAATGCAATACTACATATAGAACTACATGTAGTATTACGTGCATGGGCAATTCTTTTTTTCCAAAATCAAATCCCATGCAAGCCAATTGTTTCTCAGGATGATTTAAGATGAGTTTGAAATCATATTCATGTTTTGCGATCGTTTGTGGTATATCCATCCATCCATCCATTTTCTAATCCACCCATGGAATGTGAGTTTAACATGATGAAATATTTACCCTGTAGTTTTGCCACCAGCAGAAAGAGCAAACACACATGTAGACCTTTCCTACAGGAGGCCCGGATCATCATCATCATCATCTTTGCTCATTTAACAGGGAAGATGAAGATCTGATGAAGAAAAAAAACTGCTGTAGAATTCAAACTGGTCATTGTGCCATACGCCATCTCTGCCCACAGCAGTGACAATTTAAGGCGGCGTTTCCAAGGCGCTCTCTTTCCATTAGAAATATCATTGATACATGTCATGACACGACACCAATCCAAAATGTCACAGAAAGTATGGATACTGAAAAAAATGGAACATCTAGCCATCCACTTGCCTTTGTGTGGTTCCTTATTCGAGTCATGTGTGCTGCAGCCACTCAGAACTGAATTGGGGGGGGGTACATACTGGACTCATCACCAGACAAACCATTCGCACTCGCATGGGCAATTGAAAGTCTTCAAATATTTTTAGAATCTTCAAACAACCGAACTGGCATGCAACACAAGGGCCTGGGTCCAGATTTAAATCCCAGATGTGCTACAACCACTTGCCGTGCAGCCTGGGTATGCACTAAACTACCCTTTTACAACTTCACTATTTTGTTTAGTTTTTATGAGTCATAAAATGCTATCATTAATAATCTCTTACAGGTTCATTAGATATTATTGAAACGTCAAACACAGAGCTAATTGAGAATTGGTAATGCTGTTCATTGAGAGTGGCTGTGGCATAAACATTTCATTAGGTGGTGGTCTAAATACATTTGTCACTGTCTCACTAGCAGACAAACTTCTACTGCAACAAACCATATTGCCAAGAATGAAATGCTTCTAATATTTCAGTCTCACAATCATTTGGTTGCAAAAGCCTCTCACAGATCTCTAAAAAGCTATACGCAATAAAACAATATTTACAACGGACATGTCGGGAGTAAGTATAAAACAAGACACTGACCTCTCCTTGTGTCCAAACGATGCTTGAGGATGCTCTACCTCAGCAACATGTCACTTGTAACAGTGACTTCCGAACATCCCACAAAGGACAACAAAGAGGCTTTTGCCTCGGCGTGAGTGTTTCCAATTGTGAGCCCAAATGTTCAGCAGCAGAGTCAAGCTCCGGATTGCAATGAAGTGGACCCACGCAGAGGGGAGGCGTGAGAGGGGGGGGGGGCGCACCACTTGGTAGCGTTGGATTGGACTCACGGCGCCCTCTTGTGGTGCGAGGCTTTGTTGTTGCACGTCGTGGGGGGGGGGGGGGGGGGTGATTTCTGTTTTTCTAAAGTCCTCCGAGTGGCAGTATTAAATTATGATGCGAACGTCACTCAAATGTTGACAATTATCTACGTATAATCAAGTGCAGCATATACATATACAGTAATGTACAGTATTTCATTACGTAGGAAGGCTTACATGTGTAAGCCATAATAACGAGCTTAACAAATGACATGATGGTTTGAAGCTGTAATTTATTAGCGTGCATCAATATCATTTCCTTGTACAAATATAATAGGACATATGCAAACAGAAAATAAGTCTAAACATCAGCTGCAGTCATCTTTGGTAGCTCTGGAAGACATCTTGTGCCAAACAAAAGACATTAAGACTTGGGATGGGCAAAAAATCTAACCTCCCCCCCAAACAAAAAACATCTATCTCTCTCTCACTCACTCACTAGTGCCTTAAACATGCCTTTTGAGTAATTAACTAGGGTATTTATTGGGAGTGAAGTCTGGAATGTAAACCTTGCAATCGAGTGGAGGTTGAACATAAGTGTCCTTGTGGATCCTTGTGTTGACATCCCTCATGAACATCTTCACTCATTGATGGAGAGTATTCTGATGGCTTGCACTCCCTCGATGACACATCGCACTTGCTTGGCGCCGTCCTTCTCCATTACGGGGGCCATCTTGAGAAGAAGAGGATTGTATGGTCCGTTGTGGGTGTCCGGGTTAATGGTCTTGGCTTCAACGCGTTGGCGCGTAAGGAGCTGCAGCTGCTGGTTCTCCCGCCGCAAGTTTCTGTTGCGCCACTTAAGGGCGTCCTGGTGGAGCTGCGCGGCGTTGTAGCGCTTCATCAGCTCAGGGAACTCATACATTGGCGACGGCTCCACAGTCTCTGATTCCTGCATGACTTCTTCGGCTGCCGCCTGCTCCTCCTTCTGCTGAGCCTCTAAATGGCGACACATCTCGGCCACCTTCAGGAGCCGGGCACCCTTGGCTATGATCAACCTCAGGCTGTTGGCGGCGGCGTTGCTATGCATGCTCACCTCGTTGATCATTATTTGGATGGGGACGCGGTCCCGAGCCATCCGGTTGAGGAGCATGTGGATTTTGGCCTTAGCGTCGTTCCGGGCTGCCGTCAGCTTGGACGTCATGTCGGAGTTGCTCTTCTCGGTGGCCTCCAGCCGGGACTGCACCTCGATGATGGTGTTGTAGAGGGCCACGCCCTTCTTAGAGGTGATCACTGAGACTTGTTTTTTGGCCTCCATGCGCTCCACATTCTCCATCTCGTGGAGGTAGCGCTTCTCGGCCTTCTGGTTCTTGAGGACCTTCACGTTCTGGTCTAAGAAGCACTCTTCCACCTCAAAGGCCTTCCTCTTCTCAAAGACCCCGTGGGCTTCCATGGGCTCGCTGTACAGCATGTGGATGGTTGCCAAAGCCTGCTGGTGGTGACGCTCCAGGTGGACCACCGTGTCCTCGAAACCCACGCGTGACTGCAGGAAGTAGGTCGCCATTCTTTCGCTCAGTACCTCCAGCCTGTGGTCTAAAGTGTCCTGACCCATGTCCCACTGCTCCTCCAGGAACTTCAGCCGCTTCTCTTGCATGGCACGCAGACGCTCAACGTGTTCACGGTGCACGCGCCACACCAGAGCCGAGAGACGCTCTCCCTCCTGCACGCAGCACGCGAACCTCTCCACGGCGCGGTTCAGGTCCTGATCCCGCCGCTCAAAAGTACGCCGGAGGGCCGCCATCTCCTCCTTGAGCTGATCACAGCGGTTACTGCGCAGGCTTAGGCGATAGGTATCCTTAAGCGTTATGGCATTCGACACTGCGTAGGCATCCTCCTTCTTCAGCTTGTCCCTCATGATCTGTGGGCGCAGACTGGGGTCATCCCCTGCGCCTTTGCCCTTCTTCTTTCCTTTCTTTTTAGGCATTTTGACTTTCTCACGTTGTCAAACAATTTGAACCAGCAGTGAGAATGTGGCACTCCAAGTGTCTGGATTTTGTCATTGGTAGCTGCAAAGATGACATCATTCCCTGTCATTTAGTGTGATGCATTAGAGGAAAGTAGGTCTTTGGCCCAGTGATGCAACATTGTCATGATGATGTTAGCACCCCTTCTTTCTGCCCTAATAACATTAAGCACATGGCATACTTTCTCCAGAAAAGAGGAAATGACTATTTGCATCAATGAAACAAAGTCGGCCATATCCAATGGTGCTTGTCTTCATTAGGGTTCAACTGGAGCCTCACACAGCTAACTTTAGGTGTACATACCAGATTGGTCGCTGAATGAAGCCAATCACAGAGCAAATACAGACAAAATCCCTATCACATTCAAATTCACACATATGGACAATTTAAGGAACTAACATGGATGTTTTTGAAATGTTGGTAAACCTGCACTTCGGTGATTATGACATTCTTATTTTTTAAAAATAATTTAAAAAAGAATAAAGTGAAACAATATAAATACATATATTAATTGCTGATTGATTGTTGCTTATTGCTGATTTAATTTGAATATTTTTTTTGAATTTCAAAAAACTATTTTTACATTTTCTTTTTCTTCATTATTTCAATAATAAATATCATACAAACAATCACAATTTAATGACAGGGTTGCAGCTAGACCTTACAAAAGCAAATCGTCCTGGTGTTGTACTTGGGTGGACATTCACGAATTAACACGAGTTGTACCGCTCCATTATGGCTGCCCTACACACACATCGGACGCTAAAGGATGGTGCTGCGACAATAACTTTACACGGTATTTTACTTCAACCTATATTCGAAAATATATTCGAAATAATGTGTGCTGTACACACCAATTACACTTAAAAAAAGTGAGGGTATAAAAAAAAATCATCAGTTGAAAATGTCACGTCACGTCATTAAACGGCGACGGAAGTTCTCCGGAGAGCTGTCACGATGACGCATTTACAGACGACCCTTGTAACTTGTCGCACTCACAATATCTCGTCCATTATGAGTAAAATAAATGTTTATCGTTCAAGGGTAGTGGTTGTTTTTTGTGTCGGCATGATCTGAAAGGCTTCTCCCATCCTCTTTCAGAGGCACATCGATTATTTGGTGGATTAACGGCCGTTTAATACACCCCCTAACGCGATGTCGTTTTTGGTGGATTCCGTGATCATGTTCACGTCTCAGGTACCCTCAAATGACAATAGTATTGTATTTTGATTGACAGAGTAAAAATTCAATCGAATAAAACTTTCACGTTTCGTCCATTAAACTGTCAATTTCAGCATTGAAATTCCTATTTCATGTGTTCTATTACATTAACATTTAAGGAGGAACATTTTTTATGCCATATTTTGTGTTCTTTGCGATCCATTTTAAGGTGTTGTTCTTCGGGTTTGGTTGGCTCTTCTTCATGCGACAGCTTTTCAAAGACTACGAGGTACATTTAAAAAGTCTTATTTACATTCTGTACATCGCTATTTTGCTGTGTGTTACGAGTAAAGTTTGTTTGCATGCGTTGGCAGGTGCGTCGGTATGTGGTGCAGGTGGTCTTCTCCGTCACCTTTGCATTTTCATGCACCATGTTTGAGCTCATCATTTTTGAGATTTTGGGTGCCTTAAGTAGTAGGTAAGGACACTGTTTTTCTTTTATATCCGTCATTTTTCTGTAGCGCTTGCCTTACGAGAGTGATGGGTGAGCTGGTGTCCATCCCGGCTAACTTTGAAGCATGTGGCGTGGTACACACATAATTGATCGATAGCCAATTATTAGGCACATGCTGTATAGAGGAGACAACTATTCAAACTCACATTCGCGCCAATTTGGAGTCCTCAATGAACCTTTTGTTCATATATTTCAAATGACATCTTAATAGGTTTAAAGTGATATTGAGTCTGCCCTTCAAGTTCCAGATACTTTCACTGGAAGCTGAATCTCTACGTGATTCTTCTGGTCCTCATCTTTGTGGTGCCTTTCTACATTGGCTACTTTGTGGTTAGCAACATCCGCCTGTGTAAGTGCACACGCCGAAGCGGTTTGTTTGATGTGGTGCACACACTGTACGCGACATTAAAAAAAAAAGTTGTTTTGCATTACAGTGCACAGACAGAGATTGCTGTTTGCGTGCATGGTGTGGTTCACCTTCATGTATTTCTTCTGGAAGCTGGGCGACCCTTTTCCCATCCTCAGTCCAAAACACGGTGAGTCAGCCATGCCATTGCACCACCCGACAAACACAGTACATATGTTATTATGTTATATGTCCTTTAGGCATTCTATCCATTGAGCAGCTCATCAGTCGTGTTGGTGTGATAGGAGTCACCCTCATGGCTCTCTTGTCTGGCTTTGGTGCAGTCAACTGTCCCTACACGTATATGTCCTATTTCCTCAGGTAGGTCCAAGCAGTACAGGCATTCTGTCTGGTCTAGCAGTAGATAAGTGGCATTATTTAAATGTAACTGTGTGTGTGTGTGTGTGTGTGTGTGTGTGCGTGTATGAATTTATCATGTAGATTTTAATTCGTAGTTATTACAGGCCTATCATTATTTAATAATGTATGTTTTTACAATTTACTTTGTTCTGTTTTTAAATTTGTGCATGTCTGAAATTGATTAGGTATTCCTTTGCTATGCATATTATTTAATCTATTAAAAAAATCTATATTTTATTCTCCACTTATTGCACAGAAAGTTATTTTAAACTTGTAGTCAATTAATTCATATTATTAAGATTAGATATTTATCTATTTTTCTAATTATTTAGAACAGTGGTCCCCAAACAGTACGTGGTGGCCCAGTATGCCATTTGATATGGATATAACTATATTTTTTTAAATGTAGCGGAGCTCATACTTTCCAATTGGGAATGCATGTTCTCAACCCCGCCCGATGCGCGATTACCGGTAGTTTACGACCGCCGGCATCCAGCATCATCCACCATCGACGAATGGTTGCTGGTCTGTGAATTATCTGTCCATGAACCAGCAGCCCCCTACGAAGAAAAAGTTGGGGACTACCCTCTTTCTTCTTTTAAAGTATATTGTTTATTTCAATTTGTATCCTTGAGGGGGGAAAAAAACATTGTTATGAGCATTATTTGCTGCAACTCACAGGAACGTGACAGACAGTGACATCCTCGCTTTGGAGAGGCGTCTGCTTCAAACTATGGACATGATCGTCAGTAAGAAAAAACGGTAAGGCCTCCCGAGCACTATCTTGTATGTTTTTAAAAAGTTGACAACAAATGCTCAGCAAAATAAATGGAATGAACGTGATGTGCAGCATCGCCATGACGCGAAGGCAAATGTACCAGCGCGGAGAAGACCAGAACAAGCAGACGGGATTGTGGGGCATGATCAAGAGCGTCACCTCACCGCAAACGGGAAGCGAAAGTAGCCTCTCTTTGAAAGATGTAACAACTCGATGGCAGCGATAAATTGCGCTCACTTACACCTCTCCTGTTGTTTCGCGCAGACCTGTTGCTCATCCAGCAGGAGGTGGACGCTCTGGAGGAGCTTAGTCGACAGCTTTTTCTCGAGACTGTAGACCTGCAAGCCACCAAAGTATGACACACACACAAGATTTGTTATGTTTAGCATATTTCATTCACGTGGTAGAACAACAAAACTGAGTGAAGGTATTAATTCTGTTGACTTGGGTTTGGCATACTTACTTTCCGCACGGTAAAAACTGACTTTTTTTTGCGTGGGTGTGCCACATAATTGGCTATTGTGAGCTCTTGTTAGCAGCCGCCTGTTAACTGGCTAACTGTTAGCAAGTCTGACGGGACGTACTCGCCTATGTATGAATGTGCCAATGAACAAGATTATTTAGTGTAGAAAAATTGTCACTGTCAAGCTTTGAGGCAGAGTTTGCTTCATTAAAAAAAAAAAAATCTTTTACAGGAGCGCATTGAGTACTCGAAGACATTTCAGGGCAAATACTTCAACTTCCTTGGCTACTTCTTTTCCATCTATTGCGTGTGGAAAATCTTTATGGTGAGCATGCGCACGCTGATTTGTAATGTATTTTGAATTGTGTCAAATGTGGTTGAAACACAGTTGTCCATCCATCGTAGGCCACCATCAACATTGTGTTTGATCGGGTGGGAAAGACGGATCCGGTGACCAGGGGCATTGAAATAACAGTCAATTACTTGGGCATCCAGTTTGACGTAAGACCTCAAGTTTCACTCTTACCATACAAAATAAAAACGTTCTTTCATTCATGACATTGAAGTGAAAATGGAAGAAAATGTGATGCTTGCGTTTGTCTAGGAAGGCTTTCTTCCTTCATTTGAATTCACTCCAAAGGCGATTTTTTTTCCAAAGTGCAATGAAAACAGTGAAACGCCTTTCCATAAACTTGGCAAGCATGAAATCACAAATCGTCTCGCTAAAAGAAGTAAGATTCTAGTCCATTCCACTATTTGTTCATGACAGTAATTCATTAAGAGGTGTGTCGAAATAGCATTGTCCATGTAGTGCTGGCCTACTGTGTAGACAAAAGTTAAACACTTTACATTTGAATTTAGATAAATAGAATACATTGTAAATGAACAGAATTACCATTTGATTCATTGAATTATATATGTCAACTTTTTTTTAATGACAAAATGGATGACACATGGCTTTTGTGTGTGGAACACATTTTATTTTGGAACATGTTCAGATTAAAAGGATAACTGCAGGCTTAAGGCAAATTTAAGATAGTTGGACACCAGGAGAGGCTAAGTAGTAAAAATATCTTGATAGTGACAGACTAATTTAAAATAATTTAGGAAGTTTTGGAAATAAAACTGTTTCTCTTCTCTGCATTTGTAAGGATCAAGTTGAAAGTTGAGAAGAAAAAAAAGACATTTAAGGATCTACTCGTAGTTAGCGTGTTTCTATCAGCACCAGAATACTCAATGGCAGACATGCGTACTGAAAATCCCGTCATCCTCTTTGAATTAATACAAAGCGTGGTTATGTTACACTCTCAGGTGAAGTTTTGGTCCCAGCACATCTCCTTCATCCTGGTTGGCATCATCATCGTTACCTCCATACGAGGTTTACTCATCACCCTCACAAAGGTACAAAGTCCACAGGGAGGCACGTTGGAAGTCATGGAGTGGGTTGGAAAAAGGAATGTGCATGGGCCCTGGCGGACTTTGGCAAAACAAGTAAAACGGCCACTGTTTCTTTTCATTGTAGTTCTTCTACGCTATATCAAGCAGCAAATCTTCCAACGTCATTGTGCTTGTCCTTGCTCAGATCATGGTGAGTTTCTTTGATTCGCCTCATCTTTAAGAGTGGAGCAGGGATCTCATAATGTGTGTGTGTGTGTGTGTGTGTGTGTGTGTGTGTGTGTGTGTGTGTGTGTGTGTGTCAGGGCATGTACTTCGTGTCATCCGTGTTGCTGATGCGCATGAGCATGCCGCTGGAGTACCGCTCCATCGTCACGGAGGTTCTGGGAGAACTGCAGTTTAACTTCTACCACCGCTGGTTTGACGTCATCTTCCTGGTCAGCGCTCTGTCCAGCATCCTCTTCCTCTACCTGGCCCACAAGCAAGCACCCGAGAAGCACATGACACTGTGACCCACCCCACCCCACCAATATGTTCTTTTTGGGTCATTGGAATGGTTCCAAACCCCGTGTTCCTGAATCAGGAATTTGAAATGCGGACCCTTAAATACAAAGTGTGGAATAAAATGATTCTTATTTGTTCTTTGCTAAAATGTATTTGTTTTGTATAATACTTTTTAATGATTTTTTTTTCTTTCAGTCTTAACACTGGAGCTGCTGCTGCATTTTTTTATGTCACTTGTTCATGACTTTTTATTTCACCATTTAATTCTAAAGCATTCAATAAAAGCAGCATCATTTGGGAGGAAGACAATTGTTTTCTTAGACTCAATTTTCAACATTTGGACAAACTTTTTTCACCCCCATGAACGGAACAAAAGTAGAGTAACACATCTGCGGTACAAACACGTGTAAGTTACCCAGGTACCATGTTTAGTCGAAAGCCCAAATTAATAGAATGAGACTTAGAAGGAGACTTATATGAGGGGTGGCAATAAAAGGGGACAGGCCAGGAGAGAAGGACTGGCGGATCTGGTAAACTGCAGGTCAAACTGTAGTACGCCTTTAAGTCAGCAAGATTTAGCAGCCCCTGTCTTACATAGTTTAACGTAAACGTGTGACAGATTTTTGTACCGGTAAGGATCCAATTTCTTTTTTGGGCCATTGGTGAGGGTTGTTTGGAAATAAGAACATTTAGCATGTTGTTGCTTCTCAAAGTCTGTCATCCATACTCTGACAAGATGAAGATGAAGACACCGATGAGGTCTGCAAGAAAAGAAACCCGCTTAGATATTTCGATGTTGATTTGAATGTGTCGCTATGCTAATGTTGATCGAAAACATTAAGTGATGTTCCGTCAAGGCACCTTCGCCTTCATCTTCATGATGGCGCACATTTCGAAAAGAGAATGACACAAATCTGCTCACCCTCTCTCTAACCGGTGCGGCCTGATCC
Source organism: Hippocampus mohnikei (assembly GCA_026261675.1). Classification (NCBI taxonomy): domain Eukaryota; kingdom Metazoa; phylum Chordata; class Actinopteri; order Syngnathiformes; family Syngnathidae; genus Hippocampus; species Hippocampus mohnikei. The sequence goes on from JAKGUB010000106.1 coordinate 10,716,332, forward strand.
TCACTGTGGACTTGCGCTTGCAACGTCTCGCCGAGCAGCTGACGCGTGACGGGCGTCCCTCGAGCCTTGAGCTGGTCGTAGACGCTCTTGGCGGCCACCAGCATCTCCAGCCTGCTCCCCGTGCCGCGGATCATGTCCACCACCTCCTCATGCGTGCAATGCTCCACGTTCTTCCCGTTCACCTCCACCACAATGTCGTCATCCACCAGGCCGGCCACGTCGGCTGCCCCGCCCTTCACCACCTGAATCGTATGTCCGCCGATGATGTCATCCAAAGAAAAACGTGGTTTGTTTTCTTTGAATTGTCTTACCTCTTTAATATGCTGTCCAAACACACCCTGGATGCCGTTGAGATGAAAACCGTATCCAGCAGGAGTCTTCTCCATCTTACACAACTTAGGTTTCAGCTCAATTTCTTCATCTGTCTTTCTCTCCTGAGCAGCTGTGGGTGGTTTAAACGGCGCGGGGAAGGTGATAGCTTCAGAGTAACTAGGTGGAGAGAGAGCGTCCTTCTTCTCCTCCCAGAACAGCATGGGCGACACTTTACCCTGGGTGGACACAGACACACACGAGATCAAAACATTTGCGCTTACAGAAACGAGAGTGACACTGAGTAGAGCACAATACTCCACCAAGGCCTAAAATGTACAACTTAACAATAAAATCCAAAACTTTGAACAGTATATGTGATCAAAATGGAAGAATGGATGATGATGATGATGTGTATCTCTCTCTCTCTCTCTCTCTCGCTCTCTCTATTTTAAACAGACAGCTAAAAGCATAAATTAAATATCTACAATGGTTTTAAGATACAATGCAAATTTGATGATGTGTTGTTTTAAAATAAATTGTGAAGATATTAAAAATAAGATGCTTAATATTCAAGGAGGGTGCTACACTCTGGCTTGGGGGCGGGCTTCAGCCCAAACAGAAACCTGTGCAGCCCCAGAAATTATTTTCTCAGCCCCCCCATGTATTGGTCAATCCCCCCCTCTAGCACCAGGAGCTGTGCCTGCTGAAATAAGATAATTTTAATGTAATTAGCATTTAATTAAAAATAAGATCAAATTATGAATATGTATTTTGTAATAATTTTTAATCAAATTCATAAAAATGGCATACCTTCAAATGAAAATAAAAACTAAAATGTATTACGGTACTCCAATTATAAAAACTTAACATACCATATTTGAAATGAACCCCCTGCACTCATAAATTTAAAAACAGACGTAAAACGACAAAAAAAAATATGTATAATTATTGTCAAATAAAGGCAGTGACAACCGTCCCATTCGCTTGTGCAGGTGTGCCTAATATTATGGCAGAGGGGGATCTCACCTGAGCATACATGAGGTCAGTGTCCTTGTCCACCACAAGCAAGCAGCACTTGTTGCCGCTCTGCCTGATGGCGTCCACCACTTGCTCGTGAGTGCTTGTGTCCATTTGCTGGCCGTCCACAGCCACCAGCCTGTCCAAGTCCTTGAGACCTCCCCTCTCCGCTGGACTGCCTCTGTCTATATCCGTGATCACGTGCCCTGCACACACCGAAGAGCTCGCGGTCAATGCTCACCGGTTTGCACGGCGACGGGAGAACGCAACGCACCTACCTCCCATCTTGGCCTCCTCCTTGAGCAGGAAGCCGTAGCCGCCGGGCGCTTTGGTCAAGTTGACGATTCGCGGCTCGTGAGGGAGGCACTTGGTGGTGGCGAACTGAGCGGGGATCTTCATGTTCATGCTACAGTAGTAGCGGTCGGTCTCCTCGTCCACCAGCAGGAACATGAGGCTCCCGCCCGCCATCTTGACCTTTTCCACCACTTGTTCATGGGTGTAGCTCTCGATATTCTCGCCGTTCACTTCCACCAGGCGGTCGTTGGTGTTGACGCCGGCTCGGTCCGCCACGCCTCCCGGAGTCACCTCCGATACGAACACGCCCTGCTCACCTGGATATGGTATAAGAGAGATGATAAAGATGTGTGCAGTCATTTCGGATGCAACCGTAACGGCAATATCGCGAGATTAAAATTGTGACGGTATCGTCACGTCACGGAATTAAAAGCACCACATCTGTTAAATAAGTCGGTTTCTTTTCCATTTGTGCACCGTCTGGTGATTAGTTTATTTGTTTGATTTGAATTAGGCATCTTTTGGCCTCCTCCGTTTAAGACCCATGCTAATCGCCAGATCAAGAGAAACATCACACATTGCACGTACCCAGAGAAAACCCACATAAGCAGTGGGAGAACATGCAACTCAATGCACTAGATGTCATTTCCAACATTTGTAAAATAGTTTTGGTGTCTCTACTGTATCAGCATTATTATTTCAGTTTGATGATTAGTCAAGTCTAAGTCATGTAGTGGGTGGCGATTTTTATGATGTCACCTTTGACCGAACGCAGAGAGAAGCCATAGCCTGAGCCGGACTTGACCAGGTAGCAGAGTCTTGGTTTCAGGGCGCGCCGGGCGCCACCATTGACTGCTGGCGGGTGGTGAGGCTCAGCCAGGTTTACTCCCCGCTCCTTGGCCTGCTTGTAGGAAGCTTCGTCCAGTATGTGAAAGTTGACTGTCGCACCGCTGCTTCTCACCAACTCCACCACCTGGCCGCGCAGAGCAAAGGCGAACAAGTGAACAAGGCTATCTTAAATTGGCTACGACAGCACAAGGGTCACTTACCTCAGAATGGGAAAGCCCATCGACATATTTGCCATTCACTCGGAGGACTCGGTCTCCGTCTTTCATGCCGGACAGCTCGGCCGGGCCTCCCATCTCAAGGCATCGGATCAGGTGGCCCTCCTCATCGTGCTCTATCCTCAAATAGAAGCCGAATGTTTGACCTGGGCTCTTGGTTAGAGATATCACCTTTGGCTTGTACCCGGCCATGTCCTGTCACACACATAAAATGACATTCCAGAAGGTTTAAATGTCTCAGTCACGTGACCATCACAGTTTCACGTTACAGCACCTGAGCCCAAACAAGAAGATAAAAAAGCTAATCTTCCATGCGAGCTTCAAGGTGGCAGTTAATGGTTAATCACTTTGCTCGGTGATGACTCAGGTTGAAAAGACAAGCTGCACTTTGAACTATTTTGCCACCATCATCCACCTTACAAATCAGATGTTCATTCGGCGCTCGTTGGCGTGCACGTGCCAGCTGACAAAATGATCACTGGTCAATCTCGAACAGCCGGGTAAGTAAGAAAACATGAAAAGAAACACCCTGAAACTAGAGAAATACTTTTCAGATTTTCTTTCAATATCACAGTGGAATATGGTCAAATGACTAATTTAAATGGAAAATAATAAACTGTACATACTGGTACAAAAAAATATATATATATTTATATTTTTTACATATGAAATACGGTTCAGAAATCAACAATCCCAACATTTGAAGAGACGTGCTTTTTATTGAACATTAACGACACAATAAGGGAGTTAATCCGGCTCCACATTTTAGTAAAAAAAACAACAAATGATGGACCTTGCAAATTTTCTACCAGCATGCGTTTTCAACAAACTTTGAAAGCACCCCCCCCCACCCCACAAAAATCACCTCATTTTAAATGATTGAACATTGAGTCATTATACACAAGCAATGGGCACAAAAAAAACCTCACTTACCAGTTCACGTCTTTCTTCGGTCACCGTCCTAGAAGCAAGCGTTCACCTGTCACGGCTTCCGAGTTATTCTTCACGCACGCTCCCTCCTCCTCTTTCTCCTCCTACCCATGCCCTCCAAGAGAACATTGATGGGCCGAAGGTGAACCTAAAGGTTGAGTGATTCAACAGTGCAAGGTAGGAGTGCCTTTACAGACTTATGACATCCGCTCTTGAGAGAGAAAGCGGCAGCCATCAGATTATCTTTGGGTTTGTGACGCAGGTTGCAGTTTTTCCCAAATGTGATGATCATCACTTCTGCACAGTCGACGTAATGCTTAGCAAATCAATTCACTGACCATTGCCAGAGAGATGCCTCAAACAAGTTGAACAAACAGACTTGGGAAGCGATTGTCTTTGCTGCCGGCAGGGAGCTCAGTTATCGATGAAGCCACTCCGTGTTCACTTCTCCAACTGAAACTCAACTTTCTGTGCTCCATGCCGAACATTTATTGGGAACATATGCAAATTTCAAGTAACATATCAGACAAACATTCTCCCTTGCAGGCTGTGCTTTTCGTCCGGCCCTCCGATAATGGCCCTCAGTAGACATTTTTAGACCAAGATAACTCCCTGCACAAACAATAAGTACTTTGTTATTTCTCCACGAACTGAGACAACTGTAACTTTACTCAAGGACATTCTCATCCTGTATTATCAGTTAACAAGCGCCTTCAATTTGGCCTTGATTCTCTGTGCTCCACTGTGTCCAAGCTGTGAGAGCACACACGCCCGAGGTTAACCAAGCATACAACAAAATGAAACTTTTGAATTGATAACTTTGTGTTTGTCTAGTCTCCATCAACCAAACATCCAAATTTCTTAATTCATCATCTTTGTTGTCGATGAATAACTTTGTTTTTGTTTTTTTTTTAGACTAGAAGAAATTCAGAATGAGGAGATGCGTGCTTTCCATTTGACAATGACCATTCACAATCAGTCAACTGTCAGACTTTCCGTCCATTTTCTGATCCGCTTATCCTCACAACGGTCACGGGTGAGCTGAAACCTATCCTAGCTGTCTTTGGGCAATAGGCGGGGTGCACCCTGAACTGGTTGTCAGCCAATCGCAGGGCACACAGACGAACACTCATCCGTGCTCACACCCACACCGAGGGACAATTTTAGAGTGTTCCGTTAACCTGCCATGCAGGTTTTTGGAATGTGGGAGGAAACCGAAGTACCCGGAGAAAATCCACGCAGGCATGTGGAGGACATGTAAACTCCACACAGGAAGGCCGCAGCCGGAAATCGAACCCTGCAACCTCTGCACTGTGAGCAGTCAATCACTGTACAGCCCAGTCAAACAAATTCACATGCATTATTTTACAAAATGTGACTTGTTACTTATTATCTTCATTGTGCGCATGTTTGTATTAACCCATTTAATCCCAATTTTTTCCCAGACATTTAAAAGTCAAAATCAGGTAGCCCTTTTAAGTAATACAATTCTTTAGAGCCCTATAAATTAAATTATAGTTGTCCTTCACAAATGTGACCGGTGGGATTAAATGGGTTAATGTATGGATACTTTAGTCTTACGTCAAAAACGTCTTTTGTCAGTACCCATCTTGTGTCAAGAAGAACAATCTAGGACCTGCTGAAGAAAACGGGGACATTTGTTTCTAGGACAAGTGCAAAGTTGACAGTGAAGGAACAGTGCGTGTCGTCCTCCGGGTGGATTTATGGGCGCTACGGTAACTGTGGGAGTGCCCTACAGCTAGAATTATGTAATTATGATACCTCAGCTAGTTGGGATGGGACAAAGGTGACGCAAACTCATCTAAGGCCCGAAAAAACTTTATATTGTATGATGACACACAAAAAAAAATGGACATTTCTGTCTAAATGTAACATAGGTACAAATGTTTGATCCAAAGCTAAAGGCCGTATTTTCGCCACGGCCGAGAAGGATTCCAATGTGCGCACTGTACTGTTCATATCAGGTATGTTCTTTCCATTTCTACCGTATCGCGTATAGTAAGGTTGGTCGCTGGCTACGCTTCGGCTGGAGCCTCGAGTGAAACCTCGGGTGGAGCCTCGCCCTCACCCACGGCCACGCCCTCGCCTTCGCCCTCGCCGTCAACTTCCTGCGACGTAAGGCCCGTGATGCATTTTGGAAACCACTTGAGAAGCGTACTGGAGCCTGGCTCACCCCACTCGCCTTCGGCCCTGTCCTGTGGAGGGAGAGTGAGTATAGTGTTTTTTTTTGGGGGGGAGGGAGAAAGAAGTTGTTGATGCACTTGCTGGTGTTCCGACACAACACAGACATAATGAGTAAATGTGTATTTTTTTTTTGTTCATGCTATTACCTGCTCTATTTGGTGATATTCACCATGCTGCTCGCAGCCAATGTCAAACACGTACTTTCCTGGACCAAATGGCTACAAAACAAAAACAACAACAGGGAACTTGATTATTATCGACAATTTGACCCATGACCAAGAAAATGTATTTTGTGGTGACCGCGCACCAAGTCAAGGTATTTTATAGGCACACAAAAGTGAGCATGACTATCTCCTGATACTAAGGTTCAGCATTGAATGTCATTTAAATTTGCAAATATTGTACACCTAAAAGAATTGACTAGAACCAGAACTCACATTATTGTTGACAAAGTTACTGCTGTATCTGTGGTTGGCGTGGATGAACTCTCCGACAGACTCAATCTTGCCATTCGCCCACATCCCAGTGTACACCGAGCCGGTGTCATGGTAACGATAGGTGCCCTCACCGTGCCTTGATCAAAAATGTGTCAGCAAAATGTTCCCACATGAAAAAGTAACACCAAGCTCGACACGGTGACCTCAGCAAATTTGGATTTTTATAGGAAAGCAGAGCTGTCCTGAGTTTTGTTGAATGCACAGATTAGCATCTGTTACCGCTGTTTAAATTCTCTGGGAAGTTGTCGATGCAGCGGAAATGGGGGATCCTTGCATTCGTTGACATGTTCACGTGCCAAAGACATAACCGCCATTGCCACGAGTAGAATAGTTTATGTTTACGGACGCTTGCGTCCCACCGCTTCTTGAAGAAGTACCTCATGTGATTTAGCCACTCTCCAACGTACGTGTCCCCATTGGAGTATGTGTAAACACCATGACCCTGTCTCAAGTCCTCGGCCCACGAGCCTGCGAGATAAGCAGATGAGTGAACGATTTGTTAATAATTACAATCCACCGTCACATACGCACGTGCTGTAAGTGTTGACATACCTTCATATTTCGATCCATCTGGGTAGTAGAAGATGCCTTGTCCGTGTTTCATATTCTGGAGGTAGTCTCCCACATATCTCGCTCCGTTCACAAAGCGGTATGTGCCCTATCAGCAGCGCACACGCGGACAGCAATTCTGAATGCTACTTGAAGTTTTGAAGTGATGGTAGCATTCATTGTCGTTGATGGTTCGATTTGATATTCATCATCCAAACACAGAGGTCACATGTTTCAAAATCCACTTATTTCCAATGTCGTCATTAGGGTTGTGACTCGTGGGTGAGCTGGATCTCATCCCAGCTGACTGAGTCGCCAGACAATCGCAGGACACATATAAACAAGAACAATTTACACCCACATTCATACTTGTGGACCTAAAAAATATCCTTACCTTTCATTATGTGTATTTTCAACTTTTCTTTTTGTTATTTGTATTGACTGGTTGGAAAAATCACATGGTACTCGTACCTTATCATGACATATAATTTTGACTTAAATTGAGGTTATCAAATTTGGCACGTTGGCCCAGTGTACGTTGGGCAAGAGGTGCATTCCAACCTCGACTTGTCGCCAGAAAATTGCAGTGCACATAGACATTCAAATCTATGGAGAATTTAGCATCTTGCCTTAACCAGGCCTGATACTCAAATCAGGAACCTGATGACTGATCACTTGTGCACAATGCAGCCCATGTTCGAGAAATATTAATTACACTTTAGACAAACAAACGGCTCTTAACAGTTTTTCATGACAGCTTGACGACATCGTTCGATAATTGCTAATCATACCTTGCCATGTCTTTTCCCACGTTCATATCGTCCTTGATAAACGTCTCCTTTCGGCAGGACAGCTTTACCCATCCCATGTCGTTCTCCAGCCTCATTTCGGTCCCCTTCGTATTCCTGGAACAAATACAAAAATGCAACTAAATCATGAAATTACCGGCGTCAGCTAGCATGGATGCCATTTCAGTGGCGTCACCTAGGTTACCTTACAATAACAAAACAGTCGAGTCACGAATATTGTCTAGGTTCTCACCCCGAGTTTATTGCGCTCCTCGTCAAACTCGTCAGAGTCGATATCGGACATTGTTATTAATGTTCCGTTTAAAAGTAATAAGAATAATTAAATGTTTAATTTAGGAAAAAGCTATTGAGGAGCTGTCACGTTGAGGTGCGTGGACACCTCGTAGTAGCTTGAATTCCGGAAGTTTACATCATGATTTAGTTTGCCATGTCCTCGCGAGTAAAAAGATATGTTTTTAAATAGCACTTTTACTACCCCCCAACCCCACGGGCGCACCGTCATAATCGTCAAACCTAGTACCCTGTATTTACATGACGTGAATATCGAACTTTACAAGTTTTGATAATTCTAACTCATCTAACTTAGCTGTCTCACCTTCACTTGTACTTCCGCGTTTCGACCTTAAAACATTATCCCAGTCACCTTTGCACTTTATCTACTGAACAATATTGAAAAAAAGCGGGACATTTGCTTATAAGCTATTCCAATTTCGCGCAATGGGCTGCATCGTTGTATTGATTTTGTATAATATTTGATTCGTTCACATAAATCATACTAAAATACAGTACATTAATATTCTGAATGCTGAAAAAAAATCTACAATAATCTCAAAAAGGGGTGTTTCCAGCGACTGCGTGTCGTTCCTTTTAATTTAGGCGTAGAAAAAAAAAGTAGTGTGTTTCCGGTAACCCGACCGACCGAGAATTTCTACCTCAAAGAAAAACTTTACAGTCGGCATTTTTTTTCCAAACCTTCTACATTTTTGTGTAATAATAGCCTTTCAAAACACTTAAGGACGCTTTAAAATCAAAACAAGAACAATAAAACCACAGACAAAATTATAAATAACAAAAGGAAAGATTAATTTAGAGCATTTACATTGGTGCAAACTCTCGCGATATTCACGTTAAGGTCGTTTGCCCTGTCGTCTGTCAACAACATTGAATCGTGGCGGCGGCCACGATCTCCGATAACAGTTTAAACCGCGTTTTGTGTGTTGCAGTCGCATGCTCGCACCATAATATTAAGAAAATAGCATCCACTGCTGTATCGAAAAGATTCAACGAGGCGAGGGCGGCGGCGACGTTCGAAGTCGGCCGCGGGGAGAGGCGGGGGGCGGGCGTGACGGTGGGACGGGCGGGGGTTGTGGTACTGCACGCCGGTCGTTGGCGGTCGTTGGTCGGTCGTCTACTCTACCCCGCCACGAACATCCAGCGCCGCCCGCGCCCAACCCGCGAGGCCGGCGGCGGCGGCGCACCCTGCCTCCCGAGCCGGAGCGAGAGCGAACCCAAATAGGCGTCGCGGGGAGGGGACGGTGTCGGGCGCGGGTCGGTCGGTGCGCCGCGCCACCTCCGCGTCCGCCTGTTCCCGTCACTACCTCGGTCAGGCGCCGTCGGCGTTCGCGCTTCGTTGGACGTCGACCCCGTCCGCCTTAGTCTTACGGCACCCTAGTCCAGGCCGGCCACGACCACCACGGGCCGTCTAGGTCGCGGGACGCAGAGGCTCTAACACCCAGCCGCTGGGTACCCAAATCGCTCGCCGCCGAGCGGGGGTTTCAATCAGTGGCGATTGCTCTCGGACTGCAAGGGAAGCTTGGCTTCCCCTAAAATGTCAAAGAATAAGTGATGAAATATATGAATGTAAATGTCATTGTGTGTACATGTCATTGACTAAATATGCGCTACAACGTGCTCAACTTTTGTTCCGAATCAGCTTCTTCTTATTACTGGTTACGACGTACGACGCGAGTCCCTTCTCCTTCAACCCGCAGCTTCGCTGTGCTTTAAACGGTAGTGAGTTCAGGGTAGGTTGTCCCATTACGTTGAACGGAGACGAGTCATTGGATACAAACTGGTTTTTGTCCCGCCCACGGAGTTCGGCGTCTCTGGGACTGGACGGCAGTGGGAGGGTACCGGACGCCAGGCTTTTCTGCATCAGATTGGATGCCTGTGTGCCAGTTCGATTGACATTGAAATGAGCCAATCACCGAGCTTTAAGTGATTGACATTGAAATGAGCCAATCACCGAGCTTTTAGTGTAGGCACGCGTGCGAGCCTTTTTTTCAACTCGCATTCTGTTCCGAGTTGAGCTGGAGACTTCTCCTAATCATTTTAGCGACACTCTTTGTTGTAAACAGTTAGTTAGTTAGTTAGTTAGTGCTCCAGCGAAGGTCCGGGGGTCCCGTCCCTGTGCGTTGAGCCGACCAGATGAGCCAGGTTTTTCCAGTGCCGGCGGTCTTGTGCCAGCTGTTCTGCATCCTCCACAGCAACTCCCTGTTGTTGGAGGTCGCCCGTAACGACGTCGAGCCATCGAGTGCGGGGCTTCCCTCGTGGTCGTCTCCAGCCTGCGGCCTTTGGGTCGAACTGAAGAATGGCTCGTGTCGGATGGTCTGGTGGTAGGCGAAGGACATGGCCGAACCAGCGGGTGCGGCGTTGTGCGACCAAGGAAGATGCTCGGGGCTGGCACGTGCGGGCTCTGAGCTCTTCATTGGAGACTCGCTGGGGCCACCTGAAGTTCTCGATGGTTCTGAGAGCTCTGCTATCAAAGCCATTGATTCTTTTGGCCAGGGTGTCGTTCAGGGGCCATGTTTCTGAGCCATAAAGCAGGATCGAGAGTACGGCAGAGTTGTAAATCCGAGCTTCGTCTTGCGCGAGATGGTCTGGTGCCGCCAGAGTGGTTTCAGAGAGACTGCAGAGCAGATGCTGCCAGGGCTCGTCTGCGAAGAATCTCTGGTTTTAGGTCCCCATTGTCTGTCACCATGGACCCCAGATACACAAAGCTCTTAACAGGCTCCACGATGTCGCTACCAATGTGGATGGAAGGTGGATCTGGTCCATCACCGACATACATGAACTTAGTTTTAGTCCAACTCACTTGGAGGCCTAGCCGCTGCCTCTTCACTGTAAATGCCCAGAGCGTCTCTCAGCTGGCTGTAGGAAGTGCTGAGCAGGATGGTGTCGTCAGCATACTCCAGGTCAGTCAGGTGGTAATTGCCGAGAGACACTCCGGGGATGCGCTCACAAACCCTGAGCATCAGATGGTCAATGATGCAATTGAAAAGGTCAGGAGCAGCCACACAGCCCTGGCGAACGCCACTGGAGATGGTAAACCAGTCGGAATCAATGCCGTTGATACGGACACAGCTCTCTGCGTTGCTGTAGAGCAGCTTAAACAGGGCTATGATCTTGGGTGGTGCTCCGAGGGCTTGGAGGATGTTCCATAATGAGGAGTGGCAGACTTCAGTTGCTCCATTCACCGCACTCTCGATGCCCTGGCCCCTGACAAACTGACAGACTGGGTGGCCTTCAAGGAAAGTGTCCTCCAGTCTGCTCACAATGTCCTCGGACGCTCACGATCCTTCCCGAGAAAGCCCTGGATATCAGAGAGGACACTAAACATCATCGACCAGCGGCGTGGCCCGGCTCGAGGCAACCTCCGGAGTATCGGAGACTGAACCGCCTGCGCAATGTGGCCATCGCTGAAGATAGGGAGAAGTTTTGGCAGGCAGAAGCCCAACAGCTTGAGTCCGCGGCCAACAACAACAACATGAGCCGCGTATTCAGTCTACTGCGCCAAGCCCGCAGCGGCCCACACATAAAGACAGCCCTGGTAAAAGACTCCGACGGCAATCTCATTACAACAGAAGCCAACTGCCTCTCGCGCTGGAAGGAGCACTTTAGCCTCCTCTTGCAGCATCGCACCATCCCGGCTGATCCCACCCTCCTAGAGGCTGCAAACACTGCACCCCCTAGCTCCACCTGCTGCACAGACCCTGTCACACCCGAGGAAGTGAGAGCTGCTCTGAAGAAGCTAAACATCAAGAAAGCCCCCGGTATCTGTGCCATTACCGGCGAGATGCTGAAAGCTGGCGGTGATGGCATGGTGGAGTGGCTAACCCACCTCTTCAATCAGGTGTGGGAAACGGAGCAGCTGCCCACCGACTGGACCAGAGGGGTCATCCTGCCCTTCTGGAAACGCAAGGGTGACAGGCTTGTCTGCGGAAACCACCGAGGAATCACGTTACTCTCCATCCCGGGCAAGGTCTTCACCAGGATCTTGCTCAGTCGTGCCCTTCCAGCGATCAGAAGCCGCCGCCGTCCCCAGCAGGCTGGCTTTATGCCCAACCGCTCCACAACTGACCACATCTCTGCCGTTCGTTTGCTGATCGAGAAGACCCGTGAATTCCATAAAGACCGCCATCTCTACATCGGATTCATCGATCTGAAGGCCGCCTTTGTTGTAAACAACTAGCGACAAATTAATATTTTATTTCTGGTGGGTTTTATTGTAGTTCCTATAGTTGTAGGACACTAATTAAGTACGGGGAAAAGACGCCTTGTTGGTATGACAGGGTCACAGATCATTTTCTTGAAAAGCAACGGAGCTAGAGTAGAATTTGCGTATAAATAAACGGACACATTTTATGATGTCGATCAAAATTGAGCTTCTCCTCTTTGACAGACGAGCATCCGGCACTGGTTTCAATGTCTCCTTGTTTTATGTTTTATGGTTATTTTGTTTACGTTTTTGATGGGGGAGGGAGGGAGAAAAAAAGATTAAAAAAAAAAAACTTTGTCCGACCTACCGACCCTATGCTGAAATTTCATGTTACCGGAAACACACTACTTTTTTTTCTACGCCTTAATCATCGCAGTCCGTTACTGAAACAAAGGGGGGAAACGTATGGACAGTACTGTATTTGCTTGTATGCAAGGACGCAACTGCACCCTTTAGTGTCACATAAGAGAACTACAGGAGGCATACAAATACAGTAAGTTTCCAAATACTGTAAACTTAATTCCCTGGGGGATCCAGCCTTACAAATGATGAAAGACTGCTGCATAGGATCCCATTAAAAAGCACAAGATGTAGTGTCTTTTGCCTCTTTAAAAAATCATTTATGTAGCAATGTTGATAACAAGAAATTATTGGACAAAATGGACTACACAAAAAGACAAGGGTCTGGGATGTCAAAGTCACATGAAATACTATACACTGAGATTACTGTAGTTTTTTTTAAAGTTGCTGATGGTGGAGTTCTCCTCTAGGGATATATTACATAAAAAGGAAATATGGCCCCCATTTGGTATCATATAGTATGTACTCTGAACATGTAAAAAAATCTACGTGTGTATGTATATGTATATATATTTTATAAAGCATAAATGCCCCGAATGAACGTCATCACCGACCGGGAATGTTCGGCAACAACACACCTTCAGGGAAGTGTGGTGATTGTACATTTGACAAGCACGCGTAGCTGCTGATGGAAAGATCAACACTTTTAGCCTCCTTGCTGTTGTCTGTATCACACCATGTTCACGCTCCACTTGTGTTACAGCACAGAATGGCTTATACCTGTCATAGTGTGAATAAAAAAAAAAAAAGACAAGTCCATGTCTTAGTGTATGAGTCTCTGCTTGACACTCCACTAGCGAGGACCAGAGAAGTGTGCAGGTCGGTGCTAAGGGACCCAAAAACCTCTTGAGCTCTCCCTAGCACTGATGTGTGCACCCTCCATTAGGGCGGTCTTGAAATTCACCGGCCAAAAGATGGATGCTTTTCCGTGACGCTGACTGTAGCGGTCGTGTTCCAAACAAATAATTGCAGACATGCCACTTGCTAAATGCCACACTAGAACTGATTTATCTCCAACATGTCTTAATCAGCAGTAATCAGCGCATTTCATGATTACCAGCCGCGACAGGGAAACACTAGTCTCGCTCCTCATCCAGATTGGCATCCTCCCATGACTTGTTTATCTGGGCTAAGTGGCTCAACACATGACCTAGCTGAGACAGCCAATTAAGCACAGGAGAAAAAAAATGATTAGCGGTGAGGCATATTGGACCATCCCCTCCCCTCTAATTTTTCCTGTCATTAAAAAAAAAAAAAAAAAAACATGTTTCCAGGCACAAGCAGATGGTCCCGTTAAGAAATATCACAACACATTGACCACCCAAATGTGTGGCACAGACGTGACTGCCCGTCCATTAAGTTGTATGTATCTGGCTGTCAAGACATTTAAAAAGAATTAACATCAAAAGAAAAATAGCCCTGAACATTTAAACCACAAATGCTTAAAATAAATAACAAGAAACACATGTTCCGTCAGATATTTACAATTTTATAAATATTCAAACGGGCCTCTGCGAGGAAAAAAAAAAGTTATTTGTCTGGAGAACAGGAATCTGAACACAGTGCAACATACAACACAATAAAACATTTGACATTAATCATTATCACCAAGTAGAAGTACAAATATTGAATGTGCACAATCGATACACTACACCTAAATCATCACGCGAGTCATCGTCAGTTCCAGCAAAATTCATAAAACACAAATGGGTGGCAATAAGTCTGCTGACACCTTGCTTTTCCCTCTGCAAAATATGAATAATTGTACTTTATTTTATTGTTATTATACGGTGGTCAAGTCCACCGGTGTAATGTAACACGTTGTCTTCTACTTTAGTATACTTTTGTGATACTTTTCATTTGAAATCACCAACGCTCAAAGGCTTTAGAAAAGAACAAGATTCTCGTTGAACCCATTGAAATGCGGAATCGATCCATCAATAATCAAGGTCTAAAACAGATTGCACTTTTTGTTCGGTCAATAGGATTGCATGAGCATGCATCTCCAAAGGAGGAAGCACACTGACATTAATGCTGTTACGCCACAACAGCACAGAACCTCAGTGAGGTCAGGGCCAGTATGTGCATTTGTTCTGGACAGAGTGAAGCAAGTGGCTGTGTAATTGACCCCCAACTGCCAGGGATGCTTAGATTAGATCCAAAAAGAAGGAGAGCATGACAAGATGCCACCCATTTCAGATTGCAATCTGGGTTGATCTTTTGGAACACTTTTTGTGATGTTGAAAGTTGTGGTGGTAAATATAAATGTGCATGATTGTGAACTGTAAGTAAAAACCCTCCCAAGCAAGTGGAAGGAAAAAAAGAGGTCTGTGGGGTCATGTCACTATGGGATAAGGTGTTATTTCCAGATCCCACACTGAGCCCGTGTGTTTCTTAGAGGGGTTGAAATTGTAAAATTAGATACTGTATCGGGCTGATAAGGGTCTTATTTTAAAGTATCGGGTCCTCATGGATGCTGTCGATACTTAGGGCAAAAAAAAAAAAATCCAGAGTAAGTCTTTGTTCACATTTACAGTATTTGTCTTTGTATTAAATGACATTTTATATATTAAAATGTCGCAATATTAAGCATTGGTAAAATCTCAAAGAATTAAAACTATTGAACATCAGTAATAAAATAATTTTAGTTGCTCTGTACTTGTGACATGTGCAATGACCATAATTTCGATTTTCAAATCTTGCAAAACCACATGCAGTTACGGATGGTGGCCACAGAGAGGCGATAGTGTGCATGTAATTCCACTACAGGGGTTTATAGCCGGTCAATCCATACAGTATGAAGCTACACATCTGGAGTGAATTAAGGCACAGAACAAGAAGTTATAAATTATTTGAACAGATTTCCTTTTATGGAGCGCTGTAGCTTTAGAAAATAGATGGACTCTCAACTAGAAGGTTGTCGTGAAATTACCACATGGGAACGACGAGGCATTTTTCCTTTCTCTCTTTCTCCCCCCCCCACCCCACGTCTCTCACCCTCCGCGAGATTCACTTAAGTGACAAGGTAGCAGTGTGCAGGGTTCTCTCTTCGTTTTTGACACGCAGAGACAAGCAGCTGCAAGGAAAGTGATTTTTTTTCCCTCCCTGCCACGCAAGAACTTGGCAAGAAGTACGTTATGGGTGCAAGTGTGCGTGGCAACATTATGGAATTTGAGCACTTATAACTTCTTACCAGTAGATGCGAGTTGAGTGAAAAATTATGGATTCGTTAGCGCCGAACGAGACGTCGGGGGAGTGTGCAACGGCACGCGATTTTGGGGCGCAGGACGGGAACGCGGACGCTTCAAACCGGAGCTGCGGCAACATCTCCACGGCGCTCACACCTCGCGGCGTGCGGCCAAAGGGTGAGAAAACAAATCGAAGTTGGGAAAAAAACATGGAGAACGTACGTGGCACGGTGACGTCACGATTTCAAAAGAAACCCGAGGTTGTTTTTATTTTAAGTCACCACTGTTAACCTTTAAACTCACTCAAACTCAATTTCTTACTTACGTTCACCGGCCATATGTAACCACTTGCAGAACAGAATGAGACCCAATACAAGATAATGGTTGAATTTTGATTGACGCTGTCAGAGAGGTATTCATTTTCAGTGTTCATACCAAATCATACTAAGAACGTCCTCTAACTTTTTGGTTACACTGTCGTCGTCAAAAATTTTACAAATCAGTATGATGCATTTTACTAAAATACATTAATACGCATAAAACACATGAATAAACATCGAGGAATATAGAGACTTGTGAGACGGACTCATTCCAACTTGAACAGCGTTGCCACCGTAAAGGCAGAATATTGATACATATATTGCAAGCATTCATAATATTGTGGCTGGCTGATACAACACAAAGTTCTTGAAAATAATTATGATGGCATAATTTCTGAAAGGAACATACTCGCTTGAAGCAACTGCTGCATTTCATTTGCTTCTTCCTAATATTATTTTGCACGGAATTCATTATATACTTTATATATAGGCCTACATATTTTAATGAATTCATTTATAATTTTCTTGAATTGACATTGAACAAGATTTATTGACATGAATATTGAAATTTCATCTAAACAGTTCATGCATATTTTTTTTTTTGTATTGAAAACAATCCTATTTTTAAGACACATTCTGCCAAGGTAAACACGTGCAATGCTGAGGAACTGTAGTTCTGCACAATCTCAAATAGCCAAATTCATTCTCATGCAGAAAGCAATTCCATTATTTTGAAGCCCTAAATGTAGCCGCCGCTGTGGCGTGAGGCGTAAGAGTGCAAATGAAACCTGGCTGTTGAGAGGGATTTAGCTGATCAGCTGACCTCACATCTGGACTCTGACATAGTCACGCTTCTGCAGTGGGGAACAGTTTTTCCTGTCAGGGATAATTTCAGCTTTTTAGTACCCCCGGGGAAATACTAAAGTTGTGAAAAAAATAATGCAACGGTCAGATGAATGAAGGCGGCACAGTGAGTTGGTGGTTGGCACTTCTGCCTCACAGTCAAGAGTTTCTGAGTTAAAATCCTGACATGGGTTTTCCTATTGGGGTTGGGCAAGTTGGCAAGTTCTAGCCGTGCTTGTGTCAGTATTCTCTCTGGCTTTCTGCCACATTCCGAAAACTTGGTTGATTGAAAATTGAATTGCGTCTGGACGAGAATTGAATGTTTGTTTTTCTCTATGTGCCCTGCTAGTAACCAGTTCAGGGTGTACCCTAGTGAAGGAATGTAGTAGTGGGGCTAAAAATATACTGATTGATTCTAATAAGGTTTTATTCGTTTTCTTTTTTTTTTGGGGGGGGGGGTCAAATAGGTCGCAAGGGCCAAGATTTCCTACCCCCTGCTTGACAGTATGTGCAGTCTTGTGATATAGAACCCAGACAAAATGCTACTTTATCAACCATATCATGCTATTTTTAATCAAACTCTAACTGGCCCTCCTTTATGGTTTGCTAATGAAGTGTGTGTGAGTCGCTGCACAAAATGAAGTACCTTCATTAGGAGTGTCGACTAAGACAACACGTTTTCGAATCAACGCTTTGTGCTGTTGAAACGACCGATGCCTTTCTCAAACCTGTCTCACTGGTTCTTTACTCACTTGGCATCTTCAGCTCCCACCCCCATAGGATATCTCATTTGACGGTGGACAAAAGTTGGAATGCATTCTGCAAAAGACTGCCTGTCAAACGCATAGCGCTATAAGCAATCAACTTCAGTGTGGTGTTGGCATGCCAAGCAGTTGTAGCAATCCAGAGGATTTTGTGTTGCCTCACAAACAGGTGGAGAACCTTTTGGCTGCAAAGGTGATCAGAAAGCAGTCTGACTGACGCACTTCATCTTCAGGGTATGTGAGCATAACCAGCAGGTGGCGTCAAAGTGGGGAAAACCACAAATGAATGCACACAATTGTCTCTTCATGAATACAAATGTTCTTCGATTGAGGGTCTGTCCAACTCATTTACAGTGGGCAATCTACGCCATGTTCAAGCACATTTAATACCTAAAACCTGGATTGTTTTAACTGGGTCTGATGCTGTGATCACGCATTGTACACTTCCGAGGAATCGGCGCGGTTGAGATAGGTTACATGCTCAAGTTCACTTGATAATTAAAATTAGTCGTTCTTGTTTCAGATCACGCCGACGCACGCTTGACAGCAAGAGCCTCTTATTGTTGCTCATAACTTGCTCAAACATAATAGATACCTCGAAAGTGGATTGGTGTGAATAGTGCAAGTGATTTGTACCACGCTCTACCCTGGTACAATATCCAGGCTTCAGCATCGGCCGGAAGGGCTGGACTTGGTCACGTACAAAGCTAATCTGCGGCATGCTCAAGTACACTTGATACCTTAAATCCACATTGTTTTGACCGTTGAGTGCATACAATGTTTAACTACAATACACATCCCAAGTCTCACCACGAATGGAAGAAGTGGACTTGGGAGTAAGTGCTCAAGCACACTTGATACATAGGCTGCGTTGAGACTGCGGGCATATCGGGTTCCAATTAGATTCCTCCTCAAATCAGATTTTTAGGGCTGACTGTCCACAATCGTAGCCAAATGCTATCTGGGCCTTGTTCAGACTTGGCTGCAGTACTGACCCGTCTGACATATAAAAAGGCATCGCTGGCTCTAAACCGTTTAAGTTACAATGACAATAGCTGTTTGTTTTTTGTTTTTTTTAGGTGGCGTAGCCGAGAACGCCATGGTAGAATTAAATTCCTTGGCCACTACTCTGAATAAGATGACAATCTCAAACCTTGCTGTCAAATTGGATGCTAATCCGAAATTTGAGAGCCAGATGAGAGGAGTTAAGTCCCTGCAGGCAGCTGGCCAAAGTCAAGCCAATTCTTTCAAGTCAACACTTTGAAACAGGAGTCCATGGCATTATCAGCACCTGGCTGGACTAATATTGTGGACTCTGTGAGCTTGTCAGTACATCTTGCATGAGTCGCTTACAAATAGCTGGTGCGCGTCTTAACTTGGACATGTCGACTCAAGTATATTTCCACCATCTTACCCTGAGATCCCTCGCACCCAGTGCACTTCAGGATTCATTTGAACCCTTTCATGCACCCTGTAACCTGATAACATGTAAAAGCTGGCCACTGTAGTAACCGTTCTCCCTGAAAGGGTTAAAATCTCTTTATTTGATTTTAAACAAATATTCTTGCCGCATACTCGCAGGTCAAGCTGATCTTGACTGTGCCAAAAACCAAACTGAAGCTTCGAGAGCAGTGAGCCTTTGTAGTTTCTGCTCCTACATTGTGGACCAACCCACTTCAGCACACATGACCTGTTTTTAAATATTGTTTTGACGAGTGTGACCAGCTTGGTGTACCGCCTCGGTCCCAGTAAGAGCGTCAAAATTTGAACCAAAAAGAGGGGTGCAGGTGTTTTGGAGGCACACAGCTAACTGCCACAGTGAACATCATTTCACACTTCGGCAGTCATGCAGACATCAAATGAAGTGGCCTGGCTGGATCGCTGTCTTGCGGAGTGCAAACGAGTGAGGAGGTCTTTAGCGAGTCAATGACAATGTTGATGAGCTATCCAGGATGAGGGCTGATTGCAATTCATCAAGCATCAACAGGAGGGCATTACTCGGGCGATGAGAAAGGGGAGGAAGGGGGCAGAACTCACTTTCACTCCGCTGACCTCAAAAGCCTCAATTCGGAGCATTTCATGCAATTCCTGTGCCACCATCAGCTGCGCGTCTTTCTCACAAAGCACCCAAATGACAGAACTGATTGCGTTCAACCTTAGAGGTTGAGGCGCATCTACCGAAGAGGGGAACATACTTAGAAACATCCCTCAGTTTCATGCTGCTGCAATACAACAATGTTCCTAGTGTTAAAGCCCCCAAAAATGTTTTAGCTTATAGCACCGAGAGCTGTTTTTAAGAAGGTGAATGACGCTCTCAAGACACTGAGTAAGGTAGCCAAAATATTAAAAACCGCAAGGTAATGATCACATAGTTAACCCTTTCATGCACCCTGTAACCCGATAAAATGTCACTGTAGTAACCGCTGTCCCTGAAAGGGTTAATTGCATAAAAACTGAGCATTATTATCTTTGTAAACGCAAATATTTGCTACATCTGCCGTGTTGATTGCGCAACTTTCAACGTTGTTTTCAATTGGAAGCAAGTGCAAGAAGGGGCCGTACTTCCAACAGTCTGTCGTCGGAAAGAGGTTTTCAGCATCCTCCATTAACTCTTGTGCATTGCCGTTGAGCTTTGTGACACAGCTGAGGTGACATTTGCGGCGCTGGATAAGACACTCGTGGTGACATTTACCAATACCTCAGCCTTACAGGAGCAAGGGCAGATTTTCCCCCCCGCCCCCCACCCTCACCCTCACATAGGCACGGTGACACAAGAGCCAACCGGAATAGAAAGCGCCGTGCTGCATACTTATCAGACAGGCGGCGAGAGAATAATTCATCGTTCATAAAATGTCAGATTTGTTGAATGGGAAAAGCTGATTAAATGTTAAATATTCATGGGCAGACAATGAACTCTATTATGAACTGAGCCACAAGTTATTTGCGTGTCTAATAAAAGCCTCTGCCCACAATTAATCTTAGCTTGGATGAAAAAAAGGAAAAGGAGATGTCGTTGGATGTTTTTTTTTCCTAGTGGCGGGTCATTCATAAACAGAGCAAAAGAACATGGAACAAAACGCTCCAGATTAACAACCAGTCATCCATCATCTTTACCGCACATACTATCCAGGATTGCGGCTCACCGATTGAATGCGCGAGAGGCGTGGTATACTCTGGACTGGTAGTCCATCGTCCAAAATCAAGGACAACGGATTAAAATTATTTGAATAATAAAAATAAGTTTCGATGTAGGGTTTGACGTTTGGATTTCAGTGAAAAGCCACTTGCTTCCATGGCAGACTGTAAATCCATAAATTTGAAACTGTAGCTTCATATTAAAGTCATGGGTGAGATGGATCCTATCCTAGGGGTATTTGGGCGGAAGGTGGAGTACACCCTGGAGTGGTTACCAGCCAATTGCACTTTAGCACTCGACCATCGTGCTGCCCCAACGGTTGTCGCCACAATACGTCAAAGACCGAGAAGGTGGTTTGGGTGATACTAAACATTCAGACACTTTATTAGGTACACCTCCACAATCTGATGTATTTGAAAATAAACATTACGGAGAAACCAGTTCAGGGTATAGCCTGCCTACTGCCCGAAGCCAGCTGGGACGGGCTCAGAGATGCCCGCAACCCTTGTGAGGAGAAGCGGCTCAGTTAATAAATGAATGACATTACAGAGAAATAATTGTAAAATGTATTTATCTTACTCAGCCCAAGCAAATCAGCGCTTGGTATGACAGTGCAGTTATATGCCGCTGCGAACTACGACCACAATAGCCATAGTGTGTAAAATCCTGTCTGTTATTTGTACTATGTTCACCAAATTTGACACCCCCCCCAAAAATAATTTAAAGGATGTTCTAAACACATTCCACTTGGAATTAGTACAGTCACTGTGTGCCTCAACCAAACAGCATTTTGCTAATTTAGGGAAATTAAAGCAAGAACTGGAGTCAAACATGGGCTACAGGCCAACATCATTATAACTTAAACAGTCTTGTGCTTGTCGTCCGTTGTTATGCTTGCACAGTTAAGAAAACAAAATGAGCCAGTGAATGGAGCACATTAAAAAAAATTGGATTCATTCTCCCATATTTGAGCAGAGGAACGATTGAGAATTTCCTGAGTCACCTTTTAATGTAAATGTGCTGAGAGAGTTATCAACAGTCAGGCGGCACACAGGGAAGCTAATTGTCTTCGATTAGGCAGAAGCCCGGGCAGCATATTCTGTCCAGCATGGCGGAAAGAGAACCAAATGAAAGAAACATCTTTTCCATCCAATCACCTGCCGGCACATTTTTCACACTGCTTTCATACTACACGCGGCAAGTGAATATGTAAGTGGCAAATCTCGGTGCAAGATAGTTAGGTCAAGATGTAACGATGGACTCGATCGATCTATCTATCGAAGCCGGCAACTGAAAAACATGACTTGTCCCGCCTCCCACAGTGTCGAGCAAGTTGACTGACGGGAGAGGGGAAAGGGGGAGCATGACTGAAACTAACGCATGTAAAAAAAAAAAACACTCAAACAAAAAAAAAACTATGATGTCCATTTTGGTTTTCGAACGATAAGTCGATCATGTGTGAGACATCATCTGTCAACTTGTATTTTTGTATTTTTTCTAATCAAATACAGAAGCTGCAGCCAGTCAAAATGTTCTCAAAGCTTGACCTGGACCTTGATGCTTTTTGATAAGCAAGCTCCGCAGCCCGCCGCCATCTGTGCATTTCACATACTATTTGCATCCCATGTGGTCCAGAGAAGAAAGTGTGGCCATTATTCAGTATGTGTGTGTGTTTGCCTGCTAATGCCCACAAGGAATAATTTTGAGAGGCCAAATCAGTTTCTGAAAATGAATCGATGAGGGCGTAATTACCACTCAATCTTAACGAATACGATACCCTTGTTGAATGAGTCGACTGTAAGGCTTGAACTTGTTTTATTTCCACTTAAGAAATGCTGCAGGAGAGTCATGGATTTGACCCCCCAAAAAAATCTGGTTTGAGTACTTTGAGTCGCACAAACTGCGTTACAAAGTGTCACCGACATATGCTCCCTCCCCAAAGAGGCACACCTAAGTAAGACCAAGAATGTAAATGAGCAAATACGTGTCTCAGTATGCTATATATCGTAATCACACACTTCTGCATATTGTGGCCTGCTCAGATTAATAACGACACCTAATCGATTGTGATGATCGTCATCGAAAGATGAGCCAACAATTGAGTTGAACAAGGCAAAAAAATCTTCACACTCTAACATCCTACCTTGTTTGTGTCTTTGTCGGCGTTAGATGACGACCACACGTTGATCATCCTGCTCTACTCCCTCATCTTCTTCCTGAGCGTGTTCGGAAACCTGCTGATCATCGTGGTTTTGACGGTCAACAAGCGCATGCGGACCGTCACCAACACCTTCCTGCTGTCGCTGGCCGTCAGCGACCTGATGTTGGTCGTATTCTGCATGCCCTTCACCCTCATCCCGAGCATCCTCAAGGACTTCATCTTTGGCGCCATCATGTGCAAGATCGTGACCTACCTCATGGGTGAGATGAGTCAAGGGAGCAGGGGGGAAAAGACGGTTAAGAAAACAAAAATATCCATATATGGTTGTTATTAATTTGCATTTCAAAATGTATTATACATATGCAAACAACAACTCACCTGTTCTAGGAATATATTTCTTCCTTTCCATTCTCGATGCGACCACGGGCAAATTTAATGAGCTCTATGTCAAAAGACGTAAGGGGCAAGATTAGCAACCTGGAGAAAGATGATGACAACCGCCACATTATTCAAAAAGTGCCACACAAAAACTGACCCTCCATTAGCCTCTGTTGGAGCTCCATGCAAGATCTTGCATCAAGTTGTGGGTTGTGATGAACAGAAAGAGAAGGCAGCAGCTCCAAAACACAACGGCAGGAGCCTGAAAAGAATCTGACGGCAATTAAAAATAGTACGTGACAGATTGACGGAAATAATGCAGTGCTCAAGAATAAACATGTACAGACCCGTCTTAGATTGTGTTTACAACACAGGGGGACAGAATAGACTGTCAACTGTCCAGAAAAAAATTGCTTTCATGATGCAGATTAGAGAACTGAAGAAAAAAGCGACTAAACATGAGAAAAATGTGAGGGAGAGAGACAGATAGAAAGACAGAATGGACTGTATCATATTTTGCTTTACAATAAATTATTTTCGTGAATTAGTTGTATCAAACAAACATCGAGCAACAGTATGTGCGCCCCACATGCTGATGCCGAGTCTGGAGCCAGGCCTGTCAGTTTCATCCGACTCTGCCAGGGGACACAAATGCGATCCAAAGTGTGTTTCGTCTGCAGAAAGCCATGACAGAACACGTGAGCATCCCCATCAAAAAAAAAATAATAAACGACTGGGCCAAGCTGTTGTGCACCTTGGAGCTGCCAGGACTCAGCAGCCTCATCCCTTAACTGCACGTCACAAATACCGTAGTAGACCGTGTGAAATTTTAGCAAGACTTAAATACCGCCCCCCCCCCCCAAAAAAAAACAATGGCCAAAAACCTACAGCGCACAATGTTTCAAGCAAACACAAGTGCTGTCGTCCACAAAATCAGAGTGTAAACATGGCCTCAATTAACCGAACATCTAAACGACTCAGAAAAAAGCTTTTTTTGCGCAGATGACATTTGGAGTTAAGCAATTGGGCAGCGACTTGACCTGTTGTGTAGAGAAGTGGAAAAACAATCCGTATGACCCGGAGGACATCATCCCACCCCGTGCCAGTCAAGAATGGAGGTGGAAATGTTGGTTTGGGGCAGTTTTACCACATTGAGGGGCCATTGAAGGCAGCCATGTGCAATACAGACACTCCCCGAGTTACGAACATCCGAGTTATGAACAAACGGTACATACGAACATTTTCACGGGTCTGTCGAGAAAAAAAAAAAAAGTTAGATTTTGTATTGCGCGCCTTTTTCCGAGTGCCGAACGGGGCGGAGGAGGACGGCGGAGGTGACGCTCAAGGCGGCGCGGGGAGGCGTGGGGCGGGCGTGTGACGGTGGAACGGGCGGGAGGCGTCGGTGCGCCGGTCGACGACCGGTCGTCTACTCTCCCCCGCTGAAGCCGCTGCTAGTTTAGCGGGCAGCTAACCCTCGAGCCCTGAAGAACGTGACGAAAAGATCTCTCCCCGTTATATGGATGTCAATATAAGCCTTAAACATACATTCCAGACAAAATTTAGCACTGAAGCAACTTACGAACGAATTCACCTTATGAACACTCGTCCGGAACGTAACTCGTTCGTAACCTGGGGAGCGTCTGTACTGTAAAATCCTGAATATTAAAAATAAAAAACATACATATTTTGCTTGGCAAGAAGACTGAAGATGTGTCTTCTGGCATGACGATGGCCCAAAACATACTGTAAAGGCAACAAAGCTGTGTCTCAATAAGAAGTCTGTAAAGGTCACGGAGTAGAGAGCTGAAGCGTGGGATTTCCAAGTGGCCGCCGAATAACTTTCAAGACGTAATTTCCATATGACTTCTTTGTGAAAAACCTTCCAAATTCAGCAGGTAATCAAAAGATTACTTCTCCCATTGTAAATAATATATTACATCACTGCAGGTACAAGTATTGTGATTGATACGATCCTTATATTGCGTCTCACAAGACTGTGGAGCCGTGCCGGTCAGTGTTTAGGAGTGGAACAAAAAGTTGCGCCTGCGGCATGTGACAATGGAAGAGACTTTCTTGGGGGAAGAGTTGGGTTTGACGACACACTTCACCTCTGACTGGCACACCCAAACAAACATTCACAGTTTGCATTTTGACGTACGCGGATAAAAGAGGTAAAGAGTAATTTCCCGTCTGGCCTTGTCAGGAGGGAAAAGGCAGATGGGATCAGAGTCTGAGACCAACATGATTTCCTCTCCAACAGATACCCATCCCTGCTCTCCGCTTCGCATATGTTTTTTTGTAAACACACTAATGCATCCCTGCTGTTGTTCCCACTTTGATTGCGGATATCACTTGCAGCCTTTTGTTACTTCTTACAATGGACCAAAACTCAAGAGCAGTGATAAGCACCTGTGGATGCTGTTGTGCAGTTTTTTTAAAATCAGGTTTTATGTTCCCACAGGTATATCAGTGAGCATCTCTACCTTTAGCCTGGTTGCCATAGCGATTGAGCGCTACAGCGCCATTTGTAACCCCCTGAAGTCCCGGGTGTGGCAGACTCGTTCCCATGCTTACCGGGTAATTGCCGCGACATGGCTGATGGCCATCATTATCATGATTCCGTACCCGGTGGTGAGTCACCTGGACTCCTTTCCACGCCCCGACAACACCACTGCCCACCAGTGTCGCCACAAATGGCCCGTCGCCATGGCCAAGCAGTCCTGGTGAGTACAATAGTGAACTGGTATTATGTGTATCCATAGCTTTGTATAAAAAGTGCTTCTGTTCATACAAAAAAATATCCACGAGTAAGAACACGAAGACCTGAATGAGTCACGACGCACAAACAACGAAGGGTGTTAGTGCAGTGCTGTTGCAAAGTACCGGACAACGGGTGTAAGTAAAATTATACGGATGTGAATGATTCAGCACAAAAATTTGGATTTATCTTCACTGTGCTTGCATGGTGGGATGCAAACTCCTTGAAATGGGAAATCAGGTGAACGGTGTAGGGAAATCTCTCCAATGCAAGTTATCTGGTGCATAATACCGACTACTTGGAATCTGTTTTTATGCACCAGAGAGATTTTTCTTTGAAGAGCAAGTGACTCAGTATGTGGTAGTCGAAAAGCATATCTGGCGGAAGTTGCCAATATCGCTAAAGGTCTTGGCGGGCGCAGCAAACTTTTGCAAACTCAATATATAGTCCATAAACAATCTAGGAAATTGGAAGGGGGGGGCACAATCTCCGGGAGGAAAGCCGTAAGCAGCGGTGGCATGATGACGAATGCCATTTCGCCTTCTCAGTAAATGACAAAACGAACTATAAGACCAAAAAACACAACAAAAAAAACTCAAATTGAACGGTATGGACAGGTTTAAAAACCTGTCAAACGTCTAGTGGGGAAGAAAAGTACAAATATTTTACCAAGTTTACTTTAACTAACTTGTGTGGATTGCATCAGGGAGGGCATCTGGTATAGGAACTGTGCCAAACATCCCAGGCGAGTTATTCGCTGTGGCGACCCCTGACTGACAGGGACTAAGTTGAAAATCAAACAACAGTCCACAACTATGTCATTCAACAAAGTGCGTAAGTAGGAAAGCAGGGGAAATTTATTATAGTGAATAAAGATAAGTATGTTCGTAAATAAACGCTTACAAAATGTGTTTATAAGCGCTTAAGTGCGTCAAGTACTGTCAGTATTTCATTTTGCAGCAGATAACGTTTTTATTCAGATGGTCTCGATGTGCCTTCAAGAAGCCGCAAATATTCCATGTTCACAGATCACTTCACGCCCCCAAGCCAATTCTCACCTCCATTACTTGAGCGCCACTATAGACGCACGGTGGATACTAACACTTCCGAGGGATCCTGCGTGTCGAGTCTTCAACCTGCGCAGCTGTGAACTCTCTGTTGCCTGTGTAAAAATTGCACTGATTCCTTCCCTGTGCCTTTAAGGTACGTGCTGCTGCTGCTTATCCTATTTGCCATTCCCGGGGTGGTGATGAGCGTGGCCTATGGACTCATCTCCCGGGAGCTTTACAGAGGGATACAATTTGAGATGGGCCACAAAAAAGACTCGACAGGTGAGGACACCCGCAGAGCTTGACAGATAGAATACAGATGACGGGGAAAGTCATCAGAATTTCCCTGAGGGGAATTTCGCCATCAAGGAGAATGACTTAACATGGGAACATGTCATATAAGTATGACGCTCAAAAGGTTGCATCACCTAGCGCGGTACAGTAATCCTTCAGTTTTCACGGTTAATGGGAACCAGAAACCCCCCGTGAAAAGTGAAAACCACAAGGTAGCATTCCCCCCCCCCTACCCCTCGCCCAAGGAATTTTTTCATGTATGCGTGTACCAGCATGTTTAAAATATGTAAACAGTATATGTCAGGGGTGTCAAACTCATTTTTGTCGCAGGCCACATTTTAGTTACAGTTTCCCTTGGAGGGCCGTTATGATTGAAACCATATAATAATGATTTATTCAACTGTTGTTTAAGTTTCTGTAATGAGGGGTTTGGTCACAAGAAAATGCTTACAATATGTCTCTGTTAAATATGATAATTTTGGTAGAGATTTTAGCAAGCATCATGGAAGTGGACATGTTTGATTTGCTTTCGCGGGCCACATAAAATGATGTGGTGGGCCATATCTGGCCCCCAGGCCTGAGTTTGACACCTGTGGTATACGTGCTGGATTTGAAAGAAAGATTACAACAGTGCACTTAATTCCTGAAATATTTAATTATAAAACCTTCTACAGCAATTAACACTCGTCCAGGCTTTCGGTTCACTCCGAGACTCTTCTGCTAAAGGCGCTGACGGTGTAGCTGATGTTTTTAAATTGGGGAAAAACATGGTGAGGGTTTGTGCTGTGATGTTCATTTTGTAAAACTCTTGCCTAGCTGATAGTTTTGGCTCTCACTTCAGCCTTGATCTGAGCTGTCACTGCTTCCTTGTGACGTACCTAAAATACAGCTGACCGGGTCTGGAAACCTTCAAAATGAGGCTCTTCAACGCGCTCAAGGCTGAGAACAAATCCCATGCCACCGCTAAAGCAATTTGTCCATGTTGATGGTGTCATTGCTTCAGCAGCAGCAAGGGGTTGGAATGCAGCTCAACTAATCCCAAAAAGTTATCGCGAAAACAAACAAAAAAAAAAGTTATTGTGAAGACAAGTATGCGAAACAGTCAACAGCGTGACGAGACACAAGGGAAGGTGCTGGGTGAGGCTGCGATGATACGCAGCCAATCAGCTCACAGGATAAATCTCCTTGTGCTCTCATTGGTCGATGTCGCGCTGGGAACCAATCACGCGCTTAGAATGAGTGCCCGTGGCATGTCCGGTGCAGTACAGGAAACAACGCATCTTTCCGCAATATGTCTGCCGATATGGCAGGATTATTATTATTTTTATTTTTAGGGGGTCCCCCCCCCTTTTTAAATAAATACGATATTTTGGAAAAAAAAACCTGCACAGCCACGAGAGATTACCATGAGAATCAACTTAAATAATTTTCATTTGCGAGTTCTTAATAATGATTTGACAACAGCCTGAGCTTTCCATTTCTTCATGGCCATCGTTGCACGTTTTCTTTTTGCCTTTACAGGTACCAGCCTGTGGTGGAATCGCAAACATGAATTGAATAAGAAAACTAAGAACACACAGTAGAAGCTGTAGATCACATCACACACTTCTGCAAACCCTTACATGCATTTTTAATATTTCGGAGTGGGGGGGGGATGTGAGTTGGATTCCACTGCTTGCAACAACCAATAAGCACATTGTCAAATGAGTACCTCAGTGGCTGAGCGAAAATTATCTTTGGAAAGCCCCGATGCTGTTATATTGGATCTCGTTTTATCAGCAACACCCCCTGCATGATTTTTGTCGAGATGAATCCAATTGTGACTGTAACGATTTCATTAGCAACATCGCATCATGATGTGCTCTGGGTGATGAGATGCTCTTTGTAACTGTTAGTGTACTTACAAGAGGGTCTGGAATTGAGAGTCAAAGAGCGGAGGATGTCGGAGGATGGAATTGGCTGGCAGCTGCAGGCATGGGTGTCACCATCTGTTTGGCCTTACATGGAAAGAGGTTGTCTGAAAAAGAGACAAGCTGATATTAAAAAAATATAAAAATTAAATGGCTAAAAAAGTCCCAAGTGGAAATCCGATAAAAGGGATGAAAACTTTCCGGGGAGATTTTATGGGAGGTTAATGGAAAATGAGGCAAATTGAATAATCCATTAAGCATATTCTATGTGTACCTATATTGACGTAAAAGTGGTACCTCCAAAGTCAGACATGGCCTAAAGTCTATAAATTTTTACAACATTGAATGGATGGTCGGATGGAGACGAACATGACTTCACACATGATGGTTTGTTTGTCTTTAGGTTGAACTCTGAGTTTGTCCAGCTTTTGGGGCGTGAAGACTTGACTGTCTTGAATCAAATATTTGAACGAAACGATAATTTGTCATTTCTCAGATGGTTAGGAGAATTAATCAGAACTTTTTTTTTCCCATGCCGGCATTGTAGAAGGAAAATAAAAATAGTCATCATGCTGCAGGGCAGTGCGCAATTTAGTCTAGTCTAGTGGTCTTAGTCACTGGCAAACATAATCAAATATGTTTTCGCACTGTGGAGCCTTGGTAGTAACCAAGGCAACTGCAGGCAGAGATTGTCGAATGAAAGAATAGAAACATTCAAAATATGTGCATTGTCTTCATTCAAGATATAAAATAATGCTTGCTTCTATGAGAGCGTAGAA
This sequence comes from Hippocampus mohnikei, assembly GCA_026261675.1. Classification (NCBI taxonomy): domain Eukaryota; kingdom Metazoa; phylum Chordata; class Actinopteri; order Syngnathiformes; family Syngnathidae; genus Hippocampus; species Hippocampus mohnikei. The sequence goes on from JAKGUB010000106.1 coordinate 10,746,447, forward strand.
TAAACAGTCGTTTTTCATTGGTAGGAAACACTATTGGCTGTCAATTACGAGCTTATAGTTCCGTTTGCGTGGCGAATCATTTGATCATTTCCTCTTTTGGTTGGGAATTGTGTTTCCTATGTTTGTCTCGATTCCCTGTCTTTCATCTGATTATTGGTTCTGCCTGCGTCTCGTCAGCTCAGCCCTCCACCTGCGTCTTGTAGAATTATGAAACCAGAATGTACAGCCATCCATTTTCTGTACTGCTTATCCTGCTCTGACTAAGGTGCAGGAAAGTCAGGAATAAAAACATTTTCAGGCAGATTTGAAAAAAAAACTGAACGAGGAAGAGGGCTTGGTTAATTTGCGCTGTGAAGTCATCCGCTAGTTTGTGACCAGCGATCAGTAAAAGCCCCATCCCCTCAGAGCTTCCACTTCACTTTGATACCTCCACGAGGAGCAGATCGGCTAACCCTAGGCACCAGGCAGGATTGTATGGAAGGAGCAGCTCAGAGAGAATACTTGAATACAAGTAGCTGAATCTTAAAATCAACTCTAAAGTGGGCGGACAGCCAGTTGCGATAGGCCAGAATAGGCGTTTATGTGCTCCCTCTTATGTGTTCCAGTTAAGAGGCGAGCAGCAGCATTTTGGACCAACTGGAGACGCTTGAGGAAGGACTGGCTGATCAAAAGTAAAGTCCATTACAGTTAGTCAGCAGTGATGTGATGAAGGCACAAATTAAAAAAGAAATTACAATACTTAAGGTCTCACAAATCTTTGTGAAGCTCTGACTCTAAGGGCCAAAGACCAAATCAGAATTTTTCGATTCTGCAAGGGTTAATTTCTCGCACCAGATAAATCGTGCCTAAAGAAAGTGAAACTGTCTTTTTTTGCTGCTTAATATAGACGTGAAGAATGGCCTGACTTCAACCATGTCGTGCGGCAGTGATGACGGTGATGGCTGCTACGTCAACGTCCAGCGTCCTTACTCGCTGGAAATGTCCGCGATGTCCGTCTCCGTCAAGAGGCCCCGGGCGGACCGGCCACGCAGCAACACGTCGGAGGCCAAGCTGGAGGCCAAAAAGCGAGTCATCCGCATGCTGGTGGTAATCGTGGTCCTCTTCTTTCTGTGCTGGATGCCTCTGTATTGCATCAACACTTGGCGAGCTTTCGATGACAATTCAGCCAAAAAAGCCCTCTCCGGCACACCCATTGCCTTTATCCATTTGCTGAGCTACACCTCCGCCTGCGTCAATCCCATCATTTACTGCTTCATGAACACCCGTTTCCGGAAAGCTCTGCTCGCTATGTTCTCCTGCTGCGCCGGCCCTTGCCGTCGCCACCACCGCCGCCGCCGCGGGCTGAGAGACAACGAGGAGGACGTTACGGCCATGGGACCTTCCATGTCCAAGTTTAGTTACACAACAGTCAGCACCATGGGAACATGCTGAGGATGAAAGAGGCGAGTCCGATCAGGACGAGACAGTCACTGGAACAAGGCGGTGTATAACATCCGCTTTGTTTAGGCCTACGCGAAAGCAGTTAGCATAATGTAGCGACAGCGAAGCTTAAATATATGATTGTGAGAAAATAAATTCGGGGTATTAACAATTCCAGTGTCTCAATGGACGGTATATACCTCAACGGATACAAAAACAGAAGGTGTTAGCTTAGCTGTTATATCAGTTCACGTCCAAACTACAGCTGTCCCATTTTTATTTATTTATTTTTTTGGTTACCTGTTGGCGTATCCTAAAATTGACTGCTTCAACTACACTTGTTTAATATATACAAGCTTTTCTAGATTAACAAAAATGAATCAACATTTCTCTTCATAGCGCCCAAAACAATAAATATAACTCGGCGGAAATCAAAAATGAGAAATTGTTTGGTCAACTTTCTGCTCCATGTCAAGGTCAGCTGAGTAGAGATTGCCGGTCAAATTCCGAAAAATCTTTATTTATTTTTTTAAAACCAGCTAGCTGCTTTTTTATTTTTATATATATATATATATATATATATATATATATATATATATATATATATATATATATATATATATATATATATAAATAAATAAATAAAATGTATAGCACTGATTATATCTTAACCTACACAGATCTGTGACTGTAAATAACTCAAGGGTGACGAATGTCAAAGGAAGCCTTGCGTCCTTCAATTTGCCTGTACACACACCTTGGAAGAAAATGTTTGGACAACTTTTGTTAAATAATGAAACTTGCCAACTTGGTGGACCGTCAGTTAAGAAAATAACTATATAATATTTCTGTCACCTATTTATTGACATGATTGTTATCAATGGTAATTCAGCTGCCTTGTGCAATAAGTGCCTGTGTGTTAATATTGTTCTTGGCAGTGCAACGTCATGGCAAGTACTTGGACTTGAGACGTGCTGATGTAGACTGAAAAGATGAAGCAACTTGAAATCATAAGAACTGGAATCTGGCGCGGTGGTACTGTCAGAAATCCAGGGAAGAATTACATGAGATCTTTTCCAAGTGTTAAGAAAGTCAGCATTTAATTGCAGATTATAATGTGATTCAAATGTATACAATAGTAGCTTGAGGTATGAGTTGAATTGGTTCCGTGTGTTTGTCTTATTTAATGAATATTTTAAAGTGGGCTTACTTTTTTTCATTCTGGAATTTTACTTTCCAGACAAATTGTGATAGGAGTGTGTAGCAACCCTAGGTCAGTGGTACCAACCCTTTTTTTCCGCCGCGGACCGACAACTATACACCGATCGGGGATGGCGTTGAAGGGGGAAAGGCAATTCTACAATCCACACAAACCCATTGTTTGTTTAATTTTGCCTCCAATATCGAATTAAGGTTTAGCCTTACCAATGTGATTAGCCTCCAAGTGTGGCGCTCTGAAGGGACTTAAATTTGTTGACAAATCAGTTTTGAAAGCTTCGTTGACTCATTGGAGAGCCGCACGCCATATAGTGTGCAGATATGGCTTAGTTCATCCATGTGAATCATGTAGCCGTAAATCCATAGTTAAAGTACCGTTTTTCTTCTTGGGCATAGCCTCTTGTGTCTAATCATCACTTGGCTCCCCCCATTCTAAATATGTCTACATTACTCATTTTGCTAGTTTGTGGGTTAAAAATTGCGTTGCGCCAGACAATTTGGCAAGAGTCAAGATTGTCTGGCGCAACGCAATCTAGTCACTTTTCAAAATATTTTGTTCTGCCTCAGATAAAGAAACCACAAGTATTTTACGTTTTTTTTCTTCTTTTCTTTTTTCATCCGTGTGTTTTTTCATCTGTCCGCATGCCACTTCGGACCGGGCCACGTCCGGATGGTTGGGGACCATTGCCTTAGATCAGTGTTTTTCAAACTTTTTTGAGCCAAGGCACACTTCTTTCATTGAAAAAATCTCGCAGCACACCACTCGCTGAAAATGTGACCCCCCCCCCCTTATTTTAACAATTAACGTCTTCTCTTGTTACTATAACCGTTTTTAACATTGAAGAATGACGTTATAACAGCTTGAATTTGAATCAAACAGTATTTTATCATCTTTCATATTGTTTCACCGTCGTCCTGCATTCATGCGTCACAAATTCGCTTGTCTCTCGTCGAAACACAAGGTAATTGGCTAGCTGTTGCTGCTCCCTAGCGGTATGGGAGGGTACTACATGATTACTTTCTGGGCGAAAGACCGCACAGGCATACAAATTGGATATTTTCCCGCGGCACAACTGACAATGTCTCGCGGCACACGAGTTGAAAAACACTGCCTTAGATGACATCATGTTATATGTTTCTAAACAGCAAAGTCATTGAGTGAATCAACAGCGCCTATTCTAGTTGCCTCAGAGTAGTGCACTACACCCCCCCGCCCCCCTCTGATTGCTTCAATGCGCCATTAATCACCAGTCACTTCCACAAAATCCAGAGAATTCTTAATTGGGCAGATTATGACGCACATCCCTAATTTCAGTAGTCTAGTCTAATCATCATCGGACATGAGTTGCTTTTACAATATACAGATACCTTTAAAGCACGTTATTAATAATTTTATTAATTTCAAGTGGCACGGTGGTCGACTGGTTAGCACGGAGGCTCCACTGCGCAGAGGTGCAGGGTTCGGTTCGCTTCCTGTGTGGAATTTGCATGTTCTCCCGTGCCTGTGTGGGTTTTCTCCGGGTACTCCGGTTTCCTCCCGCATTCCAAAAACATATATTAGATATAAACAGATATTAGGATGAATGGACATTTTCCAAATGATCCCTTCTACATCCAATCCTAGAAAATCACAATGTCCTATCACTGGTGAGCTACTTTTAGAACAGGCCCACGGGCTTCTCAGTGGCCTTGACTTGTGATAATTAGTTGGTTTTTTTTTGTTTTTAATGTCACAGCAAGTTGGCATTTAGCTTTCAATATTGAACCTCGGCACCGAGGGTCTCATGTAATTGTGAATAAGACACTTTACAAAGACGCCACGTCCCTGCAGAACTAACAGGCAAGCTTCATCATTACTACCAGGTTTCAACCAGTATAATGTCTGTCGAATACCAAGACGTTCATTGTTATCGCCGATACATGCCCATAGCTCCGTAGTGGTTGCTAAGAGTATAAACCACGTATTTAAATGAATCACAGGTTATAAGGGCATTCTTATCCAAGATCCCTTGTGTGTGCATGTCTCTAAATGCCGTTGGGCTTGTAGAAATCTATAGGAATGCAATATCGACTCCGTTTATGAGTGACAGACGATGGAAAGCTTTTTTTTTTTGTGAGAATAATTTCCCTGTAGTGTCACAAAGGTTGTGTGATGTCGACACACGCCGCGGCTCATCCACTTGCCACTCACACTGACATCATCTTATTAAATTTGTTGCGGCAAATAGATTCTGCTCATTTTCCTTCGGGTGCAATTCATACCGAGCATACGGTACTAGCATGTGAGATGCAACTGATGACTATTTGTGTTTGATTATGGTTTAGTCACGATGCACCCCAATAGATTGAGTTGGACATTGCTATGAGGGCGATTACAAAGTGAGCCTAATTGCACGCGTTGATGGGGAACTGCGACAGAACGTGAGCCTTAACTACCAACTGTAAACTGTCAGCCCCCACAATATGAGACACGCGGTGTGAAGGCGAATTTCGTTACAATGATTTTGATGAGATTGCTTTCTGAAAGTGCCGCAAGAACCCTAATATATAATCTAATATGGGAAGAAAGCACAAAAATATGATTGGATTCCAGAAGAGTATATCCGCATTTTTTTTTTATCCTGGTGACTTTAGATTAGAACAACGGCCATCGACGTCATTGACCTTCAGAACACCAATGGCATTGTTAAAAAGATAAATAAATAAAAAATCCAAGTATAACCTATAATTCAAAAAATATCTCCGTTAAGAGTCAGGCAGTGGTCCCCAAACACTGGTTGGTGGCCGGATTTTGGTACTGGGCCGCACAGACACATTTTTAAAAACTTTTTTTGGTGCATTTTTCAAGCAGAGCATTTTACACCTTGATACAGATTATTTGTTAGTGATTAGTTTCCGATCGGGAAAAGATAGGTTAGCACACAATTTCCGCTGGGCTAGGTAGCAATATAGAATACAGTGGTGGTAGTTCTACTTACGAAATTAATTGGTTCTGGAAGAAATTTCGTAACTAGAACATTTTGGAAGTAGAGACGCGTTTTCCATGTAAATGCCCTAATTCGTTCCAAGCCAACCCAAAATTCAGCCACAAATGTTTCTTAAAGCATAAAAATGCCTCAAAATATGTAACATGTTACAATTAGGTTTTTGCACAAGAAATGAGAGTTGTGCTGGAGTTTTGTAAAGAACTGATCCAAGGACGTTTGCTTTTGTCGGCTTTTCACTGTCCTTCGAAAATGTCCGAGGCAAACATCGGCATAGTGAGCGACCGCCCGACTGGTGAACACTTTTTCTGGGTGATTCACATTTACGTAAAACCATCGATCGAACACCACATGGCCCGAGGGGCGAATCACGAGGACGCTGCATAGACACATACCTCTCTATCCCTCTTAGCCAATGGGATGCCAGGATGATGCTCGGTAATAGCCAATAGCAGAGCAGATTGAAGTACGTTGCGTTCAGGATACTGTGAGCCGTGAGTAGAAGCCCATACTTTATTTTTACCTTTCGTATCAAGAGGCAATATTTTCCTGTTGAGACGTTTCATAACTATAAAATTTCGTATCAAGAGACGTTCGTAAGTAGAGGTACCACTGTACAGATTATTATTAATTGGCTCTTCACATGCTAATCAGTCATGTTTGATTGTGGCAAGTTCTCGCTCAGTCTTACCATTTATCTGCCGCTAGTTAAACCCGCCCCTTGTCCCCGTGAGGACCGCAGAAAGCGGTTACCGGGTGATAGATTTCCTCACTCCACCAACCCCCGAGCTTCTGCTCGCCATGCTTGATGAGGGCAATTGTTCCTTTTAACGTTGTTTGTGCCCCTTTCTTGGAATGACTTGATGCTGTGCGGAAAGTGTCACTGACAAATGGAACAGGTGCCGTTTGGGGAAATGTTGCAAGTAAATGATAAACACGCTGTCTGCAAGCAGTGCGGCAGAGCTGAAGGCAAAATTAAGTTTGCAGTCTGTGCTGGGTTTTAATCGTGATATCTGTGGAGGAAAAAAAAAGCCCCAAAACAAAACTAACTTTATTCCCCTTAGTGCATGTGGCATTGAAGGATAGTTTATGGTTTGGATTCCTCCGTCGAGCAAATCTATTTTTATCTATCAGATTTAAATACCACGCTCATAATAAAAGGTTGTTGATCTCAATTATCTTACCTGGATAAATAAGTGAATAAATAAAACAAAGTGACAGCGATTGGTTGAACTTTTCAGAGCAACGAGTGTGTCCCCGCTCGTCTCTACCAAGTCAATGGTGACGGCGAGGCCTCAAGCAGACGTGTTTTGAAGGACAGTTCTAGCAAACCAGAGCAGACACTTGTTCCAAATATCGACGGCCAAAATGCTAATTCGTCCCATCTGACAGAGTTGTCAAATGTCAATACAGGAAGTAAACCCTGCCACAGTTTTTTCCCCCTTGAGCCACATCAGGTGCTTCGACTCAACCGGCAGGTAAACAAGCTCTTGAGTAGACGCACTTCTGAATTTGCTTTGTGACCATCTGAAGGAATTATAAAACATGTTCTCATAGGTTGTCTGGGTACATACTTTCATCAGGAGAACAAAGATGATTACATTGAAAAGGTCCAAATTTGCATAACGCGGAGGCCAATGATAATCTTTTTTTTTTTTTTTACAGCCTTGTGTTGTCAACTAGAAAAATGTGGATCATATTTAAAGGATGAGATTTAGTTTTCATTAACAGTGATACGTGAGAAAAATTATTTCTTCAAGTTGCAATATTTTGTCTCGGAGGATATTTCGGCCCAATGAGGAGGTAGCCGAAAATTTCATTCATGCGGCGGTGCCGTAATAGTCTGGTTGACCATGACGATGAAGATTAAAGGTCCTGTCGTATGAGAGTCACGCATTCGGGCATTGTTTAAATGTGCACCGTCTCCGAGGCGGATTTCGGCTTTGTGCAATCGGCTTACAGCAAATGTCAACATGAATACACGGCGGCACAAGAGCTTTTTATGCAGGAATAATGTGCATTCCTGCTCATCTGTGTCTTTGCGAAAATACAAATGGTGCAGCTTTAGATTGAAAAATTCTTCTGCAATGTAAAAATAAGTCATGCATTTTCTTGTTTTGTGACGCTACGTAAAAGGAAGTGGTTTTTTTTTTTTTTGCTATGCCCGATAGCGTGCCATGTTTCCAAGCAGCTTGTTGTTGCCGAAGGCTAAAATGAAGACCGAAGAATTAGGGAAGCATATAAGGGCACTCTTATGTCCACTTGAATTGTCCCCGCTTTTGCCAGGCCACCCTTGAATTGAACGTCGCTTGATTGTACGCTATCAGTATTTTTTTTTTTTTTTGTAATCCCTGATGTATTTATATGGGTCAGTGTTGTTTGGGACCAAATGGCAAGTTTGCTTCAGGCTTTGACTTGACATCACATCACGGTAACACAGCAGAGATTAATGTGACCGTTGTCTTTTCTGGAACGGAGTGACATTGTAAAAAGTGTGCTTTATTGTGACAAGCGTCTCGAAATGCTCAAAGCGTCTTTGTACACTGTAAGGCCTTATGTGTATACTTGTGCTTGGATTGTAATCTGAATTATCATCTGAGGTTTCATGGACGAGGTACAACAAGTCTACCTCGGTCAAATGAAGCAACTGTTCGACGTGCTATGGTTGTGTACTGAATTCATTTTTCCCCCCCTCTGCTGCTGCTTGTTTGTGTCATGTTGAAAGTAATGTCACATTAAACTATCATCTTCCCCTTCACTCCGAATCTTGCATTTTCTTTACCCAACATGGAATTAATCTGAGGAAGAGGGGAATTTTTTTTTTCCAACTGAGAAAAATATACATTTTCTAATATGGGATAGGCGGCCCGGTAGTCCAGTGGTTAGCACGTCGGCTTCACAGTGCAGAGGTACCGGGTTCAATTCCAGCTCCGGCCTCCCTGTGTGGAGTTTGCATGTTCTCCCCGGGCTTGCGTTGGTTTTCTCCTTGGTGCTCCGGTTTCCTCCCACATTCCAAAGACATGCATGGCAGGCTGATTGAGCACTCTAAATTGTCCCTAGGTGTGAGTGTGAGCGTGGATCATTGTTCGTCTCTGTGTGCCTTGAATCGGTTGCCAGCCAATCTGGCAACCGATTCAGCCGCCTACTGCCCGGAGACTGCCCGGAGACAGCTGGGATAGGCTCCAGCACCCCCCGCGACCCTAGTGAGGATCAAGCGGTTCGGAAGATGAATGAATGAATGAATAAAATGGGATAGTAGAATCTATCTGCTCTTCTGAACTGCTGTTTTGTTGCAAGTGATGCCGAGATTCAAATCACGCTGCCCCCCAGGAGTTATCATACCGCGCTTGTAGGCCGGAGATGAGCAACTTAAATGCCGCAGGGGGTGGAGCACAACTTTTCATCATTGCTACTGTGGGGGCACAATGGACACCATGCTTCCTAATGAGATGTATGACAAAAAATAAATGCAATTTTTAATATGGACCAAAAAACATGTGCTGATTTGCAAAAATACATTTCTCAATGCATGAATACAAGATCCACTATTCATCAACAAAATAAGCACCGCTCTGTGCAGAGGGCTCTCTTGCATAAAATTTACCATTTAAGGGTGGCACAAAACTGCAAAACCAACATATGCAATAACTCATTTTGTGCCTTTTTTTTAAATGAAAATCAACTCACTCAGAATTTTAATTTTGGTGAGGTACTATGTTTGTCCTGCATATCATCAAAATCGTTGGGCCTACTCACATTGTCATATAAAGCAGCACAAGACCCGGCGCAAGTGCAACTACGCCATGTCTGCCATCAGCTGGTGAGATTACAACCCAAAACTTACAGCATCGACTAAAAACAAATCTTTAGAGAGTAAACTTTCAAAATCTAATACCACAAACCTGTTCAGCAATACCAAATTTTAAAAGTAATTGCAGGCGTCGCTTTGAAACTCCTGTGCCTATCTTGAGAAACTTACAATTTGAACCCTGGAAGGGCATTTAGTTAAATTCTGTTCCCTTTGCAAACAGAACCGCAAGCCGAAGAGTGTTTCAGAAATGATTATGGTCAACTTGTTGAATGTTCAAATGTTGTCTGCTTTATAATCCTTTGACCAAAAAAAAAAAAAAAAACCCAAGATAATTCAAGAGTAGCACAAAAGGGAACGGCTAATGGCGTGGATGGGAAAACATGCAGTGGGAACTATAAGGCTGACCTTCCAGTGACAAGCTGACACGCGTTTGACATTTTAATCGTGACAGCTAAGAGTGACCATGAAAAGGTAATCATCTCCAAAAGCCGCACGTCATTTAGATGCTAAGGTTGAGCATAATGGATGACTATTGATTAAAAGGTGTACTTGGTATCAATACAAAAGCTCTGATGGGGAATAGAGCTGCCTCCGCGCACTCTGGATGGACGAGTGTTCAGCCCAAATCAATGAATAATGAGCAACAAACGCTTTTAGTAGCAAGTAAATTAAGCAATCGTTTTAAATTGTCCTGCTGTCAGTTCCATTTCTTTGCTGACAAAAAAATAAATAAAATAAGTCGAGATTGAAAATAGGTGGAACCTCAATTCCTGCAAAGGGTTTTCAGGCTCTTGGAACACAGACTGCTTGGCAAACATCATACAAACTGCATTCACTACGATTGATTCTACTCTCCCCATCACTCAGAGTGACTGACAACATCAGGACGTCCACATTGAAAGGCAGACAATGCGTGTCAGACCGGAGAGAAGCATGCTGTTCCTCTTGTCCTCTCCTTTTGTTGTGTCTATAGCACCGAACGCTGTCTCACCAAACGCCCCGAGTTTGGCGTTTGGGATCGACGGCAGGCCCAACATCTGACGAGGCACGGTTTCCGGTAAGTGGCGTAGGGATGGACTCGGCTGGTGATGAATGTTGACTGAGACCCGAGCCGACGTAATGTCAAGACCTGCTACCGGTGATCTTCTGAGATGATCATAAAAGTTGAGACGCTTAGTAACACTGGCTGGAACATAAGCACTTGGACACTGCCCGTCTTTTGCGCATTCAAGCAGGGTACAAACAGACCGATAATCAGGTTGGATTTCAGCAAGCCCCGCCCCCTATTTCCGAACAAAGTCAGCAACGGCCAGTGAATGTTTCTAAAGGATCATCCTGAGTGCTTATACAGTGGTCAGAGATTTTTTTTCCTCCCTGGCCAGTTTAGAGTACAGTATGGAATGACAATTGTCAATGTGACACCAGTTTACCATTTTTACTCGCATGTCATCATGTGGATGGTCAATAGGGGTGGCCAATATTGGCTTAAAATTCCCTATATTCCCCCCACCCAAAAAAAAAAAGATATATTGGCTTCATAAATCTTCTGCAAAACATTGCACAGCAATATTCTATGCTATGACAACATTTAACAATGAAGAACGCTGAATCCTGTCCAGCCAATGACATTTTTTAATCGATTCTTGTGAATATTTATGTCACTTAAATGTCTGGTATTAATCCACCCCGAAAGATTTGTATGTTTTGTACTGCAGGAAGTTCTCGTTCACCACTGCCAACTAGGACAGCAAAATGGAATGAGGGGGAAAAAAGGTGAATAGATTTCTGGTCTGGTGATGATTTATGTTATCCAGTTTTTCCATAATGAGAGATTTCAACAACGTTTGATGTGGAGTTCGCAAAGGCAGTCAGAATAAAAAATATGCTTTTATTTGATATATGGTGATTTGGGTCACATATGTCACCCTGGATTATGAAATTTGCTTTAAAACAAGAAGAGTAATGCAGCTGTTAACACGGTGATTTCACATACTGTACTGGTATTTGAAATTAAAGAGATGAAGAGTAGTTCAGGACAATTTTCTTTCAATAGAGCACATACTAAACAGCACCCTTCATTTCATTTAGTCGATTCCTGTAACTTAGCAACTGACTCTGTGATATTTAAGGGGGAAAAAAAAAGAAAGAAAAAAAGAATTTCTTCATTCGTTGTCTCTCAACGATTGCAGATCCTAACAATTTAGAAAGTAACCTGAAAGTGGAAGCTTGGACCAAAATTGCATGCTTGCAGGAGAACAAAAATACCAAAATGAAATACATTTGATGAGTAAAGGAGTTCAAGGAAAGCCCCTTATTTCATTTTTTTCAGGTGACAAAGTGTGAGGACGTCAGAAGAGGTGCAGGATGATGAGAACGACAAGGACAAATACTTTTGCAATTGTAAACCTAACTTCTGCGATGGTAAAGGGCAAAAAAAAAAAACCCAAAAAAAGATGAATTCTTCCGTGTCTATGGTGAAAAGAATCTCTCGCAAGCAGAAATGTCCTCCAGGGTAGCGTTAACAAGAGCTGATACAAAAAAAGATTTACATCAAATGTTAATAAGGAAATAGCAGTGGGGTGCAGGCACGGCCTTCAGCTCGCTATCAGAAGCACGGAGCGACATTTACAATTTACATGAAATGCTAATAATTTATTTGAACAGTCTTTTCGTGGCATCGACTTTGGCTGTGCAGCTTCCAGTCCAGTCGAATCCCGAGTGCTTGATGTCAAAGATGTACACACGCGCATACCAGTGAACTGGCTGTCTTATTTTAACCCATCAGATTTTAGATTCAGCACGCTGCGCCTTTGCAAAGGAACGGAGTGACGTCTGCAATTTTTCGTCCTCTGATTGGATCTGCTAAATAGTTTGCGTTTACCCCTCTGATTGGGTTGAGCTCATTAATAACCGCTACCTCCGCACTGTGAGGTCGACGCGCTAACCACTGGATCACCGGGCCGCCAGAGTATAAAGATGTTTTTGTTTTTCAAATCCATTTCGATGTCTCTCAGAGAGGAAAGTCCTGACGCTTTTTGTCCACATTGTTTGACACATCCTGGACCTTTGACCGTTCATTTCTCATTCGTGTCTCGCCATAGATCTACGGTGGGCTACTACACGCATAACAAACGTGGTTGCGGGCGTGCAGTTACACGTACGCACAGAGAAGCGCATGTTGAAATTATAATTTGAAGCTGTTAGAGGTTATTAGTAATGTCACCTGGGCGACAGTCCCTAATGATGACTGATGAGGTTGTAGGGAAGAGAGAAAGAGGCAAAATGAGCCCCGTCCTTCCTGCCTGAGCAGAGCTGAATTCTAACTTGTTCATTAAGCGATGAACCTTTTTCCAGCCTTGGGAAATCAGCGGTTAATTTCAAAGGGAGCAAAACATGCACATATCCCGGAAATAGAGGGAATTCAGAAAAAAAAATTATAATTACTGTGTTGGGGTTATCGCCCTCCACATGGAAATGCGGAGAAGTTGCGGTCTGCCCATTATGGGTGTCATAGTGTGCCGTCGTTTTGAAAGGATTAATATTCCCCTGTGTTATTTTTATAAAATGTATCAAAGCGTTTTTTTTTCAAGGATGCACAATTAAAACTACTGACTTCTTTTTAAAACTAAGCATTTAACTACATTTGCTTGAGCCACTACAGCATTAACTCATGATTAATTATCAATTGATCGATTCGCTCGGGAAATAAACATTGAAGTTGGGTGAATAGCTCAGAATGTCTGCCCAGTGTTGCACAGAGAGTCAACTTTCCATCGCTGGCAATTAATTTTCCCTTCATTAGACAGTGAACAAGTTGAGACGAAATCAATAGTTCCTCCGCTAGTTAGCAGCCAAGTAGTTGGGCCCCAATTGCCTCAGACAGAATTAATCAAGCATCAATTGCACAGAATTCTCAACGCTCAATTGAACCTCACCTGAGGTGAAATGACTTGTCTCACCAATTACACACCTTCTGCTCCTAAAAAGGTGAGTCACATTTCGAGAGTGAGTCGAAGGCTAGGGAACTGAATCATCAGCATACAAGATCTATTTTTTTTTTGTCCCCTCTCTCTGATGATTTGTGAACGACAAATGCACATTGCAATACCTCGACGTGTAGTTACAGCCAAGGCATGGATGTATAAGATCTAGTACTCAACACAACTGTCTCTCAGCTTCGGGCACAGTAAACAATGTCAACCTTCACTGAACCCCTTTGGTCTTCATCTCGTGCGCCGTGTCATCAAGGGTGTGTTTTAAGTAACCCATGACCCCCGGATTTTAATAGAATCAACCAAGGAATCGCTTATTATGAACGAAAAGTAGTTAAAAGGTGGGAGGAAAATGTTCTTGGTCCTTTTTATATTCCTTGTCGTAACTTCAGAGCTAGCATTTTGCCATTTGTAAAACTATGTCCTACGGGCGAGGTTTCACTTTAGCCTTTTGAAATGACTGTTTTTTGCTGCTTTAGTCCTGCAACAAATGCAATGATCTTTATCTAAAAAGTACACGGCCGAGATCAAGAAGTAATGAAAACAAAGATGACAAGGAAAAAGACATTACAGTCGAAGCCTCTGTTCGTAAACGACCTGGTTCACAAACTAATTAAATCACCGGCTTTGTGAAACCGGTTATAAAAATCAATCAGCATTTGAATATGTTGCTTTTCATGAATAAACAAAGTCAATTGAATTTTGTTTGCCTCAAACCTCAAGACATGCAGATATTGCCATTTTCAAAAGTCTATCAAAATTGTTGGAATGCCCGCTACGTGTACTGTACTTTTTACTTAACCCTTTCATGCACCCTGTAACCGGACAACGTAAGCTGTCCACTTTAGTAACCGCTGTCTCTGAAATGGTTAAACATTATTTAGAATACAGTGGCACCTCTACTTACGAAATTCAATGTTTCTGGAAGAAATTTCTTAACTAGAAAATTTTGTAAGTAAGGACGCATTTTCAATGTAAATGCCCTAATCCGTTCCAAGACCCCCAAAATTCAGACATAAATGTTTTCTAAAGCATAAAAAAATGCATCAAAATATGTAACAAATACATATTACAATTAGATTGTTGCACAATAAAAGAGAGTTGTGTATAATAACAGAATAAAAATGATGGTCATTTAACTTTTAACTGCGTCCTCATCGTTTTTTGCCCTCTTTCGTCCATGTTCTCTCTCAGAAGTGGTTTTTGCCTGGCGTTTCGGTAATAACTGATCCAAGGACGTTCGCTTTTGTCGGCTTTTAACAATCCTTTGAAAATGTCCAAAGCAAACATCAGCAGGGCGAGCGATCGTTCGACTGGTGAACACTTTTTCCTGGGTGATCCACATTTACGTAAAACTATTGGAACACGTCATGGCCCGTGGGGCGAATGACGAGAACGCTGCACAGACACATAACGGTAGAAGTCCCTCTTAGCCAATGGCATGCCAGGATGATGCCCGGTAATAGCCAATAGCAGAGCGGCTGGAAGTATGTTGCGTTCAGGAAACTCGGAGCTGCGAGAAGCAGGCCATACTGTATTTTTACCTTTCGTATCTTGAAATTTCTTTCGTAACAAGAGGCAATACTTTCCTGTTGAGACGTTTCGTAACTTAAATATTTCGTATGAAGAGACGTTCGTAAGTAGATGTACCACTGTACCACTATTTTACTTGCAGGAATGTTACCAGATTTGTATCCAAGCTGAGGTTTTACCAGCGTCCCATTTAAGGTTCCAATGTCCTTTATTAATAATAATTAGTAAAAAGGAAGCTAACAAGGATCGCTGAAAGAAGTGCTCCTTCCTTGCACATCCAGCTGTCAGACTTTGTACGCATACATAGCTGGCCCTCCACACTCTTTCCTTCACGTCCACTCATGGTTTGTGTTTCACGAGCCAACTCGGGCTAAAACGGATCCAACACTCATCGCCAGTGGGGAGGCATGTCACGGATGATATGCAGAGCAAACATAATTCCCTGCCAGACTTCTTGCTTTTGAATTCTTGTGGAAGGATGAAGTGCCAAACAGAGGCCGCACAGCGACCCTGTAGATTTACTGTATAGATTAAATAAACATCTATAAATTGCGTGAGGCGCTTGCTGATTTCTAAAGCTCAACAAGACCGCGTGTTTGTGAAATAAAACAACAAGAGTAAGGCACTGCGACGAGCGCATCTATCCTTCAGGGAAACCATTCATCCGGCATGCCAAGCAATTCTAAAAACAGATTCAAACTAGAACTACTAATTATTTGTCATATTATTTAATTGCTGTGGCAAATATACATTGATTAAGGCTCCCGTGAGTTGATGTTGACAGAGTGAGTGAGTTTGTTGACAAAGCACTCTCAAGGACATGGAGGCGGGTATCTGAAGGCGTTCCAGGTGACAGATACACCTGCACCTGTTGCGGAGATTTACTGTAACACAACCTCTGCTTCCCCCGTTCACAACAACATAAGGAACAATCAAGCCTAGAAACCTGTCGACCTCTGAAAACAGCTTGATAAGGACTTCAAGTTTCCTGCCAGTGGGCGGAAAAGAGCGTTAGACCTCCAGTGGTAGGGGGCATCCGTGAGTGAACTCGCTCGTCGCGGCTTAACCGGTTGGAATCCCCCAGTTGAAGCTCGGATCTGAGCTGGATTTAGAGACGCCGTGGTCCGGCGAGAAGAAGCGGTGGGATCTCGTCCAGAAGGCTTTATCTACTCTGCCTTCTGCAGTACACTTCGCATGGCTCGTAGACGTGGAATTAATTCAAAAGTCAGTGAACAGAACTTTTTTTTTTTTTAAACAAGGAATCATATGGCCTATAAAGTAATCATTGAGGTTACCATGAACCAAAGTGAGAATAATTAGAGGGCAAATTGCGATATCAGGATAAGACCCAAAAAAAGTGTGTGTGTGTATATATATATATATATATATATATATATATACACACATTTTTTTTTTTAATCCGACATTTGATTTTCACATAAAAGGTACAATCATTTCACTTTAAAATATATCAAGGCATATATTGAATTGTCTTTTATGGGAGAGATGTATATATTCATCAACTCATCGCATCATACGCTCTTGGACGGAGCCGAATCCAAAACGAATACAATTATATATTATGGTACTTGGATTGTATTACCACCAAGCTTTCTTGGGTTCCTAGTAACCGTATTGGGATACATTTTAAAAGTAACCCTTACCAACCTCGTCGCCATTACCCTTTGCTTTATTACCCACTACAACTGGAAAGTAGTCAGTCCAATCTTAAAGAACAACACGGAATGCATTTGTGGTTTGAAATAGAGGAAGTTGGACAA
Organism: Hippocampus mohnikei; assembly: GCA_026261675.1. Taxonomy (NCBI): domain Eukaryota; kingdom Metazoa; phylum Chordata; class Actinopteri; order Syngnathiformes; family Syngnathidae; genus Hippocampus; species Hippocampus mohnikei. The sequence continues at coordinate 10,763,185 of JAKGUB010000106.1, forward strand.
GCTTGGGCGAGGTGATATTTTAGAAGGTCTGGGATGGACGAGCGCTGCGCTTTGGACACGGTGGAGGTCAAAGCAGGCACGTACTATTTTTACTCGCCAAGCCGCTTAGAAGTCTTTCATAACAGCAGTTCATATTATGTCACCAACTGAGGAAAACATCTGGATTGATTTAATTATGCGCTTCCTGTCTGATTCAGTCGGCTTTGGAGGCTGATGTGTCACATGCCCGTCTAATAATCTCCATTGCGCGGCCCGTTTGAGGGTGAGGGGGGCGTGATTGAAATCTTCAACAAAATGGTCAAGTCTTTGCCTACAGGGAAATAAACTGAAGAAAAGTCTTAACATTTAAGCTTCCGTTTGGATTTTTTTGGGGATCGTATGCCAACACACTTCGCATTTGATTGGTCAATACGTTAATTAAAGTGGACTTCATTGTCTGGTACACTAATGAGATTCCAACTATAAGACAGGTCAGCAGCCTTCTTCCATTCCGTGAAAGGTCCTGTGCACAGCTGCGCTGACGAAAACATCCCGTTCTAATCCCTGCTCTGCCATACAGAGCTCTGCGATCCAAAAGCCTCCAAAAATCGGCTTTTCAATTGCATCAGCCCATCCAGCGGAACACACTGCAGGTTAAGCAGTGACTAGCTACTGTGAAACTAAATATTTGCTTGATGAACCGATTGATATTTTTTTTTGGGGGGGCGGGCGGATGCACTGGCATGCTAATGGCTCACTCAATTGGACCGTCTCGATGGTATAGAATGCAATCACTCAACAGCTGTTGTCAGTGAAATTCTATTATATCAGTGAGTTAAATTCTATTATATCAAAGCAAGTGCCACTTGAATGATTTCTCTAGCAACTTACTGTCGGGAGGTACTCGTGTATTGACCGCAATGTTTTCTATTTTAGTAGTTGGCCTCAAATTTGTTTGAGTTTCAAAACAAAATTGGTTCAAAAATTCTTTGAAGATTCCACATTCTAAAATTGCTATTTTTGATTACCATATAATTCCAAAACACAAGTGGCATGATAGAAATAGTAAAAAGTAAGAATGACGTTTTTATCGGTAATGTTGGATAGTAATTATTCCCTGATAGTATTTAATTCATCACTATGATTAAGTATTGTGTTTAAAGTCACCATTTTGGCCAGACAGTGAGGTTTACAAATTTGAGCAAAGCTCACCAGAATGCTTTTGAGGGCCAAAATTTGCTCTCCTGCGTCCTGTGCTTGCTGGACAAGTCTACGACGACGACATACATGACTTGAAATGTACACACTCTTACGGAGCGAAGGTGGGTGTGTGGTGGGGGCATGGTGCAGTCATCATGAAGGTGAGGGGCATTGCACCCCCACATTCCACCCCCGCCCATCACTCTATATGCCATCTGCGCTAGTGGCGTCTGAGCTAAAAATCAAAGAACTCTGCACTCTTGTGATCAATATCTTTCTTTCATAATGGCAGTCATTTTGCAAAAAAAAAAAAAAAAAAGAAATAAAATACATTTTAAAAAAAGAGCACCCCTTATTCTCTGCAATGTTGACAGATGGGCAGAAACTCCATTTAGGTGATTGAGCCAAGATAGCCGGTTGTCTGCTGCCAAATTCAAAATATCTACATTAGATTTTCTTTGCATCAACTCCTGGGCCTCAAGCTGACTTAGACATACGAGGTATCGCTCTGTCTGTGCGCTGCCATTTAATTTCACCTCTCTTTGTGGGGTGCAGTTGCTCGTAGCAACCATTGCTGAGAGTTTTCCCTTTTGATCATACGCAAGCGTAATGTTCAACTTATTTTATTATTACATGTTGAGTTTTAAAGTTTAAAGCAGTGTGACTGAAATTTGCTTCACACCAGAAGCATCACGGCGTGGTGCAACACTTCTCTTCTAATGTTTGCTCATGGGAAACCTTCAATGACAGAAGCCATCACTCCCAAAAAGAATTATTTCAAGACCAATTTAACACGTACATTGAAGACAGAGCATCTTACTTCCTGCTACTTCATCTTTCTGTTCCTACTCTCCCTCGAGGGCAGTGATTCACAACCACGGTGCCACATTATTGTGCCTCAGTGCTATTATCAGGTGTACTGTAGGAAATGATTCATTTTCACTTAATTGGTCCAAGATTATTATTTATTTATGGCCAACGGTATGTTCAAAACACCAAACTATCTACCGGTAACTTAATGCAGAAAATCCACTAGATCAGCGGCCCCAATCTTTTTGCCCCACGGACCAATTGTCAGATAATATTTTCGGGTCAGACGGATAAATACAACAAAATAATATGATATGACCTGCATGAAAACTGTGCTATTTTCAAAACATAAAAATAAACACGAATCACGACACGAGGAACGCCCTATGTGGTCCCAACACTCTCCGGTCGCTATGGTAACGTTTAAACGTGCCTTCAAAATAAGATATACCGCAAATACAAATTACATGAAAAATACGACTCACCGTCGCCGCATGTTATGCAGAGTGGGCTTTGTGCGTCGGAATCTCCCATTGAGATAAATCCGTATTTTAAGTAGGACTCCTGATACTGTCTATTAAATTTAGCCTTCTTTTTCTTGAAAGTCGTAGGCTCCTCATTTGTCTCCTGGCTGGGCATTTTGCCCTTCCCAAAGAAACTTTCCAAAGACCTTCGTTTTTTTACTCATTTTGCTCGCTCCCGGGTTTCATTTTAGCGGTAACCTATCACGTGACAAGAAGCGCGCCTTGACCTGCGCCAAGAGTGACCTACTGTAGACGGATGGAACAGAGGATCCAATAATTTTTCAAAATAAAACAGATTTCAGAGTCCGAAATAAATAAAACGGAAGTAAGGTAAGTTATTTATTCTTTCTGTGCGACCCGCTACCAAATGTCCCACAGACTGGTGTTGGTTTGCGGCCGCATTGGATGGCATCCCCATGAGAGACGAGCTTCGTGTACAACTAATCAGGCCTCCAATGTCAAACTCAGTATATGTGTCCGTACGATAAGAAAACACCATCGTTTTTTAATAAATATGCATTTTCACATCTCTAACCAACGTTAAAGTAGCAGTCAAGTCATAATTACATATTTAAATGAAAAACAGTTCTTGGCGTTGAATACGAAACAATCAAATGAAAATTACAACATTTAACAGTAAAAGCAAAGTAAATGAAAAGTAGCAGTACTATCGTGGAAAACATGATTTTAAAATTGATTTGAAAAGCCTTCATCTTATGGGAACAAAGTACAGTTTTGAACCTGGATTTAAAAGCAGTTAACCTTTGGGGCAGACTTCACTCGACATCCCCTTGGTTATCTAAGCAATATAGACTAGAAGGAATTTTATGAAAATACAGTGCATCTGTCCAAGTAAGAATGTTACAGCAAGATTGGCCTGCACGACAACAGCAATCCTTCAAACCTGATTAATAATCATTCCTTGGCGGAAAGGCTAATTAAGTATCATTCGACCATTTAATAACCATGTCCGCTCAAGATTTAGAAAAGAAAAAAAAATAGACGGTTCTGAATCTAGTCATGGACACACTTTGATTAGGAATAGATGTGATGTGCTTGTTGAATACCGTTAATCATCATCACATAATTGTATAATGTCACCGCAAAGACGGATGCTAACTATTCCGTGATGCTCATGGACTTCCACGTTGCAAAAATGTTTTTGTAAATTCCCCTAACAATATCACAAAAAGTGGATCGATTACTTCAAGGCTCCAACTGTCACCGTTCTTAAAATCTTTCTTAAACATTCAGGTACATTTTAACATTCAGAGCTGTCCAATGCAGTTAGAGGCTAACTGGTAGAACATCTCGCCCCGTGAAGATGCCCGACGGACATGGAGAGGGAATTGAATCAATTTATTGATCATTAATACATGTCCTAGATGTAACTTTAGGTGGAATAATACACAGCCGAGTGACGGGAGAAAACATTCACATTCCAACCCATGACAACTTTTGTTCTTCCCCAACCTGATGAGGTTCACTCCCACCTTTTTGATTGTGTTGGCACACTTGCCATATGTGTGTGGGCAGACCAATCCCCCTGAGGCCATTTTGTTGATTGCTTTTGTAGACACCGGTCCCTGAAGTGCGTCACTTGGTCCACACTATCGCTTTACATGTTCAAGTGGCTGTTAAACCTTTTTTTTGTTTTTTTTTTTTTTTGCAAGAGCTGTATTTGTGATATTTCATGGTCAAAAGAAAGGAGTGCGAGTGGACAGAATAATCACGGCCTTATTTTTAGTGAGCCGTGGTCATTATGTAAACCATGAGCAGAGCGCAGGGGCCCAATGATCTCTATCAATTCCTTCTCAGCTTTCTTCCCGCCTTCATGCGGGCATGTGTAATTGCCAATTAGTCATTGGATGCCAATGGAAATAGAGTTGATCAATTTTTAGAACCAAGACTTTTTTCCCCCACCTTTTTCCCCAACAAGGAGGTTGGCAAATTGCCGCCATCAAAAGACATTTTATTGCTATTGTAGTGAACACATGTTGCCATAAAACGGAACTTTGGGAGACCAATTGTCTGTACCTTGCAGCAATGTGTGGCTCCTTGTAAAGTCGCGGTTTTGCAAATTGTATAAATGTAGACGAGGAGGGGGCACAAGAGCAGCAAGAAACAGACCAACAGGCCACTTAGGAAGTGTGGTTGACGAGAAAATGCTTTTTGAGGGCTATACATAAAAGGGAACAATGTCATAAGTAAGACTGGGGAAACATTGATTTCGTCTATATCAGAGTAATAAAAGTCTTAACAGATCTGACGGACTCCAAACATCGGTTATTGGTTTTGCCGACTTAAAGATAGTCACGGTATTTTGTGGTTCCTGACTAGCGCAAACACCAAATGTGGTCGTAATGTTAGCAGTAACCTTTCCTGCTGTCATGCTTTTGCTCTGTGTTTTTGTTTTTTGTTTCTCTCTCTCGCTCATGGCACACTCATGTTCAATGGTAGGGAATCACTGACTGAGAAAATTACAATTCTGGCATTTCTTTTGTATGACAAACAAATGAGCGTGTCTGTCTGTGCAGAAGAAGCAATGCAATACTCACCTGACGTGGTCCTCATCCCTCCGTTGGACATAATGTCAGCCTGCAGCAGATGGCACCGCAAACAGATGCCGTCAGTCCATTTGAGGCTAATCCCTGATGCTCTGCATGACCTGTGAATGTGTGCGCAGTAGAGTTGAAATGGTATGTGATCCAAATGATCAGTGGTGATCAGTATTATCACAATGTTGCCGATCTTAAAAAAAAAAAAAAGACGCATGATTTGTTGCACGATTGTTGAATCGTGCAACAAATTACTGTTTAAATAAAACACATAAAATAACAACAGTAGCCTATGCACATAAAAAATAAGCAAATATCAAAATGAATTTTTATGCATACAAGAGTGGTCAAAATTTAAGTCGCCTTGGATTTAAGTGCATATAGCTGCATGCGATATATAACTGGGTATGCGTGTCACAGCTGGATAGGAGTCTAATCCTCCTAACCCTGTGAGGACAAGTGCTTTAAAAAAAAGGTTACTATGTATCAAGTCTACGACAACTGTCATGGCAGGGAGCAACAATATGTTGTAAGTCTACCTGAAAATAAGAGCTTCCCCAAAAAATACAATAAATAAAACATCTGATTGCATATTGGCACGCAAGAAGAAGAAAAGCCTCAACTGTCGTTGCCACGGTGACCAAACATCATTTCTGCTAGTGGCCTTGAATAATGGTGGTGAACCTGTGTACAATTTGTTCCATCCACTCCTATATCAGGTTTTAAGGGCAAAATGCCACTATTTAATTTTTTTTTTTCAAGAATATAACTTGCCTCTTATCTTTATGACTTGGAGGAATTTACTACTTCTTTAGTCTACTCGTATATAACTTCAAGTGCAAAAATGCTGACATAAGATCATTTCTATTGGTAGACTTTTTTTTTTCCTTTTTTGGCCAGTGATGCTTTCTTCATCCCCCGCCAGACACTTTTTGGAATGTAAAACTATCAAGGATTAAATCTTTGAAAACGTATATTGGAAAGTAATTGCTGGTTATTCATTTCCCTTTTTCAATGAGTACCTTTTGTCAAAACTCCCACGGGTCCAGATGAATGAGCGCCAGAGTCAAACGGAGACACATGCCTCATTAGTTTTCCCCATGAACAAAGAACGTTTGCGTTTAACGGGTTCGCAAATTCAGTTTAAGATGAGGCCACCAATGCAGCTGATGCAGGCAGGCTTCAGAATGTTTCAGCCTCCTACCCAATGTTGCCAAATTTGAAAACCTTCCGAGTTGACCTGTTGCTCGTCCTTTTTTATCTTGGAAAACATTAATTCGAATAAGGTGATCGCAAAATCTGGAAAAGCCGAAGTACTGAATATGCATTTATACTGCCTCTCATATTGTTGGGAAGTCAATGTGCAAGGGTCACACTGCAAATTTTATCTTTGCAAAAGCTGACTTTTGAAGCCGCTTATATACTCTGCAGCTGTGAGTGATGTTGTGAAGGGAAGTACGTGTTCGTCTAAAAATAAACATACAGTACATGACGTCTTTGGTAGCCTAGCGCAGCAGTCAGTCTGATGACAATTTAACACGTTTCTTGACACTCAAATGGAATAGCACCTTGTATCATTTATTTTCCATCACCATGGCAAGCTGTTCATGAGGATTTTTTGTGTGCCTTTTAGTAGCTTTTGAGAAACGGAATCAGCTGTGAATCGAGCACAACAATGAAAACAATTCTACGCGACAACATAAATAATGATGTATTGATGATCAAGAATTCTATGGTTTGTGTGGAACTGATTGCTATAGAGTTTGTTGGTGAATCTCCCCCCGGCCACCTTTTTTTCTCCCTCAACAGATTGTGCAGGAAAAATAACTTGACACAACCAAGATCATCTGTTTGAGACATCCAATTATCGGGCATTTGCAGACTTGGATCAGTGGAGAGGGGAAAAAAATGCAGAAAGTGCCCGCCCTGTTTAAAGAACTACATGTCACCAATGAGAAGTTGAGCCACAGCACACACACACACACACACCTCCAGCCTGGTACTGTGTGTAGTTGAGTTAATAAACACTAACACTAACAAGCACTATAAGAGTGCCGGCAGAATGTGCGCGCGCGCGCGCGCGCTTTGGGTTAATGTGACAGGTCATTGAAAGGCACATCCTCATTAGAGGATTCATCTTTGACCATCTGTGCTGTACATTTAAAAATAAATAAATCTGCACCCTAACCTGATGAAAGCCCCAATTCCCTCCAACCGAGAATGTTCATGAAAGAGATTGGTGTCAAAAGGTGTCTCATGAGAAAAAACTCTGAGCCAGTTCTATTAATTAAAAACAAAAAACAAAAAAAAACTGACACGACAACCTGTCCAGGTAGCTAGTGGTGCCATCACAACTCTTACGGCAGTTGCTTGTAAATTAAAATTAATCTTGAAATCAACATAAACCATATAGATTAGGTCTGTAATTAAAAAAAACACAGATTGAACACCGAATCAATTCAATACACAAACAAACAAAACAGAAACCATGGGAGTACATGCTATCCGTCCGTGTTGCAAACTAACCCCCGCCCCCAACAAAAAACAGCCTTAAATCGGCAAATTATAAATACACATAATTTCACCTGCGGCTAAACATATCAAGCATAAAAACGGAAAATGGATCCTCCTACCTTTGACGTCTGACGAAATTACTCCGTTAGCTTTTAGCCAGCATAGACCATGCATTGTTGAGTGGCGTCACGAGTAAAACCAGCAGCAAAAGCAACCAAAATTCAAACATCTGAACCTCCGGTCACCCATTCTATCATTCTACTGGTCACAGTCACCCAACAATACTCGCTGGTAGGTGGTGTTGACACAAGCAGAACTCAAGATGGTCACTGTCACGATCATGTCGGTTTTGATTGGATTGGTCATGTTTTCCCGGTGTCCATTTTGTAAATGTCTGTCTCGTTAAATGTTGTGTCCACCTGTGACTGTCAAACCGGTTCCCTTGTGTCAACCAATCAACTCCCTCAGCCACTTGTGTCTTCTCCAGGTGTTCCCAAGCGAATTTGATGCATGTGAATTTCTGGACTTTGGTTAATTGTGTGTTTTTGATAATCCCAAAGGACCTTGTTTTTCTTTTTAGTTTGAGATTAAAGCGTTTGTGGAGTACATTCTCCCCCCCACCCCCCCACCCCTGCAGTTGGGTACTCAACTCCATAACGACCGTAACATTCACCAGCTCCTAATAATAATGCTATCCTTTTTTTTTCTTTTTTTTTTTGCAGGGATCTATCGTGACTTCAATGAGGATATAGAAAAAGATGGTTAGATGCCTGGGCGGGAATTTGTGACCATTTCACACGACATTTCCCTCAATATTACAGTATCTTATTTTAAGCAGCACACAGTTTTGCAGCCTTGACCCACAAGTGGACTTTTGCATGGTGACTATTGGCAGGCTAGTTGAGGATTAGTCAAATGAGCCCTTCATCCCTCCCAACAAACGGCAACAGAAATAAGGGATTTAATCCGAGTCGGACGAGTGGAAGGGGAATGTCCACATGCAATGTTGCATTATTATTCTTCCGGTTTATAATCTTACCACAGCGAGTGCGCAAACCAAACCAAGTCACTGCAGAGGCAGCCCATCTCGGTGACACATGGTAATTTAGAACACAAGACCGCCGAGAGACTGATTGATTATTGGCCTGGAAAAACTGTGAATGGAACAACCACAGCTTCATTAATATGCAAACTCATTGGCTCACTGATGCATAATGGCACTTATGCTGCATATAAAATGCATAAGGTACCAGCGAATTCTCACATTATATGAATGCCGCTGATTCAAACAGTACATGCTAATACTTGCTGATGAAAATAATCACAATAATTCATTCATCCATTCGCTTCTTGACGTTACATGCAGTGCTTCTTTTGTGCACTTGGCATTGTGATCTATTTTTGAATTTAGAGGGCAATGGCAACAGATGATCCAAATAAACATGTGCTGAGGCCGCCATCTACTGGTAAAAAGAAGAATTGCATACACCCGACCTGCGCGCACAAGTTCCACAATTTGTCAAACAGTTCTCTCTTGTGGCAATTTCATATATTGCAGTATTAAATCGGGATCATGTGTTGTTTAAACAAACGACAAACTACAAGGTTTCCACTTGCAAAGTAATACCCCCGAGTCGAACATACTTTCCCAGCCTTATCTGCCACACTTCATGCATGCACTCCGGAAGGACTCTTCAGGGATCCTCAGCTGTCATCAATGTCAACATTGTTTCTGTGATACAATGAAAACAGTGTTTCTATTGTACATTAAATATCTCTAAGTACATCTCAATGAAGTACAATATCGTAGAAAAAAAGTTTTTTCCCCCAGTATTTCAATTCAAAAAGTGCAAGTCAGATACAATTTTTTGATTAAAAATCCTTTGACTGTTTCTTATGGAATGTTCTAAAATTGTGTGTTTCTGTTAGGTGGAAGAGATAATCATCAAAATAATAAATACACTCACGAAACATCTCAGTTTACTGTAGATACACGAGTTTCACTTTTTGAATTGAACTACTGACATACATTATGTTTTCCACACTATTAAATTATTTTGCCTCATCATGCTTGGATTGTTGCATACTCACTCACCTGATTTCCATGTGCCCGTGAATGTTGTTTGACTCTCTCTCTCTCTCTCTCTCTCTCTCTCTCTCTCTCTCTCTCTCTCTCTCTCTCTCTCTCTCTCTCTCTCTCTCTCTCTCTCTCTCTCTCTACATATAAATATGTGTACCCCGCCCGCCCATTGACCGAAGATAGCTGGAGTCGGCTCCAGCATGCCCACGACCCTTGTGGGGATAAGAACATAAGAAAATGAATCGATGGATGTGTATATGTATATCTAAACATAGAACATGCTTTGTACTAGAGCAACCTCAAACATCATGGCTGGGATATCCTTCAATCTTGCGGAGACTGATCCCTGAACGTATTTTTCCACACTATTCGGAGAGAGAATGAATAGACAGCAAAGCAACAGATATGTCTGTATTTATTTTCATTGGAACACAGTTTTTTAAATCATTGTCGCGGTAGTTTCCATACTTCTCGAAAAGATTGTGACTTGTCAGACTTGTTTTTATAAATCATTTCATCAAAGTCGTTTGTAAAAAAATTAAAGAAGTTAGTCCAACTAAAGCATCTATAATATTACAATATACTGGTAGTGTAATAGTAATCATAATAATAATCATAATCGCAATGATACTTTTATATGATACTTTCCCCCCCATCCCGATTTCTGGAGTCGGTAAAATCTTTCCGCATTCACATTCGCTCACGGAACCACAACCTCTCTCGTTCTCTCGACGAAGCTGAGGACTAAACACATTCTGTTTAACATGAATGATTTCAGGTGCTCGAAATAATGGTTTAAAAAAACATCAGAAATACAAAAAAACCAAACAATAATAAAATAAAATAAAAATCAAACATCGTGACATCAACTTAGTGAATACACGCAAAGAGGAGGAACGAACACATATTGTTCAGCATACCAGGGAACATTATTTACAACCAAAAAGAAAGCAAAAAAGATGGGCTTCTGCATAGATCCACAGGAGAGGGAAGAGAACAAGTACGAGACACGTGGGCCATCATAATCGGGGTACTTGCGCGATACAAATGTGCAAGTCGAAAAAAACCCAAACAAACAACATTGATCTTTGTATGTTGGCGTGTGATAACTGATATAGTCGAAAAGAAGCATTGGCTACAACTGCTACAGACCACAATAATCTGAGCTGTCGACTGAATGTAAAGAGCCGTACACAGCTCAATGCAGTATATTGATGTCAACTCAAATCACACCGGAACAAACAGCAGAGTGACAACACTGAGTGTTACAGTACGTTACCAAAATGTTGGATTTACATAACATGTCATCAAAGTTGTTGTTTTCACATACACACAAAAAAAAATGTCCATCCATGACGCACACGTCATCGCACGCCTCCAAACGTATTTTAACTGTGCTTCTGGTGAGGTTTGTTGATGTCTATGAGGTGAAAAGCCAAAGGTTCTGCGACCCTGACGGACCCTGTTTACTTCCTGTTGCTCTTTTTGCTTTCAATACCTTGCGCCATTTCAGCTTCTAATGTATCTGCAATGATGTGGCAGTGGTGGTTTTGCCCACCACATCGAGCAAATGGAAAAAAAATATCAATGCTGTCCAATGAAAAAGCGCACGCACGCACGCACGCACACACGCACACGCACACGCATACATACATACATATATATATATATATATATGTATATATATACATATATATATATACATATATATATATATATATATATATATATATATATATATATATATATATATATATATATATATATATATATATATATATATATATATAGAGATGCAATTTATAAAAACAAACCTTTATAAATGGGGATTTCAGATTCATTGTAAAATAATATTTGCATTACATAATAAAGGATATTACATTTATTGTGTACAGCAATTTTTCATTTGTACAAGGAAAGACTGCTACAAAATAAAAAAAAGGAACATCAAAAATTTTTTTAATTGAGGTACGTGCTTTGCATTGGACAGCGATATTTTATCCGAGTAATATGACGGAGTAAACCTTCATGAATTTGTATAAATAAATGGGTAATAATCCTAATGTTGTTGTTGTTTTTTTAGATGGACTCAGTGTATTTATGTCTGATGCTCTGTGCTACTGCTATTTCTCCCACCCAAAAAACAACTCCTCCATCTACACCTTTTTTTTTTAACTTGGTCTTGGGGAAATGAATTCTTTTCCCCCACCCATTTTCCAATCAAAATAGTGACAGTGAAAAAGAATCAGAGAAACTGTGTTGATCTAGGTTGCTGCGTCTACTTGCGCCCTCAAATTGTATTTCATTTGTGCATTGCTATCATAAAGACAATTTGCTGTGTGGTTTGAAGAGACGGTACAGTTTCAACACTGAATAGAATCACCTCTTCTTACACTGGGGCAACCGTGAGCATAAATTCAAATGGGGGGAGAAACTCCCTGCCCTCAACACTTGAAATATGAACCAGTTCAAAGCACCCACAAAATTACATGTTATGCAATTGATGCAGTGAAGCTCCTTAGCAGCAATGACAACAGCAAAAAAGGATCAACACTATCATCTAGTGGTTACACAAGGACTAGCCGCTTTTTTTTTTTCATTTTTCATTTTGATCCACCCGGAGTGGGTTTCTTTGAAAGGAGGGGTGGTCTTCAAATGTTTGGGTCATTGTTTGAATCATTCTACTGTATGGGGTATCATAGAATGGTTGACATCAGTTATCGCATCGGACATCGCTTGTGAGCTGGAATGAATGTTTTTTTTTTTTTTAATACCTGATCCCTTTGAGTTGTGGAGCGAAATAGAAATTAATAAAAACTGATTAAAAAAATAAAATAAAATGAGGTCAGCCCTTGAGGTTCCATCGGTCTTTCCTGTGGTCAACATCTACATCTACACTACGCTAATGTCGACTGACTGACATGATTATCCGGCATCGGCATGTTTTTCCTCATGGATGATGTGGTATCTGTTCATGAACATGGTAAAGCTGTTCCTGAATGTGAAAATAATAATGAGGTGTCTTTTAAAAAAGCCCTTTACTTAATGTTATATTCGGTCTTGAAAAGAAACAAACCAAAACAAAAATGGCCGCCAGGCTATGGGCGCTCATTCTGGGATTTGGTGTTTCAAACAAATATGCCGCACACGCACACACAAAATGACATTCAACACATGAGCCAGACATTTAGTGTGTTAATATACCTTCCGAAAGGTGACATTTTCCTTCCAATGCGCCCCCCCTCACCTCCTTGGATGATTGACAGGTAATGTTGAGCATAACTACGCAGAGTTAACAGTTTACAGAGTATCAGAGATAACACCCAGTCATCAGGTTGCCTGTGAATTAAAAGGCCTGAGTTACATTACTAATATAGTTTTGGTTCAGGTGTAAACAGAAAATCAACGTATTGAGACATTGTGACAACTTGGACACACATCAGCAACAGTTCACAGAGATGGGGAATGAAAAAGGTCAGAGACAGAAACTACGTAATTGGAGACTGGAGGTATACTGGACTAGCCGGTACCTTTTAAAGAAAAGTATAGATATATGAAAAGATGAGCTCTTACATAAAAACAGTTGTATTCATTAATGTTTGAATTAAAAACAAACAAACAAAAAAAAACAACCTGGATGGTGGTTACATGACTCCCATCATATCTTTGGTTAAGACAGGCTTTGTTCTGTGAGATACAATAATCACATCTCATAACAAGTGTTTTTGTGAACGCTTGCTTACCCTCACTTGTTGCTTTCTGAATCGGAATTTGGGGTTTAACAAGATCAATCTCACCGTCTTCTCTTTTGCCACAGTTAGCATGTTTTCATTCCGTTTGATCATTTGGCTCGCGTTCAAATGTAAGTCTCGCTTTACAAAATTAGCAGCTATGATAATGGGAAACTCATTTCGGTCAAGAAAAGTAGCACGGATTGTTTAACGTGACTTGAAAACAGACAAAAAGGCAAAATCCAGATTGTCTTTACACCTTTTTTTGTGGAAAAAGGGACGCACCTAAAAATCATTGCAAACCTGTGTAGGCGCAGAAAATCTGAATCTAGGTAATTGATGTACAAAACCACATTTGATTTCATTTTGGGACGTCAGAAAGGAACAGAAACCACAGTACGGTGTACGTCTCTGAGGTGGAAAACAATCTGGTCTGTTTATTTTGGATTTTTGACAACTTAACCCATGTTAAATATCTCACAAAACAAAGTGAGGGAGACCCATAAACCTGCGTTTCAACATTGAGGCCTTTCTATGAAAACCCTTCTTTGGTGGTTTGATCACGTGACACGTAAACGTCAACAGTGGAAGAGCTCTTATTAACCCCGAATGAAGTTGTAGTCTTTTCATGACAGTTTTTTTTGTGTGTGTTTTTTTTGCTGTCGACTAGAAGCATGACGGTTTTGTGCTAACACTGTGCATTGTTTCATAATTACACCCTCCTTGTGGAAGTAAGGCACCAGTTCCAATTAAAGAAACCACAACAAATGGAGCAAAATATCCCAAACAAATGTGTTATGGTCCAATGAAACCAAGGCTGAACTTTTTGGCAATCATTTGGCAATCATTCCAAAAGGTAGGTTTGGAACAAACACAACACTGCTTAATCACAAAAGAACACCACCCCTGCAATGGAGCATGGTGGTGGCAGCAGGTGTTGTTTTTCTTCAGTTGGAAATGGGGCCTGGGTGGAATTCTGAACTGTTCCAAATATCAGTCAGTGTTAGCACAAAAACCTGAGGCTTCTGCTAGAAAGCAAAAAAAAAAAAGTCAGGAAAAGCCGACTAGAATATCAGCATTTTATTTTCAGTTCATCGGAAGCACTTTAGATGGTGGCAGGTGGTTACTGACTTAATTGCCGTTGTCTCATTGTCTGATCATGGGATACTGTGTGAGAAATGTCCTGCTTAGCTGGGTTCCGTGTAAAATGCACAAACGGCTAAACGTCTGAATTTGCCATGAGAATGTAGTATTTCGGAGATCTTTGAAAAAGACTAACAAGCTTTGATTTGGGTTGCGGTGCCACTGTGTGAAAGTGTACTCAACAAATATAATGCTTTGCTGGGTTCTGTGTGAAACCACCAACTGGTAAATTAAGCAATTTTGCAGGATCTTAATGTGAAAAAGGAAAACGAGGACTTTGACTTGGGGGTGCTATGAAAAATGCACAAATGGTTGATGCAAATTGGCATGATCTCTGTGCGAACGAGGCTATGGCCGCGTTCATTCAGAGATGCGCAACTTGTGATCAAATCATCAAAGATGGAAGTCTAAACCGGGCCGAAGCTTGTTATTGTATTCAATACCCTGTGTTGCTTTCACAGACTGTGAGCAGAACAAAACAGTAAGGGCTCTATATAATCATATTTTCTTTAAAAAAAGGTCCCAAGGATGTTTGATTAAAACAAAAGAATAAAAAAGGAAAAACTCTAGCACACATCACTCGTGCAGCAAATTCTTTTGCTTGTACAGGTCACCTCCTGTCGGCCAAACAAACACAAAAGATGGGACGTCAGAAAGAGAATCTGATTGTGGTGGTTCATACAGTGCAACAGAAAACCATGAATGGGAACACAGTGTAAAAAAAGCTAAAGTGAGAGAAACTCAGCCAGCAGGAAGCTGAATGTTCCCACTCAAAGGCTGTGGCATTGTCCCCTGTTCCTACCTAACGGGCTCGACGAGCCCCTTTCCCTCTTTTATTTCTGTGTCTTGATTGGGTTTGTTAGTCTCTTGTGTCAAAGCGTCCCAGCGTTTTTACCCCCCCCCCCCCCCCATTTGGCTAGGAAGTGTTGCCGCACAGGCGCACAGCTCCAGCAAAAAAAAAAACAACCCCCCCCAAAAAAAACTGTGGCTGTATTTTTCCATAGTGGTTGCCATGGTGAGGGAATCCCCCCCCTTTATTTTTTCTTTCACTCCCAACCCCCCCTTCATCCCTCCACCTCGACAACCTCACCTCCGCCTGGCGGCTCCATCACTCCTCATTGGCAGGGCTCTCCTCCAGAGGCGTGATGGCGGGGAGGCCCAAGCCTGTTGCATTGTGGGATGCAGTGAGGCTGGCGACAGTGTGTAGGAGGACGAGCACCAGCAGGCAGAGTTTGAGGCGGCTGTTACACAGTCTGCACGCTGCCGATGAGCTGAGGGAGGTTCGGTGCTGGCATGGCGGGTGAGTTCTTTTCAGCGTCCCCCGGGAGAGGTTGTCCACTTTCAAGTCCCACCGCACGTCGCAGCACTCTGCCTCGGGGTCCACGCCTGATGGATGGTCCTCCAGCAACCCTGTCCGCCGTGCACGGGGCGGGTGGCAGAGAAACATATTAAACATTTAACCACTGCACTCGCGCTCGAAGGTACAGCAGGCAAAATGTGCATATTTGAACTTTAAATAAGTCCTGCACTTGCTCTTGGACTTTATTTTGAAGTACGATATCTACTGCAAGGGCGGCACGGTGACCGACTGGTTAGCACATCCGCCTCACAGTGCAGAGGTTCAGGGTTCGGCTACGGCTGCGGCTTTCCTGTGTGGTGTTAGCATGTTCTCACCGTGCCTGCGTGGGTTTTCTCCGGGTACTCCAGTTTCCTCCCACATTCCAAAAACATGGCAGATTAATTGAACCCTCTAAATCAGGTGTGTCAAACATATGGCCCGCGGGCTGGAACCGTCCCCCAAGGAGGTTCGATCAGGCCCGCAGGATAATTTAAAAGTGAAAAAATACATAAAAGACACAGAATTAATATTTTTAATAAGCTGCAATTCATGGATCATCCGCTAGGGGGAACACTGTTTTGATCAGAGTAGAAGACAACATTGTTTTGATTAGAGAAGAAGACAACAGCAGTCTCAGCCAGAGAGGATTTCGGACCCATCAGCAGATTTAGACAGAGAGTCAAGTCATTTTGTCAAATGTTTTGTAAAAGATACGTTCATTACATTTCAACATTTTCCTAATGTTCTTGTGCTTCTTTCTACGAAAACAAAGACATGATATTTTGGTTATTTATAGCAGAGTACGGTATAATTTTTTTACGGTCCGGCCCACTTGACATCTACCGAGGCCGTAATCGGCCCACAATGTGAAATGAGTTTTTACACCCCTGCTCTAAATTGTCCCTATTAAGGTGTTCTTTTGGTAATGAGCAGTGTTGTGTTTGGGACAAACATACCTTTTGAAATTCTAAATTCAACCTAAACACTTCCTAAACACACATAGGAAAATGTGTTATCGTGCCATGAAATCAAGGTAGAACACAAATGTCTTCTGGTTTTCTATCATAAATGAATAAACGATGTATCCAACTTCAAGAAATCATCATATCGCAGCACAAACCGTTTTTTGATCTTCGGTAAAAAGTCTGTCCCTTGACAGCTCTTAATCGCTCACAATTTACAATCAATCCTCTTCAAACCTTCAGGGATTATTGCTCCGTGTCACAGCAAAAGAAGCCTATTGATCTTGTATCATTGACTGGTCAAACAGGATCATTCTAATCTTTGCCAAGGCGAGCATGATGTTCAGTGTGCCGGTGTACCTGATGTGTCCAGTAATACAGTGAAAACTTCACACTTGAGGCAACAAATGGTGCTGCAAAATTACACCAAAGTCGATGACAATCACGTTTGTCACAGCACAGTATGACTGCGAGCAACTTAATTGATGAAACCATCTTATTTTTTATTTTTCTTGCACCTTTCTGACAACACATACGCACATGCACGCAAACATATTATTGATGCAACAACAGTCTGAGCCGTGACATCTGCTTCGACCCAATTTTCTGTCCTCGCCCGCCACCAAAGTTGTGATGCATGGAAAAGTGAAGTCCAGCTACAAAACAGAGTGTCCCTGTGAGTGAATGGGTTTTGTCCCGGTTGTTTTGGTTATAATCAGCGAAATATTGGATGGCAACAGGGTCGAACTTAGCGTGGACTTCAAGTTAGAAGAGAGGAGGCACAGGAGGACACGTCATCCGCAGACAAACAACGCGGAAAGAGGTGACACATATTGATGTGAATGCGCTAACTCGTCACTCCTGTCCTCACAAAGCCCGCCACAGTGGGAGATGAGAGGAACGGCTGGGCCGAAAACTCCAGCAGCGAGTGATGAGCCAATGCGCTCCGCCCGCTGGTGGCCCATTCAGGGCCCAATGAAAATGAAGCGACAACCCTGACGAGGCGACAAACTTGGCAGGAGGTCAATGACGCCATCACGACGGCGGGGGTTAAACATATCCTAGAGGACACGGCGATGTCAGCAAGGTCGGGATAATCAACGCCTTGTGACGCAAGAGGTAAAACATTGGGGTCAGCGGGGGCACTGGGGACAGGACTCCACAGCGCAAAGACGGTTTACAATCGAAATGTGGCTGGCCCACAGATACCGTGGCTCTTAAGTGTACAGTATATACAAGAGCAATATTGTATAAATTGAAACATCTTTTAAATTATAATGCCTTGTTATTACTGCTTCGTTTTAATAATAATTTCAATATGGTATGTTAGTAAAAAAAAAACACCTATATGCACATGACTGTTAATTTTTATAGTGTACGCATTGTATATTATATACCACAACTACATATTTCTTCAAATCATGGCCCTAAATGAATTCTATCCTCCCTTTGGAAAAACAACTGGATGTTTCAAGAGGCCTGTAATGGCTTGAATGTGATTCATAATATAACCTGTTGTGGTCAACGAATTGTATTTTTCCTCATGATTATTACAATAACAGGGCAGATGTAGACAGGTTCCTGTTAAACTTTTCCATTTTGAGAAAAATAAATCTGAGATTACAAAAAAAACTAAACAAAAACAATTATATTCGTCATTAGAGAATACTATACCATCAGATTATGATAAATATATTTTTTAATTAGATACTTATTTGTTCTATGCCTAACATATACAGTAGTTGAGAACATACTGTATAGTCCCCTGGCTACATGAATACAGAATCAGAGGATATAAAGCACAGTGACATAAAACAGCATTTGTAAAATGTTCACAAATATCCATCTGTCACAGGAACTAATTCAGCCTTCATAGTTAGTAGAAAAATGAAGTCTTTTCTGCAACGACGACGCTGTAAAAGCCATGACACTCTTCAAGTCCACCAGGGGGCGTCATCCATATGTCTATATTATTTACAACAAACGTGTCTGGTCCTACTCAGCGAGCACAGGGACCAAACTTCACTTTTCTCATTCATGTGTGTGTCAGTTGAGAATTGAGCAACTTGTGACTATATTTTCAATGTCCATGCGTTGCTTTTGATGGCAATGTTGCCCCCACCGACAGAGCCGCTATGTAGGCATATCGAAGAGATGGGCTGCTAAACGCGAGGCCGCATACCTCGTTTTCTATTCAGATTTGTGGCCGGTGCCATGTACATAAATGCGAAGCGCGCAAAACTTGATCAAATGACTCACTTCAGGACTAAAACTGCGACGTTAACATCAGAAAAAAAAACTTGGACTGTAACTGTGGACTGCGATTGGCTGGCAACCGATTCAGGGTGTCCCCCGCCTACTGCCCGAAGATGGCTGGGATGGGCTCCGGCACCCCCCGCGACCCTAGTGAGGATCAAGCGGTTCGGAAAATGGATGGATGGATGTAACTGTGGACTGTAGAGCACTATTGGGGGAGTGCTGCATATCGGCCACACGCTTCTGCTAAAATACGTTCTCAAAAGAAACTTTAACTTTGGTCTGCTCAAATCTTTGCCATTTGTTTTTCTACTGTTTTATATTAAAATGCAATTGAATGCATTTTCTCCAGAGCCCAAAATATTCACATCTGTTTCTATTATTTTATTCAATGACCACTAAAATCCATTGAAATTAAAAATGTTTGCTTTTGTAGAGCAAATCATGTTTTGATTCAAATGTGATTAATCAACATTAGTTAGTTACAAAGCTTGTAATTAATTAGATTTTTTTTTCCCTCCAATTAAGTCCCACTGGAGTACCTGGAGAAAACCCATGTTAGCACTGCAGCAAGGAGAGCTTGAACGGTGAGTCAAAACGAGAACTTCAGAACTGTGAGGCAGACAAGCTAATAATATTCCTCATTGCTGCTTGGAGCAACATCCCGTCATTAATAATTAACACCCCCTCATGACTGCATATTCTGGGTTTTTTTCCCACTTTTCATGTGCCGCCTCACCTCAGCTCCTCTTACAATTCACTACTCGTAATGTTCCCCCTCACCAGTCACCAGACTTCATTCAAAAAAAAAAAAGGGGGCACAATTTCTACTCGGAGGCGGTGAGCCAAGATTCAAATCGGGAACCCGTCGACTGTGAAGCAGTCTCGAACCGCTCTACCTTGCTGCCCTCTGGCATTACATTTAATGAAACATCACAAGGCTTTATTAATTCCAGCAATGCCACAAAGTGACAGTATTATTCTGCAAACACCTTCTTGTTCCTTCTCCACTTCGTTTCTGTCAGATGCGTGAGTAGTTTTACTCTATTTTAGTTGTATTCAATTTTATTATATAATGGTTAACTCTTCTTAACACTTGTATGACTGTTGGAAAATGTTACAACGCTAACAGAGTAGATTTTCAAGATGGTGACAGTTGAAACTAAAATTGCTGCTCCACCGTATAAGAAACCGATGCCGTGTATGCCTACATCGCTGCATGCTGTAATAATAAACACATTCAAGTAACAGATGACTTAATATTGTGAAAGTGTGTCGAACAAAAATGTCTGGGAAGTACATGATGGTCATCTGTCTTTTCAAAATGAGAATCAAGAAGCATACCTGTACATATAAAACTGGGGCTGCCTCCGTGAATGAGATCGTCATTGTCGGGCAGGACAAAGGGGCACCGCTGCTGCACCTCCAGGCAGTATTGACTACAGGGGATTCTCTTAGTGCAGTGCAACTGGGTGGTCTGGAAGTACTGAGAACACAGCCACGGCTTGTACGCCAACTACAGGTGAGGGGGGAGACACAGAGACAAGACCATTCAAATTTAATTTTGACATTTTTACAAACGAGTGAGCACAAAGCTCCCCCAAGGCTACATCCAGATTTGGTTTCATATCCAAGCTGACAAAAAGTTGTGAGATGCTATATGAGCACAAGTTCAGGCTTCCTCCCATGACATTCGGGAGATGATGAATGAGATTTCCCAATTTAGGTCAGAAGCAGTAGTTTGGTTTGAAATTACAACTGCTGAATCTTCATATGCAAAGCAAATACTCCGATAACACTTTGACTGATAGCGATGATGTGTCTTGTCAGCAAAGTGCACAAGGGAACGTCCTCGAAAAATGAATACAAATCCAAGTTCATTTATCAAAAACTATCGATGTTGCACACAATCTACATGACCCCCCCCAAAACTCCCCAAAACAGTAAATTTATTGAATTTTAAAAAATGAATATTGTTCATTGAAAAGCATAAGATAGTAACGAATCAAAAGTAAATAGATAAAATGCAAATAAAATTATTATTAAACTATGAAATTAAATGAAACATAAAATAAAAATGAATTTGGATAACATACAAATAAAAACTGTAAAAATAAACATGTATTGTAAATATTGGGGCTGGACATTGTTTCAAAATGACAGTGAAGAAAATGAACAGCCATAAATTAAATATGATTCAGGTCCAGTCAGAAAATAAGCAAAAATGTCGATCATTGTTTTCCATAGCCAATGTTTTATTTGGAATCAACACAAAAAAAATGAATGAATACTTTATTGTCATTGCACACTTGTTACAACGAAATTTTGCGGGAGCCTCCACTCCACCCCCAAAGTGTCGTGAAATCTAAAAATATAAAAGTATAAAAAGTATATAAATACATTGCACTCCCCTGGACTTACACGCAATCATATGCACACATTTAAAAATTAATAAAATATTCGGCACTAATTAAGGTACAGTCAAAGTTGTCTTACAAAATGATATCAATCAGGCATTAACACGACAGTATGTGGACTATTTCGGACTCATTGAAATACAGTCGGAGATATCATGAGGTATATAGTAAAATTGCACTCCCCCCAGGCTGCTCTCATAGATGACAACAGAAATCAGAAAATATCTCCTTCTGAGAAGCTGAATTTCCAAGGATTTGGATAATTTTTTCAATTAAAAAAGATATCCAAACAATTAATTGACTCATTAAAAGAATGATTGATTACGTTGATAATCAATTTATTGCCAAATAATCTACCAATCCCTGCACCTCTAATAAATATATATATATCAAAATTATGAATACCGTAATTTCCGCATTATAGAGCGCACCTGATTATAAGCCGCACCCACTACATTTTTAGAGGAAAACCAATTTTGTACATACACAAGCCGCACCTGTATATAAGCCGCATGTTCCCACTTTAAAACATGTAAACATATTTACAAAGAAAGACGGTACACAGAGAGAGTTTTCAAAGTTTTAATAATATAATTTAACAATAATAATAATATAACTTTCTTTCCAAATGGTGCCTGTGACGCGGCAGTAAAACTGTAGCAACATGGTAACAACACGCTAGCAACAGAATAGCAACACAGTATAACAGGTCTGGTAAAAGAACATACCGGTACTTGTAAAAATCACGGTGAGCCGTCTTCATCTTCCTCCTGTGAACTGAAGCCATCAAAGTCACCGTCCTCAGTGTCATAAACACCGGTATTAATCTTACCTTTTCTACTCGAGCGCCCCTGGCGGCCGTTAGAAAAATTACATAAATTGGCCGCATCACTGTATAAGCCGCAGGGTTGAAAGTTTTGGAAAAAAGTAGCGGCTTATAGTCCGGAATTTACGGTATATAAAATATCCGAATACATTTTAATATGAAGTATGAAGTAAGAAAAGTAATCGAACCAACTAAGAATAACAAGTTGAACATAAAAACTTAATAAAATATTCCTTGAGAGACAGACTAACTGGGGGTCTCTTGTTGACACCAATTCAAACAACATCACAGCATAACAAATTATATGTAATCACAATCTGGAAACTGCACTACATGAATGATCTTTTTTTTTCTCACCTACAATTCGGATACTGTTGTGCTATTCTTTTCCTCGCACAACAAGGTGGCAGACGCACTATGTGGTATTATTATCACCCGCAGTCATTAGCTGCTATTTCCTGTGAATCACTGCGAGGTCTGCAAGTTAAGCTAGCACCTGCTGGGAGTTAATCGGTGCGCCTAAAAGCAAAGCAGAGAGTGCAAAACCCGACGGCACGTTGAATAAATACGACAGTGTGAATGTCTTTGCTTTTGTTTGATATGGAATGGTCTCGTTGTGACAAAAAAAAAAGGCAAAAAGTGAAAATAAGTGAATCAGACAATACATTCATCAGGGAATACGTTTGGGTTTGTAATTGTAGGAGACTGGACTGGTTCAGAATTGTCTATGTTGATGTTTTGAAGAATTATATTTGTCTTGTGCACATCACCCATAGAATTTATTTTGTGATTTCCACACTGGATTTTCTATTTTGGTGCACTATTTTGATTTTCTTCGTGCCATTGAAGGTATCCTTAATTGAATTTTTTTTCGGAGGCTTTCTTTGAAAACCTCTTGAGCGGAATGAAAAAGAGAAGGCACGTTGTCCAAGAGAAAAATGTCTGTGTTCGTTTGGGAGTTTTAAAGAAGTAATAAAGTTTAAAAACAACAACACTGGAGCTCTTTTTTGTCTCGGAGCTGCAACATAATCACCGCTTAAAAGGAGTTTTCGGATCTTTCCCCAATGCCTCACGCATGGGTGGAGGTCTGTATAATCATTTCATATGCTGCATGACATTTTCAATGACATCATTATGTAAATACAGCTTTCAATAAATACAGTTGGGCGTCGCTTTATGCATGACCGATCATGTCAACGTGCAAACATATTTACACGCGGGCTAAAATGCCATGTGCTGATAATAATTACGTTTGAAATCAAAAGATAAGCTTGGCTGCACAGTGCACACACACACACACACACACACACACACACACTGCCCTTCTACCTCATCAGATAGCATAGTGTGAATGTCAGAAAATGTGCTTAGAAGACCCGATGTCACGGGCGCATTAGGCTAGTAGTCCTAAATGAATGTGTGAGAAAATGTGATCGTACACAGCCATCTTTTGCTCCTGAGTGACGTTTTCCATTTCATCTTGGCTGTTAGCGATAAAGACTCTCAGAGCTATTTTCTACCTTACATTACAAACCTCGCTGTAAATGCGTCCAGTGGTGTTCGTTTTCACAGCGACTCAGCAAAATGCCACCTGTACCCCCCCCCCAAAAAAAAAAAGTGCACGGACGACAGTCTGACTGGCTATTTTTGCGCACACACACAAATCAATGAGTGCACCTCTGTTGTTGGCGATGCTATAGGAGGCGCGAGAGGCAAACACTGTCACTCAAGGCAGCAGTTCAAAAAAACATGCTTGAAGCTGTCCAAAAACAGAGGAGTCATGTTGGACATCACACAATGCTTAATGAAGCAAAGGAAAACTTTGAAAAAGCATCTCTTCTATAGAGGGAGACTCCACAAGGGGCTGCAAATTCTGTCCACCCGGCCATGCCGCCGTGTGCGGCCTCACATAACGCCAGAAACCACCAGGGGTTGTCAGCCTTGTAACCTCAATTCAGCAACCATCAAACAACCATCTTTGCACGTTTTACGTTCTCATTGGCTTTTGCTGACTTCCATTCAAACACACTTCATCCAAAAGATGAACCATAGTAAGGCATGACATCATGGAAGACAACCTCAGCGTACCTCATACATCCACAAATTCAGCAAGCGTCAAACAATAACTCACCGTGTGCTTCTTGCTTATTTTTTGGGGGATGTTTGGTGACTTTTTTTTTAAACCAACACTTATTTTAAAAGATGGACAGCTGTCATGCTTAACGTCAAGCAAGACAATATCAGGCTACCTCTCAGTCAACCATCAATTTGAGCATTGGGATTAATTTAAACCGTACTTGTTTATTTATTTTAACTTTTTATCTCTCAAAATAAAGGGGAGGCATCAACAAGGTGAGACCACAGTGTCACGTCTAATTTTCATTCTTTAAAGGGACGTTTGCAGCATTAATAGTGCTAGCAAGATCTGAATGTAGCCCAACTTCATTAATTACAAAACCTATTCCAAGACTGTGACACACTCACATGTGCATGACGGCAATTCTCAAAGACATTCATGGCGTGAAATCATGATGTGTGCGGTCGTGATAAGAGAATGCATATCTACTTTCAAACAAATAATAGCACTGGCAATAGTAAGCTCGCATCAGCATTGCTGCCCACATAAGCAATGTTTGCTACATGGTTAGCAGGATTTATTCATAAACACTAAATATTAATCCAACGTCACTTTTGAATGTTCTGAGCTGCCATAGCTCAATTCTCTCAACTTTAGTTTGCTAATCTTACGCCCAGTTGTTGTCAAACAACATTTTAAAATGTCATTTTCCGGAGGTGGATATCCTGCCAAAAGTTCCCGAATCCCAATGTAACAGTCGAGTCGGCGTGGGTGCGACTGCTATGAGCGGAGCGTGCCCTCAAATGCATAGAAAATAAACGTGACCCTTTTTACTTTGCCGTCGCTTTGAGCAGCTCTCCAACCATCGGTCTACAGTAGAAGCACTGAAAGGACCGCTGATCCATCATGCTACTGTCGTATCTCCAAGACGCTAATGGGGACAGCCAGTGAGAGAGATAAAAATGGCTTGGAAATCTTGTCGGGATGGAACCAAATCACTCATAACTTCTCTTCACTCGCTTTATCTATTTTTGTCTTTTTTTTTTTTACTGCTTTCTCCTCACTTTCAAAGTAAGTGAGTTTGAGGTCAGCCAACTAGCACGCTGCCATTTCTGCTGCCACACATCTTTCACACTGTCAAATGACTGCAATACGCTCGTAACAACCCGCAGGTTAGTTTAGCCAACAACCCCTTTCGTCATCTATCGAGCGGATTGAAAAATACAAACTTTTGACTTCCTTCGATCATTTTGAAGCCACTGTAAAGGTCATCCACTCCAGTGAATGTTTTAAAACTAAGGCGCACGGCAAAAGAAAGGGATTAATTAAGGCCCTGCTGAGAGGCTTTTTAAAGGGAAACATTTTAAAAGCCTCATTAGTGTACACTCATTCTCTGTTTAAAAAAAATAAATAAATAAAGAGGAACGCTGCAGTGAGTGCAGTGTGCTACTACTAATGGAATGAAGAATGGAATTACTCAGGCATGAGTGGAGTTGATATTCATGGCAAAACGGCACAAAGAAGAGACATTTATTATAAAGCTGTCTAATAGACAGCTGTTGGGGGCATAATAAGGGATTAAAAGACACAAATGTAGAATAAAGTACATGAAAGAAAAAAACGAATCTGAATGAACGTACTTTGTTTCTGTAAATTTCTTCTGTATGACATGTAAAAGAAGAGATACTTGATGTCATTGATGAGGCATTGTGGACCCATTTTCATTCTTTGGCTTTCAACTTGGCTTGTGACTCTGTACCTGTTTTAGGGTTACGTTGTTTTCATAATTTTTTAAAAACTTTGTTTATTGTTTTAAGTGTTTTATGTTTCAGGTGCTTGATATCATGATGTATTCGTTTTTCTTGTATCTGTGTACAGCACTTTGCTCCAGCTGTGGTTGTTTTTAAACTGCTGAATAAATAAAGCTGAGTTGAGAGTTGAATGACCAACTGACCGGCCGACAGACCAAGTAAACCACTAACCAACAAATTCACAGAAACAAAAGAGCTAACGTAATAACCAAGGCATGCTAACTGACCGAATGATTGCCTACCCAAATAAACTGCTCACTAACTCACCGACTAACAAAAGAGATAATGTAATAACCAAGGCATGCCAACTGACTGAATGATTGCCTACGCAAACATGATTGAGCAACAAAACAGCTAACCAACCAACCGACCGACTTGACTTCATAACTAAATAGCTACCCAACTGCAATTCATTGCCTTTCACTCCCGAAAGGGAAATACAGAGACATTTTCAGGACTGAAAACATAAATGATTGGTGATAATTACAACTTTAAACTACAGTCGACTAATGCATATTAGCCACCCACAGATTTACATATTCACAGAGTTTTTTTTTTTTTTTATTCCTTCCCATCCCCCCATTTAAACCCCTGTTTTCATTTTCAGAAATGTGTATTGAGCGTTGACTTGAAATAGTAGTCTCGGGCCACCAGTTGCCCATCCCTAGCTTAGAGTATAAACAGGAGCTCCTCTTCTGATCTCTTGTGATGCACTTATTCTTGTTGTGGCTTTTGGTTGCTCATTTCATCCATTCCCTGAGCTTTCCACACCCGCTCTGTGGGGACAAGACTCTCCGATTGGAATATTTAATTATAGTTAAGCTAATAAGATTGTAATTGATGGAAGACCTTTACTCTGCTCTGTGGTATTGGTCTTAAGTGGCCCTGCATGCTTCTGTCCTGTCAGCAGTTCTGTATTATTACTATTTGGGGGGGGGGGGGGTGCATGGGGAGGGGGAGCAGCTCCTGTAGCAGCTAGCAGCATATAGATGCATGCAGCATTGTCAATGACATCTAACTCAACCATTTGCATTTTGGATCTTCTTTCTTCATGGACTTCCTATTGTTACACACTGCAGCGTGTAGTCATAAAAGTACTGCTTTGAAGATAAGTACAAACTTTGCTTTCATTTGCATATTTCTCAAAATTAATTATTGACCCAATTGATTTTTACAAATTTGATAATTAACAAGCGCGTCTATTGAAATTAGCTCAGATAGAGAGAGAGACAGAGTAAAAAAGCTGCACGTTCCTGTCGGGATGCTCCTCTGTGAAATATGCCTCCTTTGTTTTTGACACAAATCAGCCAAAGAAGAGTTTATTTTAGTCTCAAGATTAATCAGTGCAGACACCGTCCGCTGCAGGCGAATGTAATTACCTCCACATGCAGTCAGACATTAGGATTATGATTATGATGATTATTATTGTTATTATTGTGGTTATTATTCGGTGAGGCCTCTGTGGCATTTGATGAAATGAGCTGACCGCTCAAGCGGCGAAACATCTCAGGTCATATAGAGGGTGTCATGTAGTGGCAGCCGGCGAGCGCACACACACACAATTCTAACAGAATTCGAATACCAAAGAACAGTAATCCCGTGCCTAAAAGTGAATGCGCATCTTCGCATTTTTTTTCATCTCTGATAACCTCACAATTCACCTTTTTTATTTGTTTTTGCATTCTAAAATGTTGCACAATGGCGCCAGTGCCCTGTCGAAAGAGGAATTGGTCTCAATGAAGTATGTTAAAGTTCCAGTAAACTCAGAAGCGATGTGCGTCAGTGTCTTAAACCTTTTAAAATGATTTATTCCTTTTTGATTATTCCCCAAATGGCTGATTGCTGAATAAATAAAGACTTCCCTCACAATAGACATGTAATGGTTATTACATTATGACACACGTTATGATGTCATGCACCTCATCCGTTAGTAATGGAAATCCATATTGGAGTATATATATATGACATGTTGACAAAATACGCTCAAACTCGTAAAATAGTGTATAACTTTAAACGTCTCACAATGATATCATAAACCCCCAGAAAGTTTATCTGATGACTTTTTCCTGCTTATTCAGTTGCCTCTATATGCAAAAAGCAAAGCTCCACAACGTGCATCAAAGGCATCAATGCGTGCTACAGACACTCGTTATCACATAAAAGTATTATGAAACCACAAAAGCTGGCGTTTTAACAGGGCCGTCTAAGTAGACTTACTATGTTTGTTGTACCTGCACATCAGTGGGTCAATAAAGGCAAACTAAGCGTGAACTTAGATGTCAGCTAAAAACAAACTGTTAGTTTATGCTTGACGGTTGCAAATGCTGCGCCGGATGTGAGTGGCTGTGATATTTTTCTGTGTAATGTGAAGTGAATGATTGCTCTGCGTGTGTCTGCGTGCAATGACAACCAACCTTTTGCCACAGTTGAAACACTTCTTTGTTTAATTATGACAAATATGTTATCAAAAAATATTTTGTCAACACAATCAAGTATTTCAACCTTATTTTCTGTATGAATCATGACTTACCAAGTGTAACTTTTTCTCATCAGTTTAGTAATCCGGTACTCGTGAAGGCTGCCGATACCAGTGACGATACAAAAAAAAAAAAATCTGACATTGAGTAAGTCCGAGAAAAAATCCTTTTGGATGGAACCGAAACAAACCTTTTATGGCTACTACACAGTAAGTCATGATTCTAAAACTATATACTGGTTGTTGATATCATGGAAGTCTATATCAACTATATTCTTAAGCCAACAGCCCTCAATGAGAGGGACAGAGGGCTTATCATAAATCATTGCGAGGGTTTGAGTGGACAAAGTGAATGAAAAGCATTCTCCCCTGGGAGAACTAAGGCACAAAACAAAGCACAGATGCTTGAGGAGTCGATAAAAAGCGCAAAGAAGGGGGGCAGCATCTGTACAAGAATCACCGTGTGAGTTGTAAGTGTGCACTTGTGAGCTGTAACAGAAGCGATTTCAAAAACAAGTCCAGACAGGAATTGAACACATCACGCTCTCCTAGTTTTTGCTTTAAAGCTCGTCATGGCATTATAATGTCGTGTTAGTCCTTATCATACTTTGGGAGATTGATTCTCTCCGGCTAGTGCAGGGGTGGGCAACTTTGGTCCTCGACGGCGAATATCCTGCATGTTTTCCCTCCTCCAACACGCCTGATTCTAATGATGAGCTCATCAGTAAGCTCTGCAGAAGCCTAATAATGATCTTGATCATTTTTTTTTCTCTTTTTTCAGTTCAAACACTTCACATTTAATTAGGATTGGGAACAAGTGCCATAAATACAGCCACCTCTGCAGCATGACCGACGCTAGCAATCGATGGCAAAACAGCAAATCCGGGCCATGGAACGATATCCCCTCACAGACTTTTATATAACAAGTCTGCGGATTTCCAACACGTAACAAACTATTTTCCAAAGACTACACAGCATTATGGTGTGTCAGATTTGCATCGTGTGACGACGACAGTGACTGAAAGGTTCTGGGACGCTGTTGGGTAAGGCCGTGACATTGTTTGATGGGAAACAAAAGCATCAATAAAAGTTATAAAAAATCCATCTGTGACCTCTTTCATTGCAAAGCATATCCCCCATGTTGTAACATGGAGACCCGCTGCTATTCATAAAAAGCGGACCATGTGTTTACAAATTTGTTTTTATGGCCATATATAGCTACGACCTATGCACTGTGAGTCGACATGCTCATCACTCGATCACCGGGCCGCCCTACTAGAATTTTGTTTTAAAAAAATATTTTTAACACAGGTACTACTATACTTAAAGAGAGCACTTTCCCCACCTATGGTAGTCAACAGTAAAATGCTGAAGAACTTGAATGGCAAGGTTGCCTTGAAAGTCCTTGTAAAATGCAAGGGTTGCGAGGGGGCCTCGATACTCAACAAGCCCCGGAGCATTTTCTTTTGACCTCATAGGATGTGTGGGAATCTTCAAAGCAACAGGGTAGACTTCACTTTTAATTCGACGCTGATAGAAAGATCAATGAACTGCTGAAACGGGCGTGGAGGAGATCAAATCCAAAAGCCACGAGAGCGGCTGAAAGCTCAGGATAACTCCCCCTGCAAGACGGTAAATGATATATGGAGGTCACGTGACTTTGATGGAATACTTCATCTGGAAATTAATCTTTTTCCCGCTGTTAAATATCACCATTAAGGGGTATGCCGGAGCTTCCTAAGGCACCACACACACACACACACACACACACACACACACACACACACACACACACACACACACACACACACACACACACGCACACGCACACGCACACGCACACTGCTTCATCACTTTGCTTTCACGGTGCCATAAATGTTGTAAAATTAACCAGCATGTCCAAAAACCAAAATGTATCAGGCTATGTAATAGCTTGTCAATAACTATTTAAAAATAAAACATTACATACATAAGTAGTATGACAGAATACAGCAGTGACGACTACCTCCATGTTCACACGATCGCGTCCAATGTAAAATGGCATCATTATTTGTTGACAACATGTTCACAGAGTTTACCAAGCCGGAAACTCCAAAACAATATGGATTGTAGTCAAGTGACACATTAACATGTACGGACACGTGACTCAATCAGCACATGGGCAGATATCAGTGCTGAGGAAATGGTGTTAATAGAGGGCTTGTACAGACCTATCCAGGGGGGCTGGTGCAAACTCTCGACCCCATGTGGCCATGAATACATGCACACTCATACGCATCAATGAGCATTGAAGGACTAATGAAACATTTGTTTTTTCCATTTTGTTTAAGTGATGCATATTTCAAACATAAGCAGATTTTACTGGTCTTTATAAGTGGAATGGGGAAAAAAAAAGAAAAATGTTCTCCCCGGGCCTGTGTGGGTTTTCTCCGGGTACTCCGGTTTCCTCCCACATTCCAAAAACATGCATGGCAGGCTGATTGAATACTCGAAATTGTCCCTAGGTGTGCGTGTGAGCGCGGATGGTTGTTCGTCTCTGTGTGCCCTGCGATTGGAGGGCAACCGGTTCAGGGTGTCCCCTGCCTACTGCCCGAAGACAGCTGGGATAGGCGCCAGCACCCCCCGCGACCCTAGTGAGGATAAAGCGGATCAGAAATTGGATGGATGGATGAACTGTATAGAGAGAGAGAGAGAGAGAGAGAGAGAGAGAGAGAGAGAGAGAGAGAGAGAGAGAGAGAGAAACATCACAATTTTTGTTTTTTTGTTAAACTCAAGAATTGGGGCTTTTACCAAGCCAATGTTTAAGCCCCCAAAAAGAGTTTGGAAAAGCCCTCAGATTTATTTGACCTAAGAATAACAATGACATAGGCCTCAACTATAAATCATGCCTCAATTTTCCATATCGCTTGTCCTGAGCTTTAGCCTCCCATTTAAGATTAGGCAAGAGGGGCAGTATCCCCTAAATGGTCGCCAGCCAGTCGCGGATCTTAACAACAAAACACAGAACCCATCACAAAGGATACTCTGCTCATTTTGTGGGGTAGTATTTTAAATGGTTGAATTTAAACACACATAAATGAGATCCTTTGCCCTTGAGAGGAAAAAAATCATATCGATTGACGAAATGCAATTCACTGAAATGGCTTAACGCTGCGACTCCAAACTCAACAGTTTACCAGCGTTTAAAAATGAAAGGCTTTCCTGATTACGTTTGACATTTATTCACGAGCAAGAGGGGAAACGTCTTTCTTGGTATCGATTATGTAAACTCGGCGCGGTGCTTCACTCCGTGCCGCTTTCCGCACCGTCTTGTGAGATTCGCTTTACAGTGTGTAATGAGAATTTACCACAACAGGCTGCTACACGGTGGCCTCA
Organism: Hippocampus mohnikei; assembly: GCA_026261675.1. Taxonomy (NCBI): domain Eukaryota; kingdom Metazoa; phylum Chordata; class Actinopteri; order Syngnathiformes; family Syngnathidae; genus Hippocampus; species Hippocampus mohnikei. The sequence continues at coordinate 10,795,263 of JAKGUB010000106.1, forward strand.
CATGGGCAAGCGGCTTGTGGCTCATTACCCAAGGTTATTTCAAACGTCCTCTTCCAAATCCAGGCTACGACAGCCGCTCCATACAATGTGTCGAGGTACTGTGTTTCATTTCACTGTTTTGTATTCATCGTTTAAAGGTGTTTCCCATACCACTATTTACTGTCCAAAAATATATATTTTACTGCGTTAGTCTAGGTAAGTAATAGATAATACGGACCATCTTACACACAAATTTGGGTTATGTTTCCGCCGTAGGAATGGAACTTCACCTAGCGACATGCAGGTAAGGTTCCTGACTGATGAGGCAGTCGGACATAAAAATATGAACCCATAACAGATAAGCCTACATTTCAATTTGAGTTGCTTTTCTGACCATAAGAGTAACTAAATATGTCACACACATTCATGAACTATGTTGAACGTCAGCATGTGTTGGTGTGATAAAATAACATTCTTTTTTTTTTTTTTGGGCGATGCAAAGACAAACAGCAACGTTTCTTGCATCAGTGCTCGGCAATAAATGTGTGCATAGTCACCGGAGGGATGGAACGTTCAATGCTTCCCTTCACTTCCCGCCTATGTATTTGAACAGGAAATACAGAGTACACATTTGGCTATTTCAACAATGAAATCATTGGGAATTGTTCAATTGAAAAGAAAATCAACGTAAAGCACGGGACCAGAGACCTAAAATGGAACAGAATTTATCATTTATTCTTCAGATGCAGAGAAAGGGACAGCAGGGGGTCGGCGCTGCCTCACATGCCTACCGTGACCGTATGTCCCCGAGTTCATCGTGACCCGATGACCTCCAAGGACCTGCAAACAAGTGTAATCACGAGGCAGCCGATGTTTCGTACAGGCTGCTGTGTAACCCAAAAGACCTTGGATACAGTATATACAGTCGCACATACCTGATTAATGCAACCTATCTTAAAAAAAAAAAAAGACACTATTCTTGCTGTTCCTAGCGCTGATTACAATATTATTGAAAATATTGCCATGACGCCATGCAAGCTGCGCACGGTGTAATCTTTGAAGCCAGCCGTGGCAGATGACAGCAAGTGTGACAACATCTGAGTGGAACTTTTAATTTTTAACGTCAAAACTCCTCTGAAAAAAATAAAAAGCCCCGGTGAGCATGCAGTGTGCTTGGACTGATAACAAGCAATTATTTTACAGTAGGAAATGGAGTGTAGAGAATCATTATACAGTAAGACACAGATTGTTTATACACGAGTGTGAGTCACAAACTAATTCCTTGCTGAAAATATTAACGAAACAATCATAGCCAAAAGTGACTACTGTGGCAAATATGGTTTGTTTAAACAGGTCCCCCCTATGTGAGCATGCTTCCTTATGTTGCATGCAAAACTTCTTTTCTACCCCCCCCCCCCCTCCCCACACCCTCAATTCTGCTGCCGTAGACTGCAAATTTCCCCAGTGTGGGACAAATAAAGTTTATCTTATCTTATGTATATACTGAAATGTAGGCTTGGCTGGGATCAAAGGATTGGAAGCCGCAGAGAGTGTGTGACAGTTTTTGATCAAAGGTAAGGCGAAGAACAAGAGCTGCAATGACTCAACTCATGTCAGCCAGGCTGCTCTTTTCACCTACTTTTCGCTCGCGAGCTGAGAGACTTTGTTGTACAAGGAGGTACTCAGCTCAGAGGCTTGGTGTTTTAAGAGCAAGTTACGGTGCAGCTGGAGTGTTGAAAGACCCTGTAAGGCAAAGACAAATATTGTACAGTGGTACCTTGAGATAAGAGTGGCCTGTGGTTCCGGTGGGGTTTTCTTTTTTTTTTTTTTTTTTGCTTTGACTTGTGAATGCTGTTTGGTGGCACTAAACTCAACCCGCGAGGCTTCAAATTGTTTATTGCCACTCCCCATTGACGTTAACTGACAAAAAAACCCCAAAAACATTTTCAGTACAGAATGTGCATTTAAAACAACCAGAGTAAAGTCAGTTTAGCTTAATGCTAACAAATAGTGGAAAATGGCAAAAAACAATATAGAAATACTCCAAGGCATATATTGTTCATCTGTTTTATAAAAAAAATCCAAAGTAAAAATACTGAGAAATTCTTCGTTGTACGTGTCCCCATGCCTATATTATTCCTCCCGCAGGTGTCCCTGGTGCACAGAAGGAACTGAACTGAAGCAAAAAATGGGGAAAAAAACTGTTAAAGATTTTCTACTTTTTATTTAAATATGGCATTACTGCAAGTTTTGTTTTATGAGGTACAATATCATAGAGTGCTATTTTCCTTGAAAAATGCATTACGAAATCTTTCTGTTGCCTTTTTTTGGGGTAGGCTGGAACCAATTTATTGAATGTCCATTCATTTTAATGGCAAAGGATGATCAATTGTGTAAATATTTCGGGTTACAAGCCTTGTCACTGAAAATTAAGCCATTGTCTCCACTCTTAAATGAAGTGCGATGGTGCCTGCTAAATGCTCGTAAACCTTACACTGCTCAACAGTTAACTGCCGATCAAACATAATTTCTGTCGATAGCAGCGTATATGTGCGCTCTGGTCATTTACACAATGTAAGAGGCTCACCTTCAAAAGCGAATCGACACTGTGGATGATAATTGTCAATAAGCATACAAGATAATTTACACGAATTGGTGATGACATCATGTGACTGCCAACTGCTCACCCAACAGGATTTAGGAAAAAAAAATCCACAAATTCATTTTACGTGCATTTTAAATGCAAGTTTAGTTGATAATCAAAATAGATGGGGACTCCAGTGGAGTAAAGTCACTGTTTTGATGACTTGTGAATTAATCAAAATGAAAGGACTTGAGACTTGACTTGGACTTGAGAGTTAAAGACTCATGACTAGACTTGAGAAATGGCGACTTGAATGACTGATTGTTGATTCTTGTTCATGTAACATGCTCTGTTTGAAGATGAAATATTAAAAGAATTAGTTTTGTATGCGAGCGCACGTGGAGAATTCCACCATCATGATTGGAGGATTCGCCTGTCAATCTGGGAATGGCACTGTCGTGATTGGAGGATTACTCTGTAACTCAGTCCAACACGCTCCCTCACTACAGAGCAGCACAAAGTCTCACTTGAGATGGCGCTGTCATTGTGGTCGCTTTTTTGTTTTCACAACAAACGGCCAGAAATTTGAAATGCGGAAAAATTTGACAAAAACAACCAGCACGGTCATATAGGCAAGACTCGTGATTAGCTGCCTTGCTGTCACCCAAAGCCCCCCTCCCTCCTAAAAAAAAACCAACAGTAAAACCGAAACATTCAAACAGGATAAATTCAGTCCTGCAATCGAGCTGTCAGTGGGCGAGTGAGGATGAGGGGTGGTGGTTTGTGTGTGAGTGTGTGTGTGTGTGTGTGTGTGTGGGGGGGGGTGTTCTGGTGGGAGACGCAAACATTAGAAGAGGAGAGACTGGAGATAAATTGTTCATCCCTTCCGTCCCTCCCTTCTGCCTCACTCTCTCTCAAGATGACGATCTGAGTGTGTGTACGTGTCTGCGTGCGTGCGCGCGAGACTGCAGATAGATTCTGATGTTCTCATTTATGTCTTAATGATTGGCTTAGTATGCAGTTTGTGCTCTGCAATGCTGCGCTTAGACAGAAAGCAAGATCACAGGGGTGCATACGCCGCCAGATGAAATGATTAGCACACACACATAAACACACATATGTGAGCCTTTTTCCAATATGTGTCCTGACAGTATAGTTTGCAAAGCCAAGCATGCATACAGTATGTATGTATGTCAGGCGTATGCGCCACTCGCATTAAGTGGGGAGGGCGTTGTAACGACAAATGGCATTATCACGGGTGGTTAATGTTTAAAAGTCCACGATGAGTGTCGTTTCATCATTTGAATATTTCATTCGGTGCCAATTACAAGCTTGTTTACTTATTAATCTGATTGCCGCTGCCAGAACGACATCAAGCACTGCCGGAGAAAGAGAGAGGGGAGAGGGAGAGGGAGAGCAACGCGGCCCCCACATTGCCGGTGGGCTTGCTGCTGGGAAAAAGAATCTGATTGCACTAAATGGCAATAATGGAGCTTTAAAGTATATCATATTAATGAGCAAGAAGGACCAAGAGACTTGCATGGAGGACAGTGACAGTGAAAGTACAAAAAAAAAAAGTTTGCTAAAATCGTCTTTTTTTTTTGTCATTATTGTAGCTTAGCAACTGTAACTAGGCATGGCAGGCCAGCTAAGAGTTGGATTTCCATGACGCAGAGTTGTTACTGTATGGGGGAGGGTGGGCAGGGAGCGTCCGGAAAGTCATACTGCAAGCATAACGGCGGCTTAGCGACTGAGAAATCCAAAAAGGGGGTTAAGAAAATGTTTTGTGAAATGAAAGCCACAATGGAAGGGGTATTAGGGAGATTTCATGTCATAAACCATGAGGGGGATTTGAGGAGAAAGAAAAGCCAACATGAAACCAAAGCATACCGCAACGCTGGAATGGCCACGACTTCTTGATGCCACGAGTTGCATGTCGTCATTCATCAGCCGGTAGGTTTATCATTGCTGTTTTAGTTTGAGTACAAAGCAATCTCTATTAATGTCCTTCCTTCATGTTGCAGCGTCATTATCTTTCTTGTCCCCTCAAGTAAAATGACCCCATTTAAGAGTGGACAGCGGTTCACTGAATGCTCATTATTTCAGACATGGCCGCCAACAGTGAAATCAGCCTACGTCATAGAATACACTGACTGATCACAAGTATTAGCTCCTATTGTGCATGAGAGAGATAACAAATATTCAGCTTTCTCAAAAATGCTTGGTTTTGATTATACATATGTGTATGTCAAAACACCTTTTGCCATTGAAAGGCATGACAATGCCATTAATCTGTTCCAAACCCACATTGGGGCTTCATCTGGTATGCACGCCTTGAACACCAAGCAGTATAACACAGACATACAAACATATTCACACACCTTCCCAGAGAAATTTGTAATATTAATGTCAGTGTCACATAAAGAAGTGTGAAAGCCTAAAAAAATGCCTTTTGATCTCTGAAAAAAATGGGAGTGTTCCTGAAAAATCAGGGTTTGTTCATGAAACATACAAAACTATATATTCTTAATAATAAAAAAAAATATGCAGGAATGTCAGTATTACGTGATCTGTCACAATCATATCATTTTAATTGGCCCAAGGCCAAGGTCGAGAGAAAGAACTAATTTGATCATGTTTATTTTACTGGCTACGGTTCCCCTCATGCAAGTATGCAGTTTTTTAAAGTTTACATATCCTAGGGGGGTGTAATCATATGAACACAACTGCATATATCGCCATACAGGGTCCACATAGGCGTTGGCGTGGGGTTTTCTATTTTCCAGTTTCCTTCAACATTCAAAAAGAGGATCAGATTCATTAAATTGTCCTCAGGTGTGAATGTGACTGTGCTGGTGACCACATCTACCCTGCCGCTCGCCTAATATTCCGCTGTGATAGCTTCCAGCTCACCTGCAACCTAAGCAGTATAGAAGCCGGATGGATGGATGAATGTTTGAAATGAGGATGTGCCCTTCCATGGCTCCCATATAGCCACATGTAATATTCCACGGCTGTGATGACAAAAGAAACATATAATAGCCAAGGGGGCTAAAATAGCGCTGGCCTCAAGAACCCCGCCACTCGCTACTGCTTGGGGGAGTTGATATATGAGAGGATCAGAGAAGATCAGTAGGGAGTCGAGGGAGGAGAGCCACGAGTGGCGGTGGGGGATTCTGAACGACACAGGACAGTACAGATTTAGCTCCACAGATGTACACAGAAAAAGGTGATTTTGGTTAAAATGAACTGGAAGTGTGTTTTTGTGCCACTTTGTGTGTGTGTGTGTGTGTGTGTGTGTGTGTGTGTGTGTGTGTGTGTGTGTGTGCGCCTATTTTTCCACTTTGCTGCCTTCAGTGTGAGCAGGAGAGAACATAGCAACTCTCGGTGCACTCTGCTCCACTCGCAAACACATGCTCCACATAACAAAGGCTAATATGCCAATTCAGCCTCATCAAGTGCATTTTGTCCCATTCGCCGCTAATCACTGTCACCCACTCATATCCAGCGAGCCTAATGAGCAGTGCCTCTCGCCAACTGTCTCCGTTGGAAGGAAGTGCGAGTGCCTCTTCTGTGCTGAGGAATGACAGATAACGCATAGCTCAGGCCAATTACCATCTCGGCTGTGGAGCATTACAGCAGCTCCCTATACTTGGAATTATATATATATATATATATATATATATATATATATATATATATATATATATATATATATATATATATATATATATATATATATATATATATATATATATATATATATATATATATATATATATATATATATATATACATATATATATATATATAGATAGATAGATAGATATATAGATATATATATATATACACACACACACGTTTATATATACTGTATATACAGACATATATATATACATATACATATACTGTACATGTATATACACATCTATATATACTGTGTATATATATATATATATATACATATACATATACATGTATATATACATCTATATATACTGTGTATATATCTATATACACACACACACACACACACACACACACACACACACACACACACACACATTATGATTTATGGAAAATCTATATAAACGTTAATTCAGATCCTTAGCTAGTTGAGTAATTTATTATGATCCAAATGTGGGCTAATGTGTTGACAGATAAACACACAGAAGGGTAAAAAGATTAATTTAGTAGGTTTGGAGATGAGTAGACAGACAGACAGTAGCCAAATAGATTGCCAAACAGTTGGCAGATGCGGAGATAGATGTGAACAGGTAATGATAAACAAGATAGATGCCAGAATGCTAGAAACTCCGATGGGTTGACAGACAGACAGACAGGTAGACGGTAGACAGATCAGTAGGTTGGCAAACTGGTCGGCATCAATGGGTAGACGGTTAAAGATGGATGGATAGAACGACTAACAAACACATGGCTAGAGGCAGAGATACAGAAGGGTAGCTGGGTAAACAGAAAGATGGGTACAAGGTTAAACAAGTAGAGAGGAAGAGATATAGAGAGAAAGGTAGATAGATGGGTAGATGGTAAAAGAAATCGATGGGTAGACAGACGGGCAGGCAGATAGACAGGTAGGCTGGGTAGACAGAACAGTTGACGGATGATTCGACGAAAAGATGGACAGATCGGTGGGTAGATAAGTTGACACAGCCAGCATTTAAACTAATCGCAAGTGTGCAAACCTGTTTGTGTTCTTAAGGGTGGTTGTGGCTGCAGTTCCAGATTACAGTACACCGTGTTTGCATGTGACGGAGAGTCGAGATAGTGTACAGTACTCACAGCTTTACAATACCATAAATTCTTGCTCATTTCACACGAGTGTAAAATAAAAGAAAGCCGACATTGGGACCGGCAAACTGAAGGTAATCAAATGATATTTTCCATCGTTATCAAAAAGGAAACACGACAGCTGATAAAGAAAAACAAATAGCCAAAAGACAGCATTTTCTGAATGAAATGTCAAGGTGATAAATGATCCCTAAAGTTTGTGTGTACAGTCGCTATAAGGTAGCGCAGCGTTACCTGGCAGGCAGTCATGATTTACCTCATGACTCAATGATCTGGGTGAGATAAACCACCTCTATGCGACCCACTCTGCTGGCTTATCCGCATGGGATCAACCTAGCCGCACGGTTGATGGTGATTGCGTCTTTGGTCATGGGAAATGCAGCCAAATGATGATTACTCTCCGAATTAAATGCGATGGGCTGCCTACTGACTAAAAGTGGACAACTGGAAACTGAACTAATTGTAATATTGGAAGGTGGTACATTCGTGCCGGCTGCTCCGTACATGAAGGCGAAAGTGAGAATAATCCGACAAACAAACAAACAAGACAAAATGCAGGAATTAGTCAATTGTGTCGTTATGTGAAATAACACTTTATGTGAGAGTGAGAGATGTCAGGATGCTACTGAAAGCGATTTTGGTAATCAGGTGTTGGCCTTAAGACTTGGAGAAGCAGCATGTGGCTACTTGACCGAGGTAGTTCTCTTACGCTCTGGTCCAAATGATTGTGTAATTGTGTGTCTCCATTTAGAACGGTGTTGCAAAGTCTTCCCAGAAGGCCACGTCGATGTCTGCTCGTAGCATTTCTCAGTGTTAAAAACGGTAATATAGACAGAGAACAAAAAGTAAGAATTTTGTATTTGGTGGATTATTTGTTGTCACAATGCTGCTTCGAAATAAATCTTAAACTGGTGGAAAGCCTTTTATTACCCTTGTAAGTAATTCCACATTTTTAAGCGTATTTGTGGGATGAGCTCAGTATGGGTTGCAACTTGAGAAAAAAACATGCTAATGCAAATTTAAACAAATTTATTTTAAAAAAAAGGTTAGATACCAAACACAAATTTCTTTACTTTTTGTGCTACGTTTAGAAAAACAATACCCGCACAGGAGGTTCACAGGTTATGACAAAGTTCTGTTCCCAAGATAATCCAAGTTCATATGTAATAGGGATGGGTCACATTCTATCAGTCTGAAAACTTCTTCAAATAAAAGCGGAAACTGGGCATGCCTATTTTATTTTTATTTTTTTTTTGTCACATGACAACATAGTCGCACACCACTTTGCCCCAAAAAATTCATTGCTATCTTGTCTGTTACGACTCCCCATTGAGACGTCCGATGAAAGACTCGAGGCTGACGGAAATTGTCAGCCTGTTCCCAAAACAACTCTTATCTTGGACTCTTATCTCCTGGATGTTGATGCTGCCGGACACTGGAGCCTCCGCCTACCTCCGTCACTACCTCATTCTCCCGAGCTCCGTGTCACTGTTTAGTACTCAGCAAGGTCGTCTCTATGGCAACGAGACGATGTGTTTTGGTTTGCCGGCTGGGACCGAGGACAGAGACTTACGCACACAGCACCAAAATAAATAAATAAATAACAACCTTATCATCAATATCGTTCTGTCCATCTGCAAGTATTTGAGTGTTTACAACTCCGATTTGCGAGGTTGTGGCAGAGGTTCTTTCCAATCTCATATTGTGCCCCTCCCTTATTGGAGCAGTGCATGGAACTTCCTTATGTTTTGATTTTCCATCTAAAAAAAATGGTGCTGTTCATGGCAACTCGTCAACATTTTTTGTTCTGCCTTCCACTGTTGGTCATTGTTTTTTGTTTCTTGGTCAGGTTACGCTGTTAAGCAAATTTCAATGCTCTGTAGGTTTGCATGCAATGGCAATAACATTCCATTCCATAAAGAGAACATCCTGTAAAGTCGAAGGTTTTATAATGACAAAAAATGGATCCTGCAATGGATTAATTAGATTTTTTTTTTTTAATTCAATTTTACATAGCTCCTGTCCAGGATTGTTGCTGTGGGGAAGTTGGAGCCTAACACAGTTGATTTGAAGTGATGAGAGATGGGCTTCCCTGTGAATTGGTTGCCAGACAATCATAGGGCACATGTAGACAAACTACCATTCACAGTCACGTTCTCATCGATGGACAATTTAGGGTTTTCAGTGAACCTAAAGGGCATCATTTCAGAATGTGGGGAGAAGCTGTAGTACTCAGAAAAAGCCCAAATAAGCACGGTCAGGACAAACTCATGAAAGGCTTTGAAACCTTGGACATGAACTACGTGGCAAAAAGCGGCACCCAGCCACGCTTGCATCATGCCGCCCCTTCAAGGTTCAAGGTTCAAGGTTCAAGGTTCAAGGTTCAACTTTATTGTCAAATATGCATACATTGACATGTAGCATGGATGAAATTTATTTCTCTCAATCCTCAGCAAACAGTGAAAGACAATGTCATTATTTCTTATGAGCTACATTTAATTCTAAATCCGAACAGTGTTGTGGTAAGCCTTATATCCAACATTAGCGTTCATCCGCCAAACTGCATGTAAAAATCTGCCCTGTGAATCGTATACCGTCATCATTTGTTGCTCATGTCCTCCATCTACTTCAATAATTCCGCCAGTGAAAACCGAGACAAAGCGCAATCCCATTCCGCGAATCCGAGTAACATTCGAGTATGGCAACATTGCTTGCGGAGCCATTTATCGGCACATTTCTGCCCAGTCACAATCCCAAACGCGCCATTCCATTATGCAAATGAGCATCCGAGAGTAACTCCTGGGAATGAATGAAAGCAGGGCAGACATTTATGAAGAGCGCATCTGTGAGCGACGCAAGCAAGTTGGCAAGGAGGCTCACGCATTTGCTATCGCCGCAACCGCTGCGCTGACCCTGAAATTGTTCCTGTGGCAACAATAATGGCTCTCGGGGGTCCTTTGCTTCAGCAGCCAATGACCAGCGGTATGGTGGGAAGGTCTCGAAACATCTCCTGTTGCACATACGTTGACCAGGTCTTGTCCTTCCCAGGACTCTCTTCCTGAGCACTCGCATTCCAAACATTTGCATTTAAATTGAAAACAGGCCTGAATATCCACAGTCCCGCGTGACCCCACTGTGTCCTCCCATGTAGATCAACAAGAAGAGAACCATCTTTTACTGGTTGCCACTTCTCCTCTTCCAACCCTTCCTCCCCCGCATACGTGCGCTCATGCACATACATGACGCCAAACAGGCTGGACATGCCGCTGACGACTTGGCCTGTCATTAAGGTGCTTATTGACGACTCTATTACATGAGGTCTGAGGGGACACTGTGTGTTCGTGTGTGCGTGTGTGTGTGTGTGTGCGCACGTGTGTGTGCATATGGACACAGCCTGCCATCAGGCAAAGTAATGGAGCTTGGGGGTCTGAATGAAGTTAAGAGGCCGGCTTCCTTTTAACACGTAGATCGGCACTTTCCCATCATGCACCAATAATGATAACCTGCAACCCGATAACATGACAAGCTGTCCACTGTAGTAACCGCCGTCCCTGAAAGGGTTAAGGCAAGGGTCGGCAACACAAAATGTCGAAAGCGCCATATTGGACCCAAAAAAAAACTAATATGTCTGGAGCCGCAAAAAATTTAAAGCCTCATAATGAAGGCAACACATGCTGTGTGTATCTATATTAGCCTACTATCAAAATGACTAAGTTGGCTACAAATACACAATGAGCCTTCATGATTAATGTTTCATGTTCATGTTTTTCCTTCATTTTCCTTCATGTTTTTTCCCTGCAGTACATCTGGAGAGCAGGGGTGCTCAATCTTTTTCGACCGAAGATCTACTTTTCGATCAACCAATCTCCTGCGATCGACCCGTGACTGCACACACGTGCATAAGCACGCACTTACACATGCATGCCATAATGAGCAACAGCCATAACCGCCGCTAAGATGAATGAGGCACAGGACGCACTTTTGCAGCGTGTTAAATAACGTAGCTCACGTTTACCGTTTAAAAATGGTTCTCTCGGCACTCCAGATTCCCATCCTGAGCCAGTACTTTTGGTGATTTGCACATGAAACGCTGCTTTTTTACAACAACCACCTGACTGACATCCCCCCCTGCTAATAGAAACGTGTGTCACAGGCTATGACGCAAATCCTCGATGACAGAAATGTTGAAATGTAATATTCATTCTACGCATTTTTACAGCATTAGAAAACATTAAGCATGTTTGTGTCATGTTTGTCCTCCTACAGAAACCATATTAAAGCAAAACATATATTTCCCTCCCCCATCTTTTTCAATTTTCAAACATTTTCTAAAAAGCTCCAGGGAGCCACTAGGGCGGCGCTAAAGAGCCACGTGCGGCTCTTGAGCCGCGGGTTGCCAACCCCCGGGTTAACGGACGGAACAGCGGGCCCATGTGGTTAGAAAGTATGCATCACAGTCAAGATGTTCTGGGTTTGAATCTCAACTTGGCCTTTATGTTTATTGCTCGCCAGATACCCCGCACTTGGTTGTTTGGATCAATGAAGACTGAAATAAAATTGCTGGTTGGTGTGAGTGTGAATAGTCGTTGGTTTCTGTGCCCTTTGACTAGGTGTTGATCAGTCCTAACCTTGCTTAGGCGTCAACTAGAAGATGTAGCCTCAGAAGTGAACTAGACATGAGGTGAATGCATCCCTCCATTTTCAATACCACTTATCTTTTCCAGGTCACACGGCGGAAGTTGGAGCCTATCCCAGCTGACTGAATCAGTAAGCATGGGGTATTAAATGGGGACGTATTTGACAAGAGCAGGACAAAACTCTTTTTGCGAACCACCGCACGACCAACAATCGTTTAAAATGATCGAAATCATGACGTTCAAATGCCCGAATACAGATGACCACAATGTATTGTATTTTTTTAAGACTGAAATGCCAGGATGTTGCTGCCTGCTTCCTACAACAGTGGGCAAACAACGGCAGGGCATTGTCCTCCTCTTAATCGAGCGCAACTCCATCAAATAAGCCTCCATGACAACAAAGAGCACAAAACACGCCTCGTGTCTCGATCATATAAATCAGGTGTCCCTGCTTGGCTAAATGTCAACTGCCATGCAGATGTAGCCTCCAAACTCCCTCGAGGAAAAGGTTGGCGCTGCCTCAATGCGCGACGATGAGCCGCCAAATGCTCTGCCGGCTTATGAAGACGAGCTTTGCATGATTCTCATTTGGCAAACCCGTAAACATAAAGATGACCCAGCATACGTGTTCCTTTACAAGCGCCAGTTTTAACTTCTGACCTTCAGTACGGTAAAAGGTTGGGTTTAGCTTTTCTTCCATATAAAGCACGTTTGCTTCATAGGGTTCAAATCTTGACTCGGTCGGGCCTTCCTGTCCGGAGTTTAGTGATGATCTCGAAATTGTCCATAGGTGTCAGCGTGAAATGGGATTTAAGGAGTGTGCTTGTCTGGGTTATACTAAGAATCGTTTCTATCCTCTTTGACGTCCCTCAACCTATTCCACCTATTGCTCTTCTTCATCTTGCTCTTGCTTCTCTGAGCTTCCTCAAACCTTAATGAAGCCCCCTTTAACTCCCAAACACTCATTTCTAACTTTTTTTTTTCCCTCGGCCTTATTAAAGTTCTTATTCCCCATAGTGACCAGAGCAAATTAGCTTTTCTTCCTTCACTTTATTTTTCTGTCTGGAAAAATCAAGAGGGCAGCTTACACAACAGGTTGAACTTTGACTTTATCCCCAGAGTAACGCTGGAAGAAGTGAAAGACAGACGGAGCTCTTAAATGGGAGTGCAAAGAATTTTGGAAGTGAAGGTAAGATAGATGAGCACATATTGAAATTCATTTGATTTAGCATCTAGTTGTAATGCAGAGTTAATAAAAGCATGGAAAAAATATTTGTTCAATTACTGTAATAAATACTAGAAAATATCAAGAGTTCTCTGCAGTTTATACAAATTGCAATTCGTACGAAAAAAGTTTATGATTCTGCAACCAGCGGTTGACTGGTTAGCACGTCGGCCTCAAAGTGCAAAGGTGCGAGTTCGATTCCGGCTGCGGCTTTCCTGTTTGGAGTTTGCGTGTTCTTCCCGTTCCTGCGTGGGTTTTGTCCGGGTACTCTGGTTTCCTCCCATATTCTAAAAACATGCACGGCAGATTGATCGAACACTCAAAATTGTCCCTCAGTGTGAGTGTGACCGTGGATGGTGAGCGCTTATAATATTGATGTACGTAGGATGCATTTCACGAGTCTTCTTATCAATGCTCCATTGAAAGTAAATGTAAACAAAAAGACTGCGAAATGTGTCATGTCTTTAAACGTAGCGAAACAGCATTTGGCTCATTACCCAATCCTATTTTGGAGTGACTGCAGCCTTGCTATGTTGGATCACAAGGATGCTCAACGTCAACACCTGCTTTGCTTGTCCTTGTACAAATTCATTGTCATACTCAAAATAAAATGAAGAATTTTCAAAGCAGACAGCTAAACTAGCCCAAAAATCTATTTTAGTGTTTGGGGTCTACACATCGACAATTGGTTGAGAGAAAAAAAAATAAGACATTGAACACTTGGGTGAATTGATTTGGACTTCCCAACATCCACTCCGTACTTCATGCTGAATGGCTGACAGGCACATGACTGGAAGGACTGACATTCTGTCAAATCAGTACACCGGTCACAGTGTCATTCAATCAATATGTCTTTCAAATATTGCCAGTAATCACCGTTTGTGTATGTGCCCGCATTTGCCGTGATTTGTCGCGGCACCGCGCTCCCAAGGGTGCTGAGAGCGAGGATAATAAATCTGAGAGAATAGCTCCCCCTCATCCCCCGCCGCCCGTCAATTACACAAAACTTGGTTAGCGGCCAAAAATGCTCTATGGTGTATTTTTGCCTCTACACAAAATTTAACACCAGATTACATGTAAATTATGAAACAATGATGTTAAGCGATCTACATTGAGCGTTTGCTGCTGTAACCAGCAAAAAGAGCATCGCCAGTTGAAGGGACTGGCATGCATAAAATATGTTTATTAATTCATTTTTATTTCTTTGTGCTCTGTAACAACCCACTCCAGGATGGCCATCGTCACATGGTGTCATAAATGGATCGGTGGGACCTTCAAAACAGGACTCGCATGTATCACGTCAAAGTATCAAGTGGCTGTAAGACATTCCAAAAGCTACTGTGAGAGTAGAGGTTTAAAAAAAAAAAAAAAAGAAAGAAAGAAAATCATTGCGTCACCAACCAAAGCTCGTGTGTCTGAGGATTTGGGAAAACGCGAGCAGGTCGGCGAGAGGAAGAAATGAGTGGCTTAGCTTTCACAGAATGCACAATGGCAGGAGCATGAGACAGGAATGTCAATACATCCCGGGAGCCATGCCTGGAATACTTAATGACCCCGTCAAGTGGAGAGGACTGGATCAGCCTTGAGGTGCTTCTCTCCCTCTGTGTGTGGGTGTGTGTTGATATTGCAATAGTGTGTCCTCAGTAAGTGTGTGTGTGTGTGTGTGTGTGTGTGTGTGTGTGTGTACATTAGAAACTCTGGCACACACACACATACACTCATCCCTGAAATCACCTGAAAGTGCACACGCATACATGCACACACACACACACACACACACACACACACACACACACACACACACACACACACACACAGGAAACGACCTCCATTGTGAGTCGCATTCAAGCTCACAAGGTCACGTTTATAATGCGTCCATTTTTGAAAAATGCAATTGATCTGAACTTCAAGCAAGAGTAAATAGCAAAGCGCGCACACAGCCGTACAATTTCGCACGTACACGTGTCGGTGCGTAATGATTGAATGAGGGAGGCAGATGGTGAGTCATCGCCGTGCTTTCGATTGCCAGGACTGCATTTCCCATGAGGCCACTCGGAAGGCCCGCTGTCGGAGGCAATGTTCTTCTGAATTTTTTCCCCCGTGATTGGTGCGCGCCCTCACGGGGAAGGTCACATGTCAGATCGCGAGAGGGCGGCGGCGAGCGACACGTCAGGCTAAGAAGATTAGAAACAGCACCAATTAGTCGATGACAATGGCGAGCGCCGCTTACTTTCTACAGAACTTATACGGCCTGTCCATTGATTCCCACAATGACTTTCAACAACCTCTATGTTCACTTGCTGTGTGTGTGCATGCTGTTTGCATTCATACACTTTGGTAAATTTTGGAAAGTTGTTTAAATAGATTGGCTAGATTGCTCATTCTTCTGATCGGATTGGGGATCAATTCCTTTATTTATTTATTTATTTATTTGTTTGTTTGTTTATTTATCTATCTATTTATGTATTTATTTATTTAATTTTTTTTTTATTTAATCCAGACGGTGCAAAGCCTACAAACTAATGTAATGTGCTTTTGTGGGTTGTTCTTGCTTTACTTGTATAACAGCTAAAGGGGGATTTGTAGTTTAAAAAAAAAAAAAACAACCACAATTTTCTTCTATACATGACATTATAACATTGCACAGCAGATTATTGCCTATGGCTAAGGATGCCTGCATCACCATTTGGAAGTTGTAGGTTCATATCTCAGCTGCGGAAATTGCATCTTGACCTCATTTGTTTAAATTACGTTGAGAAATGTCAATCTTCAGATGAATCTTTATGGGTTGCCGCGACAAAAGAATGATCAGTGAACACAATATATCATCTTCGTATTTCCACTGAGGGCGCCGTTAGCGGCTCACCATCACCGCCACTGACACAAACTGGAGAGAGAGCCAGTAAAAGACGTCGTCGTTTCTAGCTTTTAACCTTCCCAAAAAGCGGCGCCTTTGAATTGCATTTTTTTTTTAACACTCGCAAGACATTTCATTTCATTACCACGTGCGGGCATCAATTTTAAAGGGACCCGCTCTGAAACGATATGTAAGCGTTTGATGATTCAGTATTCACGGCGAGCCGGACGGGGATGTTCGTTTTGATACGTGCAGTTCCATCATGCCTGGTCAAAGCTTTCATTTGAGACATTCTTAATTGCATTTCCACTGGTCCAAATGTTCTTTTTTGACACTAGAATAGGGGTCAGACTTCTTCGGTGTATAGTATGCATTTTTTTAACACATTACAAAGGCTTGCATTAAGACTGGCCATCACTCCACGCATGGATATCAATTAATTGTGCAGTTCAAAGTCAACAAATGTAAGAATGACGTGACTTAATTTAATTTGTTAATTCAATTCCGCAAATTGTCTGTGAAGACACACAGATTTAATTACAGATAGACCTTCGTTGAGCCGAGATCTTGGAGATAGAGTTTGTGTAACTCCACCTCTAGCGATGACTTGGCTTTACGACTGCAGCACGGCACCGCAACGCTTTTCAGGGAGGCGATAGTTATTAATATTGTAGCTAATGGGTTTTATGAAGCAAAGATTTATTTGGGGTTTTTTTCCAGGGGTTTTAACACTAAATATATTGAAGAAAAACAAAACAAGACTTGTCCCTGCAGGCTGTTGCTCCTGTTGATTTCTGTTTATTCTTGCTTTAAGTTAAAAAAAAATTGTAAACAAAAAAACATTGGCCTCCATGATTAAGAAAATGAAAAAACAAAAACAAAACTATGACAATAATAATGTCCAACAAGGACAGTATATTCTTTTTACATCTTTTATGCACCCTTTTTCTAAATGTTGGTAATTGGAGTACATTGGCTTTAAAAGTCAGAGAATAAGACAAATACAACAAATTGTTTTTTTGGGGGTCGGGGGGTTGCCACAACGGTGAAACTTCATGTTGTGTTTATGTCATACAGGTTTAGCATTATAAGTGAAATATCAAACGGAATGACCGCTACACATTTGCTGTTCATTTGGGGAACTGATTTTTGATTGACTGAGATAAGTACTTTAATCTATGGAAATATTTTGTTTTTCTGTACAGCTGGAATTTCTCCCTTTTTATTTGGAACACAAAAATAAAAATAAGCACCAGAGATCACGACTATTCCGAAGCCTGCTTTTTTTTCCATTGTTAGACCGAAGGCGAATAAATAAATACAAATCAGACTAAAAAAATGCCTGTAGGTGTGAGTCTTTGTTTGTCTATAAGTATCGTATGTATATTTGCTGGGGACCAGTCCTGGCCTCCAGGTTACCAACAATGCTAATAAGGACAAGTGCAGCAGCAAATGGATGGAGATGGGATTGTCGAGCATACCGGTATATTTTGACCAACATTGCACTGGTTTTAGTATGTTTAGTAACATTGAGGTGAAGGATCTCAATTCGGAAATTCATCTCTATGCACATATGCATGGAAGTAAAAATAAGTGTATGTGTATACACTTTAACATCACACCCAGGGGGCAATGGCTTCAGGTGCACCTGAAGCAAAAATGTGTGCATACACGTGTCGAGCAAGTCTATCAGCCAAACCATTTGAACAGCATCCAGTCAAACGCTGTGTCTTTTTATGGATAAGAGCCAGTTCTGCTTTTTGAGTGAATGGGTTAAGTGAAATGTGAATGGAAAGGCATGTTTCCATGGTAACCACTACTTTTCAGGAAGTACACCGGATTACAGTATACGGCGCTGAACAACAGCATCACCGAAAATAGGGTTTCTGAACTTGATATGGAGAAGATGTTGACCCAAATTGTATTTTTTTTATGGGCAACAATGTGCACTACTGGTCAGCACATTTGCCAGTCGGATCCTGAGGAAAAACAATAAGAGCGCTTGACAAATAGTGAGCTCAGATTTGGCTCTACTGCTTTAGCTCACAAATACCTTCAATTGAAGTCGCTCATTATATGTCCAACAATTTACAATGAACAGTCCGTGCTACTTATAAACGGAATACAAAGTGCCGGCGTTTATCTTCAAATCATTTATAAAAGTTTGTTAATGATTTAACAATATTAACGGATATTTAACAATGAATTTCTAAACGACCCTTTATAATGTTAGCCTTATGCTAAAGCGGTACCCGTTGAAGCTAGTTACGTGCAGTGCAGTCACACTTGCCATATGACAGAATCAGCCCCCGCCCCCCACAAAACATCTTCAAATAAAACATTGAAATGAACCAAAACGAAAGAGTGACTGATTATATTTTCAGGGGGAAAGAAGTTTTGATAGTAGCACACCACCTGCTGATGAGCTATTGTCTCCACTTGACAGTGCTATTCAGCAGCTCTGTTAATCACAGTCTTTGATTGGAGTAAAAATCATGCAGAGTGTCTCTTGCAAACTCTAAGTACGAACCCTTAAGAAACTTACTTCAGTCTGAAATAAACATTAAATACTGTATAACAAATCTCCATTATATTGGGGTTTGACGCATTAAAGTCCATGGGTACATCAACAAAATGACTTCAGCCTAAAATATACAAATCAAATATTCTGGGCTAGTTGAATCCTGTAACATATTTGCATGCTATACACTGTAAAAGTTGAAAGCCAAATTCAAATGTTTACCCTAAAAGATTGCCTTCGTTTGTGTTTAGATAAATGTGGGCGTTGAAATGTCAATAAATTGCGTGTTTTAGAGCATGTGTGAGAGAAGCAAATTTAAAGAACATGAATGACAATTCAACATTATAAAAATAAAATAAAATCATCATCTGGCAAGTTCGAGCTTTGGGCTAGAAATGAAGCCTGTACTATCTCATGTAATCCCTGACTAGAGTAAATTAACTTAACCCTGACACAAAAAGCAAAGAAAAAAAAATCCACAGGATCTGTTCCTGACGCTACTGTCGTCCACCGAGGTTGGATGCAAAAGGGCAGAAATGCAAATGTGTCATGTTCTCCATGATTAAACATCAAGAAGATGACAGAAGAAGTGATGAAAAGGCATCAAACAGACAAATGAGCGGCTCAGAGAAATCACCTCGCTGCCACATCAAACCACCGCCTTGGAGATGTCTATCAACAGGCGGGATATATGTCATCGCTCCGTTTCAGGAGGAAAGAAAACGTCCTGATAAACACTTCCATGGATTGCTCTCTTTGGCACGTTGACGCTTAATTGACAGAGAAAGTTGCCACAACGTGTTTTTTTTTAGTTTTTACAATGGAAATGCACGAACAAGAAGCTATATAGCTAGCTTGTTTTCAACATGACACCTTTCATTGTAAAAGCCGCCACTGACTACGAGAGGCACTGGAAAATGGGCATTATTTAGAACATTTTCTATCAGCTTATGTCAAAACACTTTTCACTGAACTCACTTTTCAAGAATTGTAATCAAGGATTCACCTAGCATGGTTGCTCAAAGAACAATCCGCTATGGCAAGTTGACAACAAGACGACTGGCTGGCAACCAGTTCAGGGGTGTACCCCGCCTACTGCCCGAAGACAGCCGGAATAGGCTCCAGCACACCCGCGAACCTCGTGAGGAATAGCAGATTAGAAAATGGATGGAGTCTGTGGACCGCTGCAACCAAATAGAGACTGGAGCAATAATGTACCCATTTAGTATCGACTCAAGTTCGGAGCACAGGCTGACCAGGTTCTCGAAAAAGTATCTGGTTTTGCCAATGGAAAAGCATCAGTTGTTTTCAAGACCCTATAAAGTGAATTTAGAGATTTATTTCTAAATATCACTGTACAAGTTTGAAGACAATTCTTGAAAATGTTAGCAATTCGCAAAACACTCCTTCACTTTTTCTTCTGTCAAATTGACAAGACATATTTATTTTCACTTTTGAGGGACTTGAAGCCAAGAAGGTTTCATGCAGTGCTTTAACCAGTTTCTATCAGCTCATGGCTAGCGACCCATGGCACCTGCAATAAACCCGAATGATTGGGCATCCATCTTGCACATCAGCCATTCATCCGTCCACTTTCTATTTCACGTCTCCTGATCAGCATCAGGCGGCTTTGGCAATGATGTAAGAGTTTAGATATCAGTCGAAGTGGATGTGGGCAACTGCGGGCAAGAAGTTACATCTCCATCAAGAAGGCATTTAAGGCCTCGATGCCTCACGGCTAAGACCAAATTTCCCTCTTTCACTTCTTTTGATTCTTATTTGATAAGTCAGCTCAGGTCGCTCGCTCTGTTCGGCTCATAGAATCGCAATAAATTAAGATCCTCTTTTCGGGAGGTTTGAACATTTTATCGATGACCAAGAGCCGGGTGAAACTGAACTGCATTCTGAATTGAGGGCGGAAAAAAAGGATTTCAAGATGAAAAGTCATTCTGCTTTTTTTTTTCACCCCCATTGATTATTAACAATAAGAAATATAACTCCCCAAAGTCGCGCTGAGGAAGAAGCTCATCATTCCCAACCGTGGGGGATTTTCTTCAAGTTTTAACACCGAGACTGACTCCGGTCTAATCTGAAAACGATGTGTTTCTTGAAGGCAAAAATAAACAGCCACCAACAAGCGGCGCATTGACAACAACACAAGCGTGCGCGCGCACACACAGGTGCTCTAACTGGCAACTAATTGAATTTAAGCCTGGTGAGCGGAGACCAGAGAGCATCGGCGGCATGTGTTTAGAGCTCCCCGAGGACTATTAAATCACAACAGAGTGAATCAGGAAGTCATTGCCATGGCGACAGGGAAAAGCCCGGATCTGATTTACAAGTAAAGCTCCCCACTGCACCACCGCCAACTCGACGCTGTAAACACATCCCGCCATTGCGATCAATCGTGCGCACAAACGCCGCTCCCTTCCCTCGCCGCCTTTCATCTCGGGGTTGATGGTGTGAAGCCGGCTGCTGTTTCACGTCGCCTGTCATGCTCTGGCTGCTGAGGAAATCACACTTGACCCAAAGGCACTCAGCCTGCTCAGACTTTCTGTCACATGGGAGACTTTGGTCAATTTAGCACCACTGGAGTGGCACTCGCTGGCCTACTTAACCTCATGGCACTCCCCCCCCCCCTCGCTGCGCCCTGCTGCTTTGCTTTCTGCAACAACAATACAGTTGTGTTCAGAATAATAATTGTGCTTTTAAAAAAATGGAGTAAAGTTCCCAATCCTGATATTAGCTTTAAGTGTTAGGCGCTTAGGGGTTAGGATTCGGCCGTTAGGTTTAGGCAGTTGGGATAGGGCAAGTGGTTATGTTAGAAGTTTAGTTTTTAGTGTGAGGTGGAGAATTAACAAGAACAGTGAGGTTAAGTTTAGGGGTAACAGTTATGTGGGGTTAGGGTTTGGCAGTTGTCTTGATTGGATAGTGGATAGGGTTCAAATTAGGCAAGGCTAAGCAAGGCGGTTTTATTTATCTAGCACATTTGATGCAAAAGTCAACTCAATGTGCTTCACACAAACAAAACTGTTGACAACATTCAAAAGCAAAGCAGACAAGACAAAAGGTGCTTACAAAAATGACCAGAACACCATTTAACATATGATCAAAAACTCTATCCATCCATCCATTATCTGTTTCGTGGGTGTGCTGTCTTTATTGTGCTTGAATTCCAAACAAAATTGCCTTCTGCATCGGTTTTCAAAGATCCTTTCGGTTCAGATCAGGTAAAAAAAGCGAGACTAGCATTTTCACCAGGTGGTGTGTAGGCGGGGAAAAATGTCACAACGGCATTACCATGCAACCTGGTGATGAATTCAGGAAAGTACATAAACTAGAACACCCCTTCCATTGTAAACCACCGCATTTTTAATTTCTGTTTTGTTTCCGTTTGCCACTCAGCACCAAAGGTGAGGGACATTAGGCTTTCAGTCTAAATTTCACTTGGGGGGAGGGGGGTTGAAATCCCCCAAGAAAATAATTTTGGTTCCATGAAGAGCGGGCTATTTGGCCCAGGCCAGTTTGATATGCTGTTGAGATGTCTCTCAGTTTCCGTGCGTTTTGTGATCTGTGAAAGAGTCTCTTCTGATCTGCCAATGTTCTGCTCCGGTGTTCTTGGCGCAAAGCCAGCACTTATACGTTGCCACGTGTGCAATCAGGGGGGAAACAGGTGCACTCGGCTGTCAAATTTTGTGGGCGTGCTAGCGCTGGTATGTCATTTGCACAACATCCTTTGTGAATAGGATGTTCAGACAGAGGAAACCGTGGGTGCAAATCAAGTACAATTAAAGGTGCTCCCAGCGGCCGCAGTTCATTTCTTTGCGGATTCGACCTGGTGTGGGCGTGCCACACAGACACACGTGGAATCCAATAATGGTTTGAAAGTGGACGTAGATCTTGAGCGAGCCTATCCTCTCATGTCATGAGTGTGAAAACTCAATATGAGGGCTGGTTATGAAGCAGTGGCCAGAAAAAGACTTTTGAGTCAATTTTTGTTTAATTTTCACACTTTCACAGCGACTCAACAATTTGTATACAAACAGTAAGTCCGGTTTCCATGACATGTCTCCTTCAACTGAAAATGACCTCTCTGACAGACTCGAACATTTCTGGAGCGTTTCGAAGAAATGCTTGAAGTAGCCTTGACAACCTCCGTACACACTTTGTGTTTGCATTTCCGAGTGATGAGCAAGGAGGGATTATGAGCTTTCATTTGCCTTTGGGTTGGCCCAGACCTGAGCACACACGTGAACAAATCCCTCCAGTGTTTACACGTTAGAGATTGAGGTACAAACGGAATTGTGTATGTGTGTGTGTGTGTGGGGGGGGGGGGGCAAGAATCTATAGGACAGAAGGAGATATTAAGTTGAAGGAGAAATAAGTGGTGCAATGCAGGTTCATGAAGAAGAGCTTTCGTGGGGGTAGAGAGGCAAGTGAGGCCTCTGCAGTGCTTTGCTGAAGGAGAACATCAATCCAGATCCCACTTAGCTGCCATTTGTGCCTTCACGTTCCAAAGGGAGGCCTCAGTGCCGAGAAGTGTGAGGACATGAGCCGCAAACACAGCGGCATTCTTTTTCTCAGCGCCTCATAGTTTATCCAAACACGGCATAAAATCTTCCCCGATGCCAATAAAACGGCAATGAGGATGGATTTTATTTTTTTTCCCGCCGGTGTCAACTTGTGGCTTTAAATCATCTCGCAGTTTGTCGCATTTATATGCCCCCCCCCCCACCCCCCCTCTTGCCTGGCTCTCGTTGACCTGCGCATTTCTGGAACTCAAATATCGCCAACTCACTGCAAGATGACATGTTGAAAGCAAAAAATCATAATAGGAGAAGGAATATAATCTTCGTTGACATTGAATATAGCAAGGGCTGGTCTGAAACTTGCATTTTCACGCACAATACATCAAACCATGAGAAAACATCGCTAAGGCAGCAGATGAGCACCAAGAAGGACAAGAAATCGAGACTGCGTTTGATATAGGCTTGAAAGTGGACAACAAAATAGGAAATATTGGATGGTCGTGTCCGGATTTGATCAAATGTGCTATACATCAAGGTTTTTTGCCCCCAAAACAAAATTGTTGTTGATTTATGGCATCCTAAAATCTTCTTAAATATCCTTTCTTAAACCGGGCAGCATAGTGTTCCTCAAAAGTCCTATGCAACTTCCTCCAGCTCGATATCAGACTTGTTTGCTTGCTGAAATTATTTTCCCATTAAAGATAATGAAAAACGAAACAAGCCATTCCTAGATCAAACCGAGGTCATGATAAAAACCTTATAACACAGAGCAGGAGAAGTTTTAATGAACATTCTTACATTGAGAGAGACCACACAGAGCAGCAAGGAAGATACGATCACAGTGTGAGACGCAAACAGGCTGTCAGACCTCGAGATGCATCCACAAAAACTGGACCATCAGGTTTGCGGCGTTCAAATCATTTGCCTGCTGAAAGTACAATACAATACATGCTGATTTATATAGCGCTTTCACAACAGCGGAAGCTGTAACAAAGCGCTTAACAAAACAGTTAACAAAGTAAAATAATAAACACAACACACAACATAAAACACGGACAGTCGTGCAGTCCTAACCACTTTTCCCCTCATACGCTTTGTTGTTAAAGCAGTTTGAGATGAAAGAGGAGAGAAGACGTCATGCTCAAAATGTGCACACGTCGGCTACAAGCTAAGTTTCAAAGTCACCAAGAAGCTCTAGCATCCATTGACGAAAAAGAGATTGGTTCACTTCTCCTGTCCCATGCAAATCCATTCCAATTCTAAGCGGTGACTCTCAGTTCCAAATGCGCATCGGCGTTCTGCGCGACGCTCCTCTCTCCTCATCCTCAACTTCAGCAGCCATCCATCCAGCCGCACCAACGCAGACTGTCCAACAGCGCCGACATCTCCACTGAACAACAAAACATCTCCAATCAACAAAACGGGGGCTGTGAAAAATGCTGCCCATTACAGGCGCAAAAAACACAAGCACCCCGGGGCTGTCCAGCACCGACAGTCAATGGCGCCGACATTCCTCCGAATCAAAATCTGTGCCAGTACAGGCGTGCTGCTGAGAAGGCGCAACCACCAAGCACAGATTCTTCTCCTTTGACGAATGTCGTGGCCAAAAAACGCTGAAAACTGTCCACATCAAGTCCACACGACGAAAAACAAACATGTGACAGAACAAAAAGACAAAAACAACAAAAAAGAAGAAAAAAAGCAAGGCTCTTGAAGAGCACTTGTTGAAGGCTGCCTACTCGGGCGCCATCTTGGAAAAAAAAAAGTGCGCATATATATATATATATTAGAGCTGTCAGTTTAGCGCGTTTTTATCGACATTAATTTAAATGAATTTTATCGGGATCAAAAATTTTCTCGCGAGATTAACGCGGCAGACGTCACAGCGGATGTGACGTTGCTCTATAAATAAACCAGAAACAAAACATCAAGCGCGCTGCACAAGTCCACGCACGTTTGCCAGCCACGGCAGCGCGAGACACCGAAAACGGATATTTAAATAGTTTATGAATGGAAAGTTTACTTTTAAAAAGTTGCCAGATTGTTCCACTGACAAGACCAAAATGACCTGGATGTTTTGCAGTCGTAAACTGAGCTGTCATCATAGCACGTCGAGTCTGAAATACCACTTAATTAATGGCCAAGCACACCGCTGACGTGAGTAGTCCGTCCCCCTAGTCCGCCCCCCTCGTCTCAGACAGACGGCTATGGATCATTTCAAAGCGAAGAAAATGGATGACACGACAAAGAACAAAGTTGCTGAAGCAATCGGCAATTTAAACAGCGTGGGCTAAAATGTTGCTAGAACAGGGGTGTCTTTATTTAGCTCATTTGTGCATAGTTGTCATGTTTGTCCGTCTGCAATCTGACGTTTAAAGAAGTAAATTGCGTTGAAGCCGGCGCTCCACTTCCGGGTTGGACCTTTGGGACTTGTAGTTCTTTTGTTCGATTCGACTTGATATGTTCATCGCTCCACTTCGGGATTGAGTATTGGGACTTGTAGTTCTTTTGTTCGATTCGACTTGATATGTTCATGCGCGCTCCACTTCCGGGATTGAGTATTGGGACTTGTAGTTCTTTTGTTCGATTCGACTTTATGTTTGTGTTGAATGGTTTCTTACGTTTAAAACAATAAATAATGATGACAATAATGATACATAGTGAAATCAGGGTTGATTACATTATTTATTAAACGTAAATAAAGGTATTCATTAATGTCAATTATATACATATTTACATTGCGATGCAGAAAGATAGATATATTAATTTTTTACTGCATTTATGTGTAGTTTAGGTTATTACCTGCTTCTGATACTTCTGTTACAACTACTACTACTCCTACTTCTGCTGCAAAGTGCTCCAATAAATGATCCAAAAAGTACAGAACGAGAGATCCTTCCATGCTGACCGACAATCCCTAACTGAACAACCATTACTGATTGCCAGCGAGAGCCTCCATTACAAGAATCCGAAATGATGTCGACACAAAACCGTAGAGAGACTTCCGAGCAAGAAGGACCAACAGAATCAGCATAGCCTGACTGCTGTGTTCAAAGCAAATTTGAGAAAAACGAAGTATGCAACCATGGCTTAAATCCATTATAGGCTGAGTACTAGTTTACCTTAGATGTGCACTTTATAATGTTATATTGCGCTGTTTTGATTCCCTAAAAGAGCTGTTCAAGCAGCTGTTGTGTGACAAAATATTGTTTTCACTGTTGTTGATGGACAGTAATATTGTGTGAGAGATAATGTGTGAATAACTGCTCCAAGTGAAAAATGTTCATGTAAAATTGAAAATCAAAATTGTTATTTCAGTAAATATTTGCATTTTGCACATAGAAAACTGATTCATGATTCCATGTTGATGAGAGCATTAAAATGGGGGAAAATAGGACAAAAAAATATAAAAGGAAAATCAGAAACGATAAAAAAATGAGTGAGCAATCATGATTAATTTTTAGTTAATTTGAGTTAATTATGACAGTTGAGTTTTTAATTAGATTAAAAATTTTAATCGTTTGACAGCTCTAATATATATATGTATATATATATACATACACACACACACACACACAGTCATACCTCGGTTTTCAACCATAATCCGTTCCAGAAGGCCGTTCGAAAACCGATTTGTTCGAAAACCGAAACTATGTTTCCCATTATAATCAATGTAAATTTTTAAAAATCCGCTCCAAGTCTAGAAAACAACTTTTTTAAAGCATTTTTTCATTTCATTTTATCAAATCTTTCTTAAATTCATTACTTTTGTGCACTATTTTCCTCTTTTTTCAGCAGCTTTACTTCCACTTACTTTCTTTGGTGCCATGCAGAAATAACAGTCCAATTTGCGTGGAGCTCAACAAACCTGTCTGCTTTTAAAAAAAATCTTTATTGAACACATCTGCCACAACGGAGGCGTCACTTCTTCGTCTACCCGTGTAAGGAAGTCGAGTGGCGCATTCAAGTGCGCTCAGTTTGGTCGAGAACCGATTTTCGGTCGTAATCTGAGACATTAAAAAAATCGACATTTTTGGTCGAAAACCGATTTAGTCGAGAACAGAGACATTTGAAAACCGAGGTGTGACTGTATGTGTATATATATATGGTCTATATTAATTTTAACACATTTCCCCTCTTGTAACATTGGTAAGTGAGATTTTAGACAAATCACTCACCAAATAGTTTGGTCTCTAAGCTGAATTGATGCCAGAACCGC
Organism: Hippocampus mohnikei; assembly: GCA_026261675.1. Lineage (NCBI taxonomy): Eukaryota > Metazoa > Chordata > Actinopteri > Syngnathiformes > Syngnathidae > Hippocampus > Hippocampus mohnikei. The sequence continues at coordinate 10,822,623 of JAKGUB010000106.1, forward strand.
AGTAGCAATTTTGCCAATGGAAAAAAAAGCACGTTGGAGTAAAAAAAAAAAATTGCACAGTAGGAACAGCAAGGTCTGGTGTTCCTTTCAGGACCAGACCAAAATTGTTGCTGACATGACAAAACTCTCCCTAAGCGATGGGTTGCAGCTCTCGTTAGTTCAATACGCTTGCAAATGTCAAACTGCTGACAGGCTACGTGGTTACGCACTTGCAATTGTTGTATATTCCGGCGGCCGTCCCTTTGGCTTGTTTGCTGTACCTCCCATTAGAGTGTTGACAGGCAGTGGATGCTCCATGCTGTGGCGACGCAGAGCGCGTGGGCGTTGATGGCCAAGATTATGACACATAGCACAGCGGAGGCCCGCTCACGTTTAACCATTAAACCTAAAGAGCCTGCAGTCAGCAAAAGAAAAAAAAAAAAAAAAAAAAAAAGAGAGGTGGGGAGGGGGCATTCTTGCAGTGCTTCAGCTGAAAAACAATACGGTTTAAGAGCATTTAGGCAGTTAGTGCTTTTTTCTTCCTTAATAGAATTCACACACTCTCTCCACTTCGTCTGAGTGAGCATTCCAAGGATTGCATCCTTTTTCTTTGTACTTTTTTTTTTTTTTTTTAAATTCCGCCACCACAAAAGCGGGCAAGGGATGATGGATGATTGGGGAAAAAAATAGATCATGACTATAAAACAGAAGATTGAATTTATCGAGACAAAAGCAGGACTGGTCTTTCCTGGCTGGTCAGTCCAAGATGGGTTGCAATATACACAATTTAATTTCAGCAAGCAGGTGCTAACATAAATAGCATGTAGCCAGGGGGTCACCAGAGAACCACATTAACAAACTCCCCAACTAATAATCTTCTGCCCTAACCATACGTTTGACATGATATCATGGTGCAGAGGGCGAGCTAAACAATCCTCCAATAAAAACACGAAGATGAGAATCCACCGTTTGGTATTTTTATGGAAGTCTTTCTTGTAAAACTGCATACAAACAGAAACACAACACGAATGTTTGTACAGCATCCAATTGTACATATGAAATGACACTCATGTAGCACCCTTATTCAACAATGCCATGGTAAGTATTGAAGGAGATTAACTGGTGAAATATTGATATATGCCGATAAATAACTTGCACAATAAACAGCAACATGTACAACTGTGTAAATGTACTTACAGATTGTGCCCGAACTTGTCAAAAGAAAGAGCATGGAAGTAGATGTGATCACACCTCTCCACTGTTATGATTCAAAATGGCTACCCACTCACTTTTTGGGTGGTTTTAACTACTTCCACCACTAGGGGCACTGCACTGCACTGTAATACGATCACTGGGGACAGAATAAATAATGTTGACTATCAGTTTCAACACTTAGAAGTGCATTGTGTAGCTTTTAATATGAACCCCGGTAGAATGTTCTATTTGTATTTCAAATGTACACCCCCTCACATTTGTCATAATCTTCCACTCTGCAGATAAAAACCACTTGTATAAATTTCCATTTTGTTCTTCTCTATATTTTAACACTTCAATTGATTGAACAAGGTTGCAAAGCCCGAGATACTTTTTTCTCTTTTGGTGTGGAGTGAATGGCGAGATTAACGCAGTTAACTATGTAATTAGATGATTTCCTCTCATGTTCCTGCTAATGGACGATCACTACATTTTCCGACGTGTTAGCACACCGAGCTAATCCCGGGCAATGTGCATTATTTGAGGTAGTCAAGCTTGTGTCGCTTGTTAATATATAATTAACATAACTGTGTACATGTGCCAATTAATTAATGGCGACTTTTCCATACGGCTTGCTACAGAGGCTTTGAACATTCACCAAGGTAGAGGAGGAGGATGGCTGTCTCCTGAAACACGTCCTTTTTTCATTGTTACATTAAAGTCCATATATTCGCAGGTGAGTAAAAGAAGAAAAAGAGGGGGGTGGTAGCTGATTAATAAAATGCTCACAGCAACAAACGTAAATACACTGTGTATTTATATGTACCTTTACTAGCAGGCCCAGCGCCATAACAAGAGTAACATTGCTTTCTTAAAGGCACTATGATAACACTTCAAAATGCAACAGACACCACAGAACAAATATAAAGTACATGAATGATCTGGGCAACACGAACTGCCCAAGACAATTAATTATCTTCACATGCGTCAAGAGTCCCTCATCGACGGATGCAATGAAGTCACTTTTCAAAATAAAATATTTTTCAGCCTCTGGGAATTCATATATCGGAAATACTGTGCTTGGATTTTGTGATGCCAAAAGAGAATCAAACCACAACGTTTAATTTCTAAAAATCATTCATGAGCAACGATACCACAACGGACTGTGTTTCACTTTATAGATAAGCATACATCTTAAAAACAAAACAAACACATGGTAGGTGGGCGGAGGGCGGGGGCGGTGGCCCTCTCTGGTGAAGGTAATAAAAATGTGAAAACAAGAAATCAGCTGGCTTGTGCCATCTTTTCGTCTTCATCAAAACATGCCCAGATTTCCTTCTCCTAACTGGATTATCAGTAATCAGTGGTGATTATGGACTGGAGATGCCAGGACAAATGGGATGTGCGTGCGTGTGTGTTTGTGTGCGCATGTCAGACAGCAGTGACACTGCTTTCACCACACACACAGTCATATTTTATATATATATAAAACTCTCCCTAATGCCATTTGTAAAACAAGAAACAACACATAAAAATGCAAATGAGAATGCATGCGCACAGTAGCTCGTAAAAATGAATTACCCCCTTTCAGTGATACACCTCTGCCAAGAATACACAGTTGACCTCACACTTTGGAGGAATCTCTCGTCAGTTATTAAATGTTCCTGAGCTATGGCACCGAATGGCACAACAAAGTCAAATTTTCAGGTCATTTTTACACATATGTGAGGACAAACGTATGGGACAAAATGTCTGTGAAGATGAGGGAAAAAAATTGCTGCACAGGAAATGGAACTTATCTCAACAGTGTCCTGGCTGCTCAGTACAACATAAACAATACACCATTTCGTAGAGGGCTCACCCTATATGGTCAACGTCAGCTGTCTTTGGGCAAGAGGTGAGTGGTTAGCTAGTGACTCATCGTTCTGTGGTTTGGGGTTTGAATCTAAGCATTCCTTCCTCCCACTTACTAAAAACATGCATGTTAGGTTCAATTTCGATGACACATTCTCTATAGGTGTGAGATCGGCACCCAGAGTGGAAACTACAGTCGATTTACAAACACATTAAAATGGGTTATCATCCGGGGTTATTTTACGATCATACTGAGCATGCCCTTATGCCACAGAGAAAATTTGTATTCCTGAGTCATCATAATCGGCGGCTGGAAGCAGGAGTGAAAGCTGTTAAAAATAGCCACAATGACGACGATGACAAGAAGAAGCTGACGTGAGCAAGAAACCTGCTGCACAACTTCACGTCATCCATCCATTTTGTTATCCGCGTTTCCTCACGAGGGGTCGCGGGCGTGCTGGAGCCTATCCCAGCTTTCTTCGGGTAGTAGGCGGGGGGAGACAACCCTGCACGGGTTGCCAGTCAATCGCATGGCACACATAGATGAACAAATATTCCTGCTCACAATCACACTTAGGGACAATTTGGAGTGTTCCATTAACCTGCCATGCATGTTTTTCAAATGTGGGAAGAAACCGGAGTACCCGGAGAAAACCCACGCAGACACTGGGAGAACACGCAAATGCCTCACGGGAAGGCCGAGGCAAAATCGAACCCTGCACCTCTGAACTGTGAGGCGGATGTGCTAACCAGTCGACCACTTCACATGACTGTGGACGGTATGACAAACAATGACTTTTCAGTTAGGTACGTGTGTAGATGATGTGAGCGAGTATATGAGGCCATACGAAGTCAGGAAGCCCTCTCTCTCTCTTGCAGTACAGTACCTGTTCTTAGTAAGAGGGTTTTTTTTCTCTCTCTCACACACACACACACACACACACACACACACACACCTATGTCTGTATGACTCATCAGTGAGACAGCGGTAGCTTTTTTTGGATCCAGAGTGATAAACTCCCATCCAAACAATCTCACGTCTGTCTTGACATCTCTGCCTGAAATAGTACTGACACGTACTGTGTAGTTAACGACTGGCAAATAAGTACCTGTTCCACAGACAAGAGATGATTTTATTAACCTTTTTGTTTGCATCGCTCTGCACATGCACGGGTAGCCACACAAACACACAACTACGGATGGAAATCAATAACCAGTTCCTTTTGAATCGGTTTCCAGTAACTCGATGCAGAGGAATTCTTTGTTTGCTTGCCACTTGTCGAATCCTCTCACGATGATGCAGTTTGGTTCTGAACTTTTTTAACATGGCATTGAGGCAGAAGCGCTTTAAAAATTGGGTACAGTTTATGCAAAAAGTTGAGACCAGTCCTACTTGCAAGACTTGCAAAGTTTACATTTTCTGAAACGGGAGTAATACTTCCAATACGCAGGAACATCTTTCGTATGACACTACTATTATACTTTTTATCAAATCCCAACAGATATCATATCCTTGATATTATTTCATTTCCTCACCCAATGAGAATCGGTCAGAAAATCGTTAAGGAATCGGCTCAATAAGCAAAACCCATAATGGAATTAAAATTGCTCAGTTCAATTTGGTAATTCAATTCCCATCCCGGCAAAGTAACCGTTCCTGCTCAGCGGTGCTCGTGGGAGACCCGCGGTAACTCGTGGCATTTCTGCAGTTTCTTCCCAAGTGAAACCAAAGCCTCCCCGCTGCACCGTGTCCTCAATTAGCATAACTTCATGGCATCACTCCCACTACTTGCGGACCACATCGTCGAGGTGCGCGGCTTTAAAGGATCCCTTATCTGCGCCTTTTATTTGATTTCAAGCTTTATCAAAAGTGGGACAGGCGCCACATGAGGCGAGGCAATTTCAAGTAGCGGAATGGCGCATTTTCTAGCACAAAGGAAAACTGTCTGGCACTGAGACAGAGTGCAAAAATACAGCAGTCATCCTTTGAGAAGTGGAGTCATTCAGTCATAAACAGGCAACAGTCAAACATCGTTCGTACACTTCGAAAATGTGCGCAGACTAAAATTTAAAGTTGCCACATTTATTTCACAATTTAAAACAGTCCCCAGGTGTCTTCATGATATACTGTGACCATTTTATAAGAAATTGAAATTAGTCTAAAAATCAATCATTCTAGGACTGCCATTTTGAGACTGCTGAAATCATTTTTAGGAGTCGGACCTGTCTCTTGCAAACGAGCACCCAAAAAGACATAAAAGCCTTTTAACACATGGTGGCAACACGTCATACGTCACACTGTGCGCATGTGATATATGAACGAACACATTGACAAACAAAATCCTCACCCAATGCGATGACTTTTCCGATCAGTCAATTATGTGCCGCCGATCAGACGCTAACACCGTTAGCTATAATGCTAATCCGTATACAGTATCCCCAAAAATAGTGAAGCAGATTTTGCTTTGACATGATGATCATTTACTTGCTTGTTCAACTTCCACCATTCTTGCGAAAACTCAACCGAAATGTCAAAATGCCATACAGAATAAATAAAAATCCTCAAATGTTGCGGCATTTTTTTCATAACAAACCCCCTTTTTTTTTACGGTAATTCGAGCAACTACTTTTCTTGACTTCTGATTTGAGTTCAAAACATTCTCTCAGAACATAAACAAATAAGAGCAATAAATCATGAACCGATGAATTGAAAATCAATCAAGGATATTTCATATGAACATCTAAAAGAGGCGGGATAGGGGTCTCAAGGACCGAATTTGGGCTAAACTATCCAGATATGTGAATGTGGTACGTGTTCTGTGAATGACTGATGACCAGTCCAGGGTGTCCAAAGTCATCTAGGATGGGCTACGACTCACCCACGACTCGAATGAGGACAAGCTCTTTCGGCAGTGGTTAGCTGCATCGATTGGTTGCGAAGGATAGTAGGGTTGCATTCACTTGAAACGGTGAAAAAGCTACAATTGACTTCAACGGCCTCTTGTGATTGGACTTCCTCGTTTACACGTCGCTGAAGTTTGTTGCAAAGAAAAAAAATAGTGGCGTGGTTCTCTTCAAGAGCTAGGATTCTGCTGCGCTGCTGTGCACCTTCATCGTTACTCAGAACGGATACAATGAAGTGTACTCCTGGAAGTGGGCTGACGTTATGGTGAAAAGAGTCTTTTGACGTCACTGGCCTTCGTACAGAGGCCGGAAGGATTGAATTGGTAAATCGCTATTCTCTAAAGGCTGGAGCGGAGGACACCCCTGATGTTGAAAAAAGGCAACAAGATGTCAATAGTATAGTTAAAGTCATTAATTGGACTAGTGACAAATGGTTTTGCCTGGTGGCCTTTGCCTTCTGATTGGATTTTGAAGAAAACACAGACACAATGACCGTCACTTTGTGGGTGAACTGAACGCTGTATTTTTTTGTCCTTTTCAAACTGTTTTGATTTATAATGTACTTGATTGTTTATTTTTTCTATTATTAATTTTTCAGAATCTCTTGCCACCGCAGCCTAAATAATGTTTTGTCCAATTTTATTCAAACCCCCGGGAACTGTTTTCAGGGGGATTGCACAATACATCTCCTTTAAAATTTACTAAGAACTCTGAAAAGCTTTGCACTTCATGATGCGTTCTTCCCAAGGGGTATTCTCCTACAGAGAGCTGCGCAAGTGTGCAGGCATGCTTCCTGCAGCTCTTCAGCTAACCGCTCGCTGTGGCTGCGAGGCAAAGACATCCCGGTGCTGTCATTTCTGCCCCCCCACTGGTCATTCACGCTCACTTGGAAAAGTGTCATGTTCCTCCTTCCTTGTTTGCAGTCATGATATCTGCTCTTTTGTGTGTGTATGTATATATATATATATATATATATATATATATATATATATATATATATATATATATATATATATATATGTGTATATATATATATATATATACATACACATATACATACACACACACACACACACACACACATATCTATATGGGGGTGGGGGGTGGGGGTGGTCTTTAAATACTTGCTATGCGGAGCCTTCCGGCCACTTAATTTCTCCTCGCTGTGCATCTACTACCCGCTCAGCTGGTTTGGAGACCCTCCCAAATATAGATCGGGAACCTGGGAGAACCACATGGGGTCCTGGCCCTCTGGCCTGTTGCGGAGCTTTATTGATTGGCACCGAGCCGAGCTGCCAATATCCCAGCGGCACGCGGGGGCTGTCGGTTAGTGTGGTTGGTGGTGTTTTTCTCCATTGTTTCTACTTCTTCTTTTTTCTTTCTACTATCAACGTGCTTTTTTTGGGGGGGGAGGGTATTTTTTTGAATGACATTATGAAGGCTTGACGCCAAAAAGAGCAATCTCCTAACACCTACAGCTGCAAATAATGTTGAGCTTTTTTAGACAGAGTAACTGGGGGATGTCACGGGCCCTTGCCGTGGAACATTAGTGAAAAATGGACGGGTAATAAGGAGAAAAGTGCAGACAGAAAAGAAAGAGAATGAAGAGGTGGTTAATATTTGATTAGTTAATTAGAGAGAGCACTATGTTCTGAGCGAGTGTGCTGTTGCTCCAGGCTCCCGGATGTCATTGCGGTGGGCACAGTCATCACTTACTGTACAGACCCATTTCCTATGGCCCTCGCCGCACAATAAATACACTGCGGGAATATTCTCTGGCAGGCACGAAACGAGAGTGCACAGAGAACGGCGAACGTGTGCTTTGGTTGCTGTTTTGAAGGGCAAAACAGAACATACATTTCAGGAAAAGATCATAAGGATCACATCACATGTTACGCTATACGATCGGACTGTACTGGAGAGTTTAGGGACTCTGGAAGAGTCAATCTCAACTGCCATTCATCCATTTTCAAGAGCGGTTGTCATCACGAACCCTTTCAGTGACAGCGGTTACAACAGTGGACAGCTTATCATGTTATCAGGATTCAGGATGCATGAAAGGGTGTAGGTCAAAAGTACACAGCCTCTGCCAGGTGACGTTCAGCAAAAAGCGCAGTACACCTTGGATCGCTCACCAGTCAATCACAGGACACATTCGAGGCAAGCAACAATTTACATTGACGTTTAAACACAATTGGACAATTTAGAGTTCGTTCCTAAAACTAAACAAGCAATTTTTTAGTAGCGAGAACATCGGACCAAAGAGTCGAAAACAAAACCTCACAACTCTGAGGTCGACGTTCTAACCATGAGTCGACCATGATGCGCCGTGTTATATATTTAAAGAAAAACATATTTCATCGCTTTTCTTATTCATTATTTCAACTTCATAATGTAAGAAAAAAAAACTGAAAATCCAAACAATCTGACCTTTAGCGCCCAACTGCATCGCTTCTAACAAAAGACGATCCTATTAAAGTGGAAGCTCAGCGTATGTACTGCATGTCCTAGACTGCGGTTGTAATTCGATATTCTATGGCATGTTGAAGCAATTAAGACAATTAGCTCTACATTACTCAATAATCAGTGACAAGGTAGTCCATTATCATGGTTTCTGTTCACTACACCGTGGGAGGCGACGCAAAGAAAGAGGGTGATGAGAAGCCCGCGGGATGTCGGATTTCCTTTAAGAGTCATGTCTGGATTTGAAATTCAACACTGATATGCATAAAGTGTAGTGGAGCGATCATAAATATTCAGGCTGGCTCATGGAGGACTTGGTCGCTCCCTCATTCTCTCTGGACACCTGGAAAGGACAAAATCCACCTTTCATCAGCCGAGGTTGACAGCGTCAACCTTTGAGGGGCCTCGCTGACACAGGACAAAACCTTTGCAGGTGCACGCCTGATGCACAATCCCTAAGCCTCACCAAAAAAATAAATAAAAATCCCTCTCAGCCAAAGAGAGGGCAGGGAGTGGGGAGCGGTGGGGTGTCACTGTACAGTCTCCACAGGTGTGAGCCGCCACAGCTGCACTCATATCTTTTTAATCCACGCAAACAGTGTGGTACTGCATTATAATGCAGTAGGCTACCGGTATGACTGCTCTGCCTCTGTGAAGTGGCTGATGGCATGACAAGATGACCAAAAAAAAAAAAAGTGTTCCCCACACTATTTTCATAGTCATCGTCTCAGACCCTGATGGAGAATAACTTGAAAATGAGCCACATGCTGCATCACCAAGTCTAAAGATAATGGCATTAGTGTCTGATCACTTGTAGCAGCCTGGTCTGGTAAAATGAAAAGGATATGACGGTAAACAACGCAGGCAGTTGTTCTCCGTTTCAATGAATCGTAAGTTGAAGCAACGTTTCGGAGTCATAACTTTGAAATAGCCAGTCAGTGTCGGAATACTGTTTCTGCGGGGATTAGAATTCTGCCCCTAAAAAAATAATTGACAATGGTTTGCACCAAAAACCATTTCACTGCATTAGAAAGATTAGATTCTATTCTCTTTTTCTGTGCGACAGCCTGCAATGCAATTGGTTGAGTGCATTTTATAGAGACATGCATATAAAATTACATTTAGGCGGCAAAGGGTGCACCTTCATTTGCAAGGTGGACCCTTGGCCGCCTACATTTAATTTTTCAAGGACTCTTAAAGGAACATTTGTTTATCTTGAGCTGTATGATTCGCCTCATCATCTTCATGCAGCAAAACAACAGAAAGCGGCTGTGAGAGAGAGGCAAGAAGTTTGCGCGCAAGCTTCCCCACGCAGGCTAATTCCATTAAGTGCACTGCACAATGCATGTGTCGAGGCAGGTTACATGATTGCAAGAACTCATCAAAGACCCACCTCGTCTTGTTCTGACCGTTCAAATGCACGCTTGTAAACATTACTGAAAAAAATTCAGATAAGCGCAGGCGGTGCCAGAGCAGACGTTTTATCAGAACTTTGCTGAACAGGCAAAGAGCATCGAAGGCATGTTGTTTTCACCCTTGTTCGATGGTTTGTGTCAGTCGGGCGGTGTGTTGGTTTGCTAGCACAGATCTTTATCCATTAGCACGAGAGAAGAATTTGACGTGCGGTCGTTCCCAAACAGGCGGCACGGTGGGCAACTGGTTAGCACGTCACTCAGCCCAAGATCAAGGCTAGTCATTTGGGGGGGGAGGGGGGGGGGGCTCAAAGCAAACAAAGACACCCTGCCCCCGTGTAGTTAAGTTCGATTTTTACCAAAGGTGAGTTATGTAAGTTAGCCCTTTTATAGTAGAACATACATGCCCCATGCATTAGCCTTTATCGATTAGGGTGATCTTTTTAAAGGGACATTTACAGTGGCACTCTGTTTCATTGTAAAGATAGCAACCTAAAAGGGCACGACAAGGCATTGTATTTTTCATGGGCTTGTGATTAGCGCGCTAGTTAAAGAAAAAAAACGTCCCCTGAGAAGACATAAATGGGTCCTTTAAATGACTGAATAAATGTGGATGTGATGGACGTAAGTCTATGTGTATACTACTGTGTAGTGTGAAAACTCGAGAGTCATAAGAACACACAGGACGGGCTTCTTCCCACATTTAAGAAATATTTTGGCTTAATGAAAGACTATAATTGTCCAGAGGTGTGAATGTGAGTGTCCATGGTCAGTCTACATGAGTCCACCGCATGTTACTTAACTAAAATTAGCATAGTGTGCTATAGGTGTTGGTATGGGGTGTTTAAGGGGGGGGTTGTAGTTCATCTGTAATTTATCAAAGTACTCATTACTGTATCAGTGAAGGCTGGCGACCAGTTCGGTGTACCTTGCCTCTCGCCCAAAGAGAGCTGGGATAGGTTCCAGCACGCCCGTGACCCTAATTAGGATAAGCAGTTCAGAAAATTAATGGATGGATGGATGGAAGGCAGACAAGAAGGGCAATGATAGCGACGATGTCATCTCACCACAGACGGGATGCCATAAATCTTAGTGTGCGTGTGTGTGTGTGTGTGTGTGTGTGTGTGTGTGTGTGTGTGTGTGTGTGTATACAGCAACCTCAGCGATTCAACTGCAGAGCTCTGGAATCCCCAAACTGTGTGGCCAACTACCGCAGCAAACTAGCAGAGGGGCTTGCCACCCTGGAAGAGGACAGCAGTGTCCTTGACATGGAAGATGAGTGGGCAAAATTGAGGTCAGCAATACACGAAGCTGCCTCCGTGACCATCGGCTTTATCCAAAGAGACATCAAGATTGGTTCGACAATAGCTCTGCAGCAATACAGGAGCTACTGGAAACCAAGCGTAAAGCCCACGCCACACTGCTCTCCAACCCTCACTCTCCACTTCTCCTCTCTCACTACAAAGCCATCCGTAGTGAGACACAGAAACAACTTAGGATTATGGAAAACGAGTGGTGGCTTAGAAAAGCCCAAGAAATCCAGAGGCACGCAGACAACAACAACACATTTGCCTTCTATGATGCTGTTAAATCCTTGTATGGTCCACAAAGACAAAACATCGTTCCAGTTAGATCTGCAGACGGCTCTGTGCTACTCAAGGAAAAGAGCAGATACTTGAGCGTTGGGCCGAGCACTTCCACTCTCTGCTAAACAAAATAAACCCCTCTGATCCATCGGTCCTTGAAGCCCTCCCAGAACTTCCACCAGTTCCCTCCTCGATGAACCACCTAAGTTCACAGAGGTACTCTCAGCAGTCAGAAGTCTTAAAAACAACAAAAGCGCTGGCCCAGATGGACTCCCAGCTGAGATCCTCAAGAAGGGAGGTTACCTCTTAAAGCGACAGCTACACCACCTCATCTGCAAAATCTGGCAAAACAATGTGTGTATATGTGTGTGGGGGGCACAGTGGGCTTGAAATCCAGCTGGCGGACACAAATGCTCGGGTTGTGAACATGTGATCACATCCTGTATGTGTTGGTCTTCCTCTGTGACACCCTCCACAGAACTTTCTATTTTAGTTTTTGCCACAAAGCAAAAAATAAGAGTTTTGCTGAAAATCCATTTGGTGTTTTGACTCATCCAAAAACTTACAGCAGCCTCGATAATTGGAGAAAATTAATTTAGCCGCCAGCCATTTAGAAAACATTCTACTTTGGCCCACCACCATGCCAAGAAAAAATCTAATTGGTTGGCTTCATCCGAATCTCACAACTGCACTCGTAATTAGCCACCACATCTATGGAAACTTCCAGTCCCGGGCTTCCGGTTTACAGGTGCCATGAAACAGATGTGAAGCAGTTGTCAAAAACTGTCTGATAAAACCAAATGTTGGTTCAAGTGTTTAATGGATGGTGCAGCAAGAGACCCTATTTTTCGTGTGTGTGTGTGTGTGTGTGTGTGTGTGTGTGTAAGAGAGCCTCAGTTGAACCTACAACCCAAATTTGTTATTCTGTTTTTCGTTCCGGAGAGACACTGCAGGTGCCACGCAGGACACGAAGGACAAAAATGTTTTGGCGGATGCGCTCGCCTTGTCCTTTTATTTGTCAGCAGACGAACCTTTCAAATGGAACGGTTAGGAACAGAATTACATTTCTAGGAAAATATGATCCAAAAAGTCAAGCAAAACCGCAGGATGAAAATGAAAACAGGAAAAGATAAAGGATACAATACTGAGCATTAGCAGAGGGTGCATCACTTGGTGTTGCATTTAGAGTACACGATTTTTCACAATGCTGAAAAGTTACTTAAAATGAATGTGCATTTGACAAAATTTCCTGGATTTATTTACGATGCATAAAATTAATGACGCCTTATTAATATTTCCCAAATTATCCCTCTTTAGATTTTCTGAACTCCATCCATCAAGTTTCTATTGCGCTTGTCCTCACTGTTTGTGGAAGAGACGCAACCTATCTCAGCTGATGTTGTACATCCGGGGGAACAAAAACAGAAGATATATAAAAACAAAATATATATGTACATATAAAAAAAAAAGTACAATGAATCTGAAAATATACCAATCTGTACAAGTGAGTATTGACTGTAGTTTTAAGTTGTAAAATCACCAATCACCACTGGATGGCAGGCATGTGTTAGTTGCACTGGCAACGAGTCTTATGCTGCCCTGGGCCAAAGATTTTTTGGGAAGATTTGCATTTATCTGCAAGACAAACATAGTAAATCAAAAATAATATTAATTTTTTTTTGCAAAAAAATACATGTATAAAAGCAACAGAATAGTTGTTGGGTGAGAATAGTGAATCTTTTGTACATGCATTGAGAAAAATATTATGAAAATGAAATATATTTATGAACACGTATTTTGCATGTATGCACGTATTTTGTCCATATTTAAAGTGCCATTTCTGACATACATCTGGTTGGGAAGTAAATGCTCCTATGTGTATACTAAAATACTTTAAAAAACTAATAGAAAGCTAAATAGTGTCTGTAAGGGATTGGTGATGATATTATTGTTGCTTGTTGGTCTTAGTGTTGCCCCCTATTGAATGATGATCAGTCCAGGGTGAACTGTCACCAAAAGTAGTCAACTCAACCTCCAGCCTAATAAGGACAAGTGCAATAGAAAATGGATGGATGGAATAAATAGCTCTTCATTAACGTTATCATGCCCGCAGAAGACGTCCGGTAAAGCATCTTCCTTCCACATTAGCATTCCAAAGCAGGCCCGATGCTAGATTAGCTCGGATCAGATACAAAATGGTCACCCTGAATCCTGAAACACATCTCTTCCTTTAAACTTTGGACTCAGTAATGCCTCCTACAATTAACCAAAAGTAAGTTGCTGCATGTTTATTCATGAAGCATTTCGAGTTGGGTCAGGCTATATTTTGAGAGTTAAGCTCCTTACAAACTGGCCATCTAAGCCGGCTTTTCCCTCCCACTCACTGTCCCGTGCGCGAGGGGCCGACTCGGGATGGGGGCGTTGAAGTCGACCGGGCCCGATGTAGCAATATCGTCAGAACGCCACCAGCTACATATTCAGTCTAACGACTGAGACTTTCTTTCTACCCCCACGTGTTGTGTCACTTTGCATCTAATTATGTTAATGAAGCAAAGTGCAGCGTCTGTGTTAATGAACAATGTCCCGCTTTGGTGAGTTCTGGCCGAAAGGGAACGCAAGTGTGGAAATGGCTTTGGAAATGGCTTTGATAGATCTACAGGTACTACTACGGGAACAAGAGTATGTTAGGGGAACAGCCATCCATGTTCTACATGTTCTCCATTTTTAAACCAAGTACAGCCTAAAAAAATGCGTCGCTGTCCAAGTCCCACATGATGCCCCAACTTTAAAGACAGTAGCATAGTACGTATTAATTTAAAATGCGACAGAGGCTTATAAGTGGATGTAATATTATTGTAAGGAACTACAACATAATGCAAAGTATGAAAACTTCCAGTCAAGGGCCCGGTGAACCAGTGGTTTGCGCGTCGACCTCACAGTGCAGAGGTCGTGGGTTCGATCCCAGCTCTGGACTCCCTGTATGGAGCTTGCATGTTCTCCCCGGGCCTGTGTGGGTTTTCTCCGGGTATTCCGGTTTCCTCTCACATTCCAAAAACATGCATGGCAGGCTGATTGAACGCTCAAAAATTGTCCCTAGTTGCGAGTGTGAGCACGGATGGTTGTTGGTTTCTGTGTGCCCTGTGATTAGCTGACAACCGGTTCAGGGTGTCCCTCGCCTACTGCCTGTGAGGGAAAAGCGCATCGGAAAATGGATGGATGGATGAACTTAAGTATCTATTAAAACAAGTACATCATTTACTGAAATAAAATATCATAAAACAAACAGTTCTGAAAGGTTAAAGGCAACTGCACTGCACTTTAAAGTTAAATACAACTGAACTGCATTTCACCCCCAAAATAAAAATAAATAAGGTTCAAAAATGTTTGTCAGTGTAACATTAGGGACGATCTCAACATTTAATCCAGTGATTCTTTCACGCACACCTCGATAGAGCCCGCGTCGCAAACTTTGAGATTTTGAGATCGTTTTTGTCCTCATTAGGGTCATGGCAGGGGTGTAGATTGTCATTTACGGGCCCAAGGCAAATCCAGTCACGGGGCCATCTACGGCCATGTGTTGCACTGACAAAAGTTTTAGGTTCGGCTCAGCAAGGCCTTTTGAAATCTGTTCGAAATATCCCAAAGTTGCCCTGGATTCTCCTCTGCCCCGTTGATGGCCGTGTTATATTCTTTTTCATAGCGTCTGGCTCTTGCTGTT
This sequence comes from Hippocampus mohnikei, assembly GCA_026261675.1. Classification (NCBI taxonomy): domain Eukaryota; kingdom Metazoa; phylum Chordata; class Actinopteri; order Syngnathiformes; family Syngnathidae; genus Hippocampus; species Hippocampus mohnikei. The sequence goes on from JAKGUB010000106.1 coordinate 10,837,733, forward strand.
GAGAAAAGTTACGCACATATGTCACAGTGAAAAAGATGAAAACCTTTTTTTAGTTTTGATGAACGCCGTATACTCTCCTCTTTCTGTGTCCTATTTCCGCCCCGCTTCAAACTCACAACAGCGCCGAGTTTATTTTTGCTGCCATCTTTGTGATTCAAGTCTGCACATGATGCGAGACAAGAAGTCCATGGTATGAAAAGGGAAGAGGGACCATGCCTGAAAGAATTATAGTGGTGCAACGATTGATTGACAACTATCAATTATCAAATGAATCAGTAACTTTTTTGGATTGATAATCGATTCATCATTTGGACTCCTAAATCGGTGCAAATCCTTAGAAGCCTCTCAACAGTGAATTTCTTTTGTCCTTGATGAAACCAGACTGAATATCATCGTACTGAATCAAAATAAGACGTTGACAAACATCTGCTTTTACTTTGGGAAAACAGCGATCAATTTTTTGACTATTTTCTGACATGTTACAGACCAAACCCAATGATAAAAAGAAATAAATAATAATAATCGTGTTAGTGCATTTTCTGCAATGCCAGTTTAAAAAAAGTATCCTGTTTTTAAATAAAGGAAATTAGAACATGGTTTGTAAATGCAATGCATCAACAGATTAATCGATATTTGGAATAATTATTTGCAGACGTAAATAATTATAAATAACATTTTAAACGATCAGGATTTTGGAGCCAATCACCAATCAGCAAGTTGAAACTAAATAAATAACACACATCCGATCCGATCAGAAGGTGGACTAATCCATCCAGTCTATTAACAACTTGTTTGTTTACATATTTATTGACCTGCAGTCAAATTCCCCAATTGCAGTGCAGTCTCTCAGCACAAAAGCAGACACTTGCAGTGACTAATGTGTACCGTATTTTCCACACTAAAAGTGTGCGCACCTAAAAGCCTTCCATTTTCTTAAAAGCTCACAGTGCGCCTTAAAAACCGATGCGCCTTGTGTATGGTCATTACGGTAATATTTCAACCCCAAGGTGGCTCCTTGTTCGAGACATGCTGACAATGCAGAGTTCAACGTTAACGAGTCAATGTTATAACTTGCTGTTGGTTAAGTGAACTATGCTTTATTAAATAAGTTATACTGACATTGGATCGTTCTGTTGGCGTTTCCTTGAGCGTAGCTCCATCTAGTGGATGCTTTATAGATTGCGTCTTATAATGCAGTGCGCCCAATGTAGGGAAAAAATGACAAAATAGGCCATTCATTGAAGGTGTGCCTCATAATCCAGTGCGCCTTTTAGTGTGGAAAATACGGTATATATAATATTGCGAAGCACTTCCAACTGGAAAATAGTTTTTCTCCTGGAGCCACCCATCTCTGACATTTTTCTCACTTTCTCTTCCTCCAGCCTCTTCCTTGCTCTCATTTATTCTTCCTATACAGCGGCATATGCTACACACTCTTGACTTATTTAAATGGAAATGTGGCACGCAGTGACATGATTCATCCATGCGCTCCGCATTACTCATGAGCCGCCATACTTTTTAAATAGTGCATGCTAGTTAACGGATGACTCCGGCTCGAGCTGTTTAGCCCTAATTTTGCGCAAGTGAGTAATGACATTGACGGCGTGTTAACGACTAAGAGAAGGAAAATGAGCTATGCGCTGAAAAAAATCCTTCAAAAACTTAAGTTCCTCATCTCTCTATCCGTGTCACTCTCTCTCTCTCTCACACACACACACACACACACACACACACACACACACACAGATATGGTGGGATGCGGCGTTGGCGTGTTCTCAGCGACTCTGGTGAGTTACATTGCCAATGACAACCTCGATATGAGCCACACACGGCAGATAAACGACAAGAACACAATGACACACACGTACTTCATACCAAACACGCACACGCACACACACGAGTGAAACTTTCACAAGCAACTCAGTGTCATACTGTACAGTTACATTCAGGGGTGACAGACATGCGGAGAGAATGGGAGAGTGGGGGAGGTAGTGTGCATCAGCGATAAGAGGCAAAAAAAAAAAAAAAAAGGAATACGTATGTTACGCGGAAAATAACCACCAGCCGCAGTCAATCCACCATCAGCATGGGTCATTACCATGAATGTCTTTTTTTTTCGTAGCGAATAAAATAAATTGCTTCAGTACAGCTTTCCCCCCACCCCCTTTTTTTAACAACAGCAGTTTTATTTCAGCCACTTTCAAGATTTTGCAAAAGTTTGCAATTCAAAATAATTACGACACGTCCAATAAAGGCCAGCGATGCTCAATGGTGGTGAGCACTGCGGTGCCCCTCGATCCCACACGGCTCGTAGCAGCCCATTCATCTCCATTATAGCAACTATAGGGCTGACTGAGAGGCCCAGGGAAGAAAACGGTACAGCTGATGGAACACGTGGGTAGGTGGGTGGGCTCATTCATTCATTCATTCATTTTCCGATCCGCTTCTACTCACAAGGGTCGCGGGGGGTGCAGCTATCTTCGGGCAGTAGGCGGGGGACACCCTGAACTGGTTGCCAGCCAATCGCGTGGCACAATGAGACGAACAACCATCCACACTCACACTCACACCTAGGGACAATTTTTGAGTGTTCAATCAGCCTGCCATGCATGTTCTTGGAATGTGGGAGGAAACCGGAGTACCCGGAGAAAATCCATGCAGGCCCAGGGAGAACATGCAAACTCCACACAGGAAGGCCGGAGCCGGAATCGAACCCTGAACCTCTGCACTGTGAGGTCGACACGCTAACCACTGGCCCACCGGGCCACCTTTTAAATTGGGGGGATGCAACCCCTGAGGTGCTGAACCATGAGTATTCGTCACTTCCTCTTCTTGTCTCGTGCACTGATTCGCTAGCTAACATCCAATCAGACTTATCATTTCTCCAACCCGATTCGACCCGTTGAATCAACCGAACACCACCCAACCCGCCCAGTTCCCGGACAATGGCTCCCACTTTACAACGGCACTTTCTGACGTCCCGACAGCCAACGTCGGATTGGTGTGTCAAGGCCCTCAACAAAACAGGACAAACAAACAAAAATGGAGGAGAAATGTCATGCCCAGTGCAGTGTGTGCGCTGGCCCATCTGTGCGATAAATAGTCGGCTATTTCTAGGCTACACGTGTGGTACCATTAAGGTTCTGAGTGTGTGGACACTTTCATTCATCCCGTAGGGACTCAAATAATAAATTGTAAATGCGTCTTTGTCCAGTTATGACTACAGTACAGTTTTCATCGTACTGGTAATTCTATTTGACCTACTATTTATTTGAAACTGTAACGACGTCAAAGTGACAAAATTAAGTCATAGCAACAAAGCCTCCTGCTTGATGGGCTTGGAATGGAGTCAAACTTGGATTAGGAAAAGTGCAATGGAGGCCTAAAAGTCCAATTTTCCCAGATTTCCCAAAAGACGTTTTTCTTCCTTCAAATAATCAATCACCATTGTTTCCTGTGCTATGCACAGTTGTAGCATCTGCGGTGCAGTTACTCTCATAAAGGCTTGGCACTGGTGGTGGCTGGGTAAGGTAAAAACTCTGAAGAGAAGCACCTGTTTTTCTGCCGTTAATCTTCAACCCAACCCCCTTTTTGCCTATTCACGTCATCCTTCTTTTCACGACAACTTTCACCGCACAAAACCTCTCACTCTTGCAATGAGGAGCCTGCTATCCAATAATTGGCACTCTTGTTTGTAAAAGGGTTTGGGAAAAAGAAGGAACAATTGTCTTGGGTGACTTCCCAAAGCAAATGAGTATAAACTGTTTACCCTGTCAAATAATTTGGGTTAGAAATAAGATGATTTGGGTCCAAAATCAAGCAAGGGCCCAAAATATAACATTATGAGACTGTGGCACATTTCGAGAAATTTGGGTTATATGTTGTATGTATCTTTAATTAATGCTGCTTTTACTCTGCATTCCTGTTAAAATGGGAATGAGAAAAAAAAGACAAATCAAAGGAGTAAAAGTACACATGACAAATTGACTTTTTGGTACAAATTTTGGCAAAGATTATGCAAGTTAACAGACATAGTTTACTTTCGCGGGCCACATAAAATAACATGTTGGGCCAGATGTGGCCCCCGAGCCTTGAGTTTGACACCAGTGCCTGAGCTGCTGGGTGCATGTGGCGGCAATCGATGTATCTAAAACTCTCTTGTAACATCCAGAAAACTAAATAGGAATAGAACTCTGTTGCAAACCGTACTTGGCCTTATCTTCTGAAGTCCTCACATCAGCGATCGTAAGTTGAACTAGTGTGTATCCATGATATGATAAATCCAGGCAGCATTTTACAGCTAACACTGGCATGGAAACGGGAGTTCAGAAATATATTTTGCAAATAACCAATAATTGATGAATTAATGGTCAATTTTCCACACAGTCAATCAAGGACACCCTCAGCTCTTATACTGGATCGCATTAGCGCGTGCAGGTGTACCTAATAAAGTGTCCAGAGAGTGTATTCTGTTGCACTGGCAATCTTTCCTGCAGGGTAAAACGAAGGCCAGACACAATGTGACACCCACCCGCCTGTTGGTCTTTGCTCACGTGCTTAACATGACTGTGACGGCACGCACATGCTTTCCACGTGTGTGGATGCGTGTGCATACAAAGAGTCGCACAGGAGAGGTGGTGTCACAGTTCCTCCTCAGTGCCTTTGAGAAAGCCTCTGGCAGATGAATAATTTAAAGCGAGTCTGAGAGGGACTGCCAGTGCCACTGTACAGGTTGGGGGGCTGCAGCCGGAGGAGACAAAGCACAGCAGTGAAATTCATGTCCTAAAGGTCATAAAAATATTAAATAATTTAACATTAACCACTTGACAGAATCCTCCACTTACAAGCATCTTAAGAAACAACATATTTTCATATCATTTCAAAGTATGTTAAAAAAATTAAAATACATAAAAAAAAAGAACTTCCAAAAATGAGCTTGGCGCCTTTTAAATGGCAAAATATTTATTTTGTAACTTCAAAAGACAGAGCACATGCCTCTTTACAAGGGCAGTAATATCAGGTGATCTATCCCAGGCATCACTCAACATTTGTAATCATGATAATAATAATAAAAATGATAATAATGAGGATAACAATACAAAATAAGAACGCGTATAATAATAATAATAATAATAATGGAGAAAAAAAGGAATAACTAATTGTACATCCATCCATTTTCTTGACCGCTTATTTTCACTAAGGTCCCGGATAAACTGGAGACGATGCCAGCTGACGGCGTGAGATTTGGGGCATAACCTGGGCTGGTTGCCATCAATTATTCATACTCACGTACAACCGTACGGACAATTTAGAGCACAAGTGTCTATCTCCAGCCCTCAGCCTACATGTGAGCTGACCATTTCAGGCAGGATAGCGGCCCTCCAGGACCGGAGGTTAACACTTGTGATTTAGAGTCTTTACCCCGCATGCATGTTTTAAGGAATTGGGAGAAGAAAAAATGTAATACAAACTAAAATTAAGCATTTTTAAAAAATGAACTATATTTAAAAAAACAAAACCAAATTAAAAAACTATCCTGACAATTCCAAAACTATTACAACACTGATGAGAACCGACGTCCCAAAAAGTTTCATTTCCAAATCGCTCTCTTTTTCAGTGACCCCTCAAATTACACCACGCGACGGACACGCCGTCTGCACCAGATGGACACAAACTACTGTGCATTTGTCTTCAAGAGCAAGTGGATATCCGGATGTGTGAACACGGCCTACACACAAAGAATCACTCTGGGTTGGGTCAGACAGACAAATGGCACCTCTTTGGCAGAGGTGATAAAAAGAAGGAGCGACAAAAAGAGGTCAGACGGCGTTAAAAAACACAAAAAACAGGTGACCAAAAAGCGAACAGGTTATTTGTCAAAAAGGTGAAAAGCCAACTAACTAGTTTCCTTCCATCTCCTTCACACATCGACAAAAAAACATGAAGAGATGACGATAAGACCCTCATTATCTCCATTCCTCTCCTCCCTTGCTTTTCTTCCTTTTCCATGCACTCTCTGTATCCGTCAATAACCTCCCTTCCGCTTCCCCCTCCCACCTACGTCCACAATCAAATTACTGTCAGAATGGAGGTGGGTGTTGGGGCGTATTTAAGGGGGAGGAGGTGTGGAGTGGCGGTGTTCGCTGCAGCCCACTCTCAAAAACCCTCAACCTGGATTGTCAAACGACTCTCTCGTTTTCTGTATATACTGTATATATGAAAACACACACACACACACACACACACACTTGGAGGCTATATCAGGCTTCCAAGGTGGTTGCTAGGTGCTGCCAGATTAATGATGTGAATAATCAGCCTCTGAGGCTTTGTAATGATGGCTCAGAGGAAGCCATCATTTGCATCAGATAGGTGAAAAAAGGAGCTATTTAGGAAACAAGACCCATAGTTTAACACTAGACAAGAACTTTATGCAAGCACAGAAGGTGAGAAAAGTGTGCGCCAACTCCCCGTGAGGTAAAGTAAAATGAAAACACCACAGAAGAGAAAAATAAAACACTGAGATCAGATCTTGACTCAGCGACCGTCTCAAAATATTTTTGCTCTTGACTCTGAAACCACGAAAGATGAGCTCCAAGATGTGTGTTGGTTTGTGTATGATGAGAAGAGTTAGCGGGTTTGTTAACCGTAACCCTGACCTATTCATGACAATTGAGACTTTTGAGATGAGTCATCAATATGTTATGTCCTCGTTCCCATTGGCACATGCCAAAAAAGCAAGCTTAGCCTACAATATAGACAGACATTTATTTGTGGGGACAACGAGGTCATGTTGCCTTGAAAAAAATAAATAATAATTGTCAGAAGATTATTTGTTACACCTCTTAAAGCCTCGACGGGACTCAACACGATGAACCCATCTGACGTTTGAACTCAACCACCTCAAACATCTTAGGTCATGCATCCTTTCAAAATGAATGGGCTTGAAGCATTTACGCGTAGACCAATAAACCCTGAAAGTTTGAAGATGATCGATTGGGAATTACAACTGGAAGTGAGCCAAGCGTATATCTTCAGAGAACAGAGGCTTGAAGTTGAGGCTCCTCAAAATGAATCACATCCCTTCTTTTGATCGAGATGATAGGTAGATAGGTGGTAATGTCCTATGATTGACTGGCTACCAGTCCAGGGTGTTTGATTTACCGGTACCGTAATTTCCGCACCTAAAGGAATGTTTGAAATGTTTGAAAGTGCTCTATAAAGACAGTTGACTTGACTTGACTTAAAGGCGCACCAAAAAGCCTTCAATTTTCTTAAAAGCTCACAGCGCGCCTTAAAATCCGATGCGCTTTGTGTATAGTCATTACGGTAATATTTCGACCCCAAAATGGCTCCTTGCTAGAGACATGCTGACAATGCAGAGTTCAAACTTAAGGCAATAGGTTACGCAGTTGAACAAGGAAATAGAGCAGCGGCAAGAGAGTTCAACGTTAACGAGTTAATGTTATAACTTGCTCTTGGTTAAGTGAACTGTGTCGCTGCTTTATTAAATAAGTTTTACTGACATCTGATCGTTCTGTTGGCGTTTCCTTTAGCGGAGCTCCATCTAGTTGATGCATTGTAGATTGCGTCTTATAATGCAGTGCGCCCACTGTATGAAAAAAAAATACAAAATAGGCCCTTCATTGAAGGTGCGCCTCAGAATCCAGTGTGCCTTTTAGTGTGGAAAAAATATATATAAGTAGCTACAAAAAAGAAAATCATCTCGATCCAGATACATTTTAGAAATAGATATATAGCCTACTGAAAAAAACAACAACTGAATCCACACGATTTTATTTCATGCAACCACCTGAGGAAACAAAATGGAGTAATTTCGACAAAAACTTTCAGCGTGTTTTGTCTTTCGACCAACGTCGACTCGGATAGGCTCCACCGCCCTTTGACCACGAACAGGATAAGCAGTTTCAGAAAATGGATGGATGGACATTGAATAAACAGAAAGCCAAACATAATAGAACATAACAAACATGGTCTGATTTTGCTTCTGCGAACAGTCACAGTCGCTAGCCCTGATGCTTATCCTAGCACAACATGAGGTGTCATGGCTGTTCCACTGATATTCTAAATCCCTGAATTTCATGACACAGGGTTGCCATAGCAACGACAGAGTCACAACTTTCTTTCTTGCAAGCCAGTGCGCTTTTACCAGTTAGAAATTGCTTGTCAAGTCATGAACAAAAAATGACAAGGAGAAGAATTTGTAACCACAATGTACTTCACAAATAAGACAGCAGTCAGCCTAACTTCCTTTTTTACCATTACTACTACTCCTACTTCTTCGTATCCTCTTAATCTGGATGCCCTGTTGCACCATGCTGCCTCACACAGGGCAGTCTGGGTACTACAACAGACATCAGTATTTGAGGGAGACTCGTGATCGCCAGTGGAGATCATCGCGTGTATTGCGCCGTTAGTCGTCTCGAGTACAACTACATCCTGTAATAGCAGGATGTACAATACATTTAGTGAATTACGATCGATTCCGAACAAAGTAGTCAAATATGAAAGTGGCGCATTAAAAGTTGTTTTTACTCCTGTGTCTCACACACAACTCTGGAAAACCATTTTCAACATTACACAATGCGATCCACTCATGTGTGCGTGCGCACACACACACACACACACACACACACACACACACACACACACACACACACACACACACACACACACACACACACACACACACTTTCATCCATTGACAGAAAGGTTGATTAAATGGGAGAGGATTATATATCAGGCCAGGTGGTCAAATGAATTGTTCTCGCCCACTTCCAGAAAAAAAAGAAATAGAGCAAAACCTAGAGAAAATTACAGTGCGTCTGGGGATGTGACACATATTGTCAGATCCTATCTGCACACATCACTGGGTATTCTCTCTAATCTTTAGCATTTGTTCTTGTCTCCACCACTTCAGAAGCCCCCCCCCTTGCCTCTAGGCCTTGTCGGCTACATGCTACACGGTGTTGAGTACATGTGCTAAATCGTGCAGCGGCTAAATAGGGTCTCCGCTATTCCTGCCAGGTACTGCTGTAGTCATTAATTGCACTATGATAAGTAATCAGCCATTACATTAGCTACCGAGAACCACAAAAAAAATATGAGATGTAGCCAAGATATACTGTATATGCCGACTCCGTTTTGCTGACGATTGATAAAAAAACTAAAAGATGGCTGGTATCGATTTTAGACAGGTGCCAAAGCCACTGACGGTTGATGTACTGGCAAAATGTTGTAAAATTATAAATCAAAACATTCACAAAAGGTTCCTTTGATGAACATAGGACACAACAAACTGATTTTTTTAAATGTAATTAGTGTAGAGTTGTTATCTGGTGAGTGTAAGTCATGTTTTCTTATCTCAAACCAGATAATTGTAAGACAGTGTAAAGAGATTTGTCCCTACATACATTACACAAGATAATTGTGGAAAATGTACAAAGACTGAGAATATAGTAGTTCTTAAATGGTGAGATATAAACGCTAAACTCTTTTTCACCATTTCAGTTGGAAAATGTTTGGTCGTCATTAATTATACACTTGCATGACATCTATAGACTTGAATTTGATTTCCCCCGAACTGGTTTGGTGCCTTCCTGGACATATTTGGCCTTGGTTGAGGTCTGCACGTCACTCTTTAATCATACAACTATTGAGTTGAACTCCTTCTGAGAATTAATCCAGTACGGCTGTGATCATGTGACGCTAACCGCTGAGACAACTAGCCTGGAGCTCAGCTTGAACGTTCATGTTCCGTCTGTAACAGGACATGCTGTGAGCGGATGATGATGATGACTCAGTGATGTGAGAATGTCACCAGAGCGTCTGGAAGCTCTGGGAACTGTGACTGGTTTTGTATGTGTGCAAGTGTGAGTATATATGTGTGTGTGTGTGTGTGTGTGTGTGTGCGCGCGCGGCGGTGATGCTGAGCATGACTGGCTGCTCTCACAGCTTCATATCTACGCTGTCAAGTGAAATCTTTCTTTCAGTTCCTTCAGGCTGTTTCTCTTGTATTATACCTTGGATCAATCGCCAGAAAAAAAAAGGGGGCATTATTGTACCTTTAGGGGTACATTGACTTGTCACTGGGGTGGTACTGCTTTTTTGCAACCCTTGACTTTTGATTTGTATATCCTGGTAGCAGACTTGTAACGTTTTGGGACAAGGAAAAGGTACACACAGTTACCTTGGAGACCGATAAAGAGCCCTAAGGGTGCATTAGTGTCAATTGTAACCTCGGAGGAGGGAAATTGACTGCAACTCAACCCTTAGTTATGCCTGAATGGTGTGTAAATGAAGTCAGGTGAGCCGGACAATACCAAATAAGAAAACAAAGAAGCAATCAAGAAATAATCCCGAGGTAAGATTTCATGGACAGAGGAGAAAAACTTCAATATTGTCCGTGGCTTTCAAAATCAAGCAAACGACAGATTTGTTAGAAGATGGACACATTGAAAGTTGCGCCAGTTGGCACAATGAATATGTATTAACTTGACCTCAACTACCAGACATTGTTCATTGGGGTAAAACAAACACTGCCAAGAAGCTTCAGCTCAGTTGTTTGCTTAAGCGTTGCCTGAATATGAGCAAAGGGAGCTCAAAACAGGAAGTGCTTGTCGAGTCTGATATATAGCTGAAAAGCTTGTTTGATTTAATTATGCTCTGTCGAATGAACCGGTGCAACAGCACACAGGAAGTCAAGGATGTTGGCAGAAAACGGCTGCATTAAGTATCATTCCTCGGCAGAAGTGGAAAAAGTAATCACTTTTTACTTAAAGTAAACTGAGCAAAAACATGATCGCGACACTTGAGCTGAATTTAAAGATCTCACTTTTTTTCTCCACTCGACACAAAAGGCCATTTCTCTCAAACTATCACTCACAAATCGAAATCTGTATCAGTGAGCTTCTACTTTACCTGGACCATATATCCACCTCACAGGTGTGACATAAAGATGCTGCTTTCTGCAGGTGGTGTATCTGGGATCGCCCACTGAGCCACATGCTGCTTCACCAAATCAAGACAAAGCCATGATTCCCTGATCACATGAAGCAGACTGTTATTACTTTTCACAGGACGAGGACAAGAACCGTCAGTAATAATAGCATTAGCGGCATTGCAGCCTTAGTGATGAGTTGCTTTCGTGAGGTTCCAACTGAATGGAATTCTATTTTAAAATCAATGAGTCAGTACTCCGAAGAGAAAAAAAAATGCGTTTCCAAAACGCATGCCCAAAAGCTGAACAAACCCAGTCTCAAACGCTGTCCGTACTGTGTAGCGGAAACAGTACATCTGTTCAATCACACCGCGCAGGTTGTTGCTGCTCAAAAGGGCGTGAAGATGCAGATGTTCTCGTATGTAAATACAAACTTTTCAGCATATTTGAATGCGCCGAGTCAAGTTTTGAACAGCAGCCGTTTCCATTGCGATGAGCCCCCCACCCCATCCCCCGCTTCCCTCCCCCCGGCCCTTCAATCACCCTTCTCGCTTCTCATCTTGTCAAAGAAAAATCAAAGCTAACACATCACCCACTCGTCAAATCATTCAACTAAGCATAACAGCGAGACTGTGTAAGGAAGAACAACTCATTTCCGCTTGTCACAGAGAGAAAACAGTGATTGTTTTGTTATATTATGAAAGTTATACTTGATGGATTATACACAAATAGGTCTCTGGAGCCCATGTTTCTATTTATTGTCTCTCACAGAATAGAGTATCTAGTTATGGAAGATGCGTCCGTGCCCACTGAGTGAGCCGTCTAAAAAAATCAACCAAGAATTTGATCTACACCTTTAATTTTATCTCTCAGATTAACTTCAGTTTGGAGGCGCGGTTAGAAAATGGATGGAAAAGAACAGAACACGAAAGATTTTTATTCTAAACCTCCTAATTAACAAGATGTATGCTAGCAAACTTCCAGCTATCGAGATGCCTCTTACTTTCTTAGTCCCGCAAATCGTTTACTAAATGTTCTCTTATAAACTGTATATATAAATATTTTTTTGATCAAAATTAACCGAGCCCGGTAGTCGATTGGTTAGCACGTCGACTTCACAGTGCTGAGATACCGGGTTCAATTCCAGCTCCAGCCTCCCTGTGTGGAGTTTGCATGTTCTCCCTGTGCCTGCGTGGGTTTTCTCTGGGTCCTCGGTTTCCTCCCACATTCAAAAAACATGCATGGCAAGGCTGATTGAACACTCAAATATTGTCCATAGGTGTGAGTGTGAGCACGGATGGTTGTTCGTCTCTGTGTGTCCGGCGATTGGCTGGCATGTACATGCCCAAGCGTAAAATCAATCAATCAATGAACAATAGCAACAACAGAAATTTAAATACTCAGACAGGGCTTTACCCCCAATTATCATAAGAAACAAAAGCCGGACTCCAGGCAATATGTGGCTAATGGCTAATTTCAGTGAGACAAGTAAGGGCTTCGTAGGGCATGACGTTTTATCAAGACACCTTGGAACTGCTCTAATTGGCGAATAAAAAAAATGCATGATGTGTGTCCTCCAAACAACTGTAGCGGCAACTTTACACTCGATAAGAAATATGGACATGAGTAATGCGGTGATGAGAGCTGAGGTTTAAGTTGGCCACTTTCATTGTGATGCAGTGCATAGAGGAGGAATGGCGCACAGAGAGGTGTGCTGCTGTGCTCTTTTCCACACACACACACACACACACACACACACACACAAACACACACCCTTATCAACTGCTGGGGAGGGAGGGAGGAAGCAAACACTGGTAGCTCATTTGAAAGAGGACTTTCCCAGCATCTATTTGAACTGGGCCCAGAGGCAACCTAATTGAATCTGAGGGAGAACTCGTAGACAGCAAGTTTTGCAGTTGGGATTTCTTTAATTCATAGGGAATAAGAACTGTATCATCCTCAAGCTCGAATATGCAGTAAAAACACAGCCTGTGTATCATATTTGGCAATCCAAGTTTGCTCTTTATGCTGCATATTTGGCAGAGCCGAATCGCCTGTTGTAGCCAATACAGGCAAATGCCAAGGACGCCGTCGCCTCCAGGAGGCTGAAACTAATTAGAATTCAAGCTAAGGGATTCAAATGTAAAGCAATTCGCTCTTAATATGACGACAAATGACACTACCAAATAACCTGCTTGCTCTTTGTTCGGCGAGTGGGATGAATTTGACACAGCCGCCGAGAACTTACGAAACATCTCAAATGACCGTTTTTTTTAAACCTCACTGTGTGGTTATTAAAATGTGACGTTTGAATTTCAGATTTTTTTTTGGGGGGGGGCATTTTCTTCTGTTAAGCATGTCAATTAGGTGACATGTCATCTTTTCGATTAAAGACAATGGTAAAGATGATGATATTGGATTTCTCTACTAAACGTATGCCAGTGAAGGGGGGACACCAGAGAAAATCTCTCCCGGGCATCCCATGGAGGGCGTGCAGCTCTGATGTTGGGTAACGAACAGTCAGAACGACATATCATCTTAAATCAGTACAGATGTATCCATTCATCCTTCTGACGAATCGTGCGTGCAGCAATCCCATCAATCCATTCATTCATGCATGCACGCATTCGTGCATCCCCGCATCCATTCATTCAAAATCATTAATCCCTTACTGTCGTTTGGCAAGCAGCTAAAGTGCACGGGATGAAAGAGAATCTTACACGTTGATGATTGATTTCCATTGGCAGCACCATGGACCAAACAAACTCTGGACTTTTTTTTGGGGGGGGGGTTATATGGCAAACATGTGCGCCAACATGCAGGGTTTCCAATTTGAAATGTGATGGAAATGAATGTCCAGTATAGCAACCGGATTAATGAGGGACGTTAATTCGGATCACTCCAATGTCATTTGTTACATCGATGGTAATGTTATTAAAAAGCCGGCAGTTGAACATTCGGATAAAAATTAGCGGCCCTTGTAGCAAGAGACAGGACAGTACGTTTTACTGAACAAATTGTGATGATCAACAGACACTGTACTGTCAGCAATAGAAGTTCCTGGAAGATCGTCAAGCAATTTGCAAACTTGTTCTGCCGTCAATCAAGTAAAATGTTTATTTTGACTATTATGCAAATGTCAGTTGTAAAAAAAATAAATACATCAGACACTTACGACCAATAAACTATCTGCAGTTGAGTCCGTTCACACGAGTGAGAAAACACTGTACATGACTTCATGACATCTCAGTCGCATTTTCTCTAAGTAGAATTTATTCCCACGACTATAATTTATAAAGGGGCCGCCAACTCAAAAGTTTTCTTTACGATATTATGTTCTTTGCGGCCCCACAAGTCGAAACATATCATCCTGATTAATATAGCCGATGGTAGATATGAATTAAGCAGCAAATTCTACCCGTTTTTATCCATTTCAGGGGTCGGCCGTTTTGCCGCTTGCTGTCAACTGAAAATGACGTCATGGTGGCTCGGAGCTCAGGTAATAACCAATGTCCTGTTTTCTGAGTTTGGTAATGGATGCCCAATTCCTATCCAACAAACGCAATACTAATCAGGATACTGTGTTCCGCATCGCTGCATAGAACATATTATTGTAAAGATCTTTTATTTGAGGGGGTGACGCCACCTTTAAGGAAACACTGTAAAGGCCTAGTTCCAAATTGATGACTCAATCAAATAATCACATGGTATTCCTTGTAGCCAGGTAAATAAAATCCCCTTCCTGCTGTTTGAGGAGAGCGACAGCCCCATCAAATAAACACCTGCCATCGTCGGCAGTTGATAAAATAAAAGCCCTTACACTCTATTTCAGGAAATATTCCAAAGACCTCTTCTCAAACGGATGACTCTTTTAAATAGTCATCAGGTACTCTCTGCAATTGAGTCGATAAAGCCCCAGGCTAGTATCTGAGGAAATGGTTTCATCGTCTTCTCCCACATTTATGCTTCCATCTAATCAACACCTGTTATCATTTGTAATTGAGAAAATACAAGTCCCTAAATCCTATTTGAAGGATTTAGGGACAATTTTTTTTTTTACGGTCTCCTCTCTGGCGAATATCTCCTTCAAAAAAAAAAAAAGTCTGGAACGCTCTCTGCGTTAAAGGTAAATTAACTTGACTCTGTTTTAACTGGGACCAAATATAGTCTTTTTGGAGTAAAATGTACTGTATGAAATTTACTGTGTACACTATGGCCACAGTGAGCAATTAGTCATAGAAGATGAAATAGTGTGTGAACAGTGTGTACCGGTACTCAATGCATTGTGCAATTATACATATGTTATATATAGTATTAATAATTAACTCAATTTTCCACTTGTATGACAGCCAATGTGTTATAATGATACCTCAAACATTGACTGTAGGCTATAAGTAAAGGTTTTATGATGGCAGCTTGAAACAGGAAAAAAAAAGAAATTACATTCAACGGCAGCAAAATATTTTGAAACGTTAAGGTGCCGCTGCCTGACAATTGACCGGTATTATTTCACCGGAGCCGCCGCGTAATTTGCAGACGTGTCAGGTGGCCGTCACGTCATGTTGAGAAAAAGCAAGTGGGGGGGGGGGGGTTAAATGACTGCATGAACAGTGTGAAGAGCCCGAGGAGTAATTGAAGACGGGAAAAGGACCTTAACTTAGATCAGTAGCTTTCACTCTAACATACACATATTTCCACAGACAGAGTGTGTGTGTGTGTGGGGGGGGGGGGGGGCCAAGACCACAGACGGGAAGTGAGTACAAGAAGAAAAGGAAGAGTAGGAGAGAGCTACCCTGTACAACAACCGCATGGACATGTGATGCCCATCCCTCATCTCTCTTGGCACAGATGGGAGGAATACAAAGAGGCAGAGGATGCGAAAGTAACCAAGAGACAATGATGAATAGAAGGAGGAAGAGGATCGACATGCTGCGGAGCGGCCCTGGAGACGCAGCCACAAGAGGAGCAGAGAATTATGGGAGTGCAAATTAAATTACACCGGAAAGGGACGCTCAGGTCTGAACCTGCAGAAAAGACAGGGCATGGGAAGGGGGGTGATCTCTGTTTGTGTGTTATGGATCAGAAGGTGTCAAGAGCACAAAAAGGTTTTGGATGGTGAAAAACAGAAAGCAAATAAGAGAATTCAGAGTATCGGGGAGTCACGCTCACATGTAAAATCGCTGTCGTTCCGCAAACTAAGCATTCACACACACAGGCGACATTATTGGGTACACCTGCACCGATTTATCCATGCATCCGTTACCCGAACCGCTTATTGTGACAAAGGCCACGGGTGTGCTTGAGCCTATCCCAGCTGTCTTCAGGCAGGAGGTGGGGTACATACTGAAACCTGATTGGTTAAAGAAACAATCTCACTGCCAATATATCGTAGTTTAAGTTACAACCGCCAGCACTACCTAAAGACCCGGAACATATTATAATGATACGTAAACACACAGAGAAAAATTTGATTGAAAAAAACTAAAATGGCAGAATGGCAGTCCAGTTTTGAGAAAACATCATTTCAAAACGGCAGTAAACAGCGCATGTAACAGGGTCCTATTACAGCCCGTAGCAACAATGATTGTCATCAGTTGAACTATTTGCTATTCCATTTGTCCTCATGAGCGTGGAAGGTGTACTGGAGCCTATCCCAGCTCACGTTGGGCACGATTCGGGAACAACCTAGACAGGTTGCCAGCCAAACAGCAGGCACATAACATATGGAAAAACAATGCATATAGTCTGGAAAAAAACAATGATTCGTGCTCACATTCACACCAACGGAAAATTTAGATTCAATGAACACACATACACAATGCCACCTTTCTTCACATCAATTCCAGGTGAAAATAAAAGATTACATATGCCAAGTAAAAGTAAGCCACCGTTGGCTCGAGAAATTCGCGTTATATTAGCCCCCCGAAAACATTTGCTTTAACACCAATAAGCAGCATTTGCTATGGCCATAAAAACTGTAAATAGAAGTGTGCATATTTAATGTAAAATTATCTGCATAAAACCGAGCAACGTACGGTGTGTATTCTCCATATAATCACAAGAGGAAAATCTTGTATGATCTCAATAATGAAATCCTGCATCACCAAATCTCAAAGGATGTTTATTAAACCCGTGAATGTAGATGCTACATTAAATTCATCCTCATCACGCAAAACAAACGCAACACTTATGGCCCTATTTTCATTCAAAGCGCACGTCTCACCTAGAGTGCAGTCTCACCGGACACATTCTCATTTTCGTTTAGGCATTTTGGTAGATGGACACTGTGAGAAATGGGCATGTGCGACATTGTGGGAGGGAACTTTGATTCCCGGCCGATTCAAAGCGGCCCCCCCTTCCTTTAAATTCAGTGCAGGTGAGGCACACGGTCCACATGGAAGAAGCAAAATAAACCGGAAATCAACGTGCACCAAGTACGTTTATAAGGAACAACAAGAAGATCTCCATTTGCGGGTGATGTAAACTTGGAGACCACCTTTACACACACACACACACACACACACACACACACACACACACACACACACACACACACACACACACACACACACACACAGCCATGGTATGGGGGTGCTTTTAAAAATACATTTGAGGCAATAATAATAACAATAATAATAATAATAATTAAATCATTCATTTTCCCATCTGCTTATCCTCACCAGGGTCGCGGGCGGTGCTGGAGCCTATCCCAGCTGTCTTCGGGCAGTAGGCGGGGGACACCCTGAACCGGTTGCCAGCCAATCAGCAGGGCACACAGAGACGAAGAACCATCCACGCTCACACACACACCTAGGGACAATTTGAAGTGTTCAATCAGCCTGCCATGCATGTTTTTGGAATGTGGAGAACGGGGAGAACATGCAAACTCCACACAAGGAGGCTGGAGCCCGGATCGAACCCACAACCTCTGAACTGTGAGGTCGACGCTCTAACCACTGGACCACCTAATAATAATAATAATAATAATGATTTAAATTAATGGATTTTACAATAATTGAGAGTGTTTAATGCACACTGGTGTCATATTTTTGAATGAAGTACAATGACAACAATGCCCACCAGAATGCCCAGTGAGGCGGTCTCCCAAATTCCCAAACACGGTAAACTAGACTCACCCTGGCACGAACATTTACAGAGTTTTAACACTGAGCATGTGTGCACCTATCACCGAAAACAGGTCCCTTAGTCTTTATTTTGCATTCCTTCAATATGCATACAGTAAGGCCTCCTCCCAAATCGACACCTCTTTTGGATAAAGGCATCGCACTCTTTTAGAATTTGGGTGAATAAAAACTTATGGCCACTTTTTGAGCAAATCATACAGTACACTGTCATTGTCTCCACTCCGGTGCTCTTTGCGATTGAGTAGGATAAAACTACTTGAGGACAAAAAAGCACATGTCTTCTCTGAAATGGACAGCTCCTTCAAATAAATACTTTGCATGCTTTCTACATTTGGATAAATCCAAGCCTCCTGACACTAATTCAGGAAATAATTGTAAAGGTCGTCTCTCAAATTGACGCTTCTGTCAAATAAACATTTGGTATTTTCTGTCATTGGGTAAATGAATACCTGCCACCATTTGTGACAATAAAAGAAACGCCTCCCTCAATGAATGCCGCAAAGAAAAGTAAAGAAACACTTCCTCTTCAGTGGGGTAAATAAAAGCCCCCGGCAACTATTAGAGCAAGGACAGCAAAGGCCGCCTTTCCTATGAATGCCTCCTTCAGATAAACCTGATACTCTCTGCAATTGAGTAGCTAAAAGCCCCTTTGGAACCATTTGAGAAATATAGTACAGTACAGGCCTCATCTCCAATGAGCAACTCATCAAATAATATCTAATGTGCTCTCCGTGTTTAAAAAAATAAAAAATAAAAAAAGGCCCTGGTGACTAATTGAGGAAATACTATCAATGCCTCCACTTACTTGGATACTTTATTCAAATAAACGCCTGGTACTCTCTGCAGTTGAGTAAATACAAGCCCCTGGCAACTATTTCAGGAAATACAGCGTCGGCCTCCTCTCTAATGTATGCCTCCTTCAAATAAACATGCCATACAATCTGCAGTTCAGTAAATCAAAGCCCCCGGCTCGTGTACGCGGAAATATAATGAAAGTTTTCACTCAAATTGACACCTCAGTCAAATAAACACCTCATGCTTGCTCCAGTTGAGTAAACATAAGCCCCGAGCAACTACTTGAGGAAATACAGTATAAATGGTCACTTCCTTTAAATAAATGTCTGTTATCATCTTTGGGTTTATATAAATCAAAGCTCTTGCACACTATTTAAGGAAATATAGTCAAGACGGCCTCACAGAACGATATCTCCATCAAATACCACGTGGGGTCCTCGCTGCAGTAGAATAAATACATGCCCTCAACCACTATTTGAGGAATCATGCTTCAAAGAGAACACCGTTGAGCTTTCAAAGTCATCATGAGGTTGCAAGCCCCTGCAAAGTGCGACCAAGAGGCTTGAGACAAGGCTTTAACTGTTTAACCAAAATGCGACCAGCATCAAGACAACTATTGCCCATGAGAATGAATAGCTATAATTATCATATCAAGTGGCGTAATGTATTTGTTCTCTCACTGGCAGAGTGCTTCTTGAAACAAGCACCCGTTTGTCATGCAGTCCCGGGGCGCCGCGATTTCTCAAAGGTCACTCGGACACCGAGGCCGATTAGCAATTCAGATTGGGCTAAAGGGGCTAAAAGGCAGTCGTGGCACTGCCTGGGACTAATTGCGTTAGCAAAGGCTAGCGGTTGCTGATTAGATGACATGAGGAGCAAGCAGCAAAAGGCAATGTTATAGGAAAGAGATGTGTGCCTGCACGTAGCACAAGAGATGTCGCTCAAGCTATATGTAACACAAAGAGTAACACTGCAGCACCGAGTTAAGTGCGTCCCCGTATGATTTTCTTCTGTTGAGCAAACAGTTATAAAAAAAAGGCCTCTCGTGGGGCCTAGTTTGCAGCACCATGGACAGCGGGAAGGCCACAAATGGAGTGAGTGGGCTCCCAAAGGGTTTTGTGCAAGACTGGAGACAATGCAAAGAGTGGCTGGGATCCGCTGCAGACTATTAGGACAATGCACAAAATAACGTCACAAAGTGTTCTAACTGTGCAGCTGAAGCACACTGCAAGCTTCATTTCTTGAAAGGAAAGACCAAAAATGCAAATATCCTGACATAACCACCGGTTGCTATGGCGACCGGGAACCCACCCCCTCAACTCCACTCCTGTGAGTGTGCGTGCGTGCGTGCCGTGCGTGCGTGCGCGTGCCCTACCTTGCATTCCTCCATGCACGTCCGAACCGAGTACGCGTCCGTCTCGTATTTGCGCACCAAGAGCTCGAAGTCCCGGTAGTTGTCCTCCGCTTGCTGGTCAAGGAGCTGGTAAGCTCGGACGCACTCGCCGCATCCCGGCGCGTCCGCCCCCATGGCCATATCCAGGGTGCAATTCATGTCGTGTGGACTCGTAAACCCGTAAAACAAATCCAAAAGTGAGTAGGAATTACAAAAAGAAAGGTACAAATCGCTCAGGTTCACGTGCGCCAACTGCGTCCCATCTCCCCCCGCCAGGCCCAGGCACACGGTGTCCGCGTCCGTGAAAGTGAAGCAGTCTTTTGACACGCTGTCCGGGTGACAGGTGTCCATCCGCCACAGAGGTTCGGTAGAATTCCCTAGAAAAATAGCATTTTGCTCTCTGGCGTGGTAGTGGTGGTGGTGGTGATGGGGGTCAGGCGGTGGTGAAGATGGTGATGATGGTGGTGGTGGTGGCGCCGGCGGGAGCCAGTGGAGGGAGTGAGGCTGCTCGCCCGTCTCTCTAATCCCGAGCCTCCCCGGGCCCGAGCGCCGCTTGTCCCTGGTGCGGGTGAGCGTGGCCTCGGCGCAGAACCACAGGTGATCCGAGAGCAGGACGGTGATGAAGAGCAGTGAGGCCAGCGACAGTCGCCATCTCTGGGCCCGCTCCGACTCGGTGGATGGCTTCTCGGTCCCTCGGGGTGCGAACCAGTATTTTACGCCTTCGTCATGCTGTCGACGCATCCAAGCACCCCTGGTCATATTTTAGGAGAGTGCTGCCCTGGCCGACTCCACCGCGGGGGCTGCTCTGTCTCAATACTCATTGACTTAGGCGGACTCGGCTCGGTTCTCCGCAGGGTGCCGTTGCCTCCGCCGGTGCAGGGCGCTGCTCGATTGGCGCCCGCAGCAATCGGTTCTATTCCGGTCCAATAAACCCACCCGCGCGGATTAAGCTTGCCGCAACCTCCGTGGCTCCCCGCGGGGGGACGGCGTCCTCTTTGACCGCATGCCGCGTCCGTCCGCCCGTCCCTACCTTCCGTCCTTCCTTCCTTTCTTTCTTTCTTTCTTTCTTTTCTTTCTCCCCGGGTGTGCTCCCTTCGTTTCTCTCTTCGCCTTTGATGATGTTTCTGCTTCTACTGCTGCTGCTGCTGGGGCGTCTGCCGCAGATAGTGCACTCTCTCACTGAAGTGAAGCGGCCGGCCCGCACTGGCCAGTCTCGTCGCTGCCTGGAAGCCGAGCGTGAAGGCTTGAATCCCGTCTCCGGCTGGCCGTTGTCATCTTGGAGCGCGCCTAAGTTGCCGCCATGTTCGCCTGGAATCACTTTTTCGGAGAACACAGGCTGTTTGCGTCATCTCCATCGCTGCGAGAGCTCCATCGTTGCGCAGTGGCCGAGCAGTTTATTGCCTATATGCACACGCAGGGGGAGAGGGAGAGTGGGGGAGTGAAGGAGGGGGCACGGTGAGGGAGGGAAGGAAGGAAGGAGGAGGGTGAGTACACAGGTACGCATTTAAAAGGACGTTTTCACAATATTTGCCTTGCCCGTTTGTTTTGATGCCGGAGGAGTCAAGAGTCCATGCATTCAATGAAGGCTTGGTGATTGGGCACAAGGTTTTAACACTCTGCATCATTCCGTCAATTGCATGGAATAAGCTGAGTCGATTTTTCCCTCCAACCGCATGAATGGCCTTGTGCATGTTTTCAAAATAGTTGTACCTGCAGTATTTGCAGACGATCATCGGATAGTTAACCCTTCAAGCATAATCGATGAGAATCTGATCAAAAGGTGGAGGGAAGTAGCATGCTAACCGGGAAACAAAATGCCATACTTTTTGAAAGGTACCGATGCTTTGCAGTTTGAAGTGGAAGTGCATGGTCCTTGTAGCACATGCAAACACAACAAGTGGCTTTTGGCTTTATCGTCCAGTAACAATTTATTGTCTACAATATGTACATTGTCTACAATAGAGTTATATAAAATAGTAAAAGTGTTCAATGGAGGGTACTATTCTTATGGTCAAAGTTTACCTGAAGGTACAAAAACTGTATGTTCTATATACCAGACATCTTTGTCCCCCCCCGCCAGAAATCATCTATACTCTTAACCTCGAGAGAACCGATTATGGAAGGTTCATAAACGCATGCTTTGATGAGCATATTATGACACTGACTTTGGAATGAATTAGAACGGAGATTCTGAGCTGCACTTCTAAGCTCAACCAACTAAAAACATTCTATCAAACAACACTTACATAAAGTAACAGAAAAAAGGGAGGTTGTTGACTCCTTATTTTCACTTCCTGTCCCAAACATTTTGTCCTCTCGGTATAAAATGTGTTGGATGATTATTCTTCTGAGGGCCAAAAATAAAATGACTGTATTCATATAGGCATCAGAGTGTTGCTGTTAATGAATGAACAAAACATTTACAGTTTGTTAAACTGCTACACAAACACACTAACAAGCAAATGGATGACAAAGTACCAACATAATCTGCCCTAGTGAGGTGTTGGCCCAGTTTACCGCGAGCTGGCTGCGTCTGCTTCTGTGCACCTTGGCAAGGAGTCTATGTCTGGAACTCCTCTGGTGGGATGAACATCAGTCTTCCAAAAGAGATCCCCTCAATTTGTGTTTTTGTGGAGAAGGCTGGCACGGATGACTAACTCAGCGTCGATCCAAAAATCTGTGTTAGGATGCAGCTTAGAAGCTGAATTTTATTGAGTCGGACTCAAAATACATTCAAATGAGCGACCCTATTGAATGTAGACACCATATGAAAGAATTCAAATTTTACAATGATACAGTCAGGTAGGTAACCATTTTCATTGATGTCTACTATTTTGGTCGTTGTTGGCAGCAGTGTTGTGCATTGCATCCTTTGAAAATGGTTTGTACTCTCATCTTGTGTCTAAAGGGGTTCAATAAGAAGACAAGGCGTATCCCACTATTGAAAGTTTATATACACAACTCTAGGCAACGTGAGACTTTGGGTCCGTTAGGCAACATCCTGCAGCTGGTAAATTTGGGTTTTCAAAATAAAAGCACTGCCGTATCGCACCACACATCCAAAGATAACATACGAGACAAACAAGTGCTTTTTGACATGGGAAAAGCTCACCATGTGTCCTCGGACATGCTGGACTATAGCTTTCTGCTATTGGTAGGTACTTCGGCGTATTTTGGTGAACCTTTTAGTCTCCCATGAGCAGGTTTAGCACTTCTGACGACATGCCGCTAAAGCACCACCAAGTGTATGAACTAGCTGTCAGCTGACGTAGCAAAGGCGGTGGAGACGTGGGCTATATGCTAAGCTAAGGACTATATATGGACCACTAGTAACACGCCAGACTCAGCCATCGCGCATACAGCGTGTGTGTGCAAACGGTCGGGTTATGGAGAAACACTGCTCGACAGACATTGAGTGCAGTAAAGTACAGCCCTCTTGATTGACAATTGTGTGTTGATGCTGGATGGGAAATCCCACACCACGCCGACGAGCTCTACTTCATGACATCATAGATAAACCCCAGACTGCGCACAAAGACGCTATTCAAAAATCGCAAGTAGGTGAATTTGTCATGAATATGTAGAACCATTTTTAAGAAAAGGTGACTTTTTTTTTTTGCTTACATTTTTTAACAGTTCTTATATCAAAGTAAAAGTGTCAACAGAACAACCTTTTAAGCATTGTATTACATTTTGAAGTGAGGCATTAGACGTTCATTTCTTAAAGGCACATTACCACATATTTTAAACTCCTCCAAAAAGCAGTGCGTCAGGCAGGCGTGTCTTACCTGTACATCCTGTGATCTGGAGGGATGGTTGAGACGTCAGCCAAGGCCCCAGTCAGTGGAGGGAATGAGACGCATTTCAGTGGACCAGATGTTGATGGCAGAGGTCAGGGGGCAGCGCTTGTTTTGAAGTGCACTAATCATCATTTTCATAGACAGGTTTGGCATCATGCCTCTTCATGGGAACATTTGATTGAAGACTGAAGATGATCCTTTGAAAACAAACTTCTACTGATTAGCGAGCCAACGGAGGACAACAAACATCCTGGCTTGAAGCCATGAACGTCACACCAAACATGTGTAAGTATGTCAAAAAGAAGACTCACCTGATAGAGTGCAGTGGCTTTGTCGCTTGTACAGCTGAACCGTCAAAACGCGTGCTCGCTTTGTAACGAAGTTTATGGACCGGTCATATCTCGCATTGACATTTCCAGTCACCCATTACACATCACATGAACGCACAAGCTTTGAAGTCAACCCATGTAAGAGAGAAAGCCATTCACGGACCAATAATTTTCCCACAGATCTCAATCCACACAAAAGCTCCTTTTGGGGTCAACAAATTTTACATTGGACATATTTTATCAATCGCTTGGGTTGCCGGAGCACACTGACTTCATGTGTTTGTAGTGGTTGTTGGAAGCCAAGATGGGATTAGAACAAGATAAGATCACATTTGTCCCTAAAGTGAGGACATTCCTCCACCCGATTACCATTTGCAAAGTACTTGTCTTTGTAAAGTCTCAAGTGAGGAGGAGCATATGGCGGCTGACACCTGGGGGCTGATTGCCAGCCAATCGCGCGGTAGGTATAAACAAACAGTCACTTACACCTGTGGACAATTTAGAGTCTTCAGTGAGCCATTCTGGAGGTTTTTGGAGTACGTGGGGAACGTCCACACATGCAAACACACGGAAGGCCACAGCAGATATTGTAACTTTTGACTGAATAACTGCGATGAGGATGTGTTCACTAAGGGTTGATTCTGCGTGAATGTTTTGCTTTTTCATTGGCATTTTTTGCAACACTGAGTAGTCTCAGCAAAGAACTGGAGTAGAACATTATGGTACAAAATATTTACTTAAACTTTGAACACTTACAACCTCCACTGAGTCTTTTTATTCCTTCCATCTATTCAACAGTCAAACATTTCCCCTCAACCTTTAAATCTTGCTGCAAAGCTCACAGGAAAGAATTTGACCTTGGCAGAGGTCTACCGCTGTCTTATTTCGGCATTCACAGTCTGCTAACATGTTTCTTGGTTTAACCGAAGACCCAAAACTGTCAACCGGTGTTAATCTGAGTGTGAATGGTTATTTGTCAAAATGTTCCCTGGGACTGGATGGCTGCAACCCACCTTTCAACCAAAGTGAGATTGGAATGTCAGCTGATCGGTGGAGTGCAGAGAGTGCACACTGAAATCATCACTTTGGGTGATGTCCTGCTCTTGAGATGATCACTCCATCATTCCATTCCATCATCAAGCCTCATGCACATTGATATCCAAACTCATTGAAGAGCTTCTCGTTCAGTATTTGCTAACCTTTATTCAGTCATTACCATCATTACAAATGTGGACACCACCAGGCATAGATGTCAAAAAACGTAAACTTTGCTGACATAATGATGATCTTGCCTGAGTTTACTTACCGGTTTCTTAGCCTGTTTCGTTGAAGACAAAGCTATCCTGTTCTATTCAAGACAAGGTGGATTCACAGGTTAATTGTACCTTATGTCATCTAGTGGAAGAGCATTCACTGGCATGGCCACATGAATAAAGAGACATTATTTGTATTCCTGACCGCCAACACATGCAGTGTGTATGTGTGAGTGCGCGTGAGTTTCTAAGACAAAGCAGGTAGTTGAAGGGCCCCCCCAAAAAAAGGTAGTGGAAGGGCAACGATGTGACAAGAGGCAGAGAGAGAGAAAGAGAGAGAGAGAGCTAATATGTGTGCTGTGAATTCCAATTGCAGCCCATCACAGTAACTGTAAGCGCTGGCAGACATGACTCATCCACTATTGATGCCGCGGGTGTGTGAGTGTGTGTATACGCCATCGAACCACTGCTGATTGAATCATCATATTGCTCAATGATGCTTCTTGCTGTACCAAAAGTTATTCGGCTAAATACAATAAACACCATACTCAGTAGTGAAATGACCATAATTACCATAATGCTATTTTGGGGTTTTTTGCGTTTTTTTTTTTTTTTACAGTTCATTTGTAAGAGGGATTAATGCAAACGTGCATCAAAAGCAAAATACTTAATTATTTTTAACAATAAAAAAATCTATACATTTACAATTACCTCAAGATTACTGTAAATGTTATACTGTAATATAATCATAAAAAATGTCAAATGATTGCATTTATCCCTCATTCGGAGCAATTACGTGTTAATTTACTGAAAACTTTATTGACAGGGTGCTTGGTAAAAACATTTTGACCTTGGCAGTGTTTGTACTAAATGCCAAGCACATCAAAGGCAAAAAATAATTACCACAAAGCAATGTCATGCAATAACAAGGCCAGGCTAGGCTGTATGCTAACTATCTTTAGCAAACGTCAATTACGCGTTTAATTACCGAAAACTTTATTGACAGGGTGCTTGGTAAAAACATTTTGACCTTGGCAGCGTTTGTACTAAATGCCAAGCACATCAAAGGCAAAAAATAATTACCACAAAGCAATGTCATGCAATAACAAGGCCAGGCTAGGCTGTATGCTAACTATCTTTAGCAAACGTCAATTACGCGTTTAATTACCGAAAACTTTATTGACAGGGTGCTTGGTAAAAATATTTTGACCTTGGCAGTGTTAGAACTAAATGACAAGCACATGGAAGGCAAAAAAAAACAATTACCACAATGCAATGTCGTGCAATGACAAGGCTAGGCTAGAGTGTATGCTAACTAGCTTTAGCAAATGTCAAATAGATATACAGTGGTGGTATAAGTTTCCATACAGCACAAACATTAGAAAGGTAAACACAAAAGACATACCTTGTTCAAAGTCCAGTTAAGTGCTAACTAACATTCACAAAACAAACAATTGAGCACCTTTCAACAACACCTGTTTACTTCCTGTCAGTCGAGTGTATCTCCGGGAATTGTGGGAAGTAAAATGTCTGATTAAAAAAAAAAAAGCCCTCTTCCTGTTTTATTTGGGGCATGGATTTTGGAAACATTTTCATGTGTCTTGTAATGGCAGACATGTCCAGTGAATTTTGTGTTGAGGTGAGATTGGTGTTTTCAGGCTGATTGAAAATGTATGAAGAAAGCAATTCCATGGTTCCTTCACACCATCCTGGTGCTCGAGCGCTAATGATTGAAAACAGGATGTATTCATTAACTGAGTCTGACATCAGTGGAAGTATCCAACCCCCGGAATCCTAATTGTATTACCCACCATCCATGAGCCAGGAAGCGGCCTATTAACAAACAAATACCCGATAACACAAATCATATGCTTCATTGTTTTCTCTTCCACAAATCTTAACAGTTTGGCCTTGGTGGGGGTCTGCCCCCGATTTAGTAATAGCCCAGGAAGGAAAACATCATGGATTTATTTGACCTGAAAAATCGGTACTCCTCAAGACCTTCCAATCGAAGATGTAGCTGCCATCCAAAATACATCATTTCTTAGTCACAGACATGCTGATGTTGACCTTCTCATCAGTGTTTCCTCATGCATGGGCCTTCATGAAGATGTCAGTCCTGCAAGATAGCATAGAGGGGTCCTCACTGCACAGTGACAATGATGAAACTTCCCCTTTTGAGCATTATCTTAAAAATATGTGTAGCGATTGTGTATTTAGGGCAGATGGCACTGTTTTATCTTCTCTTGTTCTATTCTATTTTTTGCTGTTTCTATTTAATACAGAGCAGTTCTTATTGATGAGTGAGCATTTTACACGTGCGTTGTGTTGGCTGGCAACCATTCCGGGTTGTACAGTGCTTCTATAGCTCAGAGTCCAGACAAACAAGCATTCACACTAATGGACATTTATAATGACTTTACAGTCTTCAACAGCATGTTTTTGAAGCATGCAAGGTAGCCGGAATCCCCCATTGATAACCGTTGCAAGCGTGGGGAGAACATGCAATCTTCACGCAGTAGAGCCCAAGCCAAAACTTGAACCCCAAAGCTCTTGACCGCAGATGTACAAACAATCAGTCCATTGTGCTGCACCTTTAAACTGGTTGAATTCCTAACAATCGGTCCATTTATTATCACGCTTATCGCTAATTCCTACACCGAAGCATCATATTAGTCCATTATTATTTAATCCTCCGCACATCTTCACAAAAACGTAATAAACAACTATGATGGATTACAGTAACAACGGAGGCTTCGTAGACAACTGATTCCCAAGTGAGCAGAAATGAACCATTAAAAAAGCTGCCGTGCATGTGACAAAAGCTTATAAAATTCTGCAGGGCGTTGCAAAATGAGTCTTAAACGATTATGATGTCCAAAAAAAAAAAAAAGAAACAAACAAAACAAAAGAAATCTCACATGCAGAACACTACTCCCAAGAGAAGACCATGCCGCTGATTGCTGAGATGCGCTCCCACGGCTTGCTCAGTTGGTCATTGAAATCAAGAGGGATTAGAGCAATGATCCAGATACCATCATGCGGTTCAATCAACCCACCCACCCATCACCGGCCCCGCTCCGCCTCGGGTTTTAGTCTCCCGATCGATCGTCTCGCCTCATTTCCATTCCAGGAATTCCTTAGTGGCACATCGACACGGCTCACTATCTCAATGCCTTTTCCCATACCCTTGGTGCCACACGCCGCTGCGCTGTACACCCCTGTCGAACCACCTCAATCTATAATTTTCCGGAGCATCAAAGGAAATGCGCCTGTTCGCGAAGACAACTTTCAGAAGGAGGCGTGGACATTTTTTGGAATATGACAATAGAGGACAGAAGATCACAAGGTTGCGTTCGGTGTTTGTGCATCACAGAATCAAGTATGGCTTTACAAATGCTTAACACCATTCAGTCATTATGCATTTGTGTTTGTCTTCATCGCCTCTTGCCCCGATGTTGCATCATTAATGGTCCAGGACTGAATCCTGATGCTCCACACACGCTTATTCATGAGGGAAGGCTCCAAAAGTACCAGCAGCGGCTCAGATGGTAATCAAAATTCGACCGGCGTAATGGAAAATAAGAGCCAAGGCATCTTTAAGCTTAAAGAAAAGTCAGTCGGTTTTGATCTTGGAAAAACTGTAACATAAAAGCTTTGTTTTTAGCATGATGTGTAAACTACCAATTAGCACATTTTTTTTTCTTTTCCTAGTAAAATGGAACCTCAACAGTAGAACCGCCCTGATTTCATACAATTAAAAATATGATAGCATATCTTTGTTTAAACGCCACCAAATCACCTTGGCAGGTGACAGCATTTTTTTAATGTAGGATCATAAAACAAGTTTCATGTAAAACTGTACTCGACTGAAAATGATCTTTTCCCATCTGTCGCCATGTCAAACTTTTGCATCTCACAGCACAGCAGACCCGAGCAACATCAGCTTTAGCCCGAGTGTAAACAGCAGACGGTGGGATTTACAAGAACTCCAGGACTGAGACTGACGCTCCAAACTCCCGCGGGGAGACCTGAAACACAGCCAAAAGACGTTTTTCCTCCCCTACAATGCACCTTAATGTCCATCGGAAAATAAATTCAACATTGGAGCTGCCCTTAACCCAGACATATCTGCTGGTAGTATAATTTCTTATGCCATGTGAGCGTAGGCAAGACAAGAGTGGAGTTGAACCTGTATGAACTATTTATTAATGCAGAGCAGCAAGATTAGCCCGCATGGCACTTGGAAATGCATTTACCTCCCGCTAATCTGTGCTGACAGAGAGAAAGCGCCTTCTGGTGAAAAGTGCACCTGCATCCAGCGGGGATGTCAAAAGACATACATAAATATATTGAAGCCTTTGAAGGGTTGCAAATGAAGTCACATTTTGGCTGTGGAATCTGAACCGTTTCCAATAGTGAGATCCAGTCTTTTCTCCCGCTTAAGGGGGTGGTGTGTTCGCTAGAGTAAACATGCAGCCACTCTCCAGATTGTGCCTGGGATGAGGCTGGAGGAAGGCCAACGCACTGCCACTCTTGCCAGTCACCAGTCGCTTTTCCAGTTTGGATTGGTGCTCCGCTGTGTCTTGGAACCTTTCGGCGGGCGCTTATTATATGCACCACTGACAAGGTTAATCCCAGCAGTCTGTAGCATTGTCTTCGACCTGCTGTCAACTTTACAGTGGTACATACTGTACAGCAATAACAACTTTGTTTACTACTTTTTTATTTTTTTTGTCGTGTTCATGTCTACATTCCAAACCCTGGATTAAAATAAAAAGGCAATTACAGTACCAACAATCGAATGCTATACAGCCAAACAGAAATACATCCATCGACTCTCAGATAACTGTGTTATTGAAGTTTGCACGCCAGCAAACGGAGTCATATGATGTTACACATGTTGATAGAACTATGCGATGCCAAGGCGGAGGACTTTTCTCCTCTGAAGCAGTTATTTTTCAAGAGACAGCACAGAATTTATCACTTTTGACCTTTGGGCTGGACTTTACTCTATCCGTGGCAGTTATTAACACAGCCTCGCACAGAGGGGCACGGCTGATGCAAGGAGAGGCAGGAAAGTGAAGAATGTGGATCCCGGAGGCCGTGAAAGTGTGTGCGTGTGTGTTTTGCTTCAAAGGAGGGAAACGGTAAAGTTGAGCTACAAATAGGTGACGAAGGCCTGGGTTCACACTGAGTGACGTGGGTGCAGCCGACTGAACTGTCACTCAGTGTGTGGGATTCAACAATTAGTTTTCACGAGTCGTTGACTCTACAAAAAATATATGCAGTAGGTGACCACCGCCAGGCTGAACCTATACAGTTTATATGCCGGTACTGTACCTGTTTATGTAAAATACATACATTAGCAATATACCACTCTCTCAGATTTAATTTTGAGACACATCTGAGATCCAGGCCTCTGCTGACTTGCCGGGGCATGGGAAAATGCTCACATTTGGCACTATTGTGAGTATGTTTGTGCCCCACTTAACACAATTTCACATCTCAGGTTAAGTCAATTAACAGAGGTCCACCCGCATACAGTGGCTAATTAATGAGACATCTAATTGTGCGCTATATTGTAGAAGTTCACGGGAAACGCACAGCAGATGTGCGGCATGATCCAGACTGAGGGCAAAGAACGGAGGATGAATGGGGGAGGCGTGCACACGAGCGGTCGACTGCAGAGCGCGTCTGCAAAGTCATCTGAGGTCGGTCGTTCTATGTGATCGGATACAGTAGATGAGGCAACACCGAGGCTCAGCGCTGCACAGGGCCACACCGGCATGCAGTCGGCTCACGTACATAACGAAACAGCTTGTGTACAAAATTAGGGACTGGAGGAGGGATGTTGTACAGGAACAGATACCCCAAGGGTGTAGAATGAAGCTCCTTGACTCATTTAACGTGCACCAGATGAAAATGCGGATTAGCAATTAACAGAAGTGAGACTCCTGGGAGAGTCATTCTTAGGCCATACGTATATATACGCATATATATACATATATACAGTTTGATCACATTGATCTGATTATGTATGCAGATTTCTGAGGTCACGGCGGGGTCACGGTTGCAGCTGCAGTCATACGTTGTAATCAAGTGGCGAGTTTGACGGCCCCGCTGGCCTATAAATCAACGGTGGGATCTGCACCTAAATAAGAAAGTGCAATGTGCAGGCGCAGGACAAATAAGCAATAAGTGTGTGCGCCGGGTATCATACACTGGCATCAGCATGTCCATGTCCACGGGCTGATACACTACCTGCTGCTCTGTGCTAATTCCCGACATTAACAGTGACATTTAAAGAGATATCTCCCCAGTGAACGGCCGCCTGTGTAAAGTACCTTTTCATTAAGCGGTTATGTGTGGGCCTCGAGGGGTGAGCAGGGGGAAGTGGCTCCGAGCGTGTTTCTGCCTGTGTGTGAGTATGTGCGACTGTGACAGACTGAGAAAGGGTCGGGAAGAGACAGCGACTAAGAGCTGAGCGCGCAGATAAAGAGAGGTGGATGAGGAGGTGTGGCAATGATTTATTCCCATTTGCGAGTTGGAAGCCTAGCGTGTAAATCACGAGGATCCCTGAGCGATTGCTATTACGCTGACTTACTACAGGGTCACGGGACTCAAGTGGCACAGCTATAGGATGTCCATCCATAAATTACAGCGCGGGATTCCTCCTCGTAGCTTCCTCTTTTGCTGTTTAACCAGATTAAAACAGAGGGAGGATTCTGTTTGGATATTCATCATAATCAAATACATGTGCCAAAAAAATCGGGTCACTTCTCTTAATGAATTAAGTCATCAATCAGGAATTGCACTTGAGTTTACTTTCATTCCACCTTTAGCTTGGTATTTCGTCTTTCAGGCACAATTCAAAATCGTGGTGCTGAACTTGAAGGGGGATATTTAAGATGTTGATGAAAGTCCACCTTTTCTTCAATTTTACTTTCTATTGTTGCAGTTGTCCCAATTCCTTTGTCCGTATAATGTAATATCCGCTAACACGCAAACATGGTCAAAAAGGAGTCGGTTGCAAAATGATGGCAAGCAAGGAGGTTTTCCTTTCTGAGCTAAAAACAAAACAGGAGTTTAGATCAATCTTGAAGAGTGCTTGATTTTGCAGCTCTGGCGCATTAACATTCCCACTGAGGAGGTTGCTCAAGTGTCTGGAGACACAAAAGGAAGCCTGCTCTGAAAGTTTGTCTTTTCATCTTTATTTTTGGCACAATAGGCAAATGTACTAATTATCCATCTATCTAGCTGTGCCATCACAAGAAGAACTGGAGGAGAATGTTTTATGAATGTTTCCACTCCGAATGCAGTATATATTCCGAGATATTGCAAAGATATATACCACTATGGAATAACAATACCCTCTTAAGGGTTGATCAGGGCTAAATATTTCATTACATTTACAGTGGTATGTATTAAGTCAATTGCCCCATGGTTGTACAAAAACGATCAAAACAAACAAAATACATACAAAATGGTGCAGAGTATAAACAAGAGCAGTCAAAATACCTCACTGTACAGTGCTGTGAAAAAGTATTTTGCCCTTTCCTGATTTCTGTGTTCTTTGCATACAAAGGTTTTAATTCATCAAACCAATTTAAATAACACACAGAGACTACCCAAGGAAATACAAAATGCAGTTTCTAAATGCTAATTTAATTCAAGGCACAAAAAATAAATAAATCAAAAACTCCCTGTCCCTATGTGGAAAAACTACAAATTTTTGGTCACCCACAGACATAGTCCTTGTACATACCTCATAAAAGCTCAGACCTATAGAATGTTTGGAAGCTTCTAGGTTTGATAGTAGGCTAGTGTACAATGGGGATGAGGGGGACTGTGGGTTTTAATAAATGTTGTTTTTTTCACGACAGGAGGCCTCCTAATTACGATCGGAGATGTACAGCAATTTCCAGCCAAGTCATTCCTGTTAGGAATGACGCAGAGGGCATTGCTGCAGGCACGGGCTGCCTATTTTACTACAGCTGACTGAGCCATCACGATACTGTATGTACAATCTCATTAAAACTTGTCTGGCACTAAAGCAGAGCGACCGGAGCTGCGGATACTGATTTAATTATGAATCAGTGAGATTTTATTGCAGTGACAGGTAATATGTGTCAAGATTTGTGCATCCTCATGACCTGTTACATGGCTTTAAAGTAAAGTTAAAAGTATAACTTAACAATGGAACCTCGAAAGTTATAGCCGAAAACGTGCTAAAATCAGAAGATTTTGGGGGAATTATACCTCCGAAGTCAAACATATCATAGCGCAGGAATTCTAAAAATCAGCAAACTTTGTCCCATGCGTCATGAACACTAATGAGTGTTCAGAGGCTTGTTTAACATGACATGATATGTCACTTCAATCAAAGCATTTAGTTTTTTACATATAAAAAAAAGACATGTAATTCAATGCATTTCAGGGGTTTCCCTCACGTGGTTTTGCCGTGACGCGGTGAGGAGTGTCCTTTATTTCCAGATTTGAAAGGTGGCAACCCCACTTAGGAAGCTAAGCTAGCTTAATGCTAACACACGATTCTTAACTCGATTAACGGCCTACAACAGATTATTGTACCGGTACTTGGAAAAAAGATCAATTCACTTTACGTTATAAAAGGTTCAAGAGGAAATGTTTTGAAATTCAACCAACATTGAAGACCGTTTCGACAAATTGTGTTTGACGCTTGATTATTTTGATTTTGCGGAAGACAGAGTATGGTGTACTAGTTGTTAGCATGTCTGCTAATGAGTTCTGAGGCTCAGGGTTCAGATCTCAGCTCTGCACTTGCTGTGTACTGTTTGCATGTTGTACCGTGTTCGTGTGTGTGTTATCTTGGAACTTCAACTTCCTACCACAATCCAAATACCATCTCTCACTCAAAACCAGCTGGGATAGGCTCCAGTTCACCCACAACCCTATGAAGACAAGCACTAGTGAAAATGGATGGATATATTGATAGTCGACATTACTGTAATGGCTAAAGGCTAGCGTAAGAATGACCAGAAGAATTTGCAAATTTCTCCATTGTGAGACAAATAAAGGTTTTCTTATCTTATCTTCTTAAGAAACTATTTCCTGTTTCCTCTCTATTACTGTTTATGTTTGTCAGGTATCTTCAAAAGGAAAGTAGTTTTATTTGATATGATTGTTATTTCATTCTATTATACAGCGGTTGAACTATTATACTATTGCCAGTAGGAAAAAAGATGTTGAAATTCGAACAACTTGGTGGTAAACTGAAACTGACTGTCTTCGACTTTGAAGGTTCCACTGTATCATGTCGAGGCTGTCCTCCGTGACTCAAAGCCCTTGTCGCCAAGGTGATAACACATTTACATTGTAACCATGGACACCGAATCTATCACTTTTGTGCATGGCATTTAGTTACATGCAGATCAGATGTCAGATGAGCTCAAGTGCACCTTTTACAAATGCATCAAAAAACAAACAAACAAACAAATAAATAACAACAAATGCTAACTCCTACACACCATCAGATAAGCTTGCAGCGTCAGTCGTAAAATTTTGACCAACAATAGCTCCAATCTTACAGGATGATAACGTGCATGCTATTGGGTGCAGTACAGCCTTTAATTTGGTCAATGGGTGCCTTGCACTTGCACAATGCTGTTTCAGTGTTGGCGTGAGGTGAATGATAAACATGTCCCCGGGCCTGATGATATGATATTCCCCGCTAGGTCATCAAATCACTGCTCGTCCTACAGCAGCTCCCACTTTTATTGAGCTGTGGCCCTCCGGTGCTTTAGAGCCATACAGTTGGAGTAAGTGAAGTTCCAGTGTGTGCCTGTGTATGTACTGGTTTGTATATGTGTGTGGGTATGTGTATGTTTGAGTGTGTGTACGTGTCTGTTTGGCTGCGTTTGTTTTGACTATTTGTCAAAAGAATCCAAAATGTAGTTAAGTGTGAGTGAAGAAGCCAGCTGTCAGTCTCTCATAACCTAATTCCATCAGAGATCGCCACTCACCTAAGAGTCTCTTGGGTTCCTATTTTCACGCCCAATGCAAGGCGAGTGGAAAGGGCAATCTAACTTTGCATATGGATGGATTTTTCTTTCTTTTGTTATTTTGGTCGACGGGTGCAGTTAGGAAGGGGCGTCTGCACTGTTGTGGGAGTGAACAGAGCTGGCTTGTTTCCCATCCAATGGAAGCGGCTCCTCTCTTAGTCCTGTTTTTCAGGTGCACCAGTGGAGTGCAATAGAAAAAAAGCTCATCCATATGTAGCACGGTAGCTAAACCCTGGCATGAAAATGTTGCACCAATTTTTACACCTGTGTGTGTGTGTGTGTGTGTGTGTGTGTGTGTGTGTGTGTGTGTGTGTGTGTGTGTGTGTGTGTGTGTGTGTGACTCCAAAATGAAATGCGCTGTTTCAATGCAACCAGTGCAGACACACTGTTGATTCACTCTCAGTTAGTTTTCTATGTAGCAGATAACAGATATTCAGATTATTTATATTCACCTTATTTCCAATGATGAAAATAGTTTTGAAATTTGAACAAGCTAAAGGTCGATTAGCATACTCAGATTGAATGTTTTGAACGATTTATTATTATTTTTTCAATCACAGCAATTGATGTGTCAGAAATGTCTTCTTATTCAGTTGTTGGGCAACGTTTCACTTTACATTTTCTGACTAGTGTTTCAGCGCCACATTTAATTCCATCAGAAATTTAGGTAGGTAGGTAGGTACTGTCCGTATAAAAGTGGAAATACATGCACTTATCAAAGTGAACTACACCGCTTCTTTTTAGAGTGCATGGTGCCACATTTAGGCAAAAAATCTAGCGCTGCAGCTTGCAATGCTTCCACTAACCTCAGGCTTCAGTGACATCTTGCAGCAAATGATGATCTTGTGACCTACTTCTCCTTGATGCACCATAAGGTGCAATACTGTTCGATACTATCAGAACCCTCTCTTCAGCTGTAGTCATCATGCAATAAACTGTTCGCGGTCTGAATTGCACAGCGTCACACCAGCCTGTGGCATTTGTTTTCCTTTTATGTTGGCTGTGACAACCTGGAATCAAATCAGTGAAACCTCAAGGACAGAGGTAAATGGCCAACAGCTGTGCTAGCCTGCTCTTCGTCGGTCTGCCTCCCTCCAAGGTCACATGATGGAGTGTGAGCGAGATGTTAAACGCCAGCAGGGAACAGAACGCGTAAAAATCCATAATGTATTTACAGTATGTATCCAATAATAATGTTGCCATTATAATAGTTTGATAATTATGTATGTATAGTAAAGTGGTTATCATTTTACTAACAGTGTCTCACATTTCACATGGCTGTCTCACATTTCTTTGTCCTATTATTGTCAGGTAACGGATTCACCATTTGTCTTGTGGCTGTAAACAGGCATACATAATGTACTTGATTTCCAGATTAACATGTTGTCTGCCCTTTTTCCTTTGACCCAGGGATTGACTGTGGGGGAAGTAAGATGTGCCCAAGCTTAAGGTTTTAGGTATTTTATTAATTATCGAACGGGAATACAATTTTTTTGCAAAATACCTTTTTGATTATTTTTTGTTGTAGTAAGTTCTTCAAAAAAATAATTAATGTACATTATCCATCGATTTTCTATTGCACTTAAACTCAGTAGTGTCACAGGTGATCTGGAGTCTATTCCAACTAACCTTGGCTGTGAGGCAGGGTACATCTTGGACTGGTTGCCAGCAACTCAAATGGACAATATACGTCAGTTTTATGGAAATGCATTTATTTTTACCAAGGTTGGATCACGGCGAGGAACAATAATCAAAATTAAATGTCCTGAAACCCTGAACTTGAAACACTAACCTAACATCATTGAAAATAGATTTCCAATATTTCAGCTCTTCACTTTACAAGCAAGCAATAAACCTTTCTTTTCAATCACTTAATGTGTTTGTGTGAACGTTAGTGGTGGTTAATAACATGTAACAATTCCGTACTCTACAGTATTTCATTTATGCTGAATTGTGAGCTCTTTTGAATAATAAATTCGGTACTGATGGAAGAGCGACCTCATGTGGTGTGTTGAGTGGTGTGTGAACTACATGAAGCGGCGTTGTTAAACCGCCGACTACATATTTGATGCCACTTTTCAAAATATTCAAATGAAAGGGTTTACATTATTGTGATTATTCTTACAAAACACGCATACAAGGCTGTAATTTACTCATGTATATTCACAAAGAACTTTCCTTTATACGGAACGGAATGACCCGGACTGAGTTTCACCCGGAAGCCCAAATCGTGAATGCTAACCAGTTGTGTAGCAAAGCAAGCCGCACCGGTTTTCTGTCACGGCAGGTCATTTCAAAAAGTTCACCTGATTCCCAAGGATCTGCGTGACAGCTCCCGCGTTGTTTTCGCGCGACCGAGTTGACGGCACTTCACGGGTCTGATGCAGTGAAAATGAGAGGAAGGTGAGTCTGAAGAACCCGGCCGCCTGGTTAACATCGACTAGTTAACGCTAGTAGCCTCCCGATAGCCTTTGGCATACTAAATAAACTCAAAGAACGCCCTCGTTGACAATCAACACAATTACCAATTGTTTCTTTACTAATATGAAAGTCAAGGTGTTCATCCTTGTCAATATTTACCAATTTTTTCCACGTCTGATTTAACAAACTCGGTGTTAGCTCGACGGTAAATGACAGTTGGGTTAGCACTAGCCTACATTGACACTGTCACCTACTACAGTACTGTGCACAAAATACTTAAAATACAAAGCTGGGTGTGCCGTTCGTTTTTGTTAACAGAGACGCTTAATGTGGGCGTTAACTTCTCGAGAGAAGCCTGTGCAATACTGTCCCAGATACAAACATTATTCACCACATGGAGACAATTAAGTCGTTGCATGCAATGTAAAGTGCAGCACTTCAAAAAGGCTTCTTCGAATGATATAGGCATTGTTATGTGAAATTGGAGGTACGACAAGATTTGTTTTCTGACTGAGGAGTACGGTTTATATGCTGGCAAATGGTTCAAAAATTATTCATCATGGTCTCGGTCTTTTGTTTTCTTATCACCAAAATGTGACATTTTTAACATGGATGTCTAGACTTTGTGTCCTTCAGCTCAGGGACCGAAAAAGTCCTCAAAAGAATTGAATCTATGAATCAAAAAATACAATAAAATGAGGCCACAATTGGCATTCAGATCTCTTAAATCAAGATTTTATATTTGTAAATAGTCACAATAACTTTAGAATCTGAGTAGTATAATGTAGAGAGGGCGGCCCGGTGTTCCAGTGGTTAGCGCGTCAACCTCACAGTGCAAAGGTCGTGGGTTCGATCCCGGCTTCGGCTTTCCTGTGTGAAGTTTGCATGTTCTCGCCCTGTGTGGGTTTTCTCTGGGTACTCCGGTTTCCTCCCACATACCAAAAACATCATGGCAGGCTGATTGGACACTCTAAATTGTCCCTAGGTGTGAGCGTTGGCGCGGATGGTTGTTCGTCTCTGTGTGCCCTGCAATTGGCTGGCAACCGGTTCAGGGTGTCCCCCGCCTACTGCCTGAAGACTGCTGGGATAGGCTCCGGAACCCCCCGCGACTCTTATAAAGGATAAAGCGGATCGTAAAAAGGATGGATTAATTAATGGATAATGTAGAGTTATAGCTGTGACGTCACTCAGTTATGACTTCGAAAACAACAAAACAGTGATGGGGTTTTCGTAAGGGAGGCCACCGTAACTACTTTGGACAACACGGGAGATAGAGAACAAATTTGA
This sequence comes from Hippocampus mohnikei, assembly GCA_026261675.1. Classification (NCBI taxonomy): domain Eukaryota; kingdom Metazoa; phylum Chordata; class Actinopteri; order Syngnathiformes; family Syngnathidae; genus Hippocampus; species Hippocampus mohnikei. The sequence goes on from JAKGUB010000106.1 coordinate 10,877,156, forward strand.
TTTCAAATTGACTTAGTTTTAAAACGTTTTGAATTTAGGTCACATTTAGATATACAAACGCTGCAGCTTAATTAATGGAAGCATATGCCACCAAAACAAAGTCAGAAACTAATCTTTTGCTTGACAAACTGATGTTTTATAAAATATAGAGGAACCTTGATTTAACGGACCATGGGAGCGGGTTGTCCGTTAGAGCTTTTGAGTGTTACATCAAAGTGTTTATTTTATTTTTTTGTGAACCAAAAACAGCCATACTGTAAAAAAAAAAAAAACAACAACAACGTTTTGTACTTTTGTCGCAACTTAAATAAACTTAGTACTGTAAAAAAAGATATTGTAAATTAATGTTTTTAAAAAGTGTTTGAAAATATTTGAAGTGATCTTTCACGGGACTCTCAACCCTCCTCCCAAGATCAGCACATTTGTCCATACATTGTTTTGACGGGGAAGTCGCCTCTGCCAACATGGCCACCACATTGACACACTTTTGAGCTTGAGTCTACGTTAGCCTATTTATGACAACAGAGGAAGTCAGAAGACAGAGGAAGTCAGAAACACGTGACCAGTGTTGTGATGGCACCACAGCGCCCTTTACTGGCCGTGTGCCAGATTGCGGCCAATTCTGCAACTGCCAGACTTTGAAAGGAACTATTCAAAGGGGTATTTTGAATGGCCAATATTTTCTGTCCGTTGAATCAAGGTTGCATTATGTGCAAATTTTTACTTAATAATTAGTTAAAATTGTCATTTTTACTGTATTTGGTTTTGGGGTCTCTTCTGCTCATGTGCGGGCCTCTGTATTTTCAGGTTGTTGTTATTGTGACCACACTCTGTGTTGCCATGGAGAAGCCCTTGAGGTTGTGGGGCTCAGTAGAGCGCTGTGCTCTCACTTTAGTCTCCTGGTCCTGGGGCGCCTGCCGTGTCTCCCTGCTGGCTCTGATCCTAACCTTCCACCTGTACGGCGGTTTCATCCTCCTGGCTCTCATCCTTGTGTCAGTGGCGGGAATCCTCTACAAATTCCAAGACGCGCTGCTCTACTTCCCGACCAGCCGTCGTCGTCACGCCTCTACGTTCCCGTGCCGACGGGAATCCCGCACGAAAACGTGTATATTCGCACTAAAGATGGTGTAAAGCTCAACCTGATCCTGCTGCGCTTCACGGGCGGGGACGCGCCTCCCGGAGTCGCGGCCGCCAATCAGAGCGGGCCCACGTCCTCGGCGCCGCCCACCATTCTCTACTTCCACGGCAACGCAGGCAATATTGGCCACAGGGTGCCCAATGCGCTGCTGATGCTGGTCAACCTGAAGGCCAACGTCGTACTCGTGGACTACCGCGGCTACGGGAAGAGTGACGGCGAGCCCAGCGAGGAGGGCCTCTACCTGGACGCAGAGGCAACGCTAGACTACGTGATGACCCGGCCCGATTTGGACAAGACCAAAGTGATACTGTTCGGCCGCTCGCTCGGGGGCGCCGTGGTCATCCGCTTGGCATCGACTAATCCGCACCGCGTGGCGGCCATTATGGTGGAAAACACATTCCTCAGCATCCCACACATGGCGACGACGCTCTTCTCCTTTCTGCCCATGCGCCTGCTGCCCCTGTGGTGCTACAGGAATAAGTTCCTGTCCTACCGGCAGGTGGCGCTGTGCCGCATGCCCTCGTTGTTCGTCTCCGGCCTGTCGGACCAGCTCATACCGCCGGTCATGATGAAGCAACTGTACGAAATGTCACCGTCACGGACTAAACGCCTGGCCATCTTCCCCGAGGGCACGCACAACGACACGTGGCAGTGCCAGGGCTACTTTGCCGCCTTGGAGCAGTTTGTTTGTGAGCTTCTCAAGAGCCACGCCCACGAGGAGAGCGTGCAGACATCTGCAAATGTCACCATCATCTGAGGGCACTTTTTTTACTCTTATTTAAATTCCCCCTCAATCTGTAAATCGGTTTTGTTCAGGGAGCGGAAACATACCTTTGTCTTGTGTTCCAGCCATGAATGCATTCATTTGTGACTCTTAATACGGAGTTTCCCAACCTTTCATGAGCCAGGGCAGATATTCTTGATTTGAATAAAATCTCAAGGGACAGCACCTAACAAAAATGTCACCAAAAGTCCGGTTCATGCACTGGTTAATTATGCACATTCTCCCATTCAGTTGAAGAGCATTTTATTGTGTGCTGGCATAGACGGTTGAACAGCAACACATCATTAATACAAATAAATACTATTCGGACCAATGTGAAAAATTGAATAATTTCCAGTGACGCACAAATGTGCCGCAGCACTCTGATTGGGGATCACTGTCTTAATAAATGAGGTCACGAGTGAATGATCATGCAGGCCAAAACGTATTTCAGCTGCTGACGTAATCTGTGGTCATGTGATTATGGAGCGGCAACGACATGGCAACTCTTTAGTTCACCCCACAAGACGTGACATCTGACTGTAACACTAGGGCTGAACGATTTTGCATTATTATTTATATTATTTGTTTTTTTTTAATCGAAATCGCGACTCCAGACGATGCGATCACAGTTTCGTCAAAGCTTAGTTTTTTTTGTTGTTGTTTTTTTTTTGTCTGTGTGTGAGAGAGCGAGAGCTGCAACCTGAATCATGGGTTTTATTAAACAATAAAAATATGAGAGTATAACAAATGAACAGCTGTTTTTTGCTTTTCTTTTTATTAGTCATAATTTTTTTATTCCCACGGTGTGTAGCAGCAAACTGCAGTTTCTTGCCTCAAAACATTTTCAGCGGGGAAATTTTGAAACTTTGTATTTCCGAATGTCTTAGCAAAGCTAAATTGATTAAAATGAAAAAAAAGACAAAAGACTGTAAATTGAGAATATATATTGTACAAACCCCTAAAGCCAAAACTCAACACCAAAAAAAAAACCCAGTACTGATATGATAAATATTTTACACAATATTAATATACTTTTAAGCTTATAGGCCACTGCTGGCTGACGTATGCCGCAACGGAATAGAAATCATTTAAAAAATGATGGATGATATGATGTAAATTGCGTCAATGTAAATGGTAATAATGTACATAGTGAAGATTGCTCTGAAGTTTTATTTTGGGAAACAAAAATATTGTGAAATGACTTTGCAATTCAATCTTTTCCCGAAATCGTTCAGCCCTATGTCACAATAAATCATGCACATTCATGTAAATACAAATTGATTATTTCATGACCATCCCCTGATGATATTTTGAGTTTGATGCCAAGGAAAACAACACGGAGTGTTAGGGCCAACATGGAGGAACACAAAAAAACCATCCAAATTGTTTTCTTGTGAATTTTTTCCGGAAAAAGTTGTCTGTCATCGCGAGTGGGACTGATTGTCTTTCCGTGCCCTGTGATGGACTGGCGACCAAGCCTCGGTGCTCCAGCACACGCACGAACATTGTTTCTTGAAGAAAAACCCCTAAAACAACCATAACAAAACTTGAAATGACAAACTTTCAACATTTTGAAAAATACATTCAAATATTCCACTTACAATTTTGGGGGGGGGCGTGTCCTTTTCATTGTGGCCCTAATACTCCTCTGTCAAGTCGCAGAATGAAAATGTCATCCCTTTGAGATTTTGATTCATCATCACTTTATTTTTGTTTTTGTTTTTTTAAGTATTGTGTTTTTCAGAACTACAGTATATCCATCCACTGGAATAACAATAGGAATCCAGGCTATGATGGACTAGTGTGTGTATTTCAACAGACAAGTGGACGCATGCGTTGTTAAGAATCCATCTTTTGTGTGTATTCCTACGTTTTGAGGTTCTTGTTACCCTCCCGCACTGTGCCAAAATGGCTTTGCTCCTTTTGGGGGAGGGGGAGCTGTTCATGAGCTAATTAACCTTTCCCCCCTGATGTCTTCCGAGAGGGGGTGTGGGGGGGGGGGGTCTGGCGGAGTTTGATGATTTAAAAACCACGTTGTCTGCTCTCGCTTGAAAAAGTGCAGAACAATGAAACCAATTGAGTTCGGCACACAAGCGGAGCTCTTCAGCCATATTTGGTACTACAGTTTGTAAAGCCAAATGAGAAGAGTTGCTATGAATGTAATCATTTGTGTTTGATAAGCGCATGGGCTTCTCTTTGTTTGTTGACCTTCCCCACCATGGCATCGTGAGCTGAGGTTTCTTCGTTTATCTCCGACATGTTGACGCTGCGCTTCATGGAACACGTTTGCTTTTGTTTTCTTTCAGCGTGAACCCAGTTTGCATACTTGGCTTTTGCAAATGGAAAGGATTGGGGTTCTCTCAAAGTCACCTGCGTGATGCGTTTGTTTTTTATAAATGTTCGCAAATGGCGACTGCACCGTGAATCGGGATTCACTGATGGAATTGTTCAAGAGTGCACGTGAATGTGTGTTGCTTTCAGGAACTGGCATGCGATTGTTTTCTGTAACAAACTTGCACTGTATTGACTTTTTTTGTATCAAGACTTGACAAATATACATTTCCTAAGCGGACATGCGAATGAATCGTCTTCATCCTCAAGTCAATGAATGACCACCTTTCCTCCCACGTTCACCATTTCTGAATTTGTATCCACTCATCGCTTTTGTAAGCACCTCTTTTCACTTTGTGTATCCTGTGCTGTAACATGCAATAAAATTGATACATGAGTCCTTGCGCTACTGTCAAATGAGTGAAATTAATCATGGAAGACAATTTCGTTCGACCGTTGATGACACTTCACTTTTTATGTTCAGAGAACTTTTGTCACTGTCATCTTTCTGCTCAACGTGTTTCCATTTACTTCCTTTTTTTTTTTTACGTGGGCTTTACCTTTATTATTCGAGTTAAATAAATGCAGTATTCAGATCCGCATTTTTTTCTTGCTGCTTTAGGCACGCACAAATCTCAAAAGCTTCCATTTTCCCCCTCTCCCCTACACCGTCCAACTCCTGAAAGAGCACCAGTCGCAACTCTGAAGTGCGGAGTCTTCAAAATAGTGTGCAACAAGCATTCCCCTATAAGAAGAGGGAAACATTGCGGTGATGCGGGGTACGATTGGGGCTTTTCTGTCACACTAAACAGCGTGCATGGAAGGGGATACAAAAACAATCAATTACCGCGATTGGGCAGTAGGGTCAAAATCGCTACATTTGGCCAAATTCATGCCTTAGATTGAACATATATCTCTACTGTGCACCACTAGTGTGTATTGAGTGAGGTCAGGGCCACTGTTGAGGCAGGAAGTTGATGTGGTTAGCCAAGCAGAACAAGGAGGGGGAAGCGTCGCTCTCTCTTTTTTTTTTCTTGATACTGTATTCATTACCCTGGAAATTGCTGGAGAACGAATGTGAAACCAAAGAGCATCGGCAGTGAGGAATTGACTCCCTTGCCAGCGTGAGTAAGCTTGAAAATGGCAGTGGGCTCACATTTGGATCCTGGGGCGTGCCAGAAGGCTGTTGAGGCCCGAGGGCTGTCCCGACCGGTCCTCTTGCTCACGCTAGCAGTCATCACCTCGTCCTCTCTGTCTGCGCTCTCCTTGTACCGGCTGGTGGTCCTCAGCGCTGAGGTGGACGGCCTGAAGTCCGAGGTGTTTCGCAGGAGGGAAGAGAGTCAGGAGGCCAAGCGTGGAGAGCAGGTGAACCAGTCTAACATTTTCACCGGGATCACCCGTACCTATTCCAGGGCCGTCGCCACCTCATACTAGCTTGCTGCCTGCATTGCATGACTAAACAGCTGAACTGGACGCGTGAAAATAAAATACCCCCCCCGCCCCCCAAAAAAAAAAAAAATTAAGTAAATAAATACCTCATCTATGCAACTAACAATCGACATGTATGCTTGCAAGGATGTGAGTGATGAGAGAAGCGGTCAGCCAGATCGTCAACACCCATTCACCCTGTTAAGAAGGAGGAGGATGGTGTCTGGAACAGACACATCAGGTGAGACGCACAAGCCTTTGTATCAGAAGTTCCTCTTTGTGATCGTCTTTCTTTGAATGTCCTTGGATTTAAAAGGAAAAAAGGTGCGTCAGAGACATTTCCCCAGACATTTCACATGTGCTTCTTTTCCCCACAGTTTCCCAATCTTGTCTCCAATTGTTGGCGAACAAGAGCAGGAAAATCTTCAGGAAAGGTAAGTAAAATGTTGAAGTCGGCTCTGTGTACAGTGGAACTTTTGAAATTGAATGTGTCTGAAGACATTGCCTCTTGTGAGTCCTTGGGGGCACTCAAGTGCCCGCAGGCACTGTGTTGGTGACCCCTTACATCAGGGGTGCCCAAACTTTTTGGACTGAAGATCGACTTTTAGATCAACCAACCTCCCGCGATCGACCCGTTACCGCGCACGCACGTACACACGCACGCCATGATGAGCAACAGCCTGACACGGAGGCATGCGGCGCACTTTTGCAACCTGTTAACTATCGTAGCGCACACGTACCGTTTTAAAGTGGCCCTCTAGATTCCTATATTGCAAACTGCTGAGCGCTAACAACTTCCGGTGACGCAGGTCACGGGCCACCATAGGTTAAAGATTTACCTGCTTTGTTTTATTAGATTTTTTTTCTAATACTTTTTGTGAAAATGAGACTGATAGGATGATTAGGGTGCAGTGTACATGAACACAAAAAATATATTCCTAACATGCACAGAGACACACAAATGTTTGCTTTTTTTTCCTCTCCACCCCTCGCGATCGACTTGGGACCAGTCCACGATCCACCGGTCGATCGCGATCGGCGTAATGAGCAACCGTGCTGTAGACCAACAACCGACTTCAACAGTTCCAAAATCATCACCGAAATCAATATAATAAATGTGTCTTCTCGCATCAGATTTTGCCCTGGAGCCATACACGGGCATCCCGTGGATGACTGGTCTGAGGAGAGGGTCTTCGCTGGAGGTGGTGGGAGACAACATGCTGGTTCGAGAGGAGGGCTTTTACTTTGTCTACAGTCAGGTTAGTAGCGCATGCCCAAGTTAGTTCTTAGTTTTACCACACGGGGGCGCCGCCAGCCCGCGTGACAAACTGCCTGGCTTTCTAGAGAAGAGCTCCTCTGCAATCAGCGCAGAAAACGATCTATGCAAATGATGCGTGCTTGTAAAATGAATATTTAATGACACATCATTGTTCACGCATAATAAAACCCATGTAATCGACCAGTCCCATGCAAAGAACACTTCATTAGTTACACTTGCACCAATCTAATGAAATCCATTGCAAGAACTGTATCAAAAAAAAAGTCCAACTCTGTAAGATATTGATTAATCATGAACATTGTCACAGAGGTTTAAGTGTATGATTTAGTTCTATGTACAAGTGTGTGAGTGCAGCTATCAGTATTGTTTTCTACCGATAGCAGCCAAATTTCAAGGTATTACTGTACTCCTCGAGGTTACTGCTGCCAGCCACTTATAAATCAGACATCATGGACAACAGAGAGAAAGAAAAGTCTTTGTTGACGGGTTTCTATCATGATTGTTCATTGCAATTTCGTGTTTCAAAAGTAATCTGTTGTATCGATACTTGGTATCGGTGAGTAGTTATGAGTGAGTATTCGTACTGGTATATGTCTGGAAAAATCCCCATCTCCAATTCTATGGTAGATCCGAATATGTTCTATCCCATTCTATCCAGCACGGGGCTATTTATGGGCTGACTAAAGGCTATTTATAGTACAAAGCAGTAGTTCTCCACAAGTCGGAATGCATTGTGGCCAAAAACAAAAACATCAGATAGATTTTTTTTTAAATCTACTCATGCATTTTACCTGCTCCTGTATCTCTTGTTATTTCACAGCAATACAGTCCTGTCTAAAAGTATTGGAACGGCAAGGTCAATTGCTTTGTTTTTGTCGTGAACTGAAGACCGATTATTTTCTGAAAAGCCGACAGTGCGCCTGATAATCCAATGCACCTTCTAGAGAGATCGATACTCTGATTTCTTGGATGTAGTATTTTAAATGTTCTGTAAAGCGCTTTGTTACAGCTGCCGCAGTTGTGAAGGCTCTTTATCAATAAAACGGTATTGTATTGTATTGCATTCCCTTTAGCGTAGCTCCATCTAGTGGATGCATAACGCAACCACAGCCACTATTGTAGCTTCTGTTCTATGCGCCTTATAATGCAGTGTGCCCTACATATGAAACCGTTTTTAAATAGGCCATTCATTAAAGGTGCGCCTGACACTCCAAAGTGCCTCATAGTGCGGGAAATACGGTAATTGTTCGTAAAACGCTAATTATATGCAAGTAACATTTCCTTAAGAAAAATCCTGAATAAAATGGACTTTGAATTTCATTTCAAATTTCTTTAAGTGCGTTAGGACATTTAAGACAAGAAAATTGTGTTTAAAAAAAAATCCTGATAAATTAGCTTGAATTCCCCGATGCTAAAATCGACTAATCACTCAGTTTTACTACGGTGCTAAACATATTGTTATATTCATGATAGTGTATTATTTTTCTTGTATTAGACCTAATTTGTTCCTCACGGTCAGGTCTACTACATGGACAGCAGGTTTGCAATGGGCCACGTGGTGATCCGCAGGAAGAGGATGGTGGTGGGCGATGAGGCTCAGTACGTGATCCTGTTCCGCTGCATCCAGAGCATGGACAGCGTGTACCCTTACAACACGTGTTACACAGGAGGTGCATTATTATTATTATTTATTATGCACTGTACTTTGTACGTGGCCTTTAACAGCGGTGCGGTGCGTCGTGAGCTAAGCAGCAAACAGCAATGTCAGTTCAAAGTGTGAAGCGTGCCGACGTTCCCCTCAGGTGTCGCGAAGCTGGAAGTCGGTGACCAGTTGGAGCTGCTGATCCCCAGATCCACTGCCAATGTGTCCCTGGATGGGGACGCCACCTTCGTCGGCGCTGTCAAGCTGGTTTAAAGCCTGTCGCCTCACATGAGAGCAGAGGGAGCTGCAATTCTGGTGACCCCAAAGGCGAGAAAATAATTTTTTTAACGCTACGTGCACACAACGCTGGCGATTGTTTTATGATGGGGTTTTTTTTTTGGTGTTGGTTGTTTTTTTTTTACCTTTGTCTTTAATTTATAAAATTACTTGTCAGCAATTTAAAATACGAGTGATATAATTGATCCTGGCTGGTTGTTGTTTCATTGTTGGTTAATGAATGATCTGGGATTCAAATGAGCTATTTTTATGAACATTAAATCTTTTTGGATCACATCAATGCTGATTTTGATCTTCAGTGTGTAATGTTCATTTAAACCAGAGGCAAGTCACTTTCGGTCGTCGATTATCAAGACCCCATTGCAATGCTGTATAATATTGTATTATATCAACAGTGAGTGAAAATGCATTGTGATGATCTTTGTTATTATCATATAAACTCCTCCATTTGCAATAAAGAAAGAGGTGATGAAAAAAAACATCTGGAAAATGAATGTTTAGTGGATGGAAAAAAATATCTTGGAGCAGATATTCACATGGCCCATTATTGTATTTTCGAGCTGGTAAAAACATTTCGTTGGTTCATAAGAGCATGCACATTAGGATGGGTAACACTGGCATTCCGCTTGTCCACGGGGGCTACACTGTAATAAAATATGATCTGTCACACACATCATCATCATAAAATATTGGACACTCATCATGCTTAATAGGCCAACCAGAGAGGCTTAGTGATAACAAAAATGAATAATGATAGTGAAGGTAATAATAACATTGGTCAACAGCACATTTTTAATCACGGATCAGGTAATGAACAATCATGGCTCACCTGTTTTTTGAGTTTGGTCATGTGGCATTCACAACCTGAGCTCTTATGCACTTTGCTGTCGTTTTCAGTTGACAGCTTGTGGCAAAATGGCCAACCCGCCATGATGAAGAAAAGCACCTGGTGCTTGTTCAATCAGCCTACCATGCATGTTTTTGGAATGTAGGAGGAAACCGGAGAAAACCCACGCAGGCGCAAGAAGAACATGCAAACTCCACACGGGAAGGCCGGAGCTGGAATCGAACCCGGTACCTCTACACTGTGAGGTCAACGCACTCACCACTGGACCACCGGGCCACCATTCTTATTGCAAACCTGATGTGCTACAGAATAAAATTAGGGTATATTTGGAATCAGCGCAAACAACTCACAGCATCACATACATTTAGTTTAAAAAAAATGTTAACCATTGTAGTAGTAGTAATAATAATAATAATTTTAAATAATACTTTGTGCTCTTCGTATGTCATGTTTTGTCTTGTCAACTGGAATGAAGGGCATTTCCCTCCGGCAGGTGCACCTGTGCCTCGTTTCCCCATCAAGCTTGGCTGCGTATTTAAGGACCCTGATTATTGATCTTGCTTGCGGTTGTGCTCCAAGTATGGTTTTTCTAGATTTCTCAATACCATTTCCAGTCGCCCTCATTTTGTCCATAAATCCTTGTAAGTATTTTGGTTGTTCCAGTGTTGCTCTTTGTTTGTGTGTTATTGGACATTTGGAGATTTTGTGTGAGTATTCTCGTTGGAAAGTCAAAAATAGAAGGCACAGGAAGACCGATTCCAAATGGCCTTAATGGATAAATGGAGACGGAGCTGCAGCCATTAGCGGAAAGAGGCCTGTGTATCGCAGGAGACAAGGCCCGGGGTCGGAAGCCATTTATCATGAAATGCTGAGAAGAAGAAGAAGAAGCAGCTGTATTAGAGAAGCATTCATCCTGTTTGGAGGCAAAATGGGTCAAACATTATATAAAAAATTTCCTGACCCACCCTCCCTTTTTCAAAGGTCTTTGTGTGATTCCATGGCGACGACTGGCATGTTTGGCGGAAGCTCATGACATTGTGGAGCCGACACACAAAAGAGAAATCAGCATCTGACCGGGGAATCAGGAAATGAGACCCACCGAGTACACATGCTGGCACCGACTATACATTGGGGGGGGGGGAGACCCCACAGCACAAGACACAGAGGCGCATACATTTAGATACACTAACTCAAAGATTATTATAGTTAATGAATGTTTATTTCGGCTGTACTAATATTTTGATTTGTGGACGCTTATCGCAACGCTCATCTGTCCTAAATGATGAATGGAATGTATGTTTTTGATTCTGCTTTAGGTTGAGGGTGCGCGTAGCCTTTTCCGAGTGATGCTGGGTGAGGGGCGGGGCAACTGCCCGTGCGAATATGTAAGCCAGGGACCCCTAAATAACAGCCGGCGCGGCTGGTTAACACATCCGCCTCACAGTGCAGAGAAGCAGGGTTCAATTCTGGCTCCGGCCTTCCTGTGTGAAATTTGCCTGTTCTCCCCGTGGCTTCCTGGGTTTTCTTCGGGTACTCCGCTTTCCTCCCTCAAGCGCTATGTGAACATATGCTTGGGTGAAGTATTGTTATTTTAACATATTCTCTGCCAATATTCTAGACAACATCACATTTCCACAATTGCTCTAAAAGTTTGAGGGGAAACGCCACACATGTTAGCAGCTTCCCAGTAGCCGTGTTAGCAGATAAAATTCATGTTTTCCTCAAATGTAGTAAACGGCATTTCCTTACCGTGCATACGGGTATGGCATTCTTGTTCCGTGTACACACTCGTATTTGGGGATTACTTTGATGGGCTGTAGGCAGCCCAAAGTAATCACGCTGATCCAGAGCTCCCCAGTCGAACTGGCAGCATCAGCGTTTGGGTTTATCATTTAAGGACCGACTGAGGATTTAGTCGCTCAATGAAACTGGATGTAAAGGCAAATTTTTTTTCAACCGATCCGGCCTGATTCGAAGCTAATTATTTTTGATCTGGAGCGAAAGCCCAGTGAGAGGTTTTATTTGTTTTTAACAGCGTTATTAATCTCTCCTATGCCAGAAAATACGCTGATCTATAATTCAGATGGTTGAGCTTCGTCTCGGAATGAAAGTACGGTGAAGCTGTGGGGAGCGTGACCCTATCTGCATGGGAGGAAATTAAAAGCAGGTTGAAAAGTTCAGTTCTTCATGTGTCTTGTATGTTTCAACTTTGCATCCTTTCATTTGTAGAGGAAATGTGAAGAAACTTAGAACCTATCCATAAAATACACAGCAGTGCCTTGACTTATGAATTTCATTTGTTCCAACAGGCACGCTTAGAGCGCAAAACAACTGTATCTTAAATCATCGTTCCCCATTGAAATGAATGAAGACGTATTAAACTGTTGCAGCTCTCCCAAGATGGTGAGTACAGTATTGTTGTATTGTCTGTCTGCATGTGTTGCTTCATCATTTGTGTTTAGATATCAACTGCATAAAGGGTTAGAACTACTGCAACATCCACTTTCATTAGCCCATTTATGGCATTTTGGATTTGGTGTTAACATTACTACTAGAAGGACGAAGTTCAATACGAAACGTTTAACTGTCTTTGTTTTATGTTTAGTTTTCCAGTACACTGTAATTGGTAGTGGCAATAAAACTAAAGTTATTTTGTTGGGGAGTGGGGGTGTGACGTTTGCTGCCACCATTTGGTGTTCGTAATTCAACCTTTTTATTAAAAATTAAGATGGAAAGACTTAGCCAGGCAGTTGCTGGTACCTTAATAAAAGCATGAATATTTTTTTTGATTGGGTAAAAATTTTGTTCTTCAGGAATTTACAATGAACCTCACTCCTATTCACTTTTTACAAATTCTCTTTTACTCTTTTTTTTGGTATTTTTTTTTTTTTTTTCCTGTTGGGCCCTAAGATAGAGACAAAGCCCCATCTAATATGAAAGTATTATACGTTGTCAAGGAAATATTGTTGTTGACTAAGAGCTTTGCATGTCTGGGAGGAACTAAGTTTAACCTGGGTCGTTCGTGGAAGTGTACATGAAATTCAATCATCTGCAAGCCATTTATTTTATGCGTCATGAAAATGAGTTTGAAAATAATAGTTTGTGGTGCAGTATGTTTACAATTTAAACTATTCATCTGTCTTCGTTTACTATAGTGTGCGCATAGGACTTTCGCAAAAGTGAAATGCTCTCTCATTGGAAAACTGCTCCCCTGCAGGAGATGTATGAGAGCCACTTGTCAAACGCTCCATCGTGCACTTTACTCTGTTTTATGGCTCCAGGATGGAGCTCTGACAGACACACACACACACACACACACACACACTTGAAGGCTGAGGGAGTCCGTACTGTCTCTGTAAATATTGAGCGCATCTCATCCTATGCCCTACAACTTTATCCCGAGTCATGAAAACAACAGCACTCTGTCTTTCAGATGCACTTTTTAAAAGTGGAATTAATTTCCCAGTGGCAATGTCCTGAAACAAACAAACAGACATCAAAAAGTCACAGTGAGTCATTATAAAACTTCACAATTTGAACAGAAAGGAGGAACATTCACAGAGAGGAAAACAATATTAAAGGGGACATCTCGGAAAAGGGAGTTGTTGTTTTTTATTTGCGAGTATGTAAACGAGTCTCTGGAGTTGTAATTACATTACAGGGTAAATTTTTGATGTGCCTTTTTCTTAAAACTGATCCGTTCGTGCACTTTCAACCCTCAGTTATGCAACAGTGGCGCTTTTTAACCCAGAACCAGAATAACTCCATTGTCATTCTACTCTAAGGTGCAACGAAATACAGACACAAATCATCCAAGAGATGTCTCTTCTGAAAACAATGACCAAGGGTGACCCATTTTTGCAAATGAAAAGAAATCCATCAGGAAACGGGTGGGGGGAAACAACAACAACAACAACAACAACCTCAAACTAAGATCCTGTAAAGGAAGCATCGTATACATTTGGAAAATAAGAAAAACCTCAGGAAACTGGCACACATTATTAATACACAGGCTGCGTCCTCCAAAGGCTGAATTTGAAGGCCGAATGATGTAATCATTACAGCCCAGATGCACTAAGCAGACTGCATCGAGTTTCTCCACCCATGACATGACCAGCTAGGCTGGGGGAAGATCCTGAGCCATTTTTAAGCAGCAGCCTGATATTGGGGTGTGTGTCGAATCCAAATGCAGAACACCGGAACAAAGCAATACTTGGAATTTCCATTTGATAAAAACTATCCAGATGGGGTCAACGACCGATGATCAATTCACAGAAAAGTGCTGGAGAGGCTTCCATGTGGCCATGGCAAACAATTCGTCAATCGGGCAGCGATCGGGCAAAGGACCTTGCACCTCCGCATCCCTCACCAGCGCCACACCCCCTGCTATCATGTCAAAGCCAAAAGGTAAGCAGAGCTGCATTGATTCTTTGTTAGATAGCATAGACACACTTAAGCCAACAGCATGTGCTTCTGGTAAACGGGGGGGGGGTCTTTGAACACCCTCGGTTGTCATGGCAACAGAAGCTGAAGTTGCCACTGGCAGAACAGTAAAAGGGGCGGGTGCACAGTGCTTGAGACAGGGCCAGGCCCGAAACCTTGTCTAAATTTAGCAAGATGATATATAGGAAGTGGAATGTTTGCTATATTTTTGGTAGGTGGGCAAAAGCACATCGCAAACATGTTTTAAAATGGCGGGAAAATTGCATCATGTCTCCTTTAAATAAATAAATTAGTTGATGAATGAAATCTAATCGGAATCTTAAACTGTATTAAATGGTACTTCAGTTTAGGAGAATTATTATTTTTTTCACCAGCCCAGCAACACACTCCAAAAAACCTTCGCACTAAACTACACTTCTCTCCATTTTTCACTTTACCATGGAAATATATGGAATTGAACATTTTAAAGTTGTTGGTCATTTTGAAGTGTAGAATTTTGCAAAGTAACGCAAAGAGTATATAGGAAAAATTACCACTGCTAATGTTGGCCCTGTATTACATTCCAGGAATGTTCAATTACAACTGCTCTGTAATCGTCACTTGACCAATCCACCCTGGAATGCCACCTGCTGGTTAGGAGGCTTAATTGTATCTTTTTTTTTTTTTTAAAGTACAAACACAATTCCAATGAAAGTTTGGGACCTTGTTCTTCATAGTCTGTTTTTATTTGTTTAACAACATCCTAACCTCTTTGGAATGCGGTTTGTTGTACAAATGAGTGTTTGTGAATCTTTATTTTGGTACCTTAATTCACCCGAGGTTAAAACGTAAATTCTCCTCCTCCATTTGGACTGCGTCTTTGCTCGCGGCTATGTTTGTCCTGCTGGTGACCAACAGATGCAGTAAGGGAGTAGAAATGGAGAAGAGTCTTAAGGGGATTAGAGCAGTGGGCCAGGGAGGCTAACGCTGTGCTGGTGGTTTGGTTCGGTCTTGTATTCATCCTCTCGGCATCTGCTCCTCACGACTCTTATTTGCTCTTTCTGTTTTAACGACACTCTTTCCTTTTCACTCTATTGTCTGACCGTTTGTTTGAGTCGCCCCCAAGCGCTGTGTGTCTCTCTCACTCACACGCACACACACACGCTGAACTGCGCTTCAAGTCCGGTTTCATGCATTGCCACAAGCAAGATTTGATCCTCCTCCTGCTTCATATCGACAAAAGATTTTCAGGCCACTGGTAGAAAAAAAAGCCGTAAAATTAGTACTGTACAAATATAGTGAGGATTATCTTATTTTTCGCGGCGTTTCAGTGCAAGTGCAGTTGTTTCTCGAGTACATAAAAAAAAAAAGTCTACACACCCCTGTTGAAAGGTATTTGTGATGAAACAATACAACTGAAAACAAAATCTTACCTTTTTGTAGCAATTCAATTGACCTACACATGTCAATAGAATTTTTAAAAAATATTTTGAAAGGCCAGGGAAGTAAAAATAAATTGAGGGATTCGGGTTGCACAAGTTTGTACACCCTCTTATAACCTGGGAGGTGGTTGACATTCAAATTCATGTTCAATCATCGGAAACAAAAACATCCCCCAAAGCATGATGAGAAAGGACACACACACACACACACACACACTTGTAAACTTTCTCTTCTCTCTGGACTTTTAAATAACCTCCTTCCTCTCCGTGGTTCACCCCAACTGGCACACTTCCCACTCCTGCCCGCTACCAAACACCCCTCCTTCCCCTGTCTACCCTTCTCTGTGAGTCTCTCTGATGGGATGTCAGTCGAGGATTGGAACTCATGAGAGTGGATGTTGGAGGGAGCTGTAAGAGTTTTCATTCCCACCCGCTGCATGTCAAAGTGGTTCAGGTCTTTTTTTTTTTTTTTTTTTTTACGCCAAGGCCTCTTGGATGTTACCTCTTGTTGGAGAGGAGCTCATCAAGAAGTGAAGGATGCTGTCACTTTGAGGTCTGTTTGTGTGTTCCGCGATGGTATGCTGGTTAATATTCATTTGGCTTTATTGCTCTGTAATAATGAAAACGGTCGATCTTTCTTTTGCGTTCGTTCCTCTCACCTGCTTCCCTATGAAGAGATGTTTTAAAGTATCCAACTGGTGCTTTTTTTTTTTCCCTCCTCTTTGTCTCACCCAGTCTTACAAGCTGTTGTTTGCCTTGAGATACTGCCGGCAGCACTAAAATAAATAAATAAATAAATGAAATAAAGATTTTCGTCGTGCACACAAGCACTCCAAAAGGCCTGCGAGGCTGTCTGTGAATGCCACCTGGGGGAAATCATCCCCCTCTCAGAAGACCTCGTCAGTCTGTGCTTGTTTGCTGGCAGTCTTGTGGAAGGAGATGCGCAGGAAACAAGAGAGAGGTGATGTTAAACCAAAGGAAGTAGAAACAAAACACGGGGCCCATAAGAAAAAAAGGGATGTGTGTTCTTTACAGTGCACAGTGTTGGAGAAGAACATAACTCTGGCTGTGTGTCACCAAACCGCTTTTGTTTCACAGGAACTCACAGATGGGCTCATTCACACAGGAGGCCTACATGTACAAAATGTGTGTGCATGTGTTTTTTTTTAGGCTCCTAGTCGTATCATATCTCAGAAGTTTTTGAGCAGCAGGAGAACACGAGTTTAAGTCTTCGGTTCATTGAAGACTCTAAATCAGGGGTGGCATTGGAATACATTAGAACAGGGGTGTCAAACTCATTTTAGTCGTGGGCCAATTTGGAGTTACAACTTTCCTCGGAGGGCCGGACTGACAGTGAAACCACAAAATTATTTGTACACAACAAATTAACAGATTATTAGTTGAAATCTGTCGAGGCAATTATAATAGTTTGTTCAATTATTGTT
Source organism: Hippocampus mohnikei (assembly GCA_026261675.1). Classification (NCBI taxonomy): domain Eukaryota; kingdom Metazoa; phylum Chordata; class Actinopteri; order Syngnathiformes; family Syngnathidae; genus Hippocampus; species Hippocampus mohnikei. The sequence continues at coordinate 10,894,193 of JAKGUB010000106.1, forward strand.
CAAGTGAGTGTAAACTGTGTCACAAAATTATTGTAAAATTTCGATGTTATTACACATGACAATATGATATTCCGGGACACATTTTAAGGCCCTGTCACACCTTGACGATTCAGCCAGCGTATGCCGACGTATCAGAATTTCCTTAAAACGCTGGCATACGCTGAATTATCGATTTTTTTTTCAATTTTGGGCGTATACATAGCGCATTCATAACGGGTTGGACGTATACATAACGTATCAGTAAATTATATTGAACGTTTCGATAACTTATAGATAACTTATTCCAACGAATGCCTAGCGTGTTGCCGGCGTACACAACTTATGCCCAACGATAGTCTAATTTATGCATAGCGTGCAGCAGCGTATTGCCGACGATCACGTGACGTAGTCTATAAAAGGCTGGCGCTCGACGTTTCAAATCATAACTGCACAAGACATTGCAGTACCAACATCTGTTTGGGGACTATCCCCGGTCTAGTTAAAATGGTATAACCCAAGAGGCAAGGTGCGGCTTGCCATCGTTACTGTGAGTTGCTATTCACGCTATGAAAGCAGCAATCAAACGCCATTATGACTTGTGTCATTAATAAACCAAACAACATCAGCGCCATGCCAAAGAAAAGTCTGGGGAGCTCATCAAAGGTCTCGCACAGCCTCAGCCCATCACAGCCACTGCAGCCTTCGCCAACCACGTGCGTGACAGCCTGGTCAGCATGTCCAAGCGCAAGTTCCAAAGGCACGGATGTTGGAGAACAGCTAGTAGGTATTCTCGACGTATTTGGACTTATGAGTAACCTACACTTAACGTGGTTGAACGTGTGCAACGATCGCATAACTTACCTATTACTTATGGCCTCGCGATATCGGACGATAGCCATACGCTGATATACGCCGAGAAATTTTAAGCATGCTTAAAATTTCTCGACGACTCGACGCATTTCTCGCGATACCAACGTGCTTCAGCGTGCTGTTACGTATACAAAACTTACCCATAACTTATTCGACGACGCCAGCCGTATTTGCCAAATTTTTCCTACGTCGGCATACGCTGGCTAAATCGTCAAGGTGTGACAGGGGCTTTAGCAAGTTCACACACATGATTTGCTTTCGCGGGCCACATAAAACGACCTAGCGGGCCTCGAGTTTGACACCTGTGAATTAGAATATCAGGAAAAAAAATAAAACAATCATTTCGCTAGTTATATTAACAAAAAAGTGAATCTATATTCAATAGATTACTACACACGACGTAAAATTGCAGTCCAACCTTGCATATTTGGAATTGTTCACTCGCAGTTTTGCTGATTTTTGAGGATTTTGCTGAATAAATTAAAAAATGAATAAAAATTTTTAAAAACACCCCCACCCCCATTTATTTTTTTTCCCAGCCCTGAGCTGGAAAGATCAACACTTTCTCATTCTGTAAGATGATGCTGCTGTCGTCAGCTCTGTTGAGCCACATGGTCTTTATGTAGTTGTTGTAGGTTGATTGAGATGTGTTCAGAACCCATTCAAACAGCTCGCTGACCCTGCAGCAACGGCAGAAGTGAAGCGAAAACACATTTTGTATTTCCCTGGTGAGGGCCATGTCAAAATACGGAAAGGTTGGAGAGGTTCGCCATTTTATGAAGTCTTTATACCCGCCGCCCTTCCTTCGCCACCCCCGCCCCACCCGGTTCCCATTGTGACACAGCAAGTCGATAGATTTCATTTAGATAGCGTTTCACGTGGCTGACATCAGAGGCCGGACAGCTGACTGAGCAGACGGGATTGATGTTGGGGAGTGGAGGTGGGATTAGGAAGGGGGGGGGGGTGGTAGGGTTGATTCACCAGCAAATTGAATTAGGGCAGACTGCGATGCGCACTTGTGGTGGGGAAAAAGGTGCAATTGTTGTAAGGGTTCGGTTATCATTTTCACTCCGTCAATCACACCTCGCAAACTGCTGTTTTGACCGCTGTTAGATAGATTAGCAGCGGTAGATAAATGGATGCTTTATTCATCCCCTGAAGGAAATTAAATGGTCTCAGCAGCAATATTCACACATCACCACTCATAATAAATAATGCCGTACAACCAAAAAAACCCAAAGATCTGCATTGAGGAGGGATTGCAAAAACCTTTTAATTGAATCCCCAAACAAGAAAAAGGAGAACGTTTAGTTGCCAGTTATTAGATGCTAAATAAGAAATCTTGTCTAAATGAGAAAGATAATATTATTGGCAGTGATAAATAATGACATGTCGGTATAATGCACCAGATATGTACAGTGTGTTTAACATCTGTCAATGTGGGTCATATGTAGGCGTAATGGTAATTGAGACATTTGAGTAATGAAATGTTCCTGTGCTAGAATGTTAGCAGGGTGCACAAAAAAAACCTCATTTCCAGGAATCTGTAAAAAAGATGGTGCACAGTAGTTTCATTTCACTTTTCACCGTTACAGTCTGCTTTCATTGGGGTCCAAGTGATTCGGTGACCAGTGCCAAGAGCTGCCTGTCAGAAATAAATTTATTGTATATTAGCACTCGCTGTGTAATGCGCATTCCTCTATGTGACTGGAATGGAACTGCACAGCATGATCTCCATTATGATTTCTTTCTTTTTTTGGGTAAAAACAGACATGTTTAGGATTGTTCAGCCTGGGTGGAGGAAAACGACCCCAGCTGACGAGGACATCTTGGACTGTGTCCCGAGTGAGGCTCAGTAGACCAGGCAGTTGTCCAGCTAAAGCTAACGACAGGTGGTAGTCGCGGGGGTCACAGCTGGTAGCAGCGATTTATTTGGGAAATGGGACACTTCCAGGAGGCCAAGATTAAATTCCAACATTTGCTCTGAGTTGATCTCCTTCTGTGAAAAAAAAAAAAAAATGTATTGTGTGTATCAGAACCAAAGCGTGACCTTTTTACTTTACGATCTTCTCTTGTGAGCTCATGACACACTATGGCCCTTCCTCATATGAAAGCTGGCCCTGCTCTTGCTGGTGGAAGTCCCGCACCTTGGTTCCCTTCCAAGACTATTATTGGACACTATGTCAAGAAGGAGCATCAGGGTCGTTCTCTGGACTTGCCAGGACTTGACAAAGCTATATTTACTGTACTGTATTTGCATGTGACCATGGATTCCTGCTCATCTGTTTGTAGTGGGAATCATCGTGTGTGCTTGTGTGTGTGTGTGTGTGCGGTAGGCATTTGACGGAAAATTTCTTTCGACAACTATGCAGGAAATCTTCTTCAGATAGTGAAGTTGAGAATGAATCCACAGCACCTTTGCTTGGCTGCAGTCAAGTAGCGCACTGAATTTTATAATAGCCTGACTGCGAAGAACGAAATGCCTCTAGTAATTTATGCCCTCCAAAATGTTTATAATTGCTAATACAAATAGTCTAGATTTTAATTATCCCACAAACTCTGACCCTTTGTATGGTTTCAAACTCATCTCACATTCAATTAATTTCATTGCGGTAACCAAACATGTACTTGTACTTGCGCATTCGCCGAAGACGCTCTGTAATTGCCACAAACAACCCAGACTGAACTTGATTCCTCCCTGACCTTCAAAGCTTCACTCTCCGTCCAGCTTCGACCTACTTTCTTGAAATCGGTTTCTGTGTACGACTTTCCGATTTAGACAGCGCTTTGGCGGCAACTTGTGGCATCAAAGGATGCTTTCAATTTAGATGCTTTTGATTTAGGAGTGCTAAGCCAGCAAAAATACAGATTTTCGTCCCTTGAACAAATTCAAAATGGCGCCTCACAGTGCCGGCCATTGAGGCCAACTTTTGACTTGCTCACTGAGCAGGAAAAGGCATTGAGAGAGGACTGTTGTGTGGTTTTCTAGATGAGATGATGCTCAAGGTCGGATCGCAGAGGTGGAACGGAAGTGAAAGGCGAGAATGAGCCATTCAAGAGGGCAGCCGGTCCTCCCCTCGTGTAGGAGGGCAGGTGTGTGAAATGTAATCATTCCACTGCTGCGCTCCTACGACAGTATTGCTATCAACCCTGTAACACACGCACACACGCAAGGCCCTTCCCCCTTGCACACAAACACTTGTCCACCTACGGGGGTTGCTCCATTGGTTACACAACCGTTTTCAAGCGGCGCTTTGATCCGTCGGAGATGCTGTGAAGGGACTTTTAACTGAGATGAAAGATGATGTCTGGTTGTGACTTCAAGCGTGTCACCACCCATATTCAATTCTAATCAAATTAGGTCGAGACTTAATGGAGCATGATGCCCCCGCCCCCATCCGCCGTTGACTGTTAATGCTATGATACTCGAAACAAGTGTCACATTGGTGTCTTCAACAATAGAACGGAAGATAAAGGAAATTTGTGGGTGTGCAGAAGAAGGATCAAAACAATGAGAGAGCGCATCAAGGCGGGGCACTGGAGGGCGTGGGGTTTTGAAGTGTTGAAGTGGGGGCGGGGGGGGAATGCAATAAAAGAGAAGAAAGGGGCCGATGGAATCCCCTTGAGAGTGTGCTTGTGCTCTCTTTCTAGATTCCATTGGACCGGTGTCAGGTGGTTGACATTTTTTTCTGCTTGAATTTACACTTCCATCATTTTATTTTTAATGTCGATCCCCCGATGGCTGATAAATCGGTCACGTCGCATTCAAGAGCTGGGTCATCTGTAAATTCGGACCACAGACGGTGTAGCTTAAAGGTTTTGAGTGAGCTCAGGCTGGTCATGGGAATAGATTTATTATTTATGTTGTTCATTGCGACCAATTCATTGTCGATTCTTGATTGACACTGTTTGCGGCCCAAAGCAGAACACCGCGATGTCGGCTCATCCCGCCCCACCTGTGTGTATTCATCAGCTTTTGCTTTTCTGGAGACGCTTTTCGTTTGAATCAGCTTTCAAGCACAGTTCCAACTGTGGCAAAAGCAAGAGTGGGCGGCGTTGACAAGCTGTGTCAGACGAACCTAAAGTGCGTCTGAAGGAGTGCTGGCCTAATTTGCGGTGGGCGAGGGCGGTAATTGTGTGAAAGGCAGTTTAGAAGCTGAGCGAGACGTTCGTTTTGGAGATTTCCAAGAGGAATGTTTGAGAAGCTAATTAAGAGGCAGATGATGTGCTAATCAATTCGATAGACTGAAGCAATCTCCATTTTCCTCTCAAGTACTCACCTTTCGATCCCCCCAATTTCTTTTTATCAGTGAAGCTACTCTTTGTGCTGCAGAGGCCTCGGTGAGATCACTTGAGGCAACGCGGCGCACCCTTTCGTATTTCACATCGTTTTATTCAATGGCCAGACAGGAAGTGAAAATGGAACAAAATATCAAGTTCATTCCCCGACCATTTGCACCTAGAAAAGCTTCCACTCTTTTGTGAAAGCCTTTTGACAGATTTTGTGGTTTTTCTGCGGGAAGCTTTTGAAGACCTGTCAAGCCCAACCCGCGTTTGACTGATCGGCTTATTACGCAGTCGTCCGGAAATGCAAGAAATCGGGAAAGACTTTGCAGCTTCTGGAGAAAGCAGCTTGTGAGGGTGTAAAGTGCACGCAAGGTTTACCTTCCTCTTTCCCAAGGTCAACGTAGCACCCAATTAACGACACCGTGGTCATTAACTATTCATGCTTCTTTTTTTTGGGGGCTCATGTCGCCATATCAGCGCAGCGCAGACAAACCCATCTGTTCTGTGGGCTCAAACACGTCTTTTGTTTTTGTCGTGTGTCTGTGTGCAAATGCGACAGCTGCCTTGTGTCGAAATGGGCGAGATTCCAGGCGCTACTTTGTGTCTGGCTGGTCCGCCAGTTGTCTTTATCGGACACTCGTCTTGATAAAAGTGCACTCCATTGCAAAACTCTTCAGCTTGAGGGAGTCCACGCGCCTCCTGTGTGTGTGTGTTTTTTTGTATTGAGTACTCCTCCTCCATGTATGGGAGTGGAGCGGCGCTTGTGTGGATGGAGGGGCTGGACGGGGTGTAACTGTACCTCTCGGCTGGAGTAAGTGGGCTGGGTTCATTAGGATGTGGAGAGTTGGTTGGAGGAGGGACAAAGAAAGCCGGCGAGAGAGATGTGAAAGTGTGAGCGGATCCAAGCGGTCGAGTTGCCATGGCGATGGCAGAAACGCATGAATGAATGACATCACAGCGACGGGGAGGTCGGAGAGTGTGAAATTGATTTGGTGGCGGAGCGCAGGGGAGGCGGCTGTCGTTGGGTCTCGGGCGGGCGGGCAGGCACACATTTCTCCCTTTTGCGTTTTTTTTCCCCCAGTGGATGCATTCTCACTGGTAAGTCTTTTTTTTTTTCCTCCAAAGCTTGGCTCTCCTCTGTCTGTTTTCGCAGGTGTGTTTCCTCTCTTCGTTGACCGAAGTGATGGAATCGTTTGTGTGTATAGTCCGTGATTGTCATGTGATTGTTCGGGGCTGCCGCTTGGAGAATGAAAGAAAAAGCAGATGTGCAGCCTTGCAGTTGCCTCAGATCTAAATATATAGTTTGCTGTGGAAGAATGTATGTGTGTGTAGGGCGAGGAATGAACAGCTGATTGTGCTAGATTGATTTCAGAGAGCACTCACAACAAGGTTTGTCACGAGTTTGACAACTTGTTACACCATGCTGGGCTTTCGTTCAAGGCGAAGTCATTTTAGGGAAGTTTGGTGGTCACGACTCCTCTAGGCGATCAAACCACAAGGTCAATCACTTGCCCTTGGCCATATCCAACTAGGTCCCTGGAGTTAGCAGTTGTTCCTCGTCTCAGCATGCCACCCCACGGCGGCTTCACTGGCAAAGTCAATGCTATTCATCTGGCAGTGTGATTAATGACCCAGTTGACCCACGCTGACCCCTGAGGGACAAACAGCTCAAGTTGGAAGGGGTCACTACAAAACCAGCCGGCAGTCTTTAACAGTCTTTTGTTTTTTTCCCCATTTTGGCCGCCATCCTGAATGAGGAAAGGGATTACATCAGGGATGAAAGGATCAGCATTCAGATATGGGATGCATAATCTGTCCCCGGGACTACCAGCTGATCAACAGATCTGTTGCTCTGACTGAGTGGTGCTTTACGTTGAGCGCAAGATTCAAACCTTCAATTGCAGGGATGTGCAACTGGCATCCTGCGGACCACATGGCCCACTCTCTTCGGCCCTTTGATCAATTTTTTTTTAAACAACATTTTGGGGGATTTTTAAAATTTTTTTAACAAACCCAAGAAATTATTTTAAAAACGCTGCTAACATTCAATGCATATTTTCAAAGAAAAAAAGGGTGAAACGGGGATACAAGTCCTGGTCACCTTTCGTCCCACAAGAAACCCACAAAATATGATTTTTTTTTTAAAGTAAAAAAACTATAATCATGAAGAGATCACATAACGTTTTAATATCTCCATTAACCACTAGATGGCAGCCATGTCTTTATATTGGGTCTTGTACTACCCAATACTACAACGTGAGTAAGACGAATATTTTTGGGCGGATCTGGAGTATTATGCAGGACAAAGCTAGTCTCTCAATAACATTTTGGGTGAGTTGATTTTTTTTTTTTGTGGGTGGAAAAAAAAAAGGACAAACTGAGCTCTTGCTTTGAATGTTGGTTTCTTGTTTAGTAGTTTAGTAATGCCACCCTTGAATGGTCATTTTTATGCAAGAGCTCTTTGCATAGGAAAAAACAAAACAGTATTTGGTTATTTTGTTGTTGGTTAGGAAAGTGGATCTTTTATACTTGCACTGAAAAATGCCTTACCCAATTGAAATATACTCGGAGCACATATTTGGCACGTATGCAAGTATTTCGCCCATATTCCAAATTGCATTTTCGCCTAGTTCTCAGCAGCACTGATGAGAAAAAAATGTGGCCACCTCCAGCATTTGAGCTGCACACCCCTGTTCTACTCTGTTTTAGGCCTCCACAGGCAAGCGCGTGAGAACAGTGCTGACAGAACGTGTCTGGGGAGGAAATGCAACAGTGATGAATTTGCATACCCATTTGCATGAAGTCATTTATCTAACCAGCGCTCAACACTGAATATCCTGTTTTCTCTGATCTCGTAACAACAATTGCACTTGATTATGCACAACTGTACCTCGAAGGCACATGATTCGCACTTCTTGGAGGCGAGATGCCGTAGTGTATATGCTTTGCACGCACAAGATCAGTCAATGGCGGTTAGCCACAATGGCTGCCCACATGCTGTAAACAACAAAACACTGCGTCTCAAGTGTGACATTGGGTGAAGGCGCGTTGCCAAAATGTCTTCCTGTTTGTTGACGTCCTCGTCACACACATGTAAACACGAGTTTACCACTGTCGGCAGTAACACCACCAAGGTCAGCTGGGGTGAGTTACTTCTCACCCGCAACGCTAAGACCTTACAGTGTGTAGCCGACTCAAATCAGTCTAAACATTCGATGTTCCAACTTCATTTGTGGTGTACATATTCAGTATTCGCAGCAGGTATCTGCGGGAAAACGACTCCCCGCGTAGTAGCAGCTGTGAGAACATAAGCTGAACGATGAGGAGCATCGCAGCCAAAGCTCACAAATTCACTTGGTGTTAGTCAGCGGCTGCGATTGTGTATTTCGGTCAGGCTTGTGCACAACTGCACTGCGCTTTTGTCTGATTGCTGACTCAATCTGCTACTTACAATGGTTTTGATAGTCGCCCGTTCACTGTTGTGAGAGGCTCCGGAATGACCTAAAGGAACAAAGTCTTTTCCCACGAGACCATGCCGAGCACTGACGTTTTTATGGGATTCTTGTGAAATACTGTATCTCATTTCCTGCACCCAACTGAAGGTGAGAAGGGTGGTCGCCACTCAGCCGTAGCGCACATATAGACATACAAACATTCACATTCTCCTCAGGGTTCGTTCAAGGTCGCAGGTGGCAGCGAAGACGATCGCCAAGAATTTTAATGGTCACAAAAATGTTTTCTTGGAAATTTTGAGCATGTTCAAAATTGGGATTTACCAGAAAATCTGTTCCCAACTATTAAAACTGTATGGGAATCGTCTTTGCACCTGTTTGCATCTGAATGAACCGTGACCCCCCAAAAAACCCCAAAACAAAAACATTTGCTACGTGCACACACATTTGCGGATGAGATGCGGGCTGAAGTGACGAGGTCACCCGCGCTGCCTTCAATGACAAAGTGCTGAAATGTTTGTACTGCTAAATGTCAAATATGGTCTAAAAACGTGGTCGCAGATAAACATTTTGGGACTTTGATGATAAGGAAGCAGATCGTAAGCCTCAAGCATTTCATGCGATCTCGCCATCTCTCTTCATGACTTTGTGTCTCGTTGATTCGTTTGAACGCTCCCATTAAACTCTTCTTTTTGTGATAGATTTCTTGTCTTAAACGGTTCTCCTCGAAGAAATGCGAATGTGCAGTAGTTTCGAAGGCGGTTTGCCACAAAAGGCGTATTGATGCAAAAAATGTACTGCATTAGTGATGCAATGCGTCTTTATGTTCAGTTCTAGTTATTTTGTGTCATCATCCCCCCACCCCTCCCGCTTTTCCCCTGCAGGCAAAGATCATTGGAAGGCCATGGATGTTCAAGTTTTTAAAATTATAATTAGAGTTGAACACCCCTGGGGTCATGCAATTAACTCGACAAACAAAAGAAAAATATTGAGGGAAGATAAGTCTCAGGAGTTACACTAAAGCAAAAAAAAAAAAAAAGATCTCGAGACACTGTCGAATCCTGTTAGACGGGCTTGTTAAGGACTAACGGAAAATATGTTTTTTGCTGACCATTGAACAGGAACTTGAATTTTCTAATGAAAACAGTAAAAGCATTAATCTAAAAAAAAGTACAAAAACTAAGTGACCATTTTTATGAAACTGCACCTCATCAGACTGACTTCCCAGATGGGAACCAGCGCAAAATTGCTCACTTTGTACATGCCTCTCTCTCCAAGCTGCTCAGACATTTAATAAAGTGGAAATCGTGCCGAGAAATCTGACACTACAGTTAATGAAGATTTTATGATGATAACTGTTTGATCCTGGGACAGATCGACAGATATCGTTATATTTCCATTATATCCAATGAGAGGAAAAGAAACAAATGGTCGTTGGTCAGAACGCACCCACGCACTCCCCCACGCAACCCCCAAGCTCTATTGGGTTCACATGTAATATTCAGTTCTTAATTTCAACCCCTTCTGCAGCAACAGCAATAGATAATGGATTACAAACTTGAAACTGAACCTTGAAGAGACCAAATACGCAGTCACGAACAATAATTCCAAATAATGTGTGTCTCTTGTGCGTTGTTAATATTTGAAGGTTTTTCTCACATTGCTCCTGCGTGCAGTTCAGAACATGAACGCCGTAATCCTGATGCAAATACTATTAAAAAATGTTAAAATCTTAGCCGGTATGAGCAATAAATATTTATTTGTGTAAATATGTCAAACGTACTGAATAATTAATCCAAAGAGATCTCTCTTTTCATGTTTAATGCATTCACCGCCGACCCTCCTCACCCACGTTTGGCTTTGCCATAATTGGGGAATCTTCAGCAGCCCAAGTCATACAATATTTGTGGTGATTATATAAAAAATATATATAATAATAATAATAATGATAATAAGACTTCAATCATTTCCAGCAGTACGCCGACTTCAAAGTGCTCATATGTGGTGGAAACACAACCACAATGCTGACTGGCCCCTGAGGGCAACGCTGACAGGATGACACGCGTCAAAGTGAGCATACTCCTCATCTTCTGTGAGAATGATGACATGTTCTTCCACTGTAGGCTCCGGTGAAACATTGAAACACGAAAAGAAATATATTTTCTCCAGTCAGTCTGCACTGTCTGTGAGCTCCACTGTGTTCTGGTGCATGACCTAATTGTGGCAGCGGCGGGGTAAAAATTATTAGGATGTGACTCGCACACATTACATGCTCACTACTTCGCTGGAGATGTCTCGATTTGCCTTCCAGCGCCGTGTTTCACACCGAGAACTTGTGTCACCTTGTAGCTGCGGCCCTTCAGTGCTCCATAGAGGCGCATCCCTGTGGGCGCGAATAGCAGGATGTGGCGTATTTTCAAAAACAGGATATTCTTGTCGTATTTTTACTTTTCTATAATAGCTTCAGAAGATGAACTGAAAAGTAGAAACCAAAAAAAAGGCTCTATTTTCATAGACAGGTGCACATGCACATCATTATTTTCGTGCCAGAGCAAGTCTAGTTTGTGAATTTGGCAGACCGCATTGCGCCATGGTGGGGATACGGAAAACCGAGGCTGTTTGATGACAGAAAGGTCACTATATGTGCTAGACCCGCTGAAAGCAGGTCTAAGTTGTGGCGCAGGTAGCGTAACGCAATTTTGTTGGATTTGATCAAAGTGCAGGAAGACGGATTCTGTGCTCTACTGATATGTGTGGTGGACTGTCATCATATTTCGTTCATAAAAATAAGCCAACAGCATGCAGCGAACTCTCGAAATAATTTCCCAAATGAATTAGCTGAACATATTTTAATAATCAGAATATTTATTATATTAATTATGAGTGGAGCTGCTTTCAATGGCCAGGAATTGAGTTGGCCATGTTCACTCCCACAACGGTTCAAACTCCACCCATGTACACGGGCGGACTACCGTTTGTACCACACACGAAAATAGGGCCCTGAATGTATTCGAGAAGATGTTGCTTGGAGGAATGTCAGACTATTCTGAGAAAAAAAGTTGTCATGTCACATTTAATAGTTGTATTTTTTTTAATGAACGATTTTAGAAAAAGTCATCCTGTCGTGAGAATAAAATGTTTATGAGAAAATCCTTTGTGGTTTTGCAAAAATTTTGTAAGTTAAAAAAATATATACGGTACAGTATATAAAAATGTATTTTCACTATTCAAGGCCAGGCAAATAGCTGTGGTCCACCATATATGTTCCGGGGGACTTGTACTCATTGTATTTTGATGATATCATATTTGCATTGATGGAGTTAATCCAATCTGTATGCAATAATGATGAAGACCTCTTTCAAATATGAGTACAGAATATTCATTCGATTGCGTTCATTTTTTCTCAACACTTTTATCATGTACATCCAAATTGGCCCACACAAAAGTAAAAAAAAAAAAATTGTAACTCTCACTTCGACCATGTAGTGCAATCCAGTCCAAATAATTTAACATCTGTTAAACTGTTTTTGGTTGTTTTTTTTTTCACATCTGTGGTTTGGTGCCACGACAGGTGTAGGCTCCCCTAACACCTGTAGGGGGAGCCTGAGAGCAAAGCCAAATCCAAACAATTATTCCACCCGCTTGCTCTAATGTCATGTGACATTTGGATCTCAAAGCATGACATTTTCACAGTCACATCCTCCGCTGCGAGCGTGTGGTGTCATTGGCGGCGTGTTGGGGGCCGTGAGTGATGGTGGTGGGGGTGATTGTTTCACCACTGCAGCTGAGGTGTGAATTTCTGCGTCTTCCCGATGTGCCTATGCATTATTTATCGGGTGCAATTTTCGTGCAGGCTTCTTGGGGTTGTCTCTGCATCCAGACATGCACTCACGACAGACTCACTTCTCGCAGTTGTCCCGGCGTCGTTTGTCAGAAGACGTAACTCATTTCTCTGACCTGATTTCTAATGACAGGAATTACTCAAACACATAAGTACACATCCATCTGTGCCTCCTATTCCCACTCTCCTTTTTTCCCCCCCCTGCTTCCCTTTCAAGATGGCTCCGCAGTTCCACTCTCTCCACCAAATAAACCTCACCTGCCTTTCGAATGCGTTTTATTATTTTGGCAGATTGGCTCATAATCTCCCATCAGATAATTCAACAAAAACCCGCAGATGAGTGCGGCGCATGTCACGTTTTGTAAACGTGTGTCACAAGTTGTCTTTTGTCACACTGTGCAAACATTTGACTATCATTGGCTATGGTGAAATGGCCCATGAAATGTTATTTTTAGTAATGAGCTGGATTTAGCTCTTCTCCCAGTAGCTGACGTCATGTTGCTCTCTTCAGACTGTGTCTTTGCTGGCTGGTTGCGAGTACTACACTCTCAGTTGCTTCAAGTCACAATTAAACAGTCCATTCCACTCAATTGACAGAATACAGTTGTATTTATTTACACGTGTAAAGCGTGAAATTTAAGTATGTAGTTTAACACAAAGCTGTTATTCTGTGTCTATGGATGGCAATAGGTTATTTGCATTACATTTTGCTTCATCATTATGCATCGTTGGCAAAGATGGATTAAGAAAGACACATTTACTGTTGGAAATAAAAAAAATAATTATCTGGCAGCATTATTGTGCTTGGCGGAACTGTGGACAACTGGATACCAGATCCGCCTCACTGTGCAGAGGTGCAAGGTTCGATTCTAGATCCAGCTTTCCTGTGTGGCATTTGAATGTTCTCCCGTGCCTGGGTGGGTTTTCTCCGTGTATTCCGGTTTCCTCCCACATTCCAAAAACATGAAGAAAAAATGATAAATGTTGGTTTCACAAATTACAAAACAGATAACGATCACTTCACCCACAACAGTCCTAGGAAATCGCAACGTCTCATCACCGGTGAGCGACCGTAATTTCCCATGCATAATACACCCGTTTATATTATCAGAGTGAATACCGTAATATGAATGAATCAAGATTCACCGCTGCACACCTAAAAGAATAATGATAATAATGATAGCTCGGCTGACAGCTCCTCCTTCATTTAGTTTTGAAGAAGATAAAAATTCTTTCTTTTCAATTTGTGTTTCACTCGTCTGATTTCTCTGCAGGCGGTGAGGGTTCAGTTCCTACTCAGTAACCGCTAATGTGAGTGGGAAAGGCTGTCTGACTGTCTGTATGTGCCCAGTGACTGACTAGCAAGCAGTCCAGGGTTTCGGCTACTTTTTGCCCAATGTCAGCTAGGATAAGGTCCAGCAAGACAATAGATGGATTTTGAAATATAATTCCGTTCGTGATGCAGGCATTTTGATGTACGAGGCAGCATTTTTGTACAAGATGGAGTTTCCGTTATCCAGCAATATGTAACATATGCCGCTCCTTCTATTTAAACGCAAAGCTTCCCCCATTCATTCCCATGTGAATGCGGCCAAGAGCTTGACCTACAGACACACTGACGTGACACTGCACTCACTCACCCATGGGAAGTTCAAAGTGTGTGAGCTATGCGTGTCTTCATGGAGGCGCCCTGGCTACAAACTACACACGTTCAGTATTTTGAAAGGACGCTTACCCATTCCAATCCATTTGCGGCTAGTTTAAGACTGACTGACACGCTCTTAACCTGTCAGTGCAGCCAACAGCCGCACTGCAGCAGCTTCTCTCTCTCTCTCTCTCTCTCTCTCTCTCTCTCTCTCTCTCTCTCTCTCGCTCTCTCTCTCTCTCTCTTTTTCATTCTTTACAATATATCCCCAACACACACACACATTTCTCTCCATAGGATCTCCTTTTTATTCCTCTCCCCCTTTGTAAAGCAACATTTTCTCCATTCTTACTGCCTGTATGACCTTGCTTGTTCCCCCACATCTGTCTTTATGAGGTCAGGAGTCCCATTTAAATGAATGAAATTCATTAAATGCACCCCCGCTCTTACAAAAAAATGCACCCACGTGCACACACTCACTCTTCCTTTTGCATGTGTGCGTGAGTCACAGTGCTGGATAAGGGAACCGGCATCTGTATATGTGGAGGTGAAGAGCATTGCGTCATCGGGGGTGTGTTGAGCGGGAGGTGGGCCGAGCCGGCTGTCAATCAGTGACGCGGGCGACACGTGTGACGGTCATGGCTGGGGAAGATGCTGCGCCGCGGCTCTTTGGCTGCAGGCGAAGCGCTCTCGGAGGCAGCTCACTTGCTGGATGTCGCCGTGAGAGTGTGTGCGGGTGTTTGTGTGTGTGTGTGATGCACACACGAGGAGGACAGTTTTTTTTGGGGGGGGCGGTGTGTAGGAAGTCAGATGAATAATGCATCCAGTTTGAGCTGGAACCTGTAGCTGCTGATTGGGACTCCTGCTTGACCGGCTTCGACGTTGTCCTGCCCGCCAGATTTTTTTGCCGAACTGATGGACTCCTATAACTCTAAAATGTCTCACTACCATTTCATCAAATGCTGTAAGTAACCCATCCTTATTGGCGCACATGTAGGTTGACACGACAGTAATTTTGCATGCTCTGAAATCCAAGTATCTGCAAACCATCCAAACTTCAAATGTGTCTTTCCTGTGTGGGTGTGCGCTGCAGGGAAATGCTGCAGATGCGTGTGCGTGTGAGCGCGCGCGTGCGTGAAGTTGACCGGCGAATTGCGGCAGGTAGCAGCGGGGAAAGCGGCGAATGACTGGGGTTTCTTTTTCACACAAGAGCAGACCGCTTGAGAGGGAAATCGGATGACGGGGGTGAGATTTCGACACGTGCTGGAGGGACGAGGGATGGAAAGTCGAATTGACATACGGCCAAGATGTGCCGTGGGATGAGTAATGGGAAATGTTGCAGGGGGATGAGGCTTCGCAAATCCTTAAAGTACATCTCTGCATCAACATATATCAAGTGTGTGCTCTTGAGCAGTGGCTGCCCGTGTTATTTGCTGCGGCCGGCATGAAATGTTTCCCATTCAATCAATGACTGATAGCCAGTGGAATGAGAAAGTAGAAGCTGCTTTTTTTTTTTTTTTTTCCTTTCACCTTCCATCAGATGCCTGTCCTTCTCCTCCCCTTCACATTTCTGCTGTCTGGGTACAATTCATACATGCACTTCTACTCATCTCATTCGATTCAACCATGCATAGGTTTTAGGATTTTTGAGGGGGAGAATGACCTTGAGATGATTTGGTTTCATCAGCAAGTTCTTTTCTAGTTCTTGGTAGAAAGCAAAGTGGAATATATTTTGATTGACTGAGTGTGTAGTGATTTTGACTGATTTTTTTTTTTTTAATGGGGGGAGCCAGTAATGTATAATTTCCGTTGTCAGTCCCCTTTGCGTCCTGTTGCGACGATGTTATATCCAAGTGTATTATTATCAACACTGGGAAATAACATAAGCGTACAAAATGCAGCACACGAGGGCTTCTGACTTACACGACAGCTTCTACTGCACTTTTCCTAAATATTAAGCAGCCTTGGGATCTCAGATACTGTTTACTCTTGGAACGTGGCATGCACAATGATCATAGATAGTGAGCCACATGCTGCTTCACCAAGGACAAGGACATAATTGTATCGCATGATTTGAATGTAGCAGTGTCCATTATTGAGTATATGTTGTAGTTTTAGTCTGCGGTGTTGACTACCTTGAGTTACTCTCTCTCTCTCAACTTGGATTTATCCCAGCGATTAGTGGAGTAATAGAATAAAAATTGATCTTGCATCATCAAGCAACAATTCCAAAACGAAATATGCTTATGAGTTGCAGCTATTTATTTTCCACTTGGGGTGACCATCCTTATGTTCTATGGATGTGTGTGGCTTTAAAAGGTGGGCTTGGCCTGGTGAGTGATATGGGAGGCAGCAAATGAGAGGGAAACGTTGGCTCTTGCTAGCTCAGGTTAGCGGCTGGCTGATTAGCCGAGTCCTTGCCTGTCATTGGGGCCCTGCAGCTGGTGTGTGAATACATCGCTTATTCCGAATTCATTTTGTTCAGTTTTCTCAGTTAGGCGACTGAAAATGCGCAGGCGGCCGTGTCTATTTTTGAACTGTGGGGCAATATGTTCGAAACTCGCCATGGAAGTCTTTGTGAATGAATGACCACGACAGCTTCTACTACTATTAACGTCATATATTGGTTTCCTCTCTTGAAATTTTTTGCGCCCCCTGAGAAAAAAAATGGTACCCAGACTCCCCACACCCTCCACGCAACACCACCACCATAGCGCAAGATCATGTTCTGTTCCTGAAGTGTTAGTTCGTATCCTCGTTCAGTTACTGAATGTCTTAACTGTGAGCGATGTTTGCTGCCATCAAGCATCCTTCATTAACAAAGACATTTTTATGAGTTGATTTCAATAAATTTACCAGACTACGTTTATTAGACTATTCAATCCCCCCCACCCCAGGCAACCAAGACTTCTTGATGTATATCTTTTAAAATCTCATACATATTGCCTGCATATGCCACGATCTTGAGGGTGAGTCATGTCCACATAAATGCGCCGCGCAATGTGACGTCCGTCATGTGCCGCGAATAAATGGCGCCGATACCACAGCAGCCTTGAGTGTGGGGTGACGGTGTGAAGGACGTGCAGCGAGTGGGCAAATCAAAGAAATGATGATTGTCAGCGAGTCAAGGCGGAGTTGAGAGGTAGTTGAGGAGACAACCGCAATCAGCTCGGGTAGCCCCTTTTCTGTAAATCACACTGCAATTTGGATTAGTATATATACTGATATATATCCAAGTCCATTTTGACCAAAAGTACCTGAAACTTTTAGGTTTTGTTAGTAAAAGGGTCTACGTTTTCACTCCAACCTGAAATTAGGTTGACGGTGTGATACCGAGAAATAGCAATCGGAACCACAAAAATTCTCGTTGATCTGTGTTTCATGCACGATGTATCCCAGGGCACTGGTTGATGAGAATCATTCATTTGATCGCCAAATTGCCCTGGGCACAACATTTGGAACCTGTTTACCATGGTTGATGTGAATTTATGGTTGAGTCACATCATGACACCAGAAAGCAAAAATTGATAATAGGTCCCAATTTTGGCATTTTCACATTGGGGTGTACTCACGTTTGTTGCCAGCTGTTTGGATATTCATGGCGGTGTGTGGTGAGTTGTTTTGAGGGGACAGTCGTGTCATTCATTTGTGTTAATCATATATACGGCATGTAGTGTGAGTGATGTACTTATTTTTGAGGGACACATGCATACAGATTTTTTTTTTTGTGACGCAATTTAACTGTCACTGTCCTACTCGTGTCTAAATCATTAGAATCAACATTTAGCTCACTGGCAAATTCATTCGTAAATGTTCCCTACTGATGAAGTAAATTCAGATGGTTTATGGGACCATCAATTACAGATTATATTTTGTAATTAAGTGTGTGAAGAAGTACAGGATGGATTGTAAAATATTGAATTATGCACTTTTGATGATGATTGAACCGTAGTACTGACCAAGGCTGCACAGGCTTGCTGATCCTCAATAGTTTCTTCTATCTTTCTTGGTGGCACAGATGGAAAGTAGTGATTAAAGCGTCCCCTAGTTAGGATCTCGGTCCCTGACATTGGAGCATGCTGTGGCTGCCCGTTACTTTAAATGTGTGACTTTTATTTCTATGTTGTTGGGAAAGAGGTACTATCGCCGGAAGACAGCTACAGTGATGAGCCAGTGGGATTGACTGCAGCGTATAATGGATGCTGCCGCATCATGAATTGTTCATAGAGGGCATGATGGAGTTGGGGGTTTTTTTCCCATGTTTTTGAACCACTTTCTCAAGAAGTGGTGACATCAAACCAAACAATGTTAGTACGATATTTTATTTCTCGGTCAGTCCTGTGTCAGGACTGCGACCATATTTACTTCCATCAACATACTGTGCCACATGACTATGTGTTTTTTTGTAACTGAGAAGAATTGGCTGTGACTGAAATGGTACGTTTAATAGCTCAGTGGTGTCTCAACAATAATCCTTCCACCTGACAAGAAGAGTGATGGGTGGGGGTCGGGGGGTGCATATGACAGAATAACAGAAAGAGATGAGATATTGAGACCCGGGCACATCAAAGTTGAACAGTGAAGACAAATGTCCTGCAGGTGTGGTGAATTTAGGCAAGATCAATAGATAAATGTCCAGACATAAAGCCAAACAGGACCACCAAGTAGGGTCTGGGATATCTTATTTGGCCTTTACACTGACTGGGACCCAAAACTGTCAAAATGTAAGCACCTTGAAAAGCATGCACCTTTAGTTAATGAATTTTGATCCCATTTGCCGTATTAAACTTCATCCTAAAACAACACTGGTTCACATTCTATTGTGCCCCAGACAAAACAAATCATGCAATATCATTTATTTTCGCCGAGCTGAAGTCTCATGAGATAAATTGCAGGGTGGTTTGAACTCTTTATCTACCTATCCCAGCAGTAGGCGGGGGACACCCTGAACCAATGTTGCAATTTGTCATGCTAGACATCACTTGTTCCGTTTTGTAGCTTCAGCTGTTCACATTTCGGGAGTGCGCTGCTGTTTCTTGATCTCAGGCTGTTTGGCTAAAGTCTACCAAGAGACTCGCAAAGCACCGTCAGGATACGACAGACGACAAGCAACAATGCTGCCGACGGGCTAAACAGAAGCAACTGTGCTTTGTGTGATTAGCTCAGTAGCTATCAAAGTGCATTCAAGTAAACCCTAAAGTCAAGTGTTTTATTCCGATTTACTCGCCTCTGTTGCTAGCGGGAAGTATAATGTTGTGTTTTCTCTCGTCGCCAGGCTGTTTCCAGCTATGTAACGCCTTTCGTCAGAACATGGAGATCGACCAGTGTCTGCTGGAGTCTCTGCCCATCGGCCAGCGCCAGCGGCTGGTCAAGAGAATGCGCTGTGACCAAATCAGGGCATACTACGAGCGGGAGAAGAGCTTTCAGCAGCGCCAGCAAGGTGGAGTCAAGGTGCATCGCAAGAAGCAGCAAGTCCGCTTTAGCCTAGCCGATGTCCTACAGGACGCCATCATCCGCTACGATGACAAAGAAGGTGCGTCTATGGGCGGATTACCGTGTGTACGGTGCAAACACCGGTTTGCAACAGCTTTCAAACACTGGGCTACTATCTCTCTGTGAACAGATGCTAGCTTTTGGCACAGTTTCAATGACAACAATACAGTTGTAGAGTTGGTGCTGCGCCGAGACATTGTCAAATAAATCAACTTGTTGGAGGCAAAAGTACAATTTACTATAGAATTCGGTATATCGAGCACACCGGTATGCAAGCCTCACCCACCAAATAAATAAATAAATCATATATAGCCGTACACATGATACCGCCCCCTCTTTGTGCACGTCTTAGCCTGCGAAGTGAACAAAAGCTGTTCTAATTATTTCCACAGAGGTAAAAGAAAAGAATATATTCTTGTGAGCACTGTTGAATGTTTTGTTTGTATGTAAATTCTGTGTTCAAGTAACATTTTTTTGGATCGTTTCCGCAAATGCCACATGCTAATTTTCGTTTCGCGCAACGGCTACTCTTGCTGAAAACTCAACCGCTTTGCCGTTGTCCTATTCATCGGTGCTGATGTCAGGTCATCACCGTAACTAAAAACATGAGCCGCATTCTTATTCTACGAGGCCACTCCACCTTGGGATTGACATTTTCATTTAGACCAAAAAAAAAAGTGCATCTGTCACTGTTCATCACATCTATTGACGACAGGGTGCCGGGAGAATTTCCCTCTTGCAGAAACTTAATCAAGTTTGCCCTTGGTTGGTTTTGCTCCCTGTGTATAATATAGAAACTGCACTCTCCTCTCGTAAAGACAAATAAAAGAATAATAGGTAGTCACTGTACTTCATAAATTTGAAATGAAATAACAAAGCCGCATCATTTGAAAGGACGGTGTCCCAGGGAGAAATAAAGGACCACGGACTTGAAGCGGTTTCTTTCGGGCCGCAAAGTTGGCGGATGCTAAAGAGGCTCTTTGGCTAATAAGAGAAGCGGCGGCAATCTGTCACAAGGTCAACGTGTTAACCTCCGCTGTCTCGCTGCCAATGAGTTTGGTCGAGGTCTCTGTGAGCAGCAGCTGCTGGGCTGTTGCAGGAGTCCGACTGAAAGCCAGGCTCCTTTATAAGGTGTTGCGTGATGCTACGTTATCACATAAACGGATCAGTTCGTTAAGAAATATCTCACCGCGCCATGTATTTTGAAAGGTTTATGTCCATAAGAAAATATGTTAGCATGATCTATAGTGCTTGAAAAATGAACAGCCGGAACTCTAAATCCAAAACTGTAAGACCGTTGGAGCCAGTCAGCAGCAAATGTAAGTTTTCACTCGCTTGAACGTATTCATTCTTTATTTCTTCTTTCTTTCTCTTTTTTTTTTTTTTTTAACCACTGTAAGACATCAATGTAAACCTTAACTTGGCAACATTCAACACCACACTGCTGCCTTGGGATGCCCTCCTGACCAGTAAATGATTGAAAGCATCAACATGGGGGAACCATTTAGGTTGAACAGAAAAACTTGAAAGCATCCGCTCTTCTTGCGTCCTAGGAAGGTTTTTCCCCACATAGTCGTTTTTTTTGTCCTCCTCCTGCACAGAGTAATAGCGTGTGCCTTGGGCTTGCACCATCCCCAAGAGGAATATGCGATTATTTCTGGATCGTTTCCCCACACAACATGCATGTTTTAAGATAAGAGGAAATGTATAAACAGAGGGCGCCTCGCAGTTATTGTGCTAGATGGGGCTAAAAGAGTAATTAAGGAGATTTGCATTTGTGGCTGATTAACGATGCATGACGAACTGAATCGCTTCATTAGAAAGTCGACCCCGACAACAGGATGTATCAGCGCTGACTTCCTATTTGTGACTGATGCAAGGCGCTCCTCCTGGTGCAAATTGATTGCTGGAAATTTGATCAGATTTCAATGTCATCCAAAGTAATTGAAGGCGTATTTCCTGCCGTCGACATGTCAGGTACAGAAAGAGACAAAACACAAACAAACAAAAGAAAAAAGACTAAGCAGGGAAATAAAATGACTAATTCTCTATCACCGTGTCTCATTACCGGGGTGGGCAATTTACCGGTTCGTCATTTATCATCCGTCAGTGCTTTGCTCGCCCCCGCCCCCCACCCCATCTTTCCTCAGTGTCCGTCAGTGACGGACTGAAGGACGTTCTGTCAGTATTGACAGAATGCCCACCTCTGCTCATGACAGGTTATGTAATCCTGTCAAATCCAAGAAAAAACCCCTACAGGAATCGTTTCCTATTCTGTAGCCAAAAATCCTGCTTGTGTCTTGTCTGCTTCAAAAGTTGCTCCTCGCGATTGAGCATCTCGGCCATTATACAGGAAAGCCAAAGCATTATGTATTCCCTAGTATCTTGTTAAATCTTCTATGAGCCCTAATTGGGCGAGTCAGAGTCCTGAGCCTTTGCAGATTTAAAAGAGATGAAGAATAATTACCGTGATTGACTTCACTGTTCAATTTCTATTCAACAATATTAGATGTCAGTGGCCAAGTAGACAAATGAGAAAATCGTCTTTGTGCAGGGTGCTACATCTGTGGTGCATGGACTTTGTACATCATTATTTTACCCTTAGTGTATCTTAGGACAATTCAGTAAGTTATTTGGAGACCCCTTTGTCCATTTTCAATTTGAAGTGTTCATTTTACCTAGACATTGATGGACAACTGCATGCTTCCAGGCAGCACGATTGGATTGCGATTAGCACTTCTGCCTCACAGTTGAGAGGCACTGTGTGAAGTTTGCATGTTCCCATAAGCATGCATCTTGTTTTTATTGAAAACTACATTATTTAAAAAGGCATGCACGTGAGTGGTTACGAGAGATTAGAAGCCGTTGTTGCTGCAAACGGGGTGACTCCTTAAGTGATATGGCCAGGTGTCCCAATACTTTTGTCCTCTCTGTGAATATGTACAGTATTACGCAATGACTAATGAGGCTGAACTTGTCTAATAAAGTAATGAGCCTTTAAATGACTTTCAGACGGTCAATCACAGTTGGAATTAGTGGCAGACTCATTGACCTCGTCTTCAGAGCTGACTTGGTTTACTTTTAAGTTACGTGCATGGGTGTGCATGTGTATGTGTGAAGGAGTTTCGGGCATCGTTTAAGATTTGTGAACTATTCCAGCGTTAGCACAACTGCCTCACAATCGTGAGGTTCCTGATAGAAATGGATGGATGAAGAGTTAGCATCCATCCAGTGTTCACTATTGATTGTCCTTTTCGCCCCGGTGCTACATTTGTGTCCATTTGTGATGTTTTTGTGTTTGTTGTGAATATAAATCACAGGCGTTGCTCTTGTGTTGCAGTGCTGCGCCTCCTGAAGGAGGGAGCTGACCCCAACACCCCAATTTCCTCTGGGGGATCCTTGCTACACTTGGTAGGCAACACACACAAATGCGGCACAGCATATCTCACAGCTGCATGCGACATAATAAAGATGATGATGTATGTACCACTTCACTGGAGTTTGTCTTGCATGCGACCGTTTTAACCGCCAATGAATTTTAACCACGAAACGAAATAAGCGGTGCTTTGGTCTGGGAAAACTGCTTTTGTGTGAAGAGCATGATTAACACTTGTGCAGATAGATCTTGATAAAAACACGCTGGAAATGAGTTACGAGCTAAGTCGAATGACATTTTTGGAGTCAAGGGATCACCGCGTTTACGAAACCGCATGACCAATGAGCAACCAACAGTGGTTCATCCATATTCAAGTCAGGTCAACTTTATTGTCAAATGCGCTCTGTGTTCAACATACAGCACGGATGAAATTGCTTTACCCTCAACCGCAGGAGAGAGATAGGAGCCGCTGCGGGTGCCCGCGCCGGCATCAACAAAACAGTTAAGATAACTGACAAAATAATACAACACAAAATATTAGACATAGATAGTCGTGCAATATTGGAACCCCGGTTGACCAGGTATTAAAAAAAAAATAAAAAATAAACCCTCATAGTTCTTGGTTTTTCCAATGCTTCAATAGCAGATAGGGCCATAGCTGTGGCACGTACCCAACAGTATAACAGAGGCACAAAAGGATTAACTAAACCGCTCATCCCAAGATAGTTGTCTGCATTGTGTAGGTGTACGCGCTGCGCTGCAAGCCCACTTGTATTCGACAACTCCTTATATCGAGTGCATCAGAACGATACCCTGCCAAACATTTCGCAGTGCGCTCGTCATAACAACGTGCTGGCGGCGGAGGTGCTGCTGGAGCGAGGCCTGAACGTCAACCTGCAGGACGAAGACCTGTGGACGGCTCTGCATGTAGCATGCGTGTGCGACCATGCCGACATGGTGCTGCTTTTGCTTGTGGTGAGACACACACACACACACACACACACACACACACACACACACACACACACACACACACGGCACGCGTGCCAGTACAAAGAAGAGGAGAACAGACTTTGATAATCGCATGCCACCAGACACTCACATAATAACAGCATGCATGGGCAAGCATTACTAATTCAAGCGTGAAAGGTGCAATTTGTTTTCTCTTTGAATTGGACGGTGTACAAGTTCTATATTTGGTACGACACAAGTGGAATAAATAATTTGAGGGTTTGGGAAGGCGTCGGTCGAAGACGCAGCGATCCTATCGGACAAACCAAGCTCAGCTGAGGATACTGAATTTCCTCAATTAGTAGCTGTTTTGGGCAATGTTTCCAATGCGACTGTAATAAATAGAAACAAGAAAAAGGAGAGATTGTACAGAGCAAATACCCGAACTATACACCAGCTGCCGTCTCACACATCCTAAACATTGAGCTGCCTCTTGGACACAAACATTCATCTCTTTTTTTTTTTTTTTTTTTTTAACAGCACCTTGGAATAGGACATTAAAAATAACCTTGATATAACGAGCCACATGTTGCTTCACCACGTCTAAACACAAATGCCGTATTACGAGGTCGCATTTAGCACCCTGAGCTGGTAAATATCCTTTAAAGTGTCTGTTCCGCAAATAAATGCCATGCCCTGACTCATGGTCAAGTGTGTGATCTACTTCAGACAAATGAACCCCTCCCTCAAATAAATACATCCCTTTTCCTCTTGGGGAACTCTCATCATATTACTTGATCGACATCACACAAAGATTTTAAAGAGGAAATCCAGTAAAAACATTTCTTTGCAATATATTTGATTTGCTCCCACTCGTCTAGACACGCTATTCTGATAGCGTTGGTGAAATAAAAATGAAGCAGATTTATTGCAAAGAAAGTTTTTGACTTGACTTTCCCCTGATGAATTCTGTTGCCAATCAAAACAGCAGCCCCTGTCTTAGAGGAATAGAGTCTTACTCATAATGCTCAACGCAGTTTTCATGAATATTTTTGATATGTGAGCAGTGACATATTGAACTCATTCACTCCCAAAGACGTTTTTATACGTCTTTTCAGACTTGGTTTAGAATTGGCTGGTATTGAATGAGTTAACAGTGAGGAACGTTCCAGCAAACTCTGACGTGATCGCCCCACAATGTTGTTTCTGCCCTGGCTCCTCAAATGTTGTGGCATCTCTCAGTTAGTCATTTTGAGTAAAAATGCATACAGATAAATGCCTACACCCGAATACATCCCGCTCCCCATTTGCAATCGAGTTAATACAGTAAACTCCTCCTCACAGTACTCGCGAATACATTTTGCCATCAAAGAGATGCGGATTCCAGCTTTTAAATTTTTTTTTATTAGGTCCTTAAAGAGAACAGGGCCATATGCAGGGGAGGGCAAATAAGACACTCGGCTCAGTCACGTTATGTTGATGAGACCCGTAGAGGCTTGTCACCCGGCTGGAGCTAAACTTCTTTCCAGCTTGGTTGTGTTGATTGACTGTATGTGGCAATGTGGAGGTTCCACCGGGGCACTGCTTTCCGTAGGTTGACATGCTCACTGCGGTGGGTCTGTCAGCGTCTGCCCCGCCCCTGCAGGATGCTTCACTTCCTCTTAATGCCTGCCATCCATTTAATGTAAGCCTCCATCTGATGGATGGATTTTCCCAATAAACATTTAGGGGGGGTATTATTGAAATAAGTTGTTTTAAATTTACAGCAATTGATAATATCTATATATTTTTTTCTTTATCACAAATAGAAATATTCTCATGTTTAAAATGTTCAAAAAAATGTCAGGGTCAAACTATGGCCATCATAAAACTTTTATCTCCATGGGTCATGTTTCTATGGCCAGCGCCAGTTTTGCACAAAGTGCAGTCTAACTATACACATAGGTGGAATTTTATTTATTTTGGTGTTTTCTAGACGGTCGTAGGTAGAGAGGGGCGTTTGCGCCATTGTGGGAGGGAACACAGCCGACTTGCTTGTCATCCAATGGAAGCAGCTCCCCTCATTGCCTTTAATTACAGCGCAGGAGAGTTGCATGGTGGAAGGACTCACTTGAGTATATGGAGGAGATCGGCGCGCACAAAGTACATTTAAAAGAAAGTGAAAGATCTCCACTTGCGGAAGACATAAAGTTGGCTGCTGTGGAATGGACACATAGACACCCTTGTACTCCTGATCGTCTGTCCATGTGTGACAAAACCACACCCTCTACCCATAGTTAAAAAATATATTTAGGATGATAACAACAATAATAATAATAATTCATCAATGAATTGATTTCTACAATGAATCAGTGGGACCGATGTATGGTGTTGTCATATTTAGGAATGACATGACCACATATGTCTGCGGAGCTCATAATCTGTCTGCCTGCACCTCGAACAAATCCACCAAATTCTCAGATGCAATATCCTTTTTCATCTGCTCGTTTATTTTGCACTCCAGTCATGCAGCTGCTGCCTTATTGGTGCCGTAAGTGGGGGGCGCTTTCCACAGCATATGATGGCTTTCCATTTTAATGAGAAGTGGAAATGCAGCCCCACTCGATGTGCCCGATTAGCCGCCTTATCTTTAAATGCCACCGAAAGAAATTGCGTCTTACTCATCGACTATTTGTCTTTTGCTCCTCACAGTCCTTCCTTCATTGAAGCAGTGTGACTTTTGCTGATGAACAGAAATCCAGGATTTTCCCCTCTCTATCCCCCAATTGCCACTTTCATCCCCAACCGGATTCCAAGAATATTCCCACATATGTTCTTTGCTCCTGCTCTAGTTCTGGTAATTAACGGAAAATTCCGAGACGGCATGCATTGGTAGAGTGGTTCTCTGATTTGAGCTTCACCCCTCGAAACATTTACGATCATGTGATTCACAGGAGACATGTACGGTTCTAAAATGTTATTTCGTATCGTCATCCACCGGTGGGGAGTTTTGGAATTGACCCACTTTCCCTGCTTGTGACGGATGCATTTGGAATGTGTGCATTTGCCAGTCTTTTGAAGTTTGTGGCTAACGGCGAGCCCCCGGCTCCCTTGAGCTCAGCTTCGTATGTCTGTCTGTAGATAAAGTCGCTAGGTTTGCCTTGGAGTCGCATGGAGGCGAATCTGCTTGGAGTTAATGACGCAACACATTTGTTTCACTTATTTATTCAGTTTTTGTTCAGCGAGGCAGTCAAGGGATCCTGACTCACCGCATAACGGGAGCCACATGAGTTGTTTGGCTTGACGACCAGTTTATAGACACGCTCCTTCACAGCTGAATTCAACAAATACACTTTAAGCGGGGATAAATAAAAAAAAATGTGGCTCACTAGGTGTGTGGGGATCAAGTACAATATTTGCATATGTTCTACCTCTTGGTCATTTGGTGGGAATGAAATGAGTCAAGCACGTGTTACATGATTATATACTTATAGATACTTGTATAAAACATCCTGCACTTGTTTCCAATTTAAAAATATTCCCAGGTGTCTTAATAACATGTGTGTGACCCAAGGGTCAATAATTACAGCTGTTCTGTGGCTGAAATTAGCCTGCGTTGAGATGAAAGCAACGTCCCGTGCAAAAGAGCCACTTCTCATTTGCTACAACTGCCAGACTGTGGCTTTTGTAACCATGACGACTAGGTGCAGAGCGAGCGGTCGGTTACTTGTTGCAAAGTCACAAAACTCCACGCTGCGTAGTACACACGGACCCCACGAAAGACTATTGTGATTAATTATTTCCATTCATAGAGGCATCACTTGATTACCAATCTGCTGAATTACACCCATGTATGGGACGTATGCAGCAGCAGATGTTTGACGCTTTCCTCAATTCTTGAGAGCATTACGTTGCCTCAAAATCTAAAATCTGTATGTTTTGTTTTATTTAGACAATAACGAGTGAAAATAATTTGGTTCTATTTTACTCGACAGCATCGATATGTAAAACAGATGGCAATATAAATGCTTCAAGGAGAGTCAGCTACCGTTATCATTGATCCTGCACGGGTCACAGTATACACAAATAGCCGTTATCTAGAGGAGGGAATCACTTTTAATTGAATAGATATCCAGATAAGTAACCACTAAACAGAAGTGTGACTTTCATCTCCGAAACAACATGCGGTTCATCATATTGCCATGGTGAGCCGCACCAGGTCAGGAGTCAACTTGTGAACCTCCCCCCCCCGTCTGCGGGGCTGCTCGCCGACGCCAACTCATTCATATCTGTCATCGCTTATCATTCCGGCGCAGACACATGACTAATTCCTCCGCGTCCACAGGCCACTTGTCATAATTCCCCCGCCGCCATCTGCGTCGCCTGGTCCCGTGGCGCTTTGTGCCGCATTGAAAGAGTAGCTATTTCTTATGTGGCGGCGCCGTAACTCTCCAGAGAGAGTCGAGCCATTTTACACATCATATTCTCACCAGACATATTGGGTACACCGCAACCATCCTGACAAACACAATTTCGAGGTTACCAACGGCTCCCTCAGTTTCCGCCATACCTCGTGTTTTTATTTATTTATTTGTGTGTGACACTCTAATGCCATGCCCTGACTCATACTCGGTGACACGCCGAGCTCAGTGGCCACTTGCGTCTGAGAGCGTCCTGTTTGTTAGGTGTCGTCTTGGTCTCATGATGTCAAAGTGTGAACAGCGTATTGAGGACACCAGCTCTAATTGAACCAGCACGTTTATCGGTCGATTCAAAGATCAAAAACACCCGTTGGGAATTTTGCCGTTAAAACTCCTCGTTAGAGGACAGCAACTTGTGGAAAAAGTACTGAAACATTCCAAAGTTGGACATATGCATTCAAAAGCTTAAAGAAGGTCGCTTTGAGTTCACTTGTAAGGGTTTGAATGCATTTTAGGTTCGTCCTGAAATGTCATTTGAAAGCCAAATATCCCGAACATTTTGTGTGTAGTTACACTATTTATAACACGGTGTTCTGGATAAAAATTGGGTTTAACATCTGTTACTTCAACCACAAAATGAAATTCATGTATCTGTATCTTTCCGATTCATAGCAAAAACATGCCGAAACAAAATCTTAGGAAAATCAAATCTAAAAAAAAAAATCACATCATGATAGTTTTTCTTAAGCTAAAATAATTCCTGCAACTCCTGAAACCATTTCACTCACCATTAATCATTCAGTACCAGCCAATTCTGGACCAAGTCTGAAAAGACGTTTAAAAACGTCTTTGGGAGTGAATGAGTTAAGCAGTCACCATTTTTTTGTTAAGTTTGTTGTTCATTATTAGTGTCGTAAATGAATACCTTTTATCCTCTTTATGTACTGTAACGTTTCCATGTACCTTATAGCAATGCATTATATATTTTATTCAGTTTGCAGAGGAACCAGATTTGGTTTTAAACGAACATTTTTTATTTTTTTTTAAATGCTGCATTACTTGTCGACGGCCAACATCCAAATCCTCCGATCTGAGGTGTCAAACCCGGATCTACAAAGTAAAAACCCGGCCACATTTGGTCTGTTTGTGCCCTGCCGGGCAAGTAGAAGATAAAAGAATTTGGATTTTGGCCCGTGATGTGTGCATTTTCTTTGCACTTGCACGAATGCGCTGTTTACTGTCACAGCTCATTCCGAAATCATTTCATCACGCAATATACCGCAAATGTAAAAGTTTATGTGCGCACTGGCTTACAGGCACGGGGATTGTATTGTTTTGTGTTTTTTGTTATTGTAAAGTGTCCTTGGGTGTCTTGAAAGGCGCTTATAAATAAAATGTATTATTATTATTATTATTATAATACACTGTATCCATTAAGTGTCAAGGGATCGCGCTATCCAGCAAGACTCCCATTGATGGATACTGGGCCCGGAGGCGAATGGTGTGGGTTTGCTTTACGCCCCACCCAGCGCCACAAACACTCACAAGCGCACAATAGGCAGACGAGCCGAGCAGTCGGTTTTATGAGGAGGGTGATTGGTGTTTGCCGGGGCGTCAAGTACAAAACTAAAGAGACATATTGTCGGTTGATATTGAATCCTAGTTAGAAGAGTGGTGGTGCTTGGAGAATTTTTCCTCAATAATGTTCCGTAATTGCTTTTGTTAACCCTCATAAGTCAGCAAAATTGGTTGACCCAGCTCAGTGAGTGTTGCAACGGTTCTCTGACGATAAAGCGACGCCATTACACTTGCTTTATCCGTAATATCTCTTGGCGCGGCTTGTGTCAAAAACAGTTTGTTTGGAAATTTGCAATTCCACTTTTTTTTTTTTTTGCTTGTAAAACAAGTCTCTGATGCATGATTCAATGAGGACTTTTGCTTTGAGGAGGTTTTCAGCCCTTTCCCTTGATGGACACAAGTCGTAAATCTCTTTTATGCTGCATTATGATTCAGTTAGCTGGGTATGTCCAATAAAAGTTCTCACTTAGGGAGCCCACCACCACCCATCACCGTGATCAGACCTGGTCCAGCGATGATCATTCCTTCCGCTTGCCTTTTTATGTTCTTGTCAAACAACCGATTCATGCGGAGGTGTGTGACAATGTATTATTTTTACTGCTTCAACATGAAAATAACGTGCACATTTTGCATCATGCATGCATTTTACATTAGTTTAATAGCTAATGAAGACAACCAAAGCGATGCAATTTATCAAGCCAGTCGTTAATGGGGCCCGAAGAGAGGGCGTGTTAGAAAATCACTCCAGTCTAATCCTTATCGCATAAACACAAACACACATTCATCTTCTCACCTAACCTAACATTAACCCTGAATGTTTTATATTTAATGAGATCCTCAGCTTGTGTGAGCTCTTCTCGTATCAGGTAAAAATGAAGATACAGTTTGACTACCAAGGTCAAATAGAATTCACTTCAGGATGCTTGTTCTTTTTGTTTTTTGTTTATTTCATGATTTTTTTTTATACAGGAAATAATAGAAGGACAACTGGGTGCAAGTATCACCCACTTGTAAACCCCATGTGTACGTTCTTAGCTACGGTACAAGCATGGTACAAAATAAGCTAAAATAATATTGAAAGCAAAATTGAAAAACAATAAAAAGTCCATCCATCCATTCTCATTTCTCATAACAAATTTTCCCGACTGGGTGATAAGTACATTCAGGGCGTAAATGCTATGTTAGCCTTCACCCACAGGAAAAAAATAAAAATAAAAAATAAAAAATAAAACGTTGAACAATACAGTATATTTATGTTTTATATATCTCTGCCTCAATACCACTTTTTCATATCCGATACAGAGGAAGGAAAACACAATGACGACAGCTCTGTCGGCTTCCGCTAAGGTGATGAAAACACCGGTACGTGGCAAACACGGCGACAGCTCGGCTGTGCGATGGCATGTCGCGTAATGTGAAGTTGAGGTTATATCATGTCGTTTGTGAGCCGATGGATTGGATCACACTTGTTCAAGTAAAACAAATACATTACTGATCCAGTCATTTTTGATTTGAGCTATTCCGCTGTAATTCCATAGAACTGATCCCGACAAATGTCGCCTGCTAAAACTAACCTCCTGTTGTTTCTTGTTCCGCGAAAGGGTGGGGTGAACGTACTGCTGCAGGACGTCGACGGGAACGTTCCTCTGGACTACGCCTCTGAGGGAACCGAGAGCCGCTATATTCTGCAAAAACACCTGGAGGAAAACGGTAGAAGACGTCTGCTGCTTTTCTTTGCTTTTCACCTCAGACAAAAGGGCAAACATTCACCAGTCGGACACATTTGCACATTTTAGAGTCAAAAGCAGGTGTGGGCGGCGTGTGGCTCATGGGCAAAATAACGGCCCACTGAGGACTAACATGATGAAGAGTCCTGTGATACTTGATTAGATTAATTAATAGTGTCATCGCCACACAAACAAAAAAATCAACAAAGATTGAGGGCCATATTCTGGTAGACGGGCACTCGGCGTACAAAACGAGCGCATCTTCATTTTTGTGTGGGGAAAGAGTCTAGTTTAGCATGTTTTAACATTTTTGTTTGATTTATTGTAAAAAATGTAATAAAAGTAATCATAATAAAATTAACCAATTTCTATACACAGAGAATTAACTGTAATTTAAATATAATTTTATATATCGGACATTTTATTTTGTCACCTGTGAATGACCAAGCCCATCTGTTTGTGTTAAAAAAAAAACATCAGTTTGATAACTTCAGTCAAAATTGTCACAAAACCCCCCAAAAACACGTTGGCCAGAATTGCACTCATGATGACAGTGAAAGCTTGAGCAGCAGACATTGTAGTTCATGGGGCATTGCGATTAGCATCTACAGACAACTTTAGCGAGCATTTTAAGGGCTTTAATGCAGTCTTTTTTGTTTGTTTGGTTTTACATATACTGTACCCTCAAGAACTAAATGTGGTTAGAAACATGTACAGCATGTAATGATCCTCTGTAGGCCTACCATAAAGCTGCACGTGACAAGACCACAAACCCTTCAAGAGTTAAGTGCAACCTACAAGCACACGTGCACGCACGCACGCACGCACGCACGCACGCACGCACGCACACTCACACAAACCAAGTCCGTCTCTGCAATGAGCCCCGGCCATTTACAGTAATTTATGGCTACTTCACTCAAGCTTTTGTTCGCCAAGCCCCGAAGTGATCACATCTCTGCTGCAGCCCCCCCCCCCCACCCCAACCCCAACCCTCGCCACCACCACAACCACCATGCAACACATGGCATGCTGGGCCTCTGTTGCTATGGAAACTTCGCTTTATGACAAAAACTACCCATGTGCAGTACTTTCTATCTCATGTAATTGCTCATAGCTTGAAACAAACAGAAAAAAAGGGAATAAAACCAATTGATGATGTCTGAAAATGATTACTGATCTTATGGGAAGGACATTAACTCTACTTTTCCTCACTGATCAGCTGGTAGGTATCCCATGATATTTCCTGTTGTATAGTAGGCGTGTGGTGTCCACTGATTGTCATTCAACCCTAGTTCCTGCAAACTTCTTTCATCTCCGCCATTTTACGGAATGGTTTGGATAAGACTTATTTTTGGTGAGCATTTTTTTTTTAAGTTCTACTTGTTTTTGTATGACAGGTGTGGATGTGTCGTCTATGCATAGCATGAGGACACAGAGGCCCAACATCATGCTATCCGATATTAGACAGCTTGTAGCCGCAGGGGCGGATCTCAATCAGCCCAATGGCGAGGGGGTGACCTTGGTAAGTCTGCATCCGTGCATCCGGTCTACCTTTTTTGTTTTGGCTTGTTTGGACCTAACTCATTAAACCTGTCCGGCCTTTTAAAAGCTTCACATTGCATGTGCCAGTGGCTATCGGGATGTGGCGGCTGTGCTGTTAGAAAACGGGGCAGATCCTCATCCTGTGGCCCACAACTTTTGGACACCTCTTCATCTGGCTGCTAAATATGGACAGGTAAAAAAAAAAAAATAATAATAATAATCTGGACTTTTGCATGAGATTCCTTACTGTGCAAGTGCTATTGATCAAGTGGCATTGGAGTAATGGGGGGAAGCATTGATTGTTCCCGGTGACGAACTGGCCTGCAGTCACTCTGCACAATTTCTGATAAACGGCTCTCTTTGCCTCCATTGATCCCCCAGCTGCATCGCTTATGGATTCGGGATTGCATTTTAGATTCGCTTTTTCGTGGTCTCTTGAAGAAGGAGAGGACATTTTTGCAAAGTCGCGGAGGAAAGCTGATTTGATCTGATGCTATGAAGTAGAAGAAGCGGATTACATTGAAATACTGCGCACTCATCGTGATTTTTCTAATTACATTTCTGTGCTTTGGGCTTGTCTGCTGACAAAGAGAATATATGCATATTTAGAATCACTCCCAACTTTAGTTTCGCCTTGCCAAAAAAAGCACATTTTTGTCCTTCATATTATGAATGACAAGATTGTAGACTTTGCCAAAAGAGAAATTGGTACATTTTCTTCGTAAAATGCAACTAGTCAAAGACTGAAAAAATTCTGATCCTCAAACTTTTGTACTTTTTACCGTACCATCCATCCATCCATTCAATTTCTATAGTACTCATTGGAGTCGTGCTTGAGCTGGAGCCTACCCCAGTTGATTTTGGGGAGAAGTATATACCATGGGCTGGTCATCAACCAGTCGCAGGGTTCTGTCACATGCAATACTTCATCTAAAAGTCACCTCCACTCTGATAATCCAATCATCTTTTTTCTATGCCGCTTATCCTCATTGGGTTTGCAGGTATGCTGGAGCCTTCGCGCAAGAGGTGGCCTACACCCTGGAGAACCAACCAAACCAACTATCCTAACATCTTATTTATTCAGCATGTAATTTGAGAACTCCTGAACGATGCGCAATCTACTGAGCAGCCACTATTTGAGGTCTTAGTCCTTATTGGTGCCACGTGACATCATGGCTGCCACAGTCATGCCGAGAAACGGAAACGTACGTTTGGCTGATGCGGGGCCATCATAACAAACGGTTGCCTGGAAACATTGACGGCCAAGTGTAACTCTAGCCGGAGCATAAAACCCAAAGACCCCCTGCGCAATGTTGCATACTCTCCACACTCTCAACTTTAAGAAGACGTATGACCCTATTGCCACAGTTAATTAAACTTCGCTCGTCCTCCACTGAGATAAGTGAGAGCACCGGTGACCCCTGCGGGAATAGAGTTTTTAAATTCTTTCAGTATATGCGAGGGGATTAAAAATGCCTTTTTAATGAAATGTTTAAGACCATGTCTCTGCTGAGTGTGCATTCATTTATTTTATTTAATGATGAAGGTACATGTGAAAGATTTGGGAATAGGAAGCCATGTTTTTTTTTTTATCTTAAAAGTTGACTTCTTTTAAGAATCTTTGTCGCAGCTTACAAATGTTCAATTGATTTTAGGAGTATGATTATTCTCTTTGTAGAGGTCATAAGATCCGGATGACCTTCTCCTTGTCCTCGTGGGTACTGCAGAAGGTTGAGATCCTGCTTTGTTAGTGACGTCTAAGTCAGTATTTATAGGTTGTGAGCACGGCTGACAGTGTGTGACTCTTGGAAGGTGTTCTGGACTAATTTTTGAACAGCTGCTACAGTGAATGTGCTGAGTCACATACACACCAAAAAATGTGTCGCGTTGGTTATTATTTTGATGAAAGATTGTTTTAAGGATCAAAAAAATTAATTACCCTGACAACCTGCATTTAGCGTCTCGATTGGCTTCTTGAGGAGCATAGCCCAGATTTTATGTAAGTGTGTGTGTGTGTGGTGAAAGTGTGTTTGTGTCGCCTGAAAGTGGCTCTGGATCTTCACTCAATTCAGCTGATTATGTCATGGGCAGAAAAAAATTGGTGTGGAAGGTCTTCATGTAAATTATAAAGGCTCGGTCACAGACACATTTCAGGAAATGGTCAGATAAGAGGTTTACTTCGTTGTTTCATTCCGCACTGGATGAGTGGCTGGACTCTCCAGAGAACTCACTGTTTGTATACAAGCCATTACAAAATAACATTTTAAAATAGGTCCCCTTTAAGGTAAAATTATTTTCCATTAATTTTAGTGATTATTTTGATGCATCTGAGTGGAAAATGTTAATGGAAGAAACAAAATTGGCTGGCTGCGCTCGACTGGGATTAATTATGACCAAGTAAAATGAAAAAAAAAACCAACAACAAAACAATTGGATGAACTAGGGCAATATAATAAACAGTCAGTGGATTGCACTTATTCCAACAAACAATTATTTTTCAGCATTCCAGATTTTTTTCCCCTGTTGAAGTAACTATTAGCGGCCATCTTATTGACTGTTAAATCAATTAGCAGTCAACTCACTCAAGTACCAGTTGTTTTCATAATCGATCACTGCCCTTGACCGAACCTCCACCCCCATAAAAAAAATCCAGGGTCATTAATGTGAATATTACAAACTTCTTTTAGTAATTATCTTTTTATTCCGTCCCTCACAGACGAGCATCGTTAGTCAACTTCTGAAGCATGGAGCCAACCCCACATTGTTGAACTGCAACCAAGACAAGCCCTCAGGTAACAAACACACACACACACACACAGCTTTTACATGGCTTTAACAATCATTCTGCTCATGTTAAACGAAAAAAAAAAGCGAATTAGTAATTCAGTAGAAAAATGTCCCTCACACTACACGTGTCTGTTTTCACCTATGCACAATGTCTGCATTGGATGTTAGCGCTAATCATAAAAATATGACTTATTTGCTATCATATATATATATATATATATATATATATATATATATATATATATATATATATATATATATATATATATATATATATATATATATATATATATATATATATATATATATATATATATATATATATATATATATGCTGTAACCTTTCCACCATGTCAAAGCAAATACATTGTCTGCCGGCGGCCATTTATTGTGAGCCTGCATCACTCTAGCCATAATCAATAGCTGCCCTCTCTAGCTGGTGGGCTCACAACACGCACGAGATAAGCCCTCAGAGACCTTCATGACGGGGAGATCTTTCTGCGTGAGAGCCTTTCATCCATTCTTCAGCTTCTGCATGACGAATGGAAGTAAATGATGAGAGTCCGCGGGGGGTCGTCAACTCCAATGAAGCCTGCGTGTCCGATCAAGCCCTAAGTGATGCTTGAGTGTAAAATAGTTCTACTTAAGCATGGAATGAGCAAGTGAAATTTTGTAGGCATGCCCCAAAACACAGGCTGTTTGGTTGTTTTTCAAACCTGTCCTTGAGATTTTGTCTTATGACCACGACATTAGAAATAAGTATATGTCACAAAAATGTGACGCTAATTGTGAATAGGCTTTCGGGCACCGGTGTCAAACTCAAGGCCCATGGGTCAGATCTGTCCCAGCACATCATTTTTTGTGGCCCGTGAAAGCAAATCATGTGCATCAGCTTCTATGATTCTCGCCAAAATCTGCATTAAACATCCAATTGTCTTGTGAAATGAATCATAACTTTGAGATATTGCAAACATTTTTTTCTTGTTACCGACCTCATTTTTATTGTAACCTGAGCAATAATTGAACAAACTATTGTCCGTTGAGAGACTTCTGATTTTAAAGTTATTTATACCTCCATGTATTGTTTATATGTCATTCTATGATAGGATGATTTCACAGTCGTGATGAGCATCTCAGAGAAACCACAGCGACAATGTGGCCCTTGACAAAAATGAATTTGACACAGAGATCCTCCGTGATGACCAAGTTCCACTTATACGGGTGGCAGCGGAACACATAGCAGTCACTAGCCTGCACGCTAACGCAGTTATAAATTTAATAAATATCACCCAATCAAATGAAAAATCTTTACGGCGGGAACTCGGGGTGCCTTCTTGTGCGCAATGACATTTTCTTAAACTACTTCGTTGCATGCTGCTTGTAACCTTGAATGTGTTACAAGCAGCATGTCATATTTAGAGTCATAATTAGAGTAAATGTTTGAATTAAAAGAGCCCATAGGCCATAAATACTGAGCGTGCCTTAATATGCGGCTTGGTGATAACATAATACCAAGGCCTCGAAATGTCACGTGCCAGGATCATAGCAAACTGAGGTTCCCCTGTAATTTGGTTTTTCATAATGGCATGTGGGCAGAGTATGGCAGCAAAGTTTGATGACTTGCCAGAAAACACGAAAGTCTCATACCGCAAAGGGAGCTCCACAAAACCCACAAGGGCCTATGCCGTGTTTAACAGATCCATAGATCCTACATACGTATGTCACAACCCCCTCTTCTTGAGTCTTCCGTTCATCACCCCTCGCATCCTTGAATGTCTCTTGGATTTGGATTTTGCCTCAATTGTCCTCAGACATTGCTGCATCAGAGCACATAGCTGACTTACTGCTGAGTGGAGAGACCCGCTGGCCGCAAAAGCTGAAGGACCCCCGCACCCCTCTGCTCTCCACGGACCAACACTGTGACGGCGGATCACATGACCTCAACACCCCTGTCAAAAAATTGTAGGTTAAATACTGTACTTACCGCCTTCATCTGCCTCTTGCCACGCTATGAAATGGGACCCTCACACCTTTATTTACCTCACAGGAACTCTCTGGGCCTCCCGATAGCGAAACGGGACAGCCTCCTCGAGAAGTGGGCCATGTTTCGAGAGGCGGGTGGGGCGCTCAGCCGGCAGCCTTCGCTGGATAACATCCTGGATGGCCCCTTCAGTTCAGGAACAACCAAACTGGAACAGGCAATTTGCTTTTTTTGCCACTCTGAGTCCTCAGAACAGGGTCACTTGTGACACGATCCAATCTAAGACGAGACACGGTGATAAACTGGGACACCACATTTAATGGAGGAATTATGGTACTATCTTATCTTGGGGTGTAAATCCAGCCCCGCCCACAATAGGTGAAAATTGCCATTTTGAGACTCCATTTTATTTATTTATTTTATAACAATCCGTGATGGTGTTGGCTGAAAGTGGTTCACGTGGAACTGACAGCTTCCAGTTCTCACTGTGTGTTTCTCCTCAGGTGAAGCTGATGCCCCCAGCACCTAACGATGACCTTGCATCCCTCAGCGAGCTGACAGACAGCAGCCTCCTCTACGAGATGCAGAAGCGTTTTGGCAACGACCAAATATATGTAAGTCTCTGCCTTGGATTTTGCAGATCTCCCCAATAAAACGGGCACCTTTATTCACCCAGGTTTTCAAGTTTAAGCGCCACACACTTTATTCCGCTTCTTGACTACGCCGCTGTCTGCCACTGCTATTACGGCAAAATAAAACACATGAGTCTGCACCAGTGACAATGAAAGAAAATCAATCTCAATTAAATCGATAGGGGGGGAAAAAAAAATCAATGGATGCATTCAGGGCTGAATTGCCTTCCACAATTGCCCCCATTTTAAATGCATGCATTTCCCTGGTCCTCTGCCTGTATTTAGCCATTGGGAAACCACGCTTGAGAGCAAAACTTAGACCGACACAGCACACGCTGAATGTGCGTTAACGTGGAGGCCCATATGTGTGATGAGGTGGTCCACAGCAGGGGGGGCACAATTGCAGGGAATCAAGTGGCTTGAGGAAGAAAGTAGAAATGACTGTCAAGACAGAAGAATTACGCGGGGTAAAACGCTGCAATCATGGCGATGTCGCCGCTCACTTGATGCAATCGAGTGCAATTTCACCTTCAGGGACAAAGGACACACTCACACATTGTGATCCGGTTGGGTCAAGTAAACACACTCTGGTTAGCCTTGTTTGCAAAATTTGATTAGCTTTTCGAAATGAATAATGATATCTAATCAATTTGCCTCTGTTGTATTTCATGAATTACATTTCAAGAAATGATAGCAGTGCTATTAAAAACAGCCAGTAGCAGCGATCCAGTTGATGCGGCTGTTTGCCTCCTCTCGATGATACATTTTAATATTTAATACACAGTAAGCATCACTGTGAAACATTATTATGATGTGTATGGTCTATAAATTATAATATACATCAATAAACCAGTGGATGAGAAATTGAAAAAAAAAAAAAAGCAATATACATGTACTTCCTTTAAATCGAGCCTATCCAATAATCTAAAAAGAATGCTTGGGATTGTGATAAAATGAGGACAAAGACTGCGATGGCTCCATATGCTCCCAGCAGGGGTGGCCAGGGATGACAACTTTTGATGTGGGTTCTTTCACCTGCTGCCAGCGACGACGGAAAGAGAGCATCAATTGAAGCTGTGGACAACCATCATTAAACCAGAGATGGATTGTTCACTCATGCGTTACAGAAAGTTGTTTACCCTCTTGGACACACTGGTCAATCTCGTAAAATACATTCAGGTCATCAACCTTGAACCAGCAAGGCCAATACACGCTTTCAGCTTTCAAAGGCTCCTTTGGGACTTTTCATGAAGAGACCGGAGGTTAATGCCTAACTTCTAAGGGCACCAATTGTGCTCTACTTTTCCAAATGACCTCCCGAGTGCAAGTGAACACTGCGTAGGAGTGCAAATGATGTATTTTAGCACCACATGATCATTTCTAAGGTCACGTACTGCTCAGTGTACTGTTTAACTGTTTAACCTCAATTACAATAACAAAAAACAAAAAGAGTTGGCATACTGATAAAGATGTTTTTTTGGGCTATCTGCAGACTTATATTGGACACATTCTTCTGCTGGTCAACCCAAACAAAGAGCTGCCCATCTACTCCACTTTGGTAAGCATTCGACAAACCTCTATGCTATCAGACAGCAAAGCCGATTTGATGCGCTCTTCATCTAACTTAACAAAATACCCCCCCGAAAAAGGTGAAAGACTACAACAACCAGAATGCATTGCGCTTTCTTACCCTCATCTATCTGTTTAATACAGTGATACCTCGGCTCACGAACGCTTTAGCTCACGAACTTTTCGTCCCAAGAACATTAATTTCGCGAGCATATAGTCTCTGCTGACGAACTAGTTTTCGGCGGACGAACCAAATCAAGCGGTCGAACAGCACCACGGTGGCGGCCGCGAGAAGCTGGCGCACGCTCACGGCGTCCCAGTTCGTCACCCCCTTTCTTTGAATGCGGACGTGGTTTGAGTTTGATAGACACTTTTGCTATTATGGGACCGAAAAAGACCCCACCACAGGCTAGTGTTAAGCCTAAGAAAACACTAAAGAAAATTACGATCGAGCAGAAGAAGGAGATCATTGAAAAACACGAACGAGGTGTGCGTTTGTGTGACTTAGCGTCCCAGTACCAGTACGCTAACACGCAACAGGTGTCAATTAAGAGGTTTTTAGTCAGCAAAAAGGATAAAGAGTCTCCTTCTAAGAAGCAAAGAAGAGAAGCCACACCGGAGGTTGAGTTACCTACAGTCCTTATGGAAGGTGACTCTCCTTCCAAACCGTAACTCCCTCCCTCCCTTCCTCCCACAATTCCATCAAGCCATCAACTACGATCACAAAGGTAAATAAAACAACTTTATTATACAGTACAGTTTATTTCTTTAATTTCAATACAATAGCACATTTATTATACATAAAATAAGGTAATTTTTTGTGTAGTTTTATGGCTTATTTAGTCGAAAATTATGTTTATGGGGACCTGGGAACGGATTATTCTCATTTTAATGGTTTCTTATGGGAAATAAATGTTCGGAAGATGAACTTTTCGGCTCACACACACTTTCTGGGAACCAATTAAGTTTGTGAGCCGAGCTATCACTGTATTTAGTAATTCACTGGCAAAGACCTGGTTTTCCTTCTTTTTTTGTGTGATTTTTTTGGAAGAATCCAGGCATTCAACCCCAGGTATGTCTTTGTGTTTTTCCACGTGGTAAGGTAAGCAAGGGTCTGAAAATAGCTGGCACTGATTAAACAAGACTTTTCTTTTGCATGACTGGTTTGGATAACATTTGAGTGCCTGAAGCTCGTCTTGACATAGAAAATAGTAGCTTACTGTATAAATTAGAACAGTACATTGTTTTGTTTACCATAAAACTATATGGATGCAACATACATACATAATGTAAATTTTTGGTATCAGGAATCCTGATTCGAGTCACGGGTGAACTGTAGCCTATCCTAGCTTGATGGTAACAGGCACAGTCCACCCCCTTTAGCAATCGCTGGACATGCACACGTGCAGTACATAAAAAAAATATATGACAGTGTTGCAATTCAGTTAATTTGCAACTCACATGACATTTTAAAGATATCAATTGTCCTTGAATGTATCCAAAACTGTGAAACTGCTTCTATGTGGGGTTGTCTTTGTCGTGCACATTAAAAGATACACAATAATGGCAGCCTAGTAGAGAGACATAAAGATGTGAAATGGACTTTGTGGTTGATAAATAATGCATTCTTCCTGTCAGCAATGCACAGCTTAAGGCTGACTGTGCATCAAGAAATCACGGCTGGAGCCGTGCGCAACTCCCGAGTAAATGACGCAATATGCACTTTATTCCAAATGGCACATTTGGAGGATTTGGACTTGATCGGAGGAGACATGTTCTCCTGCCAAGTTCCGTCCCTCTGGGAGGTGCGAGGAGGACATATGTGACAACATCCGCAGTCTGCTGGCTGTCTGTCACCCTCTTATTTCAGGTGGCCTGCAACCTGCTCAGACCGCGAACCGGACATCCAGCCAAAATTTGAAACTCGTATTCTTTCACTGCGCCGTGACTACGATTTTTCTGCCTGCCGACATTTCTAAAGTCAGCCATTGATCAAACAAACAACAGCTTAAGACACCGGAACCTAATAAAGGACGGTGTCAGATGGGATACGACAGCGCTCCTCCCTTGCCGTCCTGTCTCGTATTTATCACATTTTCTTTGGCCTTTTGTATATCCATTTTCACACCGTGATTAAAAGCCACACTATCAAAGGAAGGTTTGCTCCATGTTTTATTAATTTCTACTTTCATTTCTTGTAGAATTATATTGCTACTTATAACATTGCCTGGACAGTCTTCTCTTGTACAAGGTATCACAAAATGTAACCATTCGGTTCTGGATCACTTTTCTTGAACCTTTGGTTTTTTTGGGGTCCTACAGTAATCCATGGACCATTCTGCTATTGAGGTCCCAACTCCCTGGATGTTTTCTGAATGTAAAGATGACAGTGACTGGCATCTCATTCACTCCCCATGCAGGCATGAGCCAGACTTTGACAGAACAGAGCATTGAGTTGCGTTGGTAAGTCAACATGTCAGTCGTGACTGGCAGCACCGCTGACTAGTTGGCTTCATCAAAATCAGAACAAAAAACTGGCAATTCTTTTATGTATGGACAGTGAATGCCGAGGACAAGAACTGTGTTATAAGAAATGGGTTAAAAACTAGCACTGTGGGAGCAATTGCGATGCCTCCTGCAAAGATTCTGCCTTCCCCTGTGTTCCAACCTTACAATGGACCAGGAAAGATTCATCCGCAGTGAATTCCTTCACATCAGTTAACCCAGGGGTCGGCAACCAAAAATGTTGAAAGAGCCATATAGGACAAAAAAACAAATATGTCTGGAGCCGCAAAAAAATAAAAGCCTTCTATAAAACTTAAAATGAAGGAAACACATGCTGTTTGTATGTAGGAGACTGGACTGTCTCAGAATTGTTTGTGATTCATTCCTTTGTTTTGTGTGTTCACAAACGCCCCCATAGAATTTATTTTGTGATTTCTTCGCTTTATTTTTTTGTTTTGGTGCATTGTTTTCACTTTTCTTAGTGTCAGTGAAGTGATCATGAGTTTCCATTTTTCTGAGGCTGTCTTTGAACGCCTCTCGAGTTGAACGAGAAGAGAGAATGCATGGAGTCGGACGCAGACGTGCCTGTGTTTGCCGAGGCTGTTAAAAGCATAAATAAAGTGTACGCTTTAAAAAAACAACACCACAGCTCTCCTTTTTCGGAGCTGCAACATGTACCTGTATCTATTTGAGCTATATTAGCCTACTATCAAAATATTTTTCCATTTTCAAACATTTTTAATACAGTTCCAGGGAGCCACTAGATGTCGCTAAAGAGCCGCATGCGGCTCTGGAGCCGCGTGTTGCCTACCCCCGAGTTAACCTGTATACAGTAGCACATAACATTTGGAGTGGATTTGGGGGTTTTTATGAAACCCCAAATATGGTCACTCTACATTTAAAGCCCGCATGGGCAGAAACGCCGTTGGCCTATTACCACCATTCTAACATGTTAATCAGTTTCGGGTGAATTGTCGCCGACTTCGTGCAGCGAAGCAATGAAACTCTGCAAGGGTGTCATCTTTCTTGCTGTGTTCGTACGATCGCCAACAAGGTGTGAACGACCAGTCCGGTTCTGTAACTTTGCAAGCTAACAAGTCATGGCTTGTGCTTGTTTGTCTCCGTCAGGTGAGTCAATTGTACCTGAGCTCCACAGGCCGCCTATGCTCCTCTCTGCCCCCTCATATCTTTTCCTCGACGGAGAGAGCTTACCACATGATGCTCCAGGAGAGACGACCCCAATGTTTCATCTTAAGGTACGTGTCCCAACCCGAACCGCCCTAGTTGCACTCAGGCAAAAAGT
The DNA here is from genome assembly GCA_026261675.1 of Hippocampus mohnikei. Taxonomy (NCBI): domain Eukaryota; kingdom Metazoa; phylum Chordata; class Actinopteri; order Syngnathiformes; family Syngnathidae; genus Hippocampus; species Hippocampus mohnikei. The sequence continues at coordinate 10,938,111 of JAKGUB010000106.1, forward strand.
CAGCAGAGCGAAATAATTGCAAAAAAACAAAAAAAAAAGATAATCAAGTTTGTTCCTTCTGTTTCAACACCTGTTAAAACATCCCCTCTGAGAGATAAATAGCTGCGGGCCCGTTTCGTGTTCACACACCGATGATTATGCGTTCGGAGTGTTGCGGTGTCACGCGCTTTGCGCTTGGCCTGACGGAGGCAGCTCCTTGATTGCAATTACGCTTGTCTCCAACCCTCCAGTAGCATTCCTGCTGAGTTGTAACCAATCTGGCAGTGAGTTAATACACCCTGGCCACAGGCTATCCATCTCGCTCATGCGCACACACTTGCACACACACACATGCATGCATGCATGCTAGGACCTTGACCTTTCCTCGTCCTGCCTTTTACGCTCTCTTTTTTTCTCAATTCTTGCTTATCTTGCTTCTTTTTCACGGCACTAAATAGGAGATTGCTGGTTTTGCTTCACCATTTTTCAAAAGGATGGTAGATACACGTCTAAAACGGTGACAATCATTCAAGAGGTATTTATGGGTTACTGTGTCTGGAGCGCTGAGAACCAATACAGATTGCATTGGCTCCTTGTTAGATTAGTTGTATAAACGGGCAATTATCTGGCTATTGCAGTCAGTAGTGTGTCTTTTTTTTTGTGTTTCCTAGATTTGTGAAGCAAGCAGTTGCACATTTTAATTGGTTTTTGGAAATATGTCCAGGCCTTCAAACCATTCAAGGCATACATTTGGTGGCTTATAAAGCCTCCATATTGTGTTAAAATATGTTTCAGTATTTAGACTTGTTCTGAGCAGGCATGGACTTCAAACAATTTTCTGCCACCTCATTGTCACTCCGCCGGGCACATCTCCAAGGAAACATCCTTGCAGCTCTGCAACGCCCGGGCTTTGGCGGAGATTGGTCTGCCTAATTTACAAACACCTGGCGAGGAATGTAATCATCCCAAAAACACAATACGGCAGCATTTGTGCCACGGCATAGGTGCACCAATCAAGCGCTGAACGTTATTTCTTCATAGGTGGATTAGCACAAGTAGGTAATTGTTCTTTTTCATCCTTCATTGACAGAATGCGATTTTCTTACCTGTCACCAGAAACCAATATAAACTGAACCTTAAAATCTATCTTTCGTAATCTAATCCAAAGCGATGAACCAAAATACCTCCCCATCCCCAAGATTTGAAACTGCAATTGGCCGCCCCAAAGCTGCGCGCCCCCTCCATGTTTACAGACATTCAATCAACAGCCATAATCCCCGAGGCCAACTCACTAACCAAACGCCCTTGAAGTCTAATAACTGTTCAAAGAAAAGACGGCGGGAGAAAGCCTTTGGACCTCACACTCAGCGGACCTCTGTGCAGGAAATACATTCTGACAAAGTGAGCAACACACTGTGGCCATTAGTGAGGCCTTCTGACCTTCTGCGGCCATCTGCTGCTGCTGTGGGTGGATGCGTCACGACATGGACTGCAGCCGTACTTTATGTAGTACAACAGGCCTCCCGGTAGTGAAAACACCAGGGCAGTAACAGTATGTGGGCTGCGCTGAGCACTGAAGCAGGGTATACGATAATTAGGGGGAGTAGGCGGTACGGGATGGTGTTTTTAATGTGGATGGTCTGAGGGATGGGCTGGATGACGTCATGCTGAATGTGATGACACACATGAAATATTGTGATGACTAACTTTACACCTATGTACTCTTTTGAGAAATGTACAGCATTTCTTATTTTACACTGAAAACCAATTTGACTAAGAGGTTATTGAGAATATTAAAACCTAACAAACCGGCGTGTTTTGCTTTTGTACATGTTGAGCAATCAGCTTCAAACATGTCTAACGTATTTAGAAACAAATCCCGGAAGTCACTTTACAGGTTTTACTCTGTATGGAAATAAAACAAATTACTTACAAATATCATCAACAGCCACGAATTGAGGCGTGTGGTATGCATTGCAATTCACTGTCCTACATTTTCCTTTTGTGTCTTTTAGCGGTGAAAGCGGTTCGGGGAAAACGGAGGCCGGTAAGCATATCGTGCGACACCTGACAGCCAGATCCAGCGCCAAAGGCTTCGCACTGGAACCCAGAATGGAACACGTAAGTTTGGATCTGGCCACAGAATCACATTAGGTCATCAAGGGCCACCAAAACAAAATAAACAAATTGACCTTCACAGTTTGTTATGATAGTGGTACTTGTTGAGGACAAGCAAACCATCGAGCACAATGTTGACTGAAGGGTTCATTCACAATAAGCAAGCATTCCACTCATGCAATAAACAAAAATCTCCATTTCAATCCTGGGGTGCTCAGTAATACAGAGTTTTGTAGTAATTCCCTTTGGTAGTGGTGTCACGACATATTTGCCGCTTTTAAATCCTGCTCAGCTCTTGCCTCCGCGTCTCCCTGCTGGCTAGCAAAGCGTCTAGCTCGTGAGAACAAGCGCTGTGAAGTCATCCCCATGCACGCAGGCGATATCTGGGTCAGTGTGCTTATCATCGAGGGACAACTTGGCATTCTACACAACACTGCACTTGACTCGATATACACTACACAGTATATTGATGTACACTGACACCTGGTGGTAGGGAGTAAATCATGCAGAAGCATAGATTTATCATGTAAAATTTTCTTTTGAATGATGCAGGTGAATTGTCTTCTGGAGGCTTTCGGGCACGCAAAGACGGAGAGGAACAGCAACTCCAGTCGCTTTATCAAACTTTTGACCATCCAGTACTGTGAGAAGGGGAGGATGCTGCTCAGAGGTAATTAACACAACTTTTAAAGTTCCGAATTTAGCTTCACCCCTTCAATTTGTTGAGAGCTTGGCTGAATTGCAAAAAAAATTACAGTTTGTCTTTTTTCGACAGGTAGTGCTTATTGAGATATATTGTGGAGTACTGTAATATGTTTTTGTTGAAAATTATATACGCTTGCTAAACAATCGAATGAGATCCTCCATCAAAAATTCAACTCTTACAAAGAAATAATGCTTGTTGTTGTTGTTTTGAACACTTGTATTTATTGTTAATTATTGTGGTTGTTGTTTGTCCTGCAATATACTGAGAGATTCTTCGACTGTAATATGTTCATTTTTTATCTTTACATTCTGTTATTTAACTACAAAACAGTCAAAGCATAAGAAACCGAGAGATTATTCCCGATTTTTCAAGTCGCTTCTATACTGTCGCTAAATCTGCGTGCTAAAAATAATTTAAATATTTTCATTTTATTTTATGACAAAATAGTATATAAGTGCAATGCACAGAAGGTGACGAAAACATTTTCTGTTCACCATTTTTGCTGCTTCACTCTGGACTTTTATGAATCAATAAATCTCTAGTACTATAATATTTTGTAAAATAAAAAAACCCAAGTCTGCCTGTTCCCCCACCCACGCGTGCTTTAAACGTGTGCAATGACGTCAAGCTCCAGCAGGGGGAAGTAAAGACTCATATTTTCTGCACCGCTTGCCTACTTTCCTCCCATTTAGTTTGTACCAATTAGTACTGGAATTGATCAGCGGCTTACACTAATAATTTGACTTAAGACTGTCATTCGTGTGAATCTGTGTTGATGTTGTAGCGCGTGTGTACACGTACATGCTGGAGAAGTCTCGTGTGGTCCAGTGTCCTCTTCAGCAACGAAGCTTCAACATCTTCTATCTGATGGATGAGGGCCTGTCACCCGAGGAGAAGACTGCACTTAACCTCAGTAACGTCTTGGCTCATAGGTGTGTTCTCTCATCGCTTCGTAATGATATCAAACTGAGTATTTCTCTCCCATTTTCAATGGCACACTTGTTTTTTTTTTTTGTGAAGGTATCTTCGTGAAGGACTTCCGGGGGTGAGCCCTCCTGTGGCTGTAGCGTCGACAGCTAGCAGGCAGCGTCTCGGCGCTGTCAAGCAAGCCTTTCAAGCTGTGGGCTTCAACAAGCAGGTATCGACTGGCGCGTCTTTTGAAGTCGTATTAACGTTAAGGTTAGTGACAGACATGATTTTCACGATCAAGTGGTCTTTCTACTATGTTAAACTTGCAAAAACACGAAGTCCCTGTTCATTATTCGGAACACCTGTCACAATGAGCTCCAATATAAAAACTAGAGCAAAAATTGTATTTCTCAACTTGTTTGAATTGCAGCAAACAGCGTTCGTTTTCTAATATTTGGATTACCTTGATTATTTGGGGGAACCGAACCCAGGATATTAAATACAGCTCTAGGTATGATGGAGTGCCATTTTACACAAATGCAAACTACAACAACAGCAATAAACACATTGGCAAATTGTATTCCAAATTAAGTATATTATTTTTCTTTTAAGGTCACATTTTTCCTTTTTTTAAATGGATTTAAACGCAGGTATTGACACTGGTATCACTAAAATCCTCCAACCAGACTAATGCTTATATGCACACGCACACAACCGCAAACTTGTGCACCATACCCTCCCACCCTCTGAGAGTGGGCACTGGCTAATGGGATATTCCATGTAGCGTTCTCTACTCAAGTGCCGAGAGGTAGAGTAGAGCAGAATGGTGGAAGAGGAATGCGAGTGTGAATGGAAGGAGGAAGCGGTGAGGGTCTTCCTAAATGGCATCTGTTTTTGTTGTCTTTTCTCTCTTTACAACACACTGTTGTGACCCCATAAAAATCCAAACACTCCACTATGTACGCGTGACTCGCTGTCATTTAGAACATATTTGTTTACACCTGAATAACTATAATATGTGTTTTGTTGTCCTAGTGTGATAATGATATCTCTAAGGTTGAACATGATGCTTTTTTTTCCCCCGTAGCAAAGAATGGAGATAGAAATAATCATTTTCAGGGCCATATTCATTCATCGGTAAACTGTCCCAGCAATCCTTTGAGTACATTTAAACACTGAATGTGTGTAAAACGAGTTCACCAATGAAACCCTTTCACATTTGATGGCAAATAAAGATGCTATAAAAATATCAAACTCATATCAAGTCAAACTAAGCATTTTATTCCCCGAGATTTCCTCCAGAGCAGTACTGTGTGCCAATATCTCCCTACACAATGAACGGCTCACTTGCATTTTGACAGATTTCAAAAAAAGTACTTGGTTGTTTAATCACACAATAGTTGGCTGGTCAAGCACTCCAGAGACTGTTTGTATATATGTCCAGACCCACCTGCAATAGGTTATAATCTGCCCTATAGGCAGACCATTAAAAAAACTTGCATATGCTTGAAACAAATTTCAAACACTTTTTCAAGTATTCTTAGTCCCCAGTTCTCACTGTCTTACAAAGAAAGTTCTCCAAATAGGAGGAAAAGTTTGGCATAAAACTGACCCATGAAGCAAAAGACAATTCAACATTGGTGTCTGTAAACACCAAAATGCTCAACTCAACCATATAATAGCAAATGTCATCTTATTGCTTACATAAAGTGAAACGACTTTGAAAGTTTATTTGTCAATGTTATGGCGGGATCGTTCCAGAAATGGAGGAAATTTTGGCTTCTAAAATTCTTGAAAAATAGACCTTCACTTTTCAGGTTTTCTGCTACATATTCATCAATTGGAGGTTATAAACTATCAAAGGCTTGATTAGCTCAGCTTAGATCAGTGCTACAATTTTCACGACATGATTTATTTGCTGTTTACACTACCCGTCACTGTAATCACAGTAACAGGGTAGCAAATCCGGATGAATGTTAGCTTTCTCTTAGGAGTAGAAGCTGGCAAATTGGCTTATGTCAGTAAGTAAATAATTTTTTTTTCCAAAGAATTGTCTTATTCTCATCAGATCCATAACAGGGTTGCTTCAGATAGAATGAGATATACAATCAAGAGTGTACATGACTTGGTCCATTGTCTGTGTGTTAACCAGGAAGTGGATTCCGTGTTCATGTTGCTCTCCGCCGTGCTCCATATTGGGGATCTGCGTTTCACTGCGCTGACAGACGGCGAGAGCGCCTTCCCCTCTGACCTGCAGCTGCTTGAGAGAGGTCAGCATGCACACACACCCCAGCATACGATCGGGGTCCCATTTCATACACGGAGCTTCAAACGCACCCATCTTATTTACCACGTCGTCCCTTCTCCTCCGCTCCTCATTGTCGTCACCCCAAAGTCGCTCTTGGCAGCTTGCCGGCACGTGCCGGGCTCCAGACTCTTACGTGGTAACCATGGTGATGGTAGATCACGCATGTAAACACACTCACGCTTGAATACTTTTCTTCTCACCCTGAGTCTCATTTATTTAGTAGCCTTGAACGTGTGCTACGGCAGCCCCTGAGCAGCGGTAAACAAATGACATCATGGCCAAAGCGGGTAAGCGGGCTGATGTCAGGGACATATGAGGTCAGCAAAGAAATTCTGGCTTGCTTTGACCGTTTTCTTTATTTTGGGCTCTGCTGAGAAATCCCCTCATGATTCTTCCTGCCACTAATCAATTTGGCAAGAGTCAGGCTTATGAGGTCATCATGATGTCACACACGGCACTATCTCCAGTCAGGCTCATCTTTAGCATTTGTAAAGATCTTAAGAGTGCATTATAGGCCAATAAATTAAAAAAATATGTAAAAAAAAACCCTATGTTTAAATTAGCTGATGTTGTTTGTTTGTTTCTTGCAAACAAGTATTGGGGCCAACCTGAAAAAACAAAAAACATTTTAAACATAAAAATATGTATATTCTTTTGGTGAATATTGCAAACGGGGTCTCGGGACACATGAACCGAGGTTTAGACTGCACGTAAACATCTCCTACGCTCTTCATTTGTTTTGCATCCACAGTGGCTGGAATGCTGCAGGTGTGTTGCAGTGACTTAAGCAGCGCCCTCACCTCAGATGTTCAGTACTTCAAAGGTACCGCCTTGGACCGTTTAAAGGCCTCATTTAATCTAAGGAGTAGACTGTAATGTCATCAATCATATTTTAAAGAGGCGCTCCATTTCCTGTAAGGTGACGTGATCACTCGACGGCACACAGTGGACATGGCCCAGCAGTACAGGGACCAACTGGCCAAGACCATCTACGGACGTCTTTTCAGCTACCTGGTCAACTGCATCAATGACTACCTGCAAGGAAACGCCGACAATGTCTGGTGAGGATGCCATCGTTGTTGGTGTCAGCGTTCGTATAGACATGAAAAACCTGGAAAAGTTATGAAAATTGCAAATGAATATTCCAAGTTATTGAAAAAGAGTTTCTGATAAGATCGCAACCTCTTGGGAGCCAGCCAAAAGGTTCATGGGGACAGAAATGTGGGTTTTGGGAGGTTTTAAAAATATCTGTTTTGTACGCTGGCATAACTGTTTGTTGGAGGAGTCGAAAAATGGTGCGCGTATTCTGTGTCTGTAATGAACAGCGGACTTTGTGGTCACGAGATCAGGCCTCCTAACGACCCCTTTCACCATCACTGTGGTGCATGCGTGAAGTCGGTTTGGAAAATGTACTCGTGCCGAACGTGCAAATTGAATTGCCGCGTATCTTCTTTCCATTCCTTGTCGTTGTCTCACTGAGGTAACTACGGCGCGTGTGGAATTAACTCTGGGGTCAAAGCTGTTGCAAAGTTGTTATGTCACAAAGTGGGCCGTGTCAATCAAGGCCCCGCCTAGCACTTTTTAACCGCCTGTCATTAGTACGTACTGGATTGGCGCTTACGTTTCCCCAAAAAGCAGTCTAAACAGCGGGTCCGGTAAGCAGTCATTTTTCCGTCGGCGCATCAAGGCCGAGGGGGCCTCTCGAAAACCTCCCGCAAACTCGCCGCAGCTGAAAGTGCCTTAAGGCCCAACGTTGACATTACGAGTAAACTGGTAGCGCGGCGTCAAATAGTTTGAATTACATGACAGGCAGGGAATGGTATGTACACTCAAGAGTGAAATGGAAAATGCAGAACATCATGCAAGGGAACGCTTCCAAGGTTTCAGGGAATGTTTGTCATACCAGACACATGCACACGCGCACCCGCTAAGAGGTGTTGTGTGTCCATGAGAGTGTTTAGCGTTGTTGTTGTTTTGTTGTCTTATCTTTCACCAGGGGTAGCTTTCTTCCGCACGTTTTGACGAACTTCTATATGGCTCCTTCGCCTGTGCAATGTTCCGAGCAAGTTGATACGAGTGCTTCATCAATTTTGGGAACAGCTGCGTCTACATTTTTGTCTGCCATTTTCAAGTCAGCAACTTGGTCTTGTGTCGTTCAATCCATTTGGAAATTCCAATTGGGAAAAAAACAAAACATTGTTTCTTGTTGTCACAAATGTCAACTTCTTCTGCTTGTACGTACAACCGCCAAGAGCCCAAGAAGTTCCCAAGCCCATTTTTCAATGCGATGGGGAGCTGGTGATTGTTTTGAAAAGTGGGCGAATGGGGGGGCGTACAAAAATAAACCCCTCCGAAAAACACAACTCGGAACAAATACCAAAATTCTTCTTCCAGTGTCTTACAGGAAGTGGCGCACATAATTGTTTCTCCATGTGAGCCCTCAGCAAATAAGTGGATAAGGACAGAATAGTTTGCTATGACGTTCAACAAAAACCCCGTCAAAACACCCTCAGTTCATTTTCGCATTTTTTGTTTTGCTCTGCATTTTATTCCCTCCCATTTTCAGAGCACACCGGACGGGTTTCCTCTCTAGACATTTGTGTCAATGCGCACGCGCATGAGAATCACGCACCTGGTACCCCGCTTGACGTGGCTACCTACCAGGAAGTAAAAAGTGAGGCTTTCCCACCAGTTTAGACGAGAAGTAGACTGAGTGTATCTTTCATTTTTGCAAGAGAAATCCCTTTTTTCTTTGCTCCTTTTAGGAAGAAGCAGAAGGAGACACAATGTATTTTTCATTCATGATAAATGGTTTTCAAGGCTTCCTCCGTTGTCCTCATGCCGTTACCGGTTTATAAAAAGGCAGCCAAAATAGCTATAAATTGCTCCGCAAGCCACTCTCCTGTTGGAAACGCTTTAGATTCTTTTTTTTTTTTTTTTTGAGACAGTGCAGCCTTGCCCAGCGATGCTCCATCCCGTGGTCCCTTCACTAAATACCCAATGAATATGGTTGAAGACAGCATGCTGCGCCATGCTAAGTTCATTGTAAAAAGCTCTTTTTAGAGTTGCATGAAACCGGGCATAGGTTGGCCAGGTCTATCTTACACGAACAGATAGCTCAAGTTCATCTTGTGGGATGTTTGTCTTCTTACTTCTTTCTTAGGAAGAAAAAAAAGTAGATCATGCTTCACTTTGTCCATGGCACGCACCAAATGCAAAGTATTTATGAAAGCAGCTGTCGGTGTTGATGTATGTGTTCATGAAAGGATGTTTGACATGCTTTTCTGTGTTTGATTATCTTCCAGTGACCCTGCCTTTGAAATTGCAATCCTGGACGTCTTTGGTTTTGAAGAATTTCAGAGGAATGGTTATGAACAGGTCAGAAAAACACTCCTCTTTGCTTTAATCATTATTACTGTATGTGTTTAAATATTGTATTATAGGCATAATAATCTTTAGATTGGTATTTAATCATTTAGTTTCATTTTGTTTTAGGTTCTGTATTTATTCAAAGAGCAGCCGCCTCTAATACACGCTGTTCATTCTTTTTTTTTTTTTTGTCAGTGGGGTTGTCAACTACTGGCCAGACAAGAAAAAAACCCAAACATTTTTTTTCAAATAAAAAAGCAATTGGAAATAAGTTTAATATCTCAGTTTTCAGTGGCCGTTGTTTGTACAGAGAATGAATTCCCGTTCCTTTTCAACTCTGTTGCTATCCCCATTGCGAAACAAAGCAGCAGCATCTACTGAAAAACAAATCAAAACCTCGCCATCCATCATTTTCTCAAACTCATGTCCTCATTCGACTCATGGATCAAACCCGGACTGGTTGCCGATCACATTCACTCCTACATATACGGTAGTTTCGGGTCTTCGATGAACCTGCATCTTTTGAAAAGTGGGAGGAATGCAGAGTGCCTAAAAATGCCCACCCAAGCATAAGTCGTGTCAAAGAGTCAAACCGAGAACTTTAAACCAGTGAGGCTGGCGTGCTAAACACTTTTCCAGCATGCTGCTAAAAAAAAAACAGACGGCAACAAAAGACTTTTAGGCAGTATTTAGGGTGATTGGGACTCATGTTTGTTGTATCTAAGTGTGGACATCCCAGCAATATTTAAGTAGGACTTCATAGAAAATATCCATCCATCCATCCATTCTCAGAACTGCTTTTTCTCCCGAGGGTCAGAGGGGAAAAAAAATCATGAAAATCAGTAGAAACTTGACATACTGTATTAATTTGCTTTACTTGCTGATTTTTTTTCTTGTACGCATCCCTCTAATAGATGGTGTGCGCATTATCCAAAGAAGACATTTTTTCTGCATTTTAAAAAAACAGATGAACTTAAATTGTCTGCGAATGACTGTTTTTCACAGATGGACAATAAACTATTGTGCACTTTGGAGCAAAGGATTGCTCACCAAAACATCAGCACCTAATGAGTCATTTATAATGTCTCTTGAATTATTTCAAGTGTCGAATTACTACAACCTTTTGGAGACAACTTCTTTAATGATACTGTGTTCGAGTTGACTCAGGCATGATCACGCTACAATGCGGCGCGAATTATGATATACTGTGAACACCATTTAATAACATACGGTTCATATTTTATGATGACCAGATAGTGTACTGGTACAGTTTAGAAAAAAAATTACAGTGGCTATAATCTATTGCATGTATTTTTTTTTTTAATGTAACGGTCATCCCTTATTCAACTATTTCACCAATTCAAGCTTGTGACGGTCAAGAAGATTAACTCGCTGACATCTCTGGAATGTAGTTTAATCATCCCCCCCCCCCCAAAAAAAAGTGTGACAGTCATCATCTGCTTTCAGAACATTTTTAGCCTCTAATTGTAACGAATCATGTGAAGCCTGCGGTTGACTTGGCTTAACTTTTGCTCGTCCTCACATGACCCGACGATTTCAATTGCCTCGGTTATTGGGCGTGCATGTGTGTGTGTGTGTGTTTGTGTGTAAGATCAGGATCACAATGGCAACAGCATGCCCACATCCATGTGTAAATGATTACATTGTAGTGTGTTAGGACAAAGAGGGTCTAAATGAAACTGTTTGTTAAATATTGTTTTGACTTCCACTCGCCCTGCCTAGGCGATGGAACAATTCCTGTAACTTCGCCTGACTAATGAAGGTTGTTTTATAATCATTAACTTTTATTAGTATATGTGTATGCTTAAGCATGAAGGGGATGAAGCAAATACTGTATCACACTTAATACAAAAAAAAAAGTGTTGGAAATTTAAATGTTTGTACTTTTTATTTGACTATAATAGTCAAGACTTAAACGAACCTCATATGCAGGCTACACATCGACATAATGATATTCAAGGCTGGATGTTTTTTGGGGTTTTTTTGGACTTTCTATTTATTGTAAATAAATCATCCGTTCCAGTGTTAAATTCTCGCCATATAAGCCAAGTAACCTCACAAGGTGTTTATCTGTCAGATGGCTTATTGCTAAATATTTTGTGGTGACTTTAGGTGTTTCGCCGTAATTGTTTTGTTTTGCGAAGTGCTAATCTCTGTAAATTTGTATTTACATGTAGTCAAGCACATCCGTCTTGTTTGCGCTCATTGTTTCTTCCAATCATGTGTGAAATTTGTGATGATGGTACGGTATGTTCAGCTCTTCTTGTCTGCGGTCTAAACAGACCACGTGCTCATTTTGGCATGCAGTGTTAATAGACAATGGAATTCTAAGACCTGTGGTGTGCGTGTACATGTGCGTGCGTGTTTGTGGCTCTCCATGTCCTCTAATCCAAGTGAAGGTCATGAAGAGATAAGTAGGTGTGAAGGAATAAGTGTGAGACAACCTATTCAATACTTTCCGCTGTCGGCGTGTTAGCATGATTTTCATTTATGCTGTCTGACCACTCCACTTGCGTTCTCTTGTCCGACCCAATAATCCTGTAGAAGAACTGTGTAAGAATTTAGCCATGACAAAATGATACTCGAGCAAATTTCTAAGTCAAACCGTACTATTTTGTTTGCTGTTGCCTGCCATTGGCTAATTTCCACATACCCGGTACCTTTGAAAAGGTTAGCAAATTTGCCGTTAAGAACCACATTAAATGTTGGTGCAATTCCTGATTTTCTCACCTCCCTCACCCCCGCTCTTTGAGCTGACGTGGAACAGCCCCACCTCCCCCCAGAATCCAAATGGTAGAGTCCTCCCATCTACTCCTAACATGTTACGTCATTCCCCATGAACCAGGAAGTAGCCTGAACCGGAATGTCTTTTTGAAATGTTTCTTTCTACTTTTGTTAGACTTATGTATTCTCTTTTTGCCATCTCAGTGGGGTTGTCCCCTACACTATAGTATAAAAATGGTACTAATCTATGAAATGGGACATAGCCTACAAATACATTTATTGCCAGCAGTATTCAAAGCAGAGTTTGTGGTATTGCTCGCTGCTTTTTTGACATTTTAGCTATTTCAGTTGAAAGTGTTCTGTGACAGTATAAGCGCCAAAGCTACCAAAAGAAAGAGTTGAGTCTCTTCTTTCACCAGAAAACAAAAAGCTTTGTCGCTTTTTTTAGTACTTGGCAGTAGAACATGGGTTTTGTCAACCAAGAACACAGTTTTTTGATCAAAAATCAAACAAAAGGTGCTTTTTGTGAAACAAAGTAAATGAATAAAACAAATAAGCAGTGCAGTTACTTTGACTAATATATTTTGCTTCGGTGACACCTCAAACTAACAAAACACGCACACACAGGGTATAGTGACAGGTAGAAAAATCTTTCCATTTGATGGCATAAAGTACAATAAACCTCTCTATTCACTACTAAGTATTTCAGTTTTCTGTTCAAACACGCAAATCAAGATTGCATGTTGTTTTGAGTACATTTGGGACTAAATTGAGACGAGGTCATTCATGGAGGACATCGTTCAGTCATGTTTTGTGACACTTAAAAGTTTGGGCTGCGGTCGAAAATGGAAGGATGCATGGATGAATGATTAACGTATTGCCCCTCCTATGTCACTAAAGAAGACAAGTAAAACTGTAATCCACCCTCGTAGACGTGCGCACGTCAGTGACAAACACATCTGCACACTGTTAACATGTTTGTACACACGCGTGCTGACCGACATAGACTTAGTCACACAACACACACACAGCATGATCAGGGTCATTAGTGCTTGTTAATTAAGTGTGTGTGTGTGTGTGTGTGTGTTTTGAACCTGCTCAGCACTTTGCTAATGAGCTAACTCAATCAAGCACCTGCTGCGATGCAGCCCCGAATAGAGCAGACAAACACAGAGAGGAAAACAGGAGTGCACTCACCTGTGTCCCTAAGTGCACTCCTGCCGTAAACGTGCGCTCGTTATCTGCAGGCCTTGTCCTGTCTGTGTTTGTTGTTTGCATCCATTTCGGTTCCGTTGAGTCACATGATTTGCCGTCGTGGGCATGATGTGGAGTCGGCGAGCGTGTTGTTTATTTTGAGCAGCCGTCACTTTCCACGTGAGCTAGCTCAGATATGATTGCTCGAATTATCAACAGTTGTCACACCAAATGTCCTGTTCGAATGAGGTAGCAAACCTCCACTCACACAGTTACACAGTCACCCATGAAGGAGATGCCTCGCACAAAGGGATACAGCAATTGGTTTCACGTGGGGTCTTGAATAGCTGTTCAGAGGAGAAACAACCTTTCACACCGGGGCTTGTGCTTCACAATGGGGCTGCTCTTATAATAATATGCATCATCATTCATTCTAAACGTACTCTTTATGTCTTTGAGAAGCGGCTCTATACATGACCTGTAATGGTTTTCCACACTCTCTGTAAAACCACCAAGGACTAACGCAGTCCTTTCCTGGTACACTTGTTGACTTCTGATTCGCTCCTCCCCCTCCCCTCCCATACAGGAATAAATGTAGATAATCTGTTTGATGTTCACATCCAAACAACAGCCTTTCCGTGCTCAAAACATTTGCATGTCGCTGATTCGCTTTGAATGATGATTGGGTGAATTTCAGATTTTTGAAATTTGAAAACAACATTTGGTACTTAATGTTCACATTTTCCTTTTAATTTTGGGGACAGTAAGTCGGCACTTCCATGCTATAATCGTAGCCGCCAAGTAGCATGTATCAAGTGTCGAGAGGTTTTCTTAGAGTTTAAGCAGATGACTTGCATATGTTAAAACTTGTGACTTCCACACAAGATCCCCCCACACACACACACAGCTAAGGCTTTTGTTCCACTTCTTCCTGTACTGAGAACTATAGTTTAACTCCTGGTACACATCCTGTGTGTCGTCAACAACACAATGGTGATAGATGAAAAAGGCCCTCTCCAAGGAGGCCCTCTTCCACTTCCGTTTGTTTCTGTGTGTGTAGTTTTGCCAATTACATCCCATTGACCCTCCCTCACCCCACCCCCCCTCCCACCCACATGTTCCAAAGGGTGTTTGTTAATGGGTGTCAAACCAAAAGACCCCCTTCATGTGCAATGAAGATTTGTTAAGTGTGGGTTGTGTTCGTTCCAGCTGTGTGTCAACATGACCGACGAGCGACTGAGGCGCTACGTCTCCGAGGTGCTATTCCAGCAGGAGCAGGCTGAGTGTCTGCAGGAGGGCATCGCCATGGAGACCTCGCCATCCCCCAGCAACCATCCATTTGCTCTGGACTTCTTTCTGCAGGTACTGTCAGTTGGACTTGCACATAGAAGTAAACTGAATGAATAGAAATAAGTCACACAATAAAAATAAAAATCCCTCAATATTCATGTAAAAAAATGGTGTGTTGAATTGACTCAATTTTAGTTCACCTGGCTGCACAAAACAAAATCACTGTCGTGCCATAATGTTGGTGTCTCTTTGTGAACCAGAAGCCTCAAGGACTGCTCAGCGTGTTGGATGAGGAGAGTCAGAGTCTTTGGCCGACGGAGCAGAACCTCTACAAGAGGTTGTCCACCCAGCTTGAGTCCAACCCAACACACAGCCTCTCCTTCACCACCAAGGATGGCAACGGAAATCCCCCACCCAAAGATCAAGGCCCCACCTTTACTGTTCGCCACTATAGCGGCCAGGTCAGAAAAATGAACGCCAAGCATGTCAGGGCTGAGGAATCCATTTGTAATATTAGTGCCGTTGAGCAAGAGCATATATCAATTAATTATGTTGAAATTTAAGATAATGTTACCATCTCATGGTAGAATCCTCTCCCTTTTCCACTGTACAGTCACGACTTGGCCCAACATGGCTTGACTTGTTTTTTGATGCTTTTTCTTCGACAAAAGCAGTACCTAATTCTAATTCCTGGTCAACAAACCTAGCAAACCTCTCACAGTTTCCAAAGTAAGTCGAGCAATGGAAAAGCGGCCCAACAGAATTGGGCTTGACACTGTTACATACAATATCTGATCAGATTTGTCCAGTGTATGAAATCCAAACCCTAGAGTTAAATAATGAGAACTGGCCAATGAAGAGCAAAATTAGCTGCTGTCTGCTTTAATGAACAGTGCTACCGAGCAATACAGCTAGCCCTCCTTTTTAATCCTAATTATTCAGGTCCTACGGGTTGTATACATGGAATTCATTTCAGAAAACTTACTGAAGGTGGAATATGGTGTTTGGTACCTTTGCAATCATTATGCTTTCATGTCACCATCCTTTCATCCGTAATGCAAAACTGAAAGCCAGTTTTTTTAGTCCCATTGACCCAGTCACCCTTTGTATGGACATAATGAAGTGGTTGTGCCTCATATAAAACATAATGTGTTCCATTAGTTGCCTGTATTAGATAGATATGAATAGGAAGAGCATTTTTATTTAAAAAATAAAACTACCAAAAACTTTTTTTCTTCCTAAATCACGTCCAAAAAGTATAACAGAACATTTTTAATTACAAATCATTTGAAACTGTGCCATGTTGTTCTTATCTGTGTCAGGCCATTGCCTCCAGGCGTGATGTTTTCCCAATGGAAAAAAAAAAGAGAGAAAACAATACTAATTCTGTGTTGTTGTTGTTGTTTTTTTTTTTCCAGATTGCGTATGACCTCACAGGATCGCTCATCAAAAACAAGGACTCCCTTCCTCAGAACATCTTGTTTACGATGAAGTGTGAGTACTCACTGAGCAGCGTGCATATGAGCACATTGTTGCGTCAGCGCATACTTGATACAAAGATCCACTCATGTCTAAACCAACAGCGCTCCAGAACACTCTCTGTCTGAGAGTGTGTGTGTGTGTGAGATGCAGACAGCAGTGTCTGTGTACATGTATTGTCGATGAAGGTGCCAGATGTGAGGTGTCGCAGCTCAGGGACACAGACAAGTCGTTGTGCAACTGCCAGACTTGCTTGTGCGTCCAGCAGCCTAATTGCTTCAATTTCCATGATGTGGCTAATCTTCTTAAGGCCCTTCATTCACACTCGCCCCTTGTCTTCCTCACCCCGAGCAGGCGGCAGCGCAGGCATTCAAATCACAAACAGACTGTGAACACAATGCAGAGGTTAACAGGGAGACGTTATTTTTCCTCCCTCCATTTTTTGGTTCATTTCCAGGCACGCTGAAAATGAAAAATAGTCACCTTTGGGACGCAGACTTTGTTTTTAAGAAGTAAGAGAGTAGTATCATGAAACTGAATTGCAATGTGAGAAGAATAGGATGATTTTTTTTGGTTTTGGGCGGGGGGTAGGGGGTCACAACGATAAAATCCTAAATTTGAATTGAAAACTTATAAAATTGATATCTGTCGTGTGTTTTTTTGGCAAGTGGATAATAGACCTGATTTTTTTGTTTGTGTGTATTTGCTTGCTAAGAACTTATGTTGCAACTACAACTTCATGATCATAAAATTATGTAATTTAAGTACGGTAAATTCTTTTAAAATTATATTTCTTTCTTGTAAAATAATTTCTTTCCCTACCATTTTTTCTCTCTTAATACTTGATTTTATGAGTCAAAATGTGATGTTTTTTTTTTTTTTTTTTTTTTAATCGGCTTTACACAATTAGGATTTTGGAGCCGAAAAACGAGCACTGATCATCAATCTGATCTGAAGAAGAACAAATCTATCCAATCTATTTAAACATTTAGTTTATTAACTGTACCGAAGAAGAAAAGCTATACTCTACCTTGACGGACTGACCGTTGGTGACATTGTGCCGCCGAGCGCAACATGATAACCCAAAGTTGGTACCCTGAGTCGCCCCACTGGACGGGCGGTCATTTAAATGAATGAGAAGCCCGCATTCCCTCACGGTGTGCCGGTTTTATTTTGTATGCGGCCTTACGGCTCCCTCTCTAAGCCTTTAAGCTTCTAGAAGTTGATGAGATCTATGTAAGTGATTGCTTTAAATGAAAAGACAATTAGCTCTGAAGTGCTGTGTAATTAAATCCCTAAATTGCTTAAATGATTGTGTTTTTTTCTTTGCTCATTAGCTGACTGTAATCAAATATTCCCTCTTACGCACTTAGTTGGCATGTGTTGTTCACCGAGTCTGCTGTCCCTTGACTAAGACCTTCGGTGTTCTACCAGAGGTGGCGCTATGTTACCTTTTGACCGCTTTATGGGACTTTTTTTGTGTGTGTATCATTTAGTCAAACTAACATGTTGCACTTGTTTCTGTGTGCTACTCATCAGTCACTTAATGTTTCTGGGTTATCTTTCACTTGAACCAAGGAAAGTACAGTTTCTGAGCACCTTGCAGTCTGACTAAAAGTGTTTCGGCCTATCTTACAGTCAGTCTACCACGCGAATATGTCTGTCGGACGAAGGCAATTCCACATATCTTTCAGTTGGACGTGCATTTATTTGCATTTTTAGTGTTTTGGTGTATCTTTAGTCAAACTAAGGTTTTTCTGCAGCTTGTTTTAAAATGTATATTTTTTTTTAAAAGGAAAGAGTCAAGGATAATATTGAGAAATATATTTTACTCTAATTTGAAGTTCTAATTTGGCCACACTTTGTGTCTGCGGTATTGCACAAAAACACTCCACACAAAGGTCATTTTTTTCCCAACACAAAAAACTCAATTTCTCCAGAAGCCATCCTCCAATTTTCAAAATTTGTGTGCGTTGTGCTGAATTTGAAGTGGCCATTCTAAGCAGACTCAGCATTTTGACGGACTGTTATTTTGGGAAAACCTTGTCACATTGCTACTCTGTCAGTCAAACTTTGGTGTTTCTGTTCATTTTCGGTAGTACTGAGGTGTTTTCATGTCACTTACGATTGGAGTATCTTGTGTCCATCTATCAATTGACTAAATATTTAGATTTTTCTGATGTCATGCAAACGTGTTTTTCCAAACACCTCCAGTGCCCGCTAATTGTTTACATGAGGCCCCCACCCTAACTCCCCTGCTATGATTCTTCTCCCATCCACCCCCCAGTTTCCACCAATGCGCTTGCTTCTCTTCATGCTTCTTTTCTTCCCTGTGTGCTTTGTACCCTGCAGCCAGCGAGAATGTTTTGCTTCGGCAGCTCTTCCTGGCCAAGTTGACTCAGACTGGTTCGCTGGTCCCAGCAGCCCAAGGTCGGGTCGGGCTCAGGGGCTCCAAAGCTTTACTGCTGCTCAACAGGATGCCACCAGCCAACCTAGCCAGCATGCCTCCTCAACCCCACCGGGGGTATCGTGACGTCACCAAGGTATCGTGTGCTGGTCACAAAGCGGTATGTTCGGGATTTGCTCTTTCGCTTACCAAAGCAAATCTCAAATCTCACGTATGCCACAGGCTGTTAAGTTTGTTGAACTTAGTGCCTTAATTGATGAGTGGAAGGACGTCCAAGATGCAACCAGTCATGAGCTCTTCGAATAGAATTAGGCGAATGACGGTGCTTATAATCAATAGAAATAGAGAAATGGTATTTTTAGAAGGAAACAAAAACACGCCGGCCTAATTTAAACTTCTTCCCACCATAGGCTATTTATAAACCTCTGGGAATTAGATTTTTTGTACGGCCCAAACTGACAAAAAAATAAATAAAATAAAGCCTTACAGCCATGTGTATGCACAGATGCACTCTCACACACACACT
This sequence comes from Hippocampus mohnikei, assembly GCA_026261675.1. Classification (NCBI taxonomy): domain Eukaryota; kingdom Metazoa; phylum Chordata; class Actinopteri; order Syngnathiformes; family Syngnathidae; genus Hippocampus; species Hippocampus mohnikei. The sequence continues at coordinate 10,957,141 of JAKGUB010000106.1, forward strand.
TGCAGTCTGGGCACAATCGAGATAACACAAATCGTTCCCATGGTATTCGATCTTAACAAAAATGATCTTTCAACAATTCCTGTGGTGCAATCAAACGCTTTTCGCTGTTTCCATTTCATGAGTTTTGTTGTTTTGAAAAGCTCATTTGGACCATGCACATGTGACTGAAGACACTTCCTGCCCATGTCACCTCCTGAGGGTATGGCTTTCTGTCTCTGTGGCTCATTAGCCATTTAGCACACTGGTTTACATAAGGACCCTTACAACGCCCAGTGCTGTCCCTCCAGCCTAGTGTAACACCAGGTAATGCAGCAGCAGTGGCCTCACTACAAGAAAATAAGAAAATAAATGCCATGTGTCCAGTCAAGCTTGCCAGCTTGTAAACTCATTGTGCCAATTACTATCGCATGGACAAAGGTTGTATCAAGCCTGTGCACGTAATGGGACATCTCTAAAAGCAACACAGTCTGAAATGATAACTTGACATAGCATATTCATAGACATCTGCCATCTCTTCATACAGGAAACGAGGAAACTGCCTTTGTTCAGATTTCTAAAGGCATTTTTTTCCTAATGGAATAAATGTTAAAGGGGAAAACTGTCGCAAGTATACAGTCAAACTTTACCATTTAAAGTGACAAGCTTATAAATTTGACACAGCACAGAGAAGACTGCAAGCCTGTCAAATTTGAATCTCTCAAAAAAAAACAAAACAGGGGAGAACATACAATCTCCATACAAGAAGGACAAAGGCAATTTTAATTCTGGACCTCAGAAATGTGAGGCAGACTCCTTGACTACTGGGCCACATTCTGCCCCATTACAAAATACAAGAAACAACCACCCCTCTTCTCACATTCTTCATTTCAAAACGTTTTGCAAAAGAGCCTCCTCCCCAAAAAAAAAGCAAAGCAAGCGTGGAATTGATAATTTGATGCTTGTTGAACTGAGGTCTTGTGAGCTTTAATGATTTCCTCACATCTCGCATGGTGTCATACTGGTTTAGTGTATTCTTCTTGCAAATTAAATTAAAATTTCAAAGCGGTCACTGAAAAGCCAAATACAAAGCAATGCGGTGCTCACTGAACTGAGCTCGAGTGAAGTAAGCCGATGTAACGCGCTGACAGCGGTGGCAGCGGTTTCATCTTCAATAAGCCAAACACACCAAAAAAGGAGAGAAAGAACTCACGCTTATGCCTGCACTGATGATAAATTCATTTTCTAAACTGCACATCACAATATGGAATGTGTTCTGGCAAGGTCCCCAACTTGTATTTAGACCACTTAAGATTAGGCTGTTGGGTTGCCATGGTAATCAGAGCTAGTCTCCATATCACACTGCCCTTGGAAGGATCCAAATGATTTTAACGCGCTTTGAACTTACTCATGTGTCCCTCTCTGACTTTGTTTCAACTGTCAGATCTTAAAGAAGAAAGGCTCCAGCTCCTTCCTTCAACGTCTAGAGCGCTGCGGACCTATTACAGTGGCGGTCCAGCTGAGGGTAACGACGTGCACCTCATCAGTCACTCATGCGATGTACTGTCAAACTGCTAATGATGAAACGTCTTAATGTTTATAACGGTGAGATTTGTTATACAGTCCTTATATTGGGTGCGGACCAATGTTCTCGCTAATTTCCCATATGTCAGAGCATTCACACAAACTCTCTGAGCATTCCATTATCACAACTGTCCAAAAGCGGAGATCATAACAAGTTGCATGATGTAGATATGTAACCCAAAAAAAAAATTCTGCACTCACACTCACACCTAGGGACAATTTAGAGCGTTCAATCAGCCTCCCATGCATGTTTTTGGAATGGAAGGCGTAAAGCCACGAGAAGCCAATGTTCTCGCTAATTTCCCATATGTCAGAGCATTCACACAAACTCTCTGGATCAAGCTCACGACCTCTGCTCACGGTGTCCTGTTTGGAGATTAAACTGGACGAAGGAATGAGTGTAGAAATGTCTGCGCGTGTTGCGCGTGTTGCGCACCAACATCACTCTATGCGCTCGGAGTACGAAAGCAGTGTGCAATTGCTCACGCGCGCAGCTTAGAGGGAACGTCGGCCTGTACAATAATTTTTCCAAGGAGTCAACATTTAAGGCTTCCTTTTTACTCTGAATAATCGTCCACGTGGTATATTTGACTGTCATAGTTGAAAGACCGACATTGCGTCGTAAAGCCACGAGACTTTGAATGAATCTCTAACATGCCTTTATAAAGCAACAACAATATGAGTTAAGAGAAGGGGAAGCGCTTTGCCTGCTGGTGATGCATGTCCGCCGAACGTGCCTCGGAGAAGGGCCTTGAATGAGACCAGTGTGTTTCACAATCACAGTGGCCTTTTGGGCGCGTGGTCCAAGAGTCCCTCGGGAGGAGGGAGGGAGTCGGTGCTGGAGAGAGTAGGTTGAAGAATGACGCTGTACCACGCTTGAAGCCCTCCTCATGAATGAATGAACAATGGACAGCAAGCACTGTGTGACGTGCATCCTGCCAATGCTGCCAGAACACACGTATTCTCCGACGTGAGGGCTCGGAGTTGAGGGGGGGAGTGGGAATTGTGAGGTATGCGGAGCGTGAGGTTGACGTTTGGGGAGTGGCGAAGCATGCAGTTGTTTTCAAGTTGAAGTGTGCGTGAGTACAAAGGAGTATTGGGGCAGCACGAAAAAGAAAAGGATTTCTTGTTCTCGAAAGAATACAATCTCATTCTTGTGATTTCTCAACTTGAGTTCTCTTCACACTGCAAATGTATGATAGCTCGTAATTTTTTGACTCAAATTTCACAGCATTGCAACTTTGCTCGTAATATTTTGACTTGTGATATGACAGATATTCTGGAAAATGCTTCAATTTTCTTGTACTCTTACGCCTTGATAGGCCCCCTCTCAAAAAAATCTTAAATTTAAGAAATGTTCTTGGCATAGTTTGGCTTCATTTTTCTCTAGGATTATTATCAATATCCATGTGGCAGCCCACGCTATGTCACAACTTTATTTCGTACATAACTTTAACTTTTTTTTCTAGTGCCGCCATAATTCTTCATTAACTCATTCAGTACCAGCCAATTCTAGACCAAGTCTGAAAAGACGTTTAAAAACGTCTTTGGGAGTGAATGAGTTAATACTTACTACATAGTGTGTGTTTTGGGGGAAATCTTGTTGGCATTTGCGGAATAAAAGAAATGAGGGCTTGAAAAGAAAAAGAAAAAAAAGTGACACCACCAAGGACGTCAGAGAACCTCGTTTTCTTCTCTTATGTGTCAAACAAAGAACAGACCTTATGAAACACATTATAGGTCATAATCTAGAGCGCAATCTTGTCTTGTTATTATGGTAACATAGCCAGTGGGCACCTTATGACTCTGTCCCCTTTTCCTCTTCTTCCGTGCAGAACTCGCTGTCAGAGATCATCAGCAAACTGCAGGCTTCTACAGCCCACTTTGTGGAGTGCATGCGCCCCAACGCCAGCGGTCAGCCCGACACCTTCGACAGCTCCCACATGTCCGCACAATTGCGGCACGTCGGCGTGCTTGACATGGTGCGCACTTTCCGTTATGGTTACCCCGTGCGCCTGTCCTTTCCCGGCTTCCTCAACAGGTCAGTGTGAGTGTGGTTTTGCGGTTTTAGAAGCAACAATTTATTTAAAAAAAAAAGGTGAGAACACAGCATTGATTGAGAAAAACTTTGAAAAATCAAAAATCTAAAAAAATATTGAAAAAACAGTGTGAATATGCAGGGCTTCACTGTACTTTTAAATTGTAATATCACCAATCGCCCTTAGATGGCAGACATGTCTTATTTACACTTACGCTGCTGCTCAATTCCGATTTTTTTGCACATATGCAACAGAAATTCGATTTTTTTTTTTTTCTCCATGTAGTGTGAACAGTCCAACACTGATTTTTTTTTCTAATGCCACCTGGGCCCTCCTTCGAATGTGGATATAAATCGGATATGTGCGCAATGAGTCTGCAGGATGAATGCTCATACGCACAAAACCGAGCAATGATACATCGTCAAAAGCCCGATATCTGCTTCACGAGCAGTGAAGAGGGTGCTCGGGAGACCACTGATATTGTCCGTGAATCGTTTTCAGTAACAGTTTGACTTCTTTATTTAAACCCAAGTGAAAAATGAAGCATAAGGTGGACATTTGTGGTGATAGTTGTAATTCAGCCACGCAGATGCTTCATTTATTATGCACAGCAAAGACGTGGCGTCGTCTTTAATAGACCTCTCCATTAAATGAGGATATCCTTAAATTTTGACATACCTCCTCTTGCCTCGCTACTCTGGCAATGTTAAAGATGAAAAAAATGAGGACTTTATTCACTTCCATAAATACTGCAACTGGTGATGTCTTTTCGGTGCTCGTCACTCAACGTCATGCTTTGTGCGCCTGCGTGTCACATCACGGATACGTTCCATTCACATTAGGAGTCGCATTTGGTTTTGTAATGTGAACGAGTACATAAAAAGATCGGATTTATAAAGAAATCCGAATTGGGCATCGCACCCTGCAGTGTGAACGTAGCCTTAAACTGTCAATTCTAGAAAACATACAAAAGTAATTATTCAAACATGAACAATGTGAAAAGTGACCTCACTCATTTTGTTGCTTTCTGAGCAGGAATCAAAGTTGGCTGCATTTTAAAAAATCAGTCATGAGAGAGCATTTGGAAAAGTCTGTAAATATAATTAGCAAATCGTTACATTGGCAACAGAGTTTTTTTATTTTTTGTAAACTAGCTCGTCCCCGTTTGCAGCCATGCTGCTCGTGAAAGCAGCGGATGTCTGCTCGCGATGATGACCAATTTTTTAAATTTAATTTGGTTCTTCTGTTAAACAGTTCATAAATACTTTGGTTGAACTGTTGGGTAAATCATTCGCAAGGCTTTTAGGGGGACACCCGACAGATATGTTTTAATTGGTGCCAAGATTATTAGGAGCTCTTTGGAAAACATTATCCCTTGTAAGGACCAAAGACGTTTGAGAAACCCTGCTGTCGATGATGTCATTTTTTTTCTTCGGATGACTCGCGGGAAGGCAGATATCAGGATCCAGAAGTCATTGCAACCTCCCTTGTTGTTTTTGGAAGCACATTATGACCTGGAATAGGTTCACTTTAGCAGGATGATGGGAGTCCATTGCAGCTAATGAATGCCACTATCACATTTCTCATGTCAGCGTGACACGGGCGCATTAAGCAGTGAGTCAGTTTCGTGTGAGGTCTCCATGTCCCGGTACTTCAATTTTACGTTATTAGTATGCCTCTTTTCTTAACTGCATCGCTGCTCTCACCACTTTGCCTCAGCGTAGTTTTCTTGAGGTGTCAAAATAGGGTTTTTTCCCCACAAGTTTTACCAGGAAGCAGAGAGGATGATGCTCTGAAACATCTCTTTGGCATTTTACTCTTTCCCTGTTCTTCACATTCTTACAACCAGCATATGCTATGTGGCTTTAAGCCCCCAGCCCCCCTTTCGGGTTCTCAATTCCTCTGTCACTCTCTCTCTCATCCGCTTGTTATTGTCTGGTTTAGAAAGTGAAGGGATTAACATGGACATTCCTGCCACATTATAAAAGAGGACAAAGCTGATCACATGACCCCCGCACACCAAAAAGTTTCCACTACCCCACGCTTGAAACATCACGTCACATATCCTGGTTTTGCTTTTACTGAAGTGATGTCAGACTTTCAATTGTGACTGAAATGGAGAATGAAAAGGTAGGTAGAAGTTTGTCTTTTTTTTTATACATGTGTGACATCAAGAAAAATTGTGACATGCTGGCAGATGATAGGATTTTTTTTTTAAACCACATGACAAGCTATCTTTTTACAGAGGACATTGATCATGTCATCTTGAATTGCTTGTATAAATGTATTTGGGTCTTGGCATGTAAATCTGCCCTCTTAATCTCAATGGTGAAATGTTTCATCCTCCTTAAACATTGTAGAGCTGAATAATTTGTTTTAAGAGTTGTTTTATGACGACTCATTCATCTATGGTTCCATCGTTTTGTATATGTGGTTCAAATTTGGTAGCATTCAGCCAAAATCTCCCAAAAAAAGTTCACCTCCAAAGGCTTGTCCGAAATCGCTAAAATGGCTGCTTCAAACCACAATGGAAGACTCGTTTTTTCTTTTACAGGTGTGGATTCATGAGACTTTTGTGGTTCTACGCATTATAGACATGGCTACCAGATTTCAAGTTGCTAAGTGAACCCGGTTTTCCAAAATATTCGGAGGTACAGCCAAGCTCCCCTACACAAGCTTGTCTTGAAGGCCTCCAAGATATGGCCCAAGCCACTCTAAAATGGCCTCTTCGAAACAATGAGAGACTTCCTCTGACTTTTTATTAATGAGTGTGTGATACTCTTTGTAAGTCTTCTCGCACATGAAAGTGCCGATTTTTGAGGAAACTGGCCCGAGGGGCTGAATTGTCCCCAAAATACATTTTTGGGGGGCCCTGTTAGGAACACTACCGCATCATGAACACAGCAACAAAATTTAGTGTGGTGTTGTGGATGGAAAAGCTCTCAAAGTGGCAATGTATATGACGGAAAAAGACTAGCGTGTCTGCTCCAGGTGACATGTATACCCCCCTGGTGGTCCCAGCCTTGACCCATGGACCTCCTTTACTCTTTTTCTTTTTCACTCTCCCAAGGGACTCTTGTCCTTAGTTTTTGCCCGAGTACTTGATTTAATCTCTTTTTCCATTTGTCCCTCTTTCAAGATCTGGTCATGGCCCTTGACCAAATCATACGACAAAGCAATAAGTCACCCGGTAATGTTGAGTTGTGCTTTATTCTTGTTAACACAAATCTAAGCACACACACACACACACACACACACACACACACACACACACACACTAACACACGCGGGCTGCTGTGACCATGCAGGCCGCTTCCCTAAAGTCATAGAGGCTGTATTAGGGGAATTGCATTAGTGTCCTGGCAACTGGAGATTTATGAGGAAATCTATTTTACTGTTGCTTTTATTTGCCTTTTATGATACTCTCTGTTTTGTGGTCAGATTTATTTCCTGACAGTTGTGCGAGGTCAAATACTGTCTGTGTTTTGTGTCGCTCGTGTAAATCCCGGCCCTTCTTTTGTGTGTCTGCGTTTCTTCATGGAGCACTTCAGACAACTCCATCACACAGTGAGTGGGTAGTGAAAAGTGGGCCCTCGTTGATGCTGCCTGGCGGATAAACACGCATTATGTAGCGCGTTTAGCTTAGTCGCAGCGCTACGGGGCTTTCATGACGCTCAGAGGCTACAAACATTGAGCAATGGGCATTACGTTTGACTGCTTTAAAAATCCCTCCATTTTTTGTTTATTCATTTCGGTTCTCACTGGGGGAGCTTTTGTGAAATCTGCGTGACGTTTTTGATTGACTTTCGAGACACGATTTTAGTTGAACTCACCAGGAAGACCCTTATGCCTTGTAAGCGTGTGGAGGGACCATCTTTGGTTTTGCTATCCCCATCGAGGGGGTCATGGGTTTACACTGTTCTTTTGTGTTTTATGGGCCCTCTGGGGCACCGCGGGCGCTGTCTACCGAACTGGTATTTCCATATAGTAAGCGGGTTAGCCAGAGTTCAGGCGCAAATCAAGCACACCCACGCTAGCGCGACAAAATGAGTGATTTACATCCACAGCCATCTGCTTGTTATATTTGCCTCATTTGATGTATGCATGAAATCATCTCTGCATCAACAACCACAACAGCGTTATGATTTTAAAATTGGATGCATGCACGACGGCTGAAATATGCACCATGCTTTTGATACAATCCTTTTAATCAATCACTTCATTAATTGCGGGCTGGGCACGGTCCTTTTCGTTCCACTTGATTCTTAATTCTTCATTTGGACAATGATGCATCCAACTTGGTGATAATTTATTGGGGAATACCCGTTTCTCTTCCAAAGGCCGCAAATGCATGCTCGGATGAATCTGGCTTTGAAGAACTTGATTGAACCCAATCCAACACCTTTGGAATGAACTTGAGCAGACTTTGAGACAGGCCCCCTCTCTCGAGGACCATTCCCACAGACGCACTCTAAAATCTTGTAAAAAAAGTGTTCCCGAAAAGCTGTTATAGCTGCACTGGGGCTGACCTTGAACGCTGAACTTCAACTGAAGTTAGCAAAGAGGCGTCATTCTTAGGCACCGCTGCCAGATTCTGTTTCCCAACGTATTCCAAGGAGTAGAAAGTAGGTGCCATTGAGAAGACCAGAGCAGTGTGGACTATATTGGGCTCTTTTATAAGCATGCTTGTATTGGAATTGGATCGGATGAAATGGATGGATGTGGTTGGAAATTTTGAGCACGTGACCTTTGCGGTCTGTCCTATCATGTCCACTTGGAGGAAAAAAACGTATTAGTTATTCAGGCATGTTTTAGGTCCCCTAGAAGACAATTAACTCATTCAGTACCAGCCAATTCTGAACCAGGTCTGAAAAGACGTTTAAAAACGTCTTTGGGAGTGAATGAATTAACTTGTCGGGAAAATGAATGAAAAATGCACCGAAAAGTGAGTTGTGTTTAGTCTTAACGTGAAGTGTAGCTGACCGCTCAGGCAACCTTTGTTATTTACCCTCAAAATTAACTGAATTCTACACTCATAAATTGTCACAACAAAAGGAACGATACTTTCTGAATATGAACAAATCAAATTTGACCAGAACAGTTTTCAACCATCAAAGTTCCGCAGAATTTTCACCCGACCCGGGTGCGAACGTGTTGCTGAGTGGAGAGCTTTAGCACTCAGCGGGTCCTTATCTTGATGGTGAGTGGATGGACTGGTAATGTGGCCTTCGGAAAATCCACTGATTTATTGGTCTGCATTCCTTTGAGCTGCTTCAAAACCAATCTGTGTTGCTTCACAATCTGTTGAGTGGATGGGACTTTCCAACTAGGTCTTTCATATTTACATTATTCTGGCATCACAACCGTGACACATTTTTATCATGAAATATCTTCATTTGTATAAACGAAACTTGTGTCTCAATCCCAGACGAAAACCAGACCGGTTTCTTCATCCAGTTGACCATTCATGGCCACAGTTGCCCCAGGCGACCCCAACAGGAACAGATGCTGTTTTGCCGGTCTTTGACCTCCCCCCCTGACCTTTGAACCTATTGTTTCTCTCCAAAGCCTCGTCTTCAACTTGACCACTTTTTCTTTCCTCTCCTCTGATGTTTTATTTGTCTTTGTGCGTCTCAGATACAAAGATCTCACTGTGCCAACGCTGGGCGACAAGAGCAAATTGTCGGCGGAGGAGAAATGTCGCTGTGTGCTGCGACAGACCAAACTGCAGGGATGGCAGGTGTGCGCCTTTTTCGGTCTTCCCATCGCGAACAAAAGATTTTGCCAAATGACTTAATCCCCTGACCCCCGCCTCCCTGTTTGTCAGAGATTCCTTGGAATCTTCGTCAACACGTTCCAGCTGTCCCACCTCATCATCATTCTTCCCTCGTCGCTGCTCACACACACACACACACACACACATTTGTACAGAGAACCCATCGGAGACGCCCACCCTGCCTCTTCTTGGTCCCGTCTGCCAGACTGCTGTTGTGTCTGAGTGACTGACCTCAAGGGGTCACATTAGCTGCAGCCGTACTCACACACACACACACACACACACACACACACACACTCTCCTCTGCAAAGTTGGCTTTTTTTATGTCCTTTCTACAAGTAGCTGCCGGAGAGATGTCACTCACCCCATCACCCTCTTGTCCCCTCCCAAACACCACAGTGACTCTTTCCACTCCCAATTTATTTATTTTTATTGAATGCCGTGTCTCACTCTGTCATACATTGCAGCTCTCCCATCGTCTCACAGGTTGCTGTTGCTAGACTGCATCACTGCTTCTTTCACCTCATCATTTGTGTGTTTTTGTGCGTGTTTAGATGGGCAGCAGTAAAGTGTTTCTCAAGTACTGGCAGGCAGACCAGCTCAACGACCGCTGCTACCAGCTGCATAAAAAGATCATCACCTGCCAGAAAGGTAAAGAAAGAACTATTGATGACTCAAATTTTCCTTGTAGGTACTTTTATACAACAACAACAACTGCATGAAAACAGTCCAGGGGTGTGAAACAGTTCCGATTCTGACGCAGCCATCATGGTATTGCCTCTGCCTGACTACTACTGGTCCAAGTGTTAATACAGAGGGATCACACTTCTCAGCCTCACTGGTAAGGTCTATCAGGGGTGCTGGTGAGGAAGGTCCATTGGGAAGTCGAGTTTTAGATTCAGGAGGAGCAGCGTGGTTTTCATTCCAGCTGCGGAACAGTGTACCAACTCCGCACACTTGGCAGGGTCCTTGGCATGAGAGTTTGCCCAACCAGTCTACGTGTGCTTTGGGAACTTGGAGAAGGCGTTCGAACGTGTCCCTCGGGGAGTTCTGTGGGGGAAGGTGGTTCGGGAGTAAAGGGGCTGTCCGGTCCCTATACCACCGATGTCAGAGTTTGTTTCGCAATGCCGGCAGTAAGTCGGATTCGTTCCCAGTGAGGATTAGACTCCGCCAAGACTGCCCTTTATCACCGACTCTGATCATAACCTTTAACTGGAATTTGTTGTCCATTCATCGCATCATGAAGCAATTAAGTCAACATTTAGTTCCACTCAAATAGTTTCCTGGCAAAAGATCGCATGACATATGATATATGAATATGTGTAATTCTTCCATCCAGTGGTACGTGGCTGGCTCGTCAGGCAGCACGTCCGCCGTCGACTACCGTCGCGGTACAAGGACGAGGGAAGTGTGCAGCGCTTCCTGCAGGGGGCGGAGGACATGGGGCTGCGCACTTACGACCGCCTAGTCATACAGAACGCCTCTGACATCTCGCGAGAGAGCGACCGCCTGCGTTGCCACAGCAACGGCGGCCTCATCATTGCCGCCAACCTTGGCAGCAGCCCGCCACTCGGGGAAAGGCCCGATCCGGTTGGCAAGGAGGAGGAACAACCGGTTAAAAGGTGAGTTGTCAACTCAGTGACGCGACATCATCGATCTTTGTTTGTCAAACTTTTATGACCTTGAGAAAGACTTCTTACAAGTATACTGCTACCTATCACAACTTGCAAAAGAGTAAATCGACCTTATTTCTGCTTCAATATACATTATTTAATACTTATCAAGACCAGGTTGCTGTTTGTACACTTGGAAAAAACAAATACGAAGCCCCCCCAATTCTAAAATAATGACAGTTTTTGTTCAAACCTCACAACTCAGCAATTCAAACTCTAAAGGCTTTTCTGAAGGCGAATTGAGGCTAGCTACATTTACAAATCTATGCTTCCACTCAAAAGCCACAACAGTAGGTACACCTGCACAATCTCATGAGCTCCGATACAAGAACCGTATCAGCAATATTTGCCCAATGTTTTAGATACAAATGTATTGTTGTAGAAGATCCTCCTGACTTTCAAGTGTCCTTGTGCAAAGTGTCCTTGTGCATGTAACATCTGCTGCCTGGCGTGCGCGCACCCCCCTCGCACCAGTCCCCTCCACACACACACACACGCGTATGCAAACACACAATTCTTTGTAAAGATAAATGAAAGGTTTCCTAAGAAGGATTTTACTGAGGGAGCAATGATCTACATGCTCAAATTCAATGAAATCAACTTAATTTCTCCACAAGTATTTAAAATTCCACCCGCCATCACTTACGCAGATTGTCTCCCGACAGCCCCTCACCCCCTGCATGCAATCATAGGACGGACAGATGGTTCACTGAGATTAGCGTAGGAAATATCAAACTGGATATGATCAAATTACTGTCGGGAGATTAGATCGAAAGCGTAATCTCTTGTCTCTTTATCCTCCAATTGGCCTCCTTAGCTCGTATTTGCGGTGTGACAGTTGATGTGTGACTGTAATGCTGCGCTCACATGAAAGGCTTTAGCATTGATGCCTCAAGACGACAACGCAAAATCGCTGCGTTTGTCAAACACTGCTCTATTGATTTAATTTTGGTCTGCCACTTGAGCAATGTGTTGCATTCATATCCTCCACTTATTCCACTTAGTATTTTTTTAATTTATATCGATACAAAAATGACCTCTCGTCAATGTGGATTATTTCTGATATTTTTCTCATATTAAAAAAAAAACGTGAGGGGTTGGCAATGGGCAAGAATGGATGTATAGAATTGAACAATTCAAATAACAATCTTTACTGTATAGTGATCTAACTGTTGTTCATATGTAGGGTTATGGAAAAAGTTGGAAAAGTCCACGATGTCGCTGGGAACGGGGGAAGCCGATTCATTCGCCACTTTCGATCCAGCTCTGTGCCCGTCCCCCTGGCTATCGAGAATTCAACACAGTCCACCAGCAGCCCGGCCGTCAAACCAGTGCTGCAGCACGTCGCTCACACCAACGTGGACATTACCGGCAGTTGCGCTGCTTCCTCACCCGTAAGCAACCTCCCCCAAAACCAAAAAGGGACCCCAACACGCGCCTGAGTGCGTCGTATGAGGTGGTTAGTGCCGGCTTGGTGATGGCGGTCAAAGAGAGTGCCACTCCAGAAGGCTACGCTTCACCAGCTGGGAGTCCCCCCAAATCCCAGCTGTCCCCGACAGACCCCGCAGGTACACGCACTTGATTTTAGAAGACATGACAGATGGTTGCTCGTGTGTGTAGCATTTGTTCTTTCCATTTTCTACAAGCCAAATTCAATGTGTAGCTCAGATCAAAAGGACAAAATGTAAAAACGGGGCGTTTGGCAATGGGGATTTTAATCTAAGCTGAAAATTGACATTGGAAAAATCAGCCATTTTTTAAATTTTTGGATGTTTTTTTTTTTTTTTTTAATTGTCAATTGAACATAGAAAGAATAAGTGATCCACAGATAGTTGCTCAGAGTGCTGGTGACCATTATTTGAACTTTCTCAATGTTTCCTCAGGGTCCAAGCCCCGCCCCCACAGCGATGACTACACGACCATGAGGAAGGTGCCCCCGCCCAAACCCAAACGCAGTCCCAACACCAAGCTGACAGGCTCGTACGAGGAGATCAATGCCGTGGCGCCCCTCCTCCACCAGCTGCGTCCGGCTGATGTCAAGACAGCGTTGCTGTCGCGCACAGGCGGCATGATGCAGAAAGCGGCCTCCCTGGATGCTACGCAGGGCTTAGCGCTGAGTCTCTATCAGGGCCAGGACGAGGAGGACATCTACATTGAGATGGTCGGCTCTCAGCCCCGTGCTGGGAGCCTCCAGGAGCCACCCGACAGCCCGGAAGAAGCGGAATCAGAGGCCGTCTACGAGGAAATGACCTTCTTCCCTCCTGATGATGCTGCGCCCCCACCTGCCGTTGCAACCAAACCAACCCAGCTGGATGTTCTCAGCTTCAGCCTGGTTACATCCGGCATGTGCCGCCCTCAGAGTGAAGAGAGTAAGCGGGTGACGTCAAGGGTGACGGCAGCTTTGGACATTGCTTACCCGCAAAATGCGACGGTTGGTGGTGCGCCCAGGTTTCAGCATGGAAAAGATGGCACCTGTGACATTCCGGCCCCCTTTCCCAACTTGCTCCCTCATCGACCGCCTCTCCTGGTGTTCCCGCCGTCCCCCGTCACCTGCTCCCCTGCTTCGGATGAGTCGCCCCTCACTCCTTTAGAGGTCAAGAAGCTGCCAGTGTTTGAGACCAATCTCAACTACTCTGCAGGTCCAGACAGCCCACTGTCGCCTCAATATGTGCGGCAGAGGGCAGACTCCTCCCCGAGCCTCACCGTCTTAATGCCGGAGAAGAAGGCTACCCCTCCACTAACCCCGCCACTTCCTCTTTCGACCACAAGTGGCCCACCTCCTCCATACAGACCACCTTCCCACTTCCCCTTCCCACCTGAGGCCAGCTTCCTTGCTCTGGCGCGGACCGCTTCTGTCACCGGAACCCAGTCGGACTCATCCAAGTCCCTAACGTCACAAAGACCAAGTGTGGAGCCGCCGGGGAAGCCGCCCCCTTACTCCCCGGGGAAGATGTCCCGGCCAGAACCTCGAAGAGCTCACTCCTGCTCCTCCTCGCCCTTGTTGTTCAACCCGGCAAACGGAAGACCTCTTACCAGTCCCCTGGATGAGCTCAGCACCTTGTTCAGCACGGGGCGCAGCCTTCTGAGGAAGTCCTCAACGGGACGCAAGATGCGAGACGGAGGTTTGTCACTCCAACGCACGCATTTTTAAGATACAGTGGAACATCTGACATCAAATGATATTCCCATCTCCAAATATCAATGTAAACCCCTCCTTATATATAGCGAACCCTCAAAATGACCATTCAACTTTGACCCCATGCTGTGACATTTGATGCTGTGGCAACAAAAAAATGTGTTTGTATCTCCCGTCTGGCTAGAAATACTTGCGTGCTTCTCATTTGGATGAATTCCCGAGTAGTAGTCACAATACGAGCCCTGGAATTCACCAAAAATGGGAACGTCAAACCAAAACTGCACACTACTCACTCAACTTGCTGCATGCTGTTATCATGAATATGGCTGCCCTGTTTCCAGGGTACACTACTGACTGAGTTTTAGATTCAAATATATTTTCACCGGGATACTTTGGGGTTTGTGAAAAGTGGCAAGTTATTGGGCAATTCGGGACCCCCAAAAAGGCAATTCATTTGTTGGAATAAAAACTACCTGCGATTTCCACGAGGGATTTGCACTGCCTGCTGCTCGGGCTCTCATAATAAACGCCACCCTCATAAAACACGACACACAATGTTGCAAGTGATATTTTAACATTCTTAACTGTCATAGAAGTGGAGTAAAAAAATCCAATCAATCATTCATTTTAATGACAAAGCCACACTGATTTGGATGACACCTGCTAGTCACAAAGTTTGATTTTCAACATTCTTACTTGCCTTGCAAGTGTAAAAAGATGTGCCGTGACTGTGTGTGTCACTTGAATTGTCTTCTTCTACAAAAAAGCCAAAGACAAAGCAAAAGATAATGCCAGCCTAAAGTTCGCTGTGATCCACAGCGGTAGTTTTGGATGACTTTACAACCCTATTTTACCAATAATTAATTTCCAAGTATGCAGTGTTGTGTTATTACTGGAAGACCCCCCACCCCTTGCCCCTCAACCACACCACACCCCCCTCGAGACAAAGCAAAATTGTGCATTAATCGATTTCAGATGTTCCACTGTACACGCAACACATAAAACAGGAGCAATAAATCCCCTATCGTCACTTTTCATTGTGTGCCGCGTCTGCACCGACTGCACACATTGAACCCATGGGCCAGATGTACATCAGTGTGGGGGTGATGGCAAGTTAACCTCCGCTTTTTTATCCCGTGTCTCACTCAGCCTGCTTCGGTGCGAGTCCATCTTGTGCTGTATTTACTGTAACAAGTTCATGATCCAAGTCTGGGGTTGATTTATTAGGTGCTGTCTGATTACCTTCTACACTGTAGTGTGGCGCAATAGATAAGTCATTTCCTCTGTTTTTCACCATAGGTGTTTCATTTCTCCGAACTCCACTTTTTTATTTATTTATTTATTTTTAATAAATATTGGGAAGTGTTTTAGCAAACCATCCTATTTGGCACATTTGAGCGACTCCATTTGCCTTAGAATACAGCTGCACCGTCCTTTGGTGACTGCAGATGTATCACGATAGCTAATGAGCGAGCGGGATTATCTTGCCAAGCGGCGTTACATAATGCAAGTCGTAATTTAGAGCATGGAGACCCGGGGATGCTGATGGAAACGCTGACCTTTATGCTAAAATGGGTCGAAAACATATTTTCCCCACATATAATCATTGTCAACAATGTGCTCCTCACAGATTGGTCACACCCCCTAAAATGTGAACCCCTATCACAGGGAAAAACAAACAAGATCCACATCCGTGGCGGCAAGCACGGATAATGAGTAACAGCCATCGCTGACCTTGTTGTCGATAGCTGCCAGCTGCGGCGCATTTCATCCTTGTTGCAGTGCGTGTGCAGTATGCAGTATGATTTGAGTTATTTGTGACTGTCGTCCATTCTTTGTTGAGTTTGCGGTGCCGTCGGTGGATCATCGCGTTTAGTGTTATCACCGCTTCACTTTGTGATAGCCCCCGTCGTCTTTTCTTGGAGTGATGCACACTCGTACTAATTTCCAAAACTCTGACATGAATATTGAACAGGTTTACCATTTACAGTTGTCGCCCTGACCATTTTCTGAGCAGATTGGGATGGAAATAATCACTCCTAAAACTGACTCACACACCACAGGATAGTCTCTCAGGATCATGAGGGAATTGGTTCTTTGCTGACTTTGCAAGGGATGACAAATGCTCAAATTTGGTCAGATTCTCTGTATTCGTGTATCACTCTTTACAACACACGCCCAGACTTGAAATCGGCCAAACGGCGGACATCCTGGCATGGGGTTTGAATCAAGTTTAATTCTCAGGGCTGAAGAGAATACTCCAACCAAGGGAGGAAATTGTCCTCTCACGCCATTTCCATCTAAGTGGCTGTTTCCTGGAGGAGTATTAGTTGTGGCGCCGTTAATAATACATGAGCGGCGGAATGATGAGGATGCCTATCAAATATTTAACAGCTCACTCATGTTCTACCGAAGCCAGTATGACGGGCATAAATCGGCGCACCGGGAAACCCTCGACAGTCATCTAAGAGGAACTGCATTCAAGCGAAAGTGCGTGACACCGTTGCCGTCACGGGGCTGGTGTATTTGCTTACCCGAGGGTTGCCGCTGTCATGGTGCCATAACGAGTTCAGGGGGCAAGAGGCTGAAGGCCTTATAAGAGGCGGAATGGGAGCGCCGGCGCTGACACATTCGCCTGACGTGACGTTCCGGGCTCTTTTTCACGGCTGATCACGCGCTCCTACGCAGGCACAGTGCTGGCGTGATGGAAACTGGGTTTGTGACAGGGGAAGCTGGCACTTCAGGGGGCGGGTGGTGGGGATCGCAACCTTGATGTTATTTTGAGGAGGCCAAGCAAAGCGGCCCACTTAGATCTGAGAGGGGCGGGATGCCAACGGGCTTAACAGGATGCTCCACTTCCGTTCCCTCTCGGCCGTTAAGCGGCTCAGTGTGATACCTGACGCTGGGGGCGGGGCCAGAGGTTACAGTCGCTATCCTAGACATCTCTGTGAGGAGCAGCTGCCTTCCTCATCCTCTGGGAATGAGCGCACTTCCGGAATGCCAGTGGGTGAGGGCAGGTGGTCTTGGCAGGCTGCGGGAAATCACTGTCATAAGACTCCCCTCCTGTCTCTGCGGCCTCCCCCTCGCCTCAGCGGCAGCATTCCGCGCCAGGAATTGGAACACAACGCCAACTCTTTCGACATTGTCGCGTCGTCGTGATTCTGACATGACTCATCTCTTCTCACGTACACGACCGCGTCGCTCGTTCTACTCGCGGCGGCCCGCTGGGAACACCGGTTGAGGGCGGCGTGTTTCTATTTAGGTGCAAGCGTGTGTAGGGTGGATGGACGGATAGATGAAGGAACTGCAGGTGGAGGAGAAGAAACGTATTCCCAGAATGGAATGGCTGTTGACGCCTTCGCACTCACGCTGGTCTGCACATATGACGTCGCAGACAATTACTCATTCAGGGTGAAAGCATGTGAGCCCGGAGGACAGGCTGCCGGGTCATACGGAGTCACCTTCCGCCAGCCCAGATGCAGCTGAATGAATACTAAACACTGCACGGCACAAGGAAAGATGCAGACATGCGGGGCAGACAAAACCACAACATTCTGAATTTGATCAGAACCTTCACATATGCGGTCACCGCTGAATTTTTTTTGTGTTGTACAATCACGTAGCATGCATTCATTCATCCATATCCATTTTCTTTCGCGCTTGTCACCATTTAGCCTCGTGGGCGAGACGGAGCCTACCCCAACTGACTTTGGACGAGGGCGAGAGACACTTTGGGTTGGATGCCAGCCTATTGTAGGGTACATAAAGAGAAAGAAACCATTCGCAGCTTCATTCACAACGATGGATTCAGTCTTCAGTTAACCTAACACGCATATTTGTAGGAATACGGCCGGAGGTATGAAGCACAGGGAGAAGACGCAAATCCACACAAGATGGCCGAAACCACATTTTAAACGCCAAAACTCAAAACTGTGAAGCTGACATTCCACCGTGCCGCCCAATATGATGTATTCACTCAATTAAAATTTCGGATAAACAATGAAGTAACCTTTTGGCCACTACGACTTCTCCACTGGAAGGACAAGATGCTATTTCTGGTACTCGTCTTCTGCCAGTTTTCAATACCATTTGGGTGACGTAAACCACTGTTGTCAAGCAGACTCGCCGTCACAGCACCATTGTAACACTTTCGGACGCACAACCAGAAATGACAGATAAACACGTGCTAATGTTAGCCTAACCTGTTGTTGCTCCTTCACTCTGGACACTGCATACTCCACATTCTCCACTTTGCTGCTGTGATCCATTTTCAATGCCCTTTCTAACATTTGTCTCCTCGCCAAGAATTAAAAATAGCCTACTCGTTCAGGTCGGGGTTTTTGCAGTTTACCACAGAAAGAACCAAAGCTAGTAGTAGATGAGCCTTTTTTTTTTTTTTTTTTTTTAAAGTGAGCTATTTTTGTGTAATCCTGCTACCTAACAAATCACAATACTTGGCAGAGATAATAAATCTGCTTAACTCCGCAAAGGCAAATCCGGATCTATTTGTGTGGGTGTGTTCTTCCCAGGTTTCAACTCCAACATCAATTTACCCGGCCACGAAGACTGTGGCTCCGCCCCATCCTCGCCATCACTGCAGCTACAGGACAAGAACGCCAACAACCATTCTGTTCACTCGTCAAGCCACGCCCCTATTGAGAACGGCAACCAGATCTCCAATGGTAGGTGGACTTTATTTTTTATTTTTTGCATTTCAAACCATTGTTTCCTTTCATCCTACGGTGGCTGCTTGCACTCCGCCTCCGTTGCCCAAGTTGATCATTTTCCAAGCGGTATAGTGTCAACAAATGAAATCCTTAAATCGCTCATCATTACGCACTAATTACGGCTGCTATTAATAACGATGTCTTGTTATTCCTCATTTAATCGTGTGCTCAGGTTCATTGGAGGACGAGAGTCACGTCAAGTCAAACATGTCCACATCCTCTCTGCACAGGCACATGGATAGCCACCATACACAGGTAACACACACACACACACACACATGCACATGCGCACAAACACAAACACTTCGACTTCCAGTATGTGTTTGGAATAAAAGTGTAGTCATCCTCAACTAACCCAAATGATTGAAGTGATTTAATTTAATACCATAGCCAAGCGATGCTGTATTTTCACACTACTGTGCACACTGACAAACAACAAGGAGGAGCGCCATCTACGTTGAAATGTCTTCAGGTTTTGCTTTTGGTGTTCTTTGTTCCACCTGTTTTTGTTTACAATTTGAGGAACGTGGCCTCCCTGGGGCAACATATGCCACCCTTTGACGTGCAAGCTCTCGCTGCCTCCGCACTCAGGTGTTTGGTTGCAGGATTGAGTTTAAAGTCTTCGGCACACACTCTGACACACACACGGACACATGCGGCTTTGTTACGTGGGTTTGATAGCACACCCGATAACTAAGCAGAATGCGCATTGGTTACAGGAACCTTGGAACTGCCACAGAGGTACATAGACTAAATGTCCATAAAGAGTCTGAATAATTATTGTATGAAGCTTTAGGGCTTATTTACACTCATATAATTAACACCGGAACACCAAAACAAACATCCTGTGGGTTGTTGATCATTTCCTGTGTGATAAATATCGTCTCGAGTATGGCCACGTTAATATCTTATACAACAGAGCCACCTTTTTAATCACATTGCCTCCAAACTTGGTGGCCATATTGGGAGGAGGACAGCCTCTCGGGGGAAGCGCCTAAGTTCAGAGTTCACCGGTAACGAGATCAAAAATCAATGTGCGCCAAACCCCATCGAGTCACACGTCCTGTTAAAGCCCTTGATGAGCGCTTTCTAGATCTATCATCATTTTGTCGATATGTCCTCATACGTTTAGTCAATGACCGCAAGACTATCATTTTATTCTTTATCTTCCAGAGGGGCCATCTCAATTTTTCTCCATTTGGAGCTGGGGCCGCCCTCTAATCGACGAGGGTGTCGGGGGTGGGGTGGGGTTTGGGCAGGGTTTGGGAGCTTACTGGAAGCCGCAGTCCACATGTGGGGGATGTGGTGAGTCCATCCGGAAATTCATTCTGTGACGATGCTTCCATCGAGTCCATTGTGAGTTCACGAAAGTCCTGATGGGAATCCCATCTTCGTTGTTTGAATATTTTTTTCTGTGGAACTCCTTAGTCAAAGTTCATCAATCATCTCAGCTTTTTTAATTCATTTATGGGACACTTTTTTTGGGGGGGGGTCCACATCGGAATTTTCTTTCCGTTCAAACTCTTCTGGAAACGGATCTCTTCTTATCGCTAGCATCTGATTCCAGAACAAGTGAGGCTCCTGCTTGTCTACATCCTTCATTTGTACCTTTTGTTTTCAATCAGGCATTTGTGTTCAGCTTCTTGCTTGTCGTTAAGAAATTAGTGGAGACAAAGTGGCTCCCGTCTAAGAATAGGATACATTTCACGATACGGCCTTCATCATGACCCTTTGGTGACCTGTGTTTGATAGCCCACCTCGGTTTAAAAGGAAGAATCACTCTGTTGCAGAAAGTCCACAAAAATCCTTGTTTTCCTAATGTGGAGTGGAAGAAGTTGACCGCACCGCGCACAGAATGACCTCGACTTTTCGGGTTAAACGGGGACGCGAACTCTGAGGCATGCCGGCCTTATCAAATGCTCTCTCACTCACTAACTCTCATGTTCAGGACTTTAGGCAGAGCAATAATCCCTGCTGAAGCTATAGCACCAACCAAAAGTTGGGAACGGGGGCTATTAGAGCAGGTTGAAAAGTAAAATGTAAACATTTTTCCCCAATGAAAAATGGTGGCTGTCTGCAGTATTAAAGTCACCGACCCCTGAGCTCCAGTGGAATCAAAATATTAGAAATCCCTGGTTTTATGCAATGCAATTCTACAGCACTCCGACCAAAGGCCAAACACTGTAATAGAATTGCAGAAATTGATCTTTCAAGGCTGAATTTTGTCCGCTGCTCCTGTATGAGATTGTGCAGGTAAACTGGATTTTCACTGAAGTTTTCAAGTCGATTATGTTGTCATAGGCTTGTGACTCACGGCATGTAATGTGATGTCATCGATCAAATATAACCTCTGCGTCTTCTTCTGGTATGGATCAGCCATGCTCCAGTCCTGTTTCTGGAATTACTGAGTGAGGCAGATTGGAATTCCCATCTCTGATTGATTTACCTGCATATTCACTCGCGGATGACTGATGTTCTCTGTGTGTGATTGTGCATTGTGAAGGGACACCGGAGAACGTCCCCCGCTCAATGACCTCAACTGTAAAAACACATGATCCACTTTGAGGCGATACATCCAGTGGAGTTGTCACTCAGAGGGGGGGGGATTTCTCTGACTGCCTCGGTTTGGCGCCGATCATCTAGGGAGGGATAGCGGCGCACCGGCAGTGGATTCATCTCCATCATCTTTCCGATACTAGTTGATAGCCGTGTCCTAATTTTCCCGTACTGTGGGCTTCGGTCTCTCATGGCTGCCTGATTGGAGCATGGCTTGTGCTCAATCTTTTTGCTCCATTTATTTGATTTTGTCTCCTTGCGTACCACCCCCATCTGCTTGCCATCCACGATGTGCTTCGCTACCAACCTCCAAATCATCTTTTCATCATTTCATCATTTAAGGTCCTCTATGATCAAAAAGTCATTCTAGTGGAACCTCTAAATTCGAGCAAAATCTGTTCACGCAGACGACGCTCGGAAATAGGAAATGATCGGAGAGAGGAAGAAAGAAAGTGACCACTCTTAAGTCAAGAATTATTTTGATTTTTACCTGGCAACAATTGTAATTTTTTTCCAATCCCGACAGGCGGTGTGTAGGATTGTATTGTTGAATTTGCATAGTCAGAATCAAAAGCCATTAAGTAAAAAAATTGCATGTCTGCTTAAAGATCCATAAAAAAAAAAAAAGAACATTAACAGTATTCTACCCAGTAAAAATCAAGTTATTTTCTATACCCGCCTGAATTCCAGATTTCTATCAACAATGCGTGGTTGAATTCCAAGCCGTTCGGCTTTAGAGGTTCCGCTGTATTCTCCTGGTCGGTCGGAACGTGACTTAGACGATCCGGGTCCTCTGTCCAAATCCAGGCGTTCCAGAGGCTACGTCTTTCCAACGGGGATGCGGGCAGCACGCTGCGAGAGCTCCTGCGATGGCGGCAGGCGCAGTGCAGGGGCGCAAGGGTTGGAAGCACCGTCCGCCGTCTCAGTCGCCGCCCCTGCCGCCCGCGCTGCTCTGGTCCAGCAGGAAGAATTCGCCGTGACCCTGGACGGGATGACTGGAGAACACCTGATCAAGTGGCCTCTGAACATGGCTGCCAAAAACGCCCCCAACCCCTGCCAATTACCAAGCACTTTGTGACTCGAAAGACATGTGTGGAAGGTCGACAAGCATGAAGATTCCCAGGGACATGTACAGTCATATTTATTTTCAGAAGATGGCACGGTTGTGTGTTTCGAGGGTAAAGGTCAAAGGTCCGCCCTCCCAAACAAGGTGCTGCTGATCATACTTGATGAGCGTTCCAGCCACTTTTCAAGTTTACACGTCAACCATCGCCTTTCAACACGCTCCAGGTTCCAGAGTGATTTCTTTGAGGAGCCCGCCATCCCAACAACGGAGCAGACTAACTCCCGAGGTGCTTTTCTCTTCGCCGACGGCCTTTGCGGACAAACTCTGGACGAATGCACTCAACTGCACTTACTGGCCGGTACCTTTTGGGGTGAACACGAGACGGCTCCGAATAGCGTATGTCATTGCTTTTTCTGTCAGCGTCCAAGTTTCACGTCTCCGATAGATGACCACCGGTGATGATTGCACATCCTGTTTGTCGAAATATGCATATGATGGAATGTGCTAAAAAGTGAAGGTGGAGAAGTGGCAGATGTGCTCCGGGTTTGTCAAGAATCTGCACGCACCTCTTACCCTCTGGAGCGCCCACCCCGTGCCACCCTTTGGTATTTGACCTCCTCCCTACTTAACGAATGGCTGCAGCTGTGCGGGTGTTTCCACGGTAACTGCTGTGTAAATAGTGAGTGGTGTCGAAGCACAGACACGAAACTGATGCTGACTGAGATGGAAGAATGTCTTGGGTTTGATGCAATGACCGACAGGTTTGTTTTACAGATGTGAATACCTTGTTTTTAGGAACGTCAATGGCAATGAAATAGTTTGTATTCTATTTAATCATCTTCCATCCCTCCCGTCTCCTGGCCTGCCATTTTGTTCCAATATCGGAAGATGTTTGTGTCGCTTCGAGGGCCGTTTTATTGCCCTCGTAATTGGCCAGTTGGGGCTCAAACAACCGCCTGATCTTTGACGATGGGTCGCAATCATTCGAGCCGCAAGGTACCAATAGCTCAAATTGATTTCTCTTTCCTCCTGATCATCTTCAATGCGTCTGATTGATTCTGCCCTTCCCGATCAATTGCGGCTGCGTTCCGTGCAAGGCGATGCGCTCCTCGAGGATACATCAGAAGACAGACACCACCTTGGTTTGACTGGATGAGTGTTAATTACTGGCACCTCAACATCCCTTTTTCAAGTTTAATCATGATGATGTGCTCCCCCCCTCGATGAGGTATTGACTTGCTCAATGGAGGATTTTTAACCCATCTGCCATCAACAGCTCTCCACCAAGTGTTTCGAGTTCAAGTTGTTGTGGTGCACATCTTGCATTTCGACTGTGGTTTGTAAGACCGCTTTCCGGGCACCGACATGGAATGGCTGTCGAACAGCGAATATGCTCCTTCAGAGGTTGGACCAGAGCCAAAATGGCAGAATTTGTGGACATGCAAAGACAATTAATACCGCATCTTCTGTTACTGCTCTAATGAAACCACTTCTGGCTGATGCAAGAAGGCAACTGTTTGACAGATATCGTAAACTTTGGCAGCTATTTGAGTGTGATATCGGAGTAAGGCTGCATTTGAAGACGGATGATGTCATCATGCTACCCAATTCAAATGCAATCCACAAACGTTGGCGCTCTTCTCTCGGTTTTGCACTCCCACCCTTCATATCTTACTACACTGGTGTCAAACTCAAGGCCCGGGGGCCAGATCTGGCCCGCCACATCCTTTTATGTGGCCCGCGAAAGCAGCTCAAAAGTGTCAACTTCCATGATCCTTTCTAAAATGTCTACTGAAATTTTTAATTCTCATCTGTAATAAATAAGATATATTTTAATCATTTTCTTGTTACCAAACCCCTCATGACCGTAACTTATACGATTCTTGAATCAACAGTTATTCTTGACTTCTTCATGTGGTTTCAGTCATAACGGCCCTCCAAGTAAAACGGTATCTAAAATGAGTTTGACACTCCTGTCTTACTACATCCCCTAATTCTTGGCGTAACGACTCAGCATATTCACTGCGAGCCACCTGTGCAGGCTTTTGGGAGCTTTGTGACTCATTTTTCAAGATTCGCAGAATAGTGACCTCTTTTTCCCTTCTTTAGTCTTCACCAGAGGAACATGGGTCAAGTCATTTTTCTTCTCCCCAAAAACAAAATCATTTTATTTACAAATATCCAATCAAAAAACATGCCGACTCATCAGCACATGATTCCGGTTGACCCTCAGAGTCTGTCCGAGTCGACTCGCTGTTATTCTGTCCCAAGCGTTCACGCTGAGCCTTGTGTAGCATGACATAAACCAGTGAATCTATTAAAAAGAAAAAAATCCAAACAAACGAAAAAACATTCACGTTTCCACCGGTGGCCACTGAGCAGTAATGAGTTGAATGGCAGTCGCACAAAAGGCAGCCGTGCGTAGCACCACACTACCGCTGACCCATCCACTGAGGAAGAACGATGGATGCAGCATACCAAACCGTACCCCTCGATGGAAGGAAAAACAGTTCGGCGAAAGCAACATTTAGCTCAGTTATGGAGGTTGCCACGGTTACGAAGGCATTCTGATTGTTACTGTTAACGACAGCGTTTGTATGACCACACATCAAGCAGATAAAGTCCCAGCTGTTAAAACACGCTAAAAAGATTAAGACATTATACATGACCGACCGCTTCCCATCACGCTGTGAATCACCGCGCCGTCTCATGCCTCGTCATCTGTCTACAGTACAAGCGGCCCACGGGCGCACACACACACACACATTCATATAGATGCCTCACATTCACACATCTTTTTGTATCCGCCAAAATGTTGCCAGATGAATTGTTTTGGGGCATCGGGAGTCGACCAATGTATCTCTGGTGCTACATCCCGCTCACACTTTTCAGTCTCTCTTTTTTTTTTTTTTAAAGCTGTGCGCTTTAACACCGATGTCTTTCACTATTTTTATTTTTTTTAATTCAAATTTTATTTGTACATAATTTACAGCAAATCTTAAGATGCATTCAAGTGTTGTGGAAAGGAAAAAAAATGATTGTACGTGATGTTTCTTGTTTATCATGTTTTATAAGTACTGTACCTGTACAGCAATAAAGCACAACTGTGTCAGTGCTACCTTGTTTACGTCTGAATTTTTTTTTTTTAGTAAGTTAAAATGACTTATTTATTCATCCTCAGATTCAAATAGTAAGTAATCCAAACGATATGCGCCAAATATCCATCTCATATCGATTTAAAAATTGTGACAGTGTAGGGAATCAATTTTTCCAATCATATTCTCACCCGTAGCCATCCAGGTCCGTTACAAGCACTGTGTCCTCAATATAGCCTTTAAGAAGTAATCACGCGCCGATTGTATAGATTATCTAATAACATTTACAACGGTGTATGCATTGCAGAGTTCTACAACCGCACAAAAAAGAAAAAAAAAATCATCCGAACTTTCAAGTGAAATTAATCCCCGGCAGTGTGAAATCAAATGTTTCCACTTTCTGGATTTTAAGGTCTGTTTGAAGCCAAGGTTGGGGTTTTAATGAAAGGTTCAGGTTAGGAGTTGAAGCCTGGCTTTGGTTTTCAAAGGATTTTAGGAATTAGGACAGTATTAGTGGTTTTTCAAATTTTTGTTTCAAGTCTGGTTTAGAGGTTTGTTCGGGTTATTAGTTCAAATTTGGATTTGAAACCATGAGTTTGGGTTTAAATTCTGGGTAAGAATTTCAAAATAAGGCCACAAGCCAACACCCTTAAAACGGCTGTGTTAAAAATAACTTTTTCAAATGAATTTTTTAACCAAACCATTTTAAGAGTGGGAGTTGGGGGTCTAAACAAAGTTTAGAGTTATAAGCCAGGGTTATGGTTTTAAATTTGGTTTTCCATTCATGGTTAATGTTTCAAATTTGGGTTTCAAACCTGAGTTTCGCTTTCAAGAAATTAAGAGTTTGACGGGAAATTTAGGATTTCAAGACAGAATTCGGGTTTCTAAGTTGTGTCTACAGCCTGGGGAAGGGTTTTTAACTAGGATTAGGGTTGATGTAAAGGGTCCTGGTTTCATATTGGGGTTCCACCCCAAGTTTAGGGTCTTCAAAGTAGGGTTACGGTTTCGAATGATCATTGCAGGCCAAGGTGGTTAGCATTGTCTTCGTGAGGCAGATTGCTGTGGCATTGGCTGATGTAGCTGTACCTTAATGTTGTGTCCTGTTGATCGAGCCGACCCTTGTGGCTGCTTTGAAAGCCGCCAGAGGCGTTGGAACACGCCGGGGGGCTAAAACATGACTCGCGGGCTCCATCGCTTGCTTCGGGGGGGGATATGTTGACTTGTATACAGCCACGGGAGCATCTCGCTACCATCCAATCGATCAATGAAGAAAGGCCACTCGATGGTCTTGCTCAACCCGGCTTTAAGGTTCCAGTTCAGAAGCATTTCCAAGTGTATTTATGACCCTACCCCCGACCCCTTTTTCCCACCTGTTGTTCCTCTTTCACGCTCATTTCTCAGCGCAACACGGCTGCCTCATGCCATGATAAAATCAATTGCGTCATCTAAACATTGTCTCAATTT
This sequence comes from Hippocampus mohnikei, assembly GCA_026261675.1. Classification (NCBI taxonomy): domain Eukaryota; kingdom Metazoa; phylum Chordata; class Actinopteri; order Syngnathiformes; family Syngnathidae; genus Hippocampus; species Hippocampus mohnikei. The sequence goes on from JAKGUB010000106.1 coordinate 10,984,233, forward strand.
TCAATGAACGACTGTAAGGTCCCACTCTCCAGATGCATCCGTCACACGGGATCAGACTTTGATACATGCGATTAGATGCCAGCCAACATGGGATGGGACCGTATAGACACACTTCTGGGATATCAACTGCTACGAAATGATTCGAGGGGGAGACTGTTGAATTGACAAAAAAAATGTACGTCCCACTAGCTGGCTGTTTTGTTCACTAGCTGGAACATTGTGTTTTTCGGCGCATTTCTCTGTTTTGACCGCAGCAGAATAAATGAAGGCAGGAAATGATTCTCAATGATTTTAATTTTTTTGCATCCATCAACAGAAAAGTATGTCACATGACCAGCACCAACGACAACATTAAGGTGCAGCGGCTAGCAACCAAACACAGCCAAACATACGTTTATCGTCAGGATAAGTGTTTCAAGACAGTGTTTCGATTTCAAATTTGGGTTTCAAGCCTGGCTTTTGTTTAAAAGTTTAAATGAGGTTTTTAAAAAATTGGACCTTGAAGCCTTGATTTAAACAAGGGTAGGATTTGAAGCTAGGGCTAGAGTAAGTTTTGAAATTTCCCGGCCGTTCAGGAAACTACCCAAAATTCCCGATAGCCACCATGCCCCTGCTCCTTGTACTCAACATCTCTTAGGGAAAATTACAATTTTAATTTTTAAAAATTGAAATACATTTATTGTTTCGATATGTGAAATTTCACACACTGGAATTGGGTGAAGCTAATTTAAAGATTCTATTCTCGGTAGTGGTAAAGCAGCCAGCGCACTGTTAGTGTTGCCTGTGGCCTCCGTCGTCATGGCCGTAAACTCTGCCGCCTTCCGTCTTGAAGTGGTGCCAGCAATCCCGCATTCATGCGCCTCCAAACATTAAACGGCAAATGAAAAATCACTGGCAGTTGATTAGTGACACAAGATGAATTCTGTCTGCTCCATCCCGGGTCGCATCCAGACGGCCGCAGAGGCCCCACGTCATAAAAACCCCGCACCTCCCCCCCTTTCCATTCTCCACTTAGCCAGCAGTCAGCAAATCCACACCGGCTTTGATGGTGAGGCTAATTAGCATGGCAATTAACGAGGCCATATCCTGCTGCCGAGGTCACGTGGGCTAACGTTTGCGCTAACGTGCTCAGTGGCACTCACGAGGAAACGCTAATGAGGTGTAACAGTGTCTTCAATGTGCTGTCTGATTCAGACGACGTAATCGTATTACCATGTGCATTTTGCAACATTGCAGGCAGGCAGGTAGGACCCCTTCAACTATAGATTTGGATATCGGCTGTCTCTGTGATTTACTTCACCCGAACATGTCATCAGCGATTTCACGTTTGTAAGACGAACATGATTAAATCTAGTAGATTTTGGCATGAAACCCAGTTGGCTTCACATTGAATAGATTCATTCACATTGAAATAACACGAGACTATGACATTGATATGCTGAGATGTCAGGGCTAAAAGTGGTGGAAAACTTGAGAAATGTGCCATGAGCGGTGGCAACGTTGCTCTTGGAGGCGTCGGATGACTGGTCAACACGTCTGTTTAGCAGTTCTGAGGTCGTAGGTTAAGATCTGGGCTCTGGCCTTCCTGTGTGAAGTTAGCATGCTTTGCTAGTGCTACTCTGGTGTTCTCCCACATTCCAAAACGTACACGATAAGTTAATTGAAGACTCTAAATTGTGTGTGTAGGTACGAATTATACCTGAAAAAGTAAAGTTGGGCCCAATCCGAGTCATTTAGTTTAATGTAACCAGAATAAATGATGTTGACCTAACCCAAGTATGTTACGATTGACCAATACTATTGCGTTATACTTAAAAAAAAAACATTGAATTATGTGATTTCACCCACCGCCCCCCGTGACTTATTCAAGGGCATGAAATTAATATGATCCACTTTTCCTGTCTTACTTTTCATATCTTCTCAAACCCCACCGCACCCCACAAACACAAGTAACATTTCACTTGGGAGTGGCCTTCTATGGTGGGCAGCCTACGGTGGACGGCGTCATAGGAAACGTGCTCACTAACAGATTTGGACAGGTTTGTTTAAAAAAAAACACTCCAAATTTTAGTACTTGACTTACTCGCACTTGCGCATTGAAGCAAAGAGCAAGATTGTCGGCAGGCAGGCAGGACCTCCTCAAACCATGTGAGAAATTGTGTCAATATTCTCTTTATGGTTACCTAGGCAACGGGAGGCCTTGTCAGGGGTGGAGGCAACCGCAACCCCTCTTCTCTCTCCCTCGGGCCATCTTTCTTCGGACCTCTCCTAGCTGTATGTCATGTTTACATGAACAAGTCGGGCCACTCCCACGAGACAACATACTGTATGCCTTGAGCAGGCTAGTAGAAAAACAACACGTGTGTAGTTTGTACACGCGCCGGGAAGGTTACGCCATTGGCGATCGATTGCAAGGATGTGCGTGAACAGTTGCGGGTGAGATGAATGGAGGATTGATTGATTTTCGTGTCTGAAAATTAGTCCGTTTTCTACATTCTTCAATCGGAGTTTTAATTTTTGCGCCTGGTTTTCGGACCTGCATTTCATTCCCTGAAGAATGTGTGTTAGTGTGGCGGGGAAGGAGGTGCATGTGTGCTATTATTCTTCTTTATTTGTAAAAATTTTGGGTGGAACAGATAAATGGCATTTCAATTCAGTAGTATTCATACGTTACTTTTTTGTACGCTTTTTGTTTTTGTTTTTACTCATTATAGTTGACATGCTTTTTTTTCAATGTTTCTATTTAAATCCATGCTTTTTACCTTAATTATAGTTTTTGAACAAAGTCCACTTAAATGCTTGTGAGAGGTTGCGCCACATTTAAATTAAACATCAAAGAAAATGGTTGGCCCATTTGTACGTCGTCGTCTTCTAATGAGGACCACACCCCATCGTGGTCTTTTTCATTCCTCCGAGCAGATCACGGTCTCGTTTCTCCCCTCCGTCTCATCTTAATGAGCATTTTTCCCCTTCTTTTAATCAAGCATTGGTTAACCACCTAATCAGCTGGCCGCCGACTAATTACATTCTCATGATGGGCTGCTTGAGTGGTATACACAATGTAATTTGCAGCATCAGTTGCTCCGCGTCGGTGGGCGCTGCCGCGGCATCGGCCTCTTTGCTGCCGTCTGACCTTTAAATCACACTCGAGCCGGCTCCAGGAGTACGTGTGTGTGTGGAATTTCATTGGATATAATAATGCAGTAAAATGTACAGTTTACGATAACGCGCAGCGGGGATTCAAGAGAGAAATATACTTGAAAAACAGACAAACATGCCAATTTCCAGCCACCCACATAGAATTTCTGCACATATGTCCAAATCCCTCCCAATACACACTTCAGGAAGGCCCCCCACGTGCCATGACGCATTCCACAAAGACTGCCGATCGGGTTAAGACTCCGGTATCAACATTCTAACTTACCAAACAAGGGTCTTTAAAGTAGCCCCCAAAACAAAGTCAAACAAAGTGAAAGTTTGAATTGGCGCAATATCTGATGTCACAAGTTTTCGGTGCATCCCTTGAAACCAAGCTGAGCTATTGTGAGGTTTCAGCGAGTGTCAAAAAGTCACTTCTTTCTCATTCAGGTTTTTCCCATCCATCCATTTTCTGATCTGCTTATCCTCACAATGGTAGCGGGGGTGCTGGAGCCTATCCCAACCGGGCAGCAGGCGGGGACACCCTGAACCGGTTGCCAGCCAATCGCAAGGCACACAGGGATGAACGACCATCCGCGCTCACACTCACACCTAGGGACAATTCCGAGTGTTTAATCAGCCTGCCATGCATGTTTTTGGAACGTGGGAGGAAACCGGAGTACCCGGAGAAAACCCACCCAGGCACGGGGAGAGCATGCAAACTCCACACCGGGAGGCCTGAGCTGGAATTGCAATGTGAGGTCGATGCGCTGACCACTCGACCACTGCGCGGGCATTCTGGTTTTTTAATTTTTTAATTTGGCTTTTTCATGAGTCTTCCTCCAAAAGGAGAAGCAACAAAAAGAGCCGATGAAAAGAAAAATATTGACGTTGAGAAGTGATTAAAAAAAAAAAAAAAAAAGTTTAATATTCTGGAATTCTACTGAATAACTACAAGTTAACATCCTAATCAAGAAATTGTAACACATGAGGTCCGCGTCTGAGGACGTATTATGTTTTGAGGTTACGAACGGCGTACAATGGACTCGTGCGGGCAGCGGTGTAGGAATACGTCATCCTGCGTCAGGAGAACAGTTTTCATGATGTGACAAAGTCAGAATCGGCACATGAAAGAGTGCCGTTACATGATGTCAGTACCAAAGGGAGATCAGGTTCCAATCATTACGCTTCCATGACAACTGCTCCCTTCAGCACCAAAATGTTTTTTTTTAAAGCAAAACTACGTTATGTACAGTATGTACTTAATGAAAGGCAGCAGGTCAACCCGTGGTTAACGTCTGCGTCAAAGTCAAGAGCTTTTGGGGGTTTTTTTTGTTTTTTTTAAAATAATAATATCCTTTAATGGACTGGCTACTAGTCCGGTGTATGCTCCACCTTTTCTCCAAAAGCAATTGACTGTAACTTATAACGTGTCCCGCATAAACAATAATAGGCAAGGGGCGCAGCGATGACCTCAAATGGTCCAATGACCTTCGTGGAACAACAGCAGGCCTTCGAGCTCGGCGTCCACCAGATCCTCTGGATGCGTGCCACATTCCTTGAAACATTCTGACGTTGGCCGTATTTGAATGCAAACACATCTGGGCCCGATTTGCTCCGAGCTCTCTGGCTTGTCTTGCGCTCACGCATCTGAAGAGAGAATTTATACAGAGACGTGCAATAACTATGACTTTATCTCCATTCTCATATGACAAATGATAGGAGATGTAAATGGCGGGCAGGCCATGAGAGTACGGGGCTTTCCATTGCGTAAACAAGCCGGGTGAAGCAATAACAAGTCACAGAGTAAGGAAAATGATTCACTCACTGGATCTCTTCTACCAGTCCACAATTGAGTCTTCACATCATTTTTTTTCTTTTGATGCACTCGGCACTATTTCGTCCACTTACTATACATACACAAATAATTTAAACTTAAAAAAAAAAAAAAAAAAACACCATGGTACAGACTTTGTAGCAGACTAGCGCCATGATGGAAAGGAAGCAGGCACGTGACATCGCCAACGCGAAAATTGTAACTCTGAAATTCGGTTCTTTTCTGACTTATCTCTACCACCACTGCTGTGTACAAGCGGTACTCAGTTTACGAGGTAGGTCCGAGTCAGAACTAACAAACTTGTCTCATCGCTAACCTACGCTCACGCAGACATTCATTCACAATGACAGTAAAAAGTAGTGGTACGATAAACCAGCGGTCCCCAACCTTTTTTGCCCCACGGACTTGTTTAATGTCACACGATATTTTCAGGGACCAACCTGTAAGGCCGGATAAATATGACAAAATGAGATGATGTGACCCGCATGAAGACTGTGATATTTTCTAAACGAGGAACGTCCGATCTGGCCGCAACACTCTCTGGTCACTAAGGTAACGATTAAAGTGCCTTCAAAATAAGATACACCGCAAATACAAAGTGCATGAAAAATACGACCCATCATCGTCGCATATTATGGAGAGTGGGCTTGGTGCGTGGGAATTTCCGTATAATAAATATAAATCCGTATTTTAAGTAGGACTCCTGATACTGTCAATTAAATGTCATCTTCTTTTTCTTGAAAGTCGTAGGTTCCTGTTCTGTCTCCTGGCTGGGCATTTTCGCCTTCCCACAGACATTAGTTTTTTACTCATTTTGCTAGCTCCTGGGTTTCATTTTGGCGGTAACCTATCACGTGATCAAGAAGCGCGCCTCAACCTGCGTCACGAGTCATACACTGTAGACGGATGTAACAGAGAATCCGGTAATTTTTCAAAATAAAACACCTTTCGGATTCCGAAATGAATAAAACGGATGTAATGTAAGTTATTTATTCTTTCTGTGCGGCCCAAGACCAAATAAAGCACGGACCGCAACCGGTCCGTGGCCCGGGGTTCGGGTACCGCTGTGATAAACAACTCAAGGCCATGAATATAAAACAGTATCGTATTAGCACATAGCAGCGCAAATAGCTGACATGACGCTGGCAGGTCAGGCTGCTCTACTACTCCACATTTTTGTGGTGCACGCCTGAATTCAAGCAAGGAGTGTGTGGGGGATCGGTTCAGTTAGACGCTCCCAAAATTGGGAACAGAACGTTTTGTAGCCGGGGGCACGTTCAATTATCCCGGCACCGAGTGTTCCCCTCAGCCGTCAAGCACAACAGGAAACACCCCCTTCTTCGCGGTTAAGCTCCCGTATGCCTTGTGTGCACACGGAGATTACATTTGGACGAAGTGTTCTTTCCCAAGAGCAAGTAGCATTCCTCCATTGTTGAGAAGACGCTTTTTTACTGATAAAACCCAGAGATGTTCTCGGGGTTCATTTTCAAGCACGGAAAGTTGAACGCTTGTTGTATGGAATATATGTCCCCCCGCCCCTACCCACCCAAACACACTCATATTTGGCTCCAAAAAAAGTTCACGTGCTTTCTGGAGTCGGAGCGAGCGATAACGCATGGCCTTATCCGTTACCGTGGCAACACACTGCATCCACTTTGACGCCGGTTGTGTGTCGGGATAAGGTAGTGAATGAACTTCAATGTCTGAACACGTCTCCAGCGCAATCGCTAAGCTATGATCCTTTGTCTTTTGTTGACCTTTTATTGTTTTGATAACATTGACCCGAACATATTCAGCGGCCTTATGTAAAAATGTGACCTTTAGCTGTCAGCTTCAAAACCATGTTGTCTTTTGCGTGTATATTCTCTAACATTGCTGTTTTAAAGGACACGTATGAAGCATTTTTGTGACATGCTTTCCTCCAAATACCCCGAGCGCCCGGTTTCTTGTCACGCTGAAATTGGCCTGGTTTGAGTGGGCAAAGTTGTCTTTGCAATTTAGCGACTAAAAACTGCGCCCCATTTACTGATGGGCAAATGGCAAGTATGGCGTTCATTACCACGATGACCGGGGGCGGAGCCTAAGCCTTATAGCTTCTCTATAGCTTCAGCCTTAAGGGAGCAGAACCCCGAGAGTGGGGTAATAAGTGAGTGCCCATTAAGACAACGAAAGCATATGTGACCCACCTCAGCAAAATGAGTCACAGTGACCCCATGTTTTCGAAATTAGGTTTTGGCGTCATCAAAATGAGAATGATCTCATCTTTTCAATGATACCGTATATCATCAATTGCGCTTCGCTACTCATTACGTCATGACCACATACATAAATGAATAATACATTGATACCACTTGCCCCTTTTTGAGTTACGTCCCAACGGTGGCGTTAAGCTAGGAGGGTTGAAGTCGTGAAGTCCATGGGCCCACATTTCGTAGACAGGCGCCGGCGTGTGAAAACGGGTGCATCTTTATTTTTGTGCTGGGGCACGTCTAGTTTACTGTGTTTGTGAATTAAGTAGATCGCGCTACTCTGGCATCATCGCATGTGACAGCAGCATGGAACAATCCCTCTCAATCGTTGGAGAAATCAATTGACTGAACGAAACATTATCATCATCATCTTAAAAATATTTTTAAAAGCACGCACAGGACCGCGGCACAACTGTGGGTGGGGGGTGGAGACAGGGGGCTGGATTCTCACACACAGACGCAGGATCGGGGGTAGAAGTGCCCAAGTGCTAAGTGCCCATTCCAGAGCAGCCAACTGCTGCAAGTGGAGATCTTGCACTTCCTTTTAAATTACATTTGACTTTGTGCGCATGGATCTGGTCTACTCCGTTTTACATGTACACACTGGGTCCAATGTTGAATAACAAAAATACTGTAGGGCTAATGAGATTCTGATCTTTTCTAGTGTGTTTTTTTTTTTAACAATGCAGCCAAATCCAGACCAATAATCCAGTGTGTGGAAAGAGTGTGACACTTGCACCAGTTGGACCAAAACAACCTGCGTCGCGGCGGCGGCGGCCCCTCCCCTCCATCCCCACCAGGCCGCCGTCTGCCATTCCTCACAGACAGAAAGGTTAGCCAGAGAGCACCATAAAGAGGAGTTAAGAGTGGTCATCGAGTTCCTCTAAAGTTCAATCAGATTCAACAGCGACTCCTCCTCCTCCGCTCGTCCTTTTTGTCTCACAAAACCGCCGCCGCAATGAGGATTTTGTACCCGCGCTGTGTTTGAGAGTGAAAGGAATCTGATATCAGTGTTTAATCAGCGTGTGTGTGTTGTTTTGGAGGCGGGTGTCCAATGACCTTGAGGCAGAAAAAAAAAACAGGGTCAAAACAACAGGAAGGAAGTCACATGATGGACTGAAAGTCGCTCCGTTTGGGAGGAGGGTGTATGGAGGAAACACAGGGAGGGTAAAAACAATGAGTGGGGTGTTCTGGGACGAATTCTACCCCCCCGCCCCCCTTCCTCATTTGTTTTTCAGCCACACAGGTGTGCAACAAGAAACAACCAAGAGACGGTTCAAAATAAAGATGTTCGTCTGTGATTTGAACTCCTCCATTCGTTGATGTCCAAGTCACAAGGCGGGAAAGGCATCGGCCATTAATGCCCACCGGTTATCGGTCCCTCACGTCTTAACAGAGTGTGATATTGGCTCATATAAAAAGAAGCTTGTTAGATAGAACCGCTGCTTTACGGCCCCGGGTCGTTAAACCGTGCCCTTTGGATGGATCCTGTATGGGCTGCAAGTGTGACATCACTGAACCCGGATAGTGGCCCACTTGACACCGGTGACCGGGGGGGACATATTAGACAAGTGAAGAAAAGTATTGTTCATTAGCACGAGGTATGAAGTAATAACATTTTAGATGTCAATCTGACATAGTGGAAGGCGATTGTTTGGGGAGGCGGGGCTTGGGGGAGGCTCATAAAAATTGTGAGAATATAATATGATTGAATCAATAATATTTGGAAACGGCCAATGCTTTTGATAGGAAAGTGTGTTTTAGCCTGCTCTCGTCTACTTAAGTCTGTTTATCGTGACAAGAGAGTAGTAGCGCAACCTGGAAACATGTGTTTCTCTCGATGGCACCACAGTGCAAAAAAAAAAAATAAATAACACCCCAAAAAATATTACATTTGCATTTCTATGGCCGATATATTTTTTCTTGTGGTATCACACAAATAAATCTAGGACAAAAAATAGCGTTTGCTCATTTACTTGCTGCCCTCAGTCTTTATACTTTGAAAAATGGTCCGTTTTCCATTTGTGGTGGCTTCCTAGAATGTCTCTTTCAGAATTTGTGCTTTGAATGTGGCACATGTTGTTTTTCAGCTTTCTAATTTGTAGGTTTCTAGTTCTATGATGAATCATTTTGCCTCTCTGCCATCATGGAACCCTTCAATGATGACATCACAAAAACACACTTATTGACTTAATTCTTTTGCTGCTGACTGAGCTGAAATCTCATGAGATGTGTTGACTCCGGATAACTTTCGAGGTCTATTTTCTTTGATGTTACGTTCCAAACTGTATGACTTCAAGGGCATTCGACCTTTGCCCTCAAAAACATGTAAATATGCCACATGTTTATTATTCACTCATTGCGCTGTTTTAAGACCTGAAGCAGGACTAGCTTTTTCGCAGTTTTTTTTTTTTTTTGGATCAACACAAATGTTCTTTCTTAGTATTACCACAACATGTCAACATTTGTTCATTGGTTTGCTAATGAAGGAGTCGGTTAGCAGTGTGACTCATGCATGTGTTTTCTGGGACGTGATGATGCGCAGGTAAACACCTGCAAGCGAGACTGAGTCACCGTCGATAGAAGGCACTCTTCATTTCAAATGCTGCGTTGAATTTACTTTTGTCAATTGGTTGCACAAAATAACATGTGAATACTTTTTTTTTTTAAGTTGACGATAAATCTCCAGTAGCTGCTAAAAAAAATTAATCAAAACAAATATAATTAAGTAAATTCATCGCAGCATTTTTTTTTTCCGGTGTGTATTGACAATGTGACTTTTGTGTCTCTCTTTACCGGAACAAACATATAAAAATGTAAATATTCATCTCGATGATTCATTCTGAAGGAGTCAGCATGTTTGACTTTGAAGCAACGCTTCTTCCACAAGACCAGCGTTTACAAAAACGACATGCGAGATGTAAGCGCACTTAATTAGATGTCAGTTTCAGAGAGCATGTGAATATTTATTGTTCATCGTCAGCTAAACTAGTGTGAATTTGGGGAAATTCGTCAAATTGTCTGAGCTAGTCAAAGTCCTAAAGATGCTTATGGGGGGCTGATTATCTAACAAGTGGATCGTCTCTTTTACTTTGGGTGATAAGATCATCAATCGCCATTTCAATAAGCTTTAATGAGATCAATTCTCCACATACATTGCTGCATCAAATGAAGGCCACGGGAAGATGTTTCCCCTTGCTAATCAAAACGTCAGTTTCAAATTCAGAGTCACAAACAAAATGCTTGATTTGATTGAGAATGCTGCTGGGATTAGACATATGGACCAGTCTCTGTACAAATGAATGATTTGATCAAATCCCAGTCTTGAGTGGCAACAATGAAAATGTGAATGATGGAATTCACAACACCGTCTTCACTAACCTGAAGAAGAAACAGAAAGATTTTCCTCCGAGCAAACGCCACATTGTGCACAACACAGCGAGCGAGGCCGGCCGGGCACTTGACCATCCCAATGTAGCCGTTGGAAAACATTCTGCTTTCTTTTCCACATCTGCCCAAAGGGCCGAACGACGCGACGGGTTTTGTAACGATGATGAACGCAGATAAAAATGTAACGCCGCCCCCCCCATCTCATCTCATGCCTCTAATTGAATTCCCACCTATTATTTCTCAACTTGTCACCACGAGGCAAAACTCGCCAATCAAACCTCAGTCCGCAAAGCATCAAAAGATGAACTCAAGGCTTTTTTCTGGCTTTATTATTTTTTTCCAAATTCCATTTAGTAATACTTATTCCCAAGGACCAACGTGAATAATTCATAACACTCATGAGTGTAGTCCTTCGCACGTTTATATTTCCTCAAATCGTAGCCGTGAATAATATTCCTGTTTTAATGTGTGATGACAGTAGCTTTAAACTGACGTACAACATCAGTTTGGAATAATAAGACGGTTAATGTGGAGCTTTGTTTTGGTGTCAATACAGCTCCTCTCCAGCATTGCCTTGACACCCTGCTTGTGTGTGTGTGTGTGTGTGTGTGTGTGTGTGTGTGTGTGTGTGTGTGTGTGTGTGTGTGTGTGCGTGAGCGCGCTTGTTATCGCTCTGTCCACAGTGATAGTGATCAGCGGAAGTCTTTATGACTTCCGTTATGGCTGAATAATCATTGTGCACGGACTCATGCACACTTCCGTCACACTCCCCGGGCTGGCACGCCCCCCGTGTCAAATACAGGAAGGAGATTATTAGCTTCCTGAAGAGCCGATGTGTGTTTGTGCCCGTGTGAGAGTGTGTTGTCATTGGGGGGAAAAGGGGATAGCAGGACGGAATGAGGTCAGCGGGGACTCGCTATGGATCGGCCCCATCGAAAGCGCAGAGTATCACTTACTGCTCTTCCTTGACAAATTTAGAAATGGAGAGTTTGAGGGGGTGGGGGTGGGGTGTTAAAAGAGAAAAATGATGACGCACGAACGATGACAAATGTCAACACGCTGGACTTTCTGCACACAAATCAGTCATAGTGGAGGCAGGTGAGCGATCTGCCTCGCAGCGAGAGGGCGGAGTGAAAGTGAGATTGTTCCAGACAGGATGTTTGGGTCAAGAGGATGTCTGAGCCAGGATCCGCCAGGGCCAAAACATTCCATTAAATATGATCGTGACCTTCACCCTGCCTGCACTCTCGCTCACGCTGTTGTTTGCATGGATAATAAACCGCACAACCGCATAGGCGCGCACACACACACAAATTAAAGGCCAGTTCCTTAACAAAACATTTTTGGTATTTAATATACAAAGAAGGCGTGGTGGGTGCATTACCTTGCTCAAGGGCACCTCGAGAGTCAAAAGTAAACTAGTAGCTCCGGGTCATCCCGCTCCGATACGATAAGAAAGGAAATTTCCTTTGCAAAAATGAGAATTCGAAGAGGCCCTGGGGCTTGTGGACTAATTCAACGGTTTTATTACTTACTTCATTTCAAATACATTTTTTTTTTCCACAGTTGCAATCAGCGGTTCAAATATTGAGAACTGTTGAATTTTATTTGGATTCATGGAACATTTTCTCCCCTTTATGGCAGGAGTGGGAAAACCTCTGTGCCGAAAGGCCTTGTTTTATTTTGAAAACTGGCAGATGGGCTTGGTCATTTTTAAATGAGGTTAAAAATGAAGTTTGTTTGAATCATTCAACAAGAATTGGTTTTCATTCTTGACTTCATTTTTATGATGAATTGAATTGTTATTTTTATTTTACTGTTATTTTCTTACACACGTCAGGTTTCCAATTAGACAATGAGATAACTTACAAAACTAATAATAATAATAACAACGACATTCAAATGAACATGTTGCCCACGGGCCTGCTTTCGGGCCGGCTTACTTCAACTTTGTCTTCGCCAGTGCACATTTGGTCACCATATTTGTCTACTCAAAATATTCGAAACAGCTGTCATTCGGTGCATTTTTCCACCTCTGCAAATCATACTGTATATTCCCCCTGTGACATTATTGGTCAAACATACACACTATTATCTTTGTGCAATTTGGCCTCAACAAAGTGGCCCACGAAGAGAAATGAGGGAAAAAAAAAAAGGTAGACAAGAAGTCAACAACAGCAGACAGAGTGCCGTATTGATACCGGTGACATTAGACAGAGACCGACTCTCATCGATCAGTACTTTATTCTGTTCTAATCTCCAGACGTTTACACTTCAGGTGAATGGCGAGGCGGGTGATGGGATCGCTGCCGACAGAAAGCTTCCAGCTCGTCGTGTCTTCATTAACCAAAGAGACGAACAGCAAATAAACAAGCGTCCAAACATGTTTCTTTCTCTGCACCAATCCTCCCACCCTCCCCTTTCCCTTCTTTACGCACACAAACACATTTGCCCGATCCTGCCCTCAGCACAGCGTCGACATGCTCGGCCTTTTATTATGTTCCGGACACTGTTTTTCCTGAGGCTGGAATGTGGACAGGAATGTGTTGTTGCTCTGCTAGCGCTCAGAGGGGAGAAACACCTATCATGCTATCACGCTGCACAGAAAGACAAAAGGGCGAAGAGAGCGACGGCGGGCACATTAAGGAAGTGAAAAAAAACCCCAAAAAAACGTGTCGGTAGTTGCGTAAGAAAGAGTCCATTACTGCGGATTCTCCGCCGAGTGGTTGCTGTTTTTCACCAGCACTTTGTTTCTGCTTTTCATTACAGCTGTTAGCATGCTTTGTGCTCGGGCCAGGCCTTGCGTAACAGCCTGCTAGTCATTGACTTGCCCCGTATGAACCTCAGCCAGCTGCAGTCTTACACCTCAACGCACTCGGGCGAGCCGGCTGCGATCAACAAATTGTTATTCTTATTTATTTTTTGTTGTTATCAACTTCCACCAGACATATAATTACAAATAGTTTGTGTTTCAGACATGTTTAGACTTGGACAGCACACCTCGAGTTCAACTGTTGCACCTGCACCATATCGCGGGATCTGATCAGAACTCGGTCTTTTGCCAAGTCATTACTGCTCAGTTTGACACGGCACGACTGTTATTGTTATGACCGGTATGATGCAGTGCAGTTCTTCCACGGTGCTTGTGGATTTGGAAGGCAGGGTGGTGGGACCCCTGTTTCAGAAAGGGGACCGGGAGCTGTGTTCCAACTGCGGGGTGATCACGCTCCTCACCCTCCCTGCTAAGGTTGAGTGAGTCAAAGGTTCAGGAGAGGAAGTAAAATCTCAAGATTCAGGAGGGGCAGTCTGGTTTCTGTTCTGTCCGTGGAACAATAGACCGGCTCTTTGCCCTCAACAGGCTCCAGGTGATTGCATAGGTTTTTGCTCAACCAGCTCTGTGGACTAGGCGTGTCCCTCGGGGAGTCCTTTGCGGGGTTCTCCAGGAATATGGCGTATCAGATGCCCCGATATTTCCTATATTCAGTCTCTGTACAGCTGGCTTCAGAGTTTGGTCCACGTTGCCGGCAGTAAGTCGGATTCGTTTCCAAGGTTGCCTTTTGTTACTGATTCTGTTCATACCCTTTATGGACAGAATTTCTAGACGCAGCTGAGACCTTGATGAAGTCAGTAATAGTTTTCTTTTTTTTCAAATGGCTTCATATGGTGGCCGCGATCTCCAACTCCCACAGGAGTGGTTTGCCAGGCAAAGCGTGAAGTGGTCGGCATGAAAATTTGCACCTCCAAATCTGATTCGATGACCCTCGGTCAGAAAGGGACTGACTGTTCGCTTCGGGTTGAGGAGAAGATCCTGCTGGACTATCTTGAGGTCCTGTTCGCGAGTGAGGGAAGAATCAAGCAGACAGCTTGGTCTACAATAAATCAAACTCTTCCATCAGCCTGTTCTAGTGAAAAGAAGCTACGGCCGAAAGGCGAAGTCCTCCATTTACCAGTCGATCGACGTTCCCACGCTCATATATGGTCACGAGCTGTAGGACGATCACGGATGCAAGCAACCAAAATGTCTTTTCTTCTTCCTTAAGGATGGGGTGAGTAGCTTGGACATCTGGGAGGGGGCTCATAGTAAAGCCAGATGAGGTGTCTCAGGCATCTGGTTCTGATGCCCCTTGAATGCCTTGCTGCTGACGTTTTATTTTTTATTTTTTTAGGCATGGCTCATAGGGAGGTGGCCCTGGGAAGCCCTAAGACACAGGTGTCAAAGTCGAGGCCCGGGGGCCAGATCTGGCCAGCCACATCATTTCATGTGGCCCGTGAAAGCAAATCAAACATGGCAACTTCCATGACGCTTGCTAAAATATGTACCAAAAATTCTCATATGTAATAAATAAGAGAGATATGGTAAGCCTTGTTGCGAAGAGCGTTATTTTTAACTTCCTTATATGATGTCAATCATGGTAAATAAAATGTGGACTGTGACGAAAATGGGTTTGACACCCCTGCCCTAAGACTTGCTGGAGAGACAATGTCTCCCGGCTGGCCTGGAATATCTTCGGATATTGCCAGAAGAGCCGGTCTAAGTGGTTGGGGTGGTGGAGCTTATCTGCTAGAGGTTTCTGCCCCCTCAACCTGTCCCAGTGGTGGCAGCATCAGTACTATCAGAAATAACAATAGTATCAGTAGTAGTAGTAGGAGTATTCTGCCACATGAAGTGTAAAATTGAAGCATTTTTTTGTACGTTGATCGATAATCATGACTGCAAAATATGACACAAAGTGTTTGGAAGACTGGCAGTCTCTCATTGCTGTAAAAATGTTTGGTCGATCATGCTCATCATAGGCCGGCCTCATCAACAAGTATAGTTGAAGCAACATGATGTTTATTCAGGTGCAAGAGTGAAAACGCTCCAGGAAAAGATTTGGTATTGTTATTTTGTTGTTCCTCCGCGAAAGACGTGTTGTCCTGTTCTGATTAAAACTGCTACTGTGTCAACGTCAACATCAATCTTCTCTGGCGGCCAATGCCATTGTTTACAAACTTGCAGGTGCTTTGCGTTTATGTAATCGGCTCTAGCCACGCCTCTTTGTCCTTCAAGGATGATGATTGGTCGCGGTCTGTAATGTGCAGGCCGGGCCAGTAGTTGGTCTTCTTGTAAATGCACTGAAGCTGTTTATTCAAAAACAGACTGGGTTCTTTTTGTTTGTTTGTTTGTTTGTTTTTGTTTTATTGCCCCCTTGGTGTTAAGGATCAGGGAATGTTGTCAACTGTGAAGCATGTGAAGCCGTTTGACTTGGGTTATTTCTCGGAGTTGTGCTTGTTGCTATTGTTGCGGGTTGCAAACGCTAGTATGATAGTTCCTAGAATTCATAAATGCAGTAAATACAGTATTTGCATGAGAAAGTCCAATAAGAGGTAAAGATAAAACTATCAAAAAGTATGTATTAAGTAATAGGTAAACTGCTATGTTACGACTATCATCAACTGAGGAACTTCAGTGCATTCTTGACTGCCTAAAGCAAAGTTGTCAAGGTGTTAGTCACACCTCAGAATAAATAAAACACGATCACTAGACCATTTTAATATTGTTTGTAAGACAAATAAAAATGAACAAAAAGAAGCTGCTCTGAACTGAAACACCAAAAACTTGACTTGACTTGACTAGCGCTGCTCTGAACTGAAACAACAAAAACGTGTCGGATTTGGGGTTGCGCCGCCAGATAACGATACTTAAAAATGTTTTTTGTTTGTTTTTTTAAATATATCCTTGAAAATTTTTATAAAATGTTTCTTTAGGTTGTCTTTGAGTAACTTAGCCAAACATAATGGCTAGCCTACTAGCTATCCAGGATGCCATCCATTTCAATGTCAAACATGCATTTCTGTGCCGTTATTCAGAACAGTAGTACAGTCAACAAATTAGTCCCTTAATGATCATATGAATCACGTCTGAATTCCCACCACGCCCTTTTACATCAACTTAGCTTTTAGAATGTAAATTACAACTCGTTTTTTGTTGGCAATAAGCAATTTATTTCACATGACATTTTTTCGCCTGACACGTCATACATTCAAAGTAAGAAAAATGGATCAAATGATCATTCGGGCCATTTACACCGTTTTCTCAGTCGTTCTACTCAGCGGCCTACTGGTTCTATCGGAGTTATTGCCACCTAGAAGTACTTTTGACAATGGCGAAAACCTCGACACAACTTCTCATTGTACAACAGAATTTTCGGCTATCCAAAACATTGCTCCCCATGATTGATATCAAGATTGGAGCTTTTGACAGGAAGCTCTATTTATATACATCACTTTTCCCATGTAGATCCCTTATGCCAGGAGAATGGATTATGCCTGTTTGCCAAATGCAAATGTGATACCAGCGGAGGACGCCTTTCACAAAAAAGCCCCAGTAATTGAGTCTTTTCCGTGCATACCTACCTCTAAATGGAAGAGCCGAAGCGCACACATGCATGACGCTAAGGAAATAGCGGTGGTGCATGTAACAGGTTCATCCTTCATCGCGAACCACTTGGGGACTCATTTGGCCCACCGGTGGGGGGTTAGCAAGCAAGTCTGGATGCAAACGGGGGTGGTTATGCAGGGGAGCCTTGACGAGAAAAGCCAGATCAAATGGTGGATGAGGAGGACAGTTGTCCTTTCTAGCCATCATCGAGTGATGCTCCATTCTGCGGGTTGGCGGAGACCACCTGGGGGGCAGCTGAGGTGTTTATATATTAGGGCTTAGTTTGGGTGAGGAGAGGTTGGCTGGCTATTTGCCCACCGCAATAGGCGACTGTCAGCTTCACATTAGTGTGAGTGAAGGGCAGCCAATGTCCACTTCCAAACAGCGTCAGTGTCTTTGGAAAAATAGACCCTATCTTTCCAATGACGATTTCAAATTGCCAAGAGACAAATTCATGACAGGGGATTGCTAACTTGCGCTTTGCCACTTTATTTTTAGTCGTCTGCTTGTATGAAAAGAACCAAATAGACCGCTGATATTTGCAATTCAAGGTTGAGTATAGAAAGCTCACGTCCTTGCTGGAGCTTGTGCGTCATTCGGTGCTGAGCCGAGATAAGACATGATTTCTGAGAATTCGGAACATTGTGAGAAAAAAAAAAAGAATGAATGTCGACAGAGATTCGAGTGCAACACTTGGAATGTTTTTGTGTCGATTCAAGATCAGCAGCTGAAATAAGACTTCCCCCCGCCGTCACATAATAGACAAACAATTACATTGTCGTCAATGCTACGCCGATTGCAAACGTCCTCTGTGTTATACCTTCTGGCATAATGAAAGTGTTTTCAGGGCAGGCCGTGAGCGTCACTGAGCAATCCTTCTGTTTGCATTCGGCCTAACCCTGCTGACGTTGAGCGAGTGGGGGGGTCCGCACATGGAACTTGGAAAGCGGTGAGCAATGATGCTCATTAGAAAATCAAATATATCCCAAAATATTTTCTGTTTCCGTTCCTGAGGTATTGTCTGACTTTTGGCTCAAGACAAATCTTTTGGAGAATTCATGTGTTTTAGTGCAAGATTACTTTATGGCAACACATCACAGCACCAATGGACACAAAGCGCTTTGTTTGTATAAAATTTATGAAATGCAAAGTTTAAAGCTATATGCTATTATGATCGATATGATTTTTTTGTGTATAACATTGACATTGATCAGTTAAGTTATGATTATACTTACAACAACCATTTACAGCGCACAGTCTTTGACTGACGATTGAACGGCATAATCCCTACACAAGAATTAGCAAGTAGGGAATGAGTGAACAGAATCAGATCCAAGCCCAGACATGCCATATTCTCACATTTCAACACTGTCTGTTTCTTTTTGATAGACAGTTTATTGTAAGCCACTTGACTTTCTCCAGATATTTTTAACATTTTACCACTGGTACGTAGTTATTAACAAACAGAAGAATATTTTTCATAGTGTTACCAGTTAGCTCAGTGCTGCTAGCGTTAGCCGCCTGCTGAACTACAGGTGGAAATGATCTCTCTGCTAAATCTAGTACAAGCATGTTCTCAATATATCAATGACCGTTGGCCATAAACTTATTAAAATATATTTTTCAGTGCCACACATCACTATTTTTAGTTAATTTTTAACAAAAAAGCAACAACATAATCATGGCGTAGTAAATTCAGGGTTGCTTATAGGGGTGTTCACACAGCAACATTTGTCCCCAAAAATCATCTTTCCTTTTGTAGGAGACTGGACTGTCTCGGAGTTGTTTTTGTAGTTTGTTCCTTTGTTGTGTGTTCACAACCCCCCCGTCCCCCATAGAATTTATTTTGTGATTTCCTCTCTTGATTTTCTGTTTGGCGCATTATATGTTTGCTTTTCTGAGTGTCATTGAAGTCATCGTTGATTTACGTTTTCGGGGGCGGTCATTTGAACGCCTCTCGAGCAGAAGGCACGGAGACCATAGGAGAAGGACGTGCCTGTACGGCAGTTGCACGAGTTGCGTATGTTTTAAAAAGAACCAACACGATAGCTCTTTGTTTTCTATCGTTTTGCATTGCTGCAGAAACTGCCCGTGTGACCGCAAGTGGGGCTGCTACGCCGGAGTTAACATAGCTCAGCGGCTTTGTACGTGTGACCGCTCCACAAAATTTGCTCCGGTGTAAAATATATCGCAACAAAATACATCGGTGCAGCACCGGAGCAAATGTGTGCCATGTGAACACCTCAAATACTAGCAATCATTACCTGTGTATTTTCCACATTTAAATGGGAAGTCAACCCCCAAATTTTCTTTCGAGTATTATGTTGTGTGCGCCTCCACTACTCTAAACAGGGCATTCGATTAATATTGTGTTACTTCACTGATTGCGTAGCCCGTTCGCTCAGTGTCACAAACACCGGCAAACCTTTGCATGTGTTGCACTTGACTTCCTTTCGGTCTCTTCTACTTTTAGTGTCCCATTTTCACTGCACAATAGTAATACAAAGCTTTCTTAAGAAAGCCAATTAGTTCTAAGCGGTTAATGCGCTAGCAACCACTACTATAAAAATGTGTTTTTGCCTTTTTATGTCTACATATGGAGCCACTCTACATGTGTCTTGTTCACACTTAGCTTTTACACCTTTGTTTGTTTTTTTAACAAGCACAGTATAACATACATAAGATCAAAGAGGCCCATGGTAGCAGTTTTGCAGCTGTCAATTGTTTTTTGTTCCGTTTGCTCCATTTTCTTCATTTAAACCTGGACATGTGCAGGTACAATATTTATATAGTAAACCAAGTTTATTGTGTAAGACATGAGCCATCGGCAATACAATGTCATGGGTACATCGTGATTCGATATCGGGAGCTAGAACATAATAACATTTTAATCACGCTGTCAAATGGATGTTAACGTTGCTCAGGGCCTGATTTAATGTTTTTGAAGACCTCTAAGCGAAGTGAACCACTCCCTGTTCTTACACTTTACTTTAACAGCTTTGTTCATGTCTTAATGTGAAAAGACTTGGGTCCCAGGTACAACATTCTTGATGCATGTCCATCACATTCTCATCAATGTGATTTCAGGTTTTAACATTTTTCAGTTAAATACGTTTTAATTTGTTTTAAAAATCTGAAAAAAATAGGGGGTTCATTATTAATGATGTTATTAAGTGTAATTTTGGCAGAAATTCAAGTGTAACTTTAAGAACTGGGGAAAGTCAAACAAAATAATGCTGTCAAATGGTTGCTCAGGAGCTGATTTATTGCTTTCGGGGTGCCTCAAAGTAAACTCGGCCACTCCCTGTACTTACACTAACCTTTAGTAGCTGTCATTAATAATTCTATCAGCACTCCAGTACAATATTGTGGCTTGTTTGTTTGATCAGTCACCATCCAATGGCTGTCATTCAAGCAGGACCTAAAAGCCCTTGATGCAACTCGACTTCCTGTAGAGTGCACGCAACAGTAACAGAGGTTCTTGGGAGTACGAAACAATTACAGTGGGAATCAGAGACGGGTGATTTTGAGTGGTGTGGTAAAATATCAGCCATAATGATTTTTATTCCATGAAATCGGCTACATAACACAATAACACTGCATGCAAAAATAATAAAAAAAATAATAAATGATGTACTGCAGTTTGTTTCTACCTAGCACAGCATCCATGAAAATTGGAAGGAGATGGTCTTCCTTTGCCGAATGAATGCCGTGGTTATTTATTTACATTCGGTGAGCGCAGGTATGTAATCTCACACATCCATCTTGCCAAGCCTCAAGACGATACCTCCGTGAGACGCGGCCAAGAAATGTGAGCGTACAAAAGCAGCAGCTGCAAGCGTTTAGGCGCGGTGAAAGTGAAGTAGGAAAAGGGCGAATTTACAAATGACGGCGGAAAACCAAAAAGGGATTAGCATACTGGACCTGATAGCATAGCAGAGCCGCAGTTTTATCAGTACATTACCTCTTTATGGCTGAATTTCAAAAGTGGATACATGCTAGAATACCCGAGCAGGACTTTTATTGGAATGGGGCACCTTTATTTAAAGAGTAAACCTTTCTGGAGTTCCAAAAGGGGATTAGCATACTGCACATTCTGGCATAGCATTACAGCAGCTTTATCAGAATGAGACACATATTAATTTTAAGAATAACCCAATGGTTATTCTGGAGTTCTTGAATGGGATACATGCTGGCAGAGTTGGACGTATACGTCACATATTTTATGTGAGAGTCACTCGTATCAAATCCCAAATTACAGTTGCAAAAATCAAGCGAGTCAGATCGAGCCCCCACTGAATTGCACTTGAGCCCGGTCATTACTTGGGCGAATAACTTTGGCTGAAATCAAGTCATATCATCCGACTCAACCACAACAGATATTAACACGTCAGTCAATTTGAACTCGGTATGTGTGATTGTGTTAGGGAGCGATTAAATGAGTGACATGATGACAAAAAAAAAAAAAAATCATGGCTCTGTACCAACCTTTGTTCGAATGTCATGAATTGGTTCACATTCGGTATAGCAAGAAAACACACTCTTTTTATTTTATTTATTTATTTTAAGTCAGCATGCAGATTTAATGGAATACCCATCCATCCATTTTCCAAATCGCTTTATCCTGAAAAAGGTCACAGGGCGTGCTGGAGCACACCCTGAACTGTTTGCCAGCCAATCACAGGATACAAATAGACAAACAACCATTCGCACTCACAATCACACCAATGGACAATTTAGAGCAGGGGTGTCAATCTCATTTCACATTGTGGGCCACAAACGGCCTCGGTAGATGTCAAGTGGGCTGGACCATTAAAAATTATACCATACTCTGCTATAAATAACAAAATAAGTATGTCTTTCCTTTGTTTTGGTCTAAAGATGCACAAGAACACTAGGAAAATGTTGAAATTTAATGAACAGATCTTTTACAAAACATTTCATGAAGCACCGAAGATTTCCTTAGACAAATGTGCAATGTACTTTTATCATTCACATATATGCATTGCAAAGGATCCCACTGACTTTACAAAGGCAGAAAACCTTAACAAGTAATTAGTATTGAAAAATATAGGAATGCACTTTTAATATTAAACGAGATTTATGAAGAAAGGAATTTTTAAACCATTTACACGAGCATATAAAATCTAAACATAATCCCTGCCTACACCTTACAAACTAAGGAGAGTGCTATAATATGTGTAAAGAAGTATTCACATGTCCTTGATAGCGTCTGCTGTGTTTGGTCTGTCTCAGTGACAGACTGAGGCTGCTGTTGTCTTCTTCTCTGATCAAAACAATGTTGTCTTTTCCTCTGATCAAAACAGCGGATATTCCACGAATTATACCTTATTAAAAATATTCATTCTGTGTCTTTTGTGCATTTTTTCTCTTTTAAATTATCATGCGGGCCTGATCAAACCTCCTTGCGGGCCGGTTCCGGCGGTATGTTATACACGCCTGATGTATAGTAAGGCGTTTTTTGCCCCAAAAAACGAACATGTATAGTAAGGCGTTTTTTGCTGAAAAAAAACAACCATGTATAGTAAGGCGTTTTTAGCCGAAAAAAACGACCATGTATAGTCAGACGTTTTTAGCCGAAAAAAACGACCATGTGTAGTAAGGCGTTTTTAGCCGAAAAAATGACCATGTATAGTAAGGCGTTTTTTAGCCGAAAAAAACCACCATGTACAGTGAGGCGTTTTTAGCCGTAAAAATGACCATGTATAGTCAGGCGTTTTTAACAAAAAAAAACCGACCATGTATAGTAAGGCGTTTTAGCCGAAAAATAACGACCATGTATAGTAAGGCGTTTTTAGCCGAAAAAACGAACATGTATAGTAAGGCTTTATTAGCCGAAAAAAAACGACAATGTATAGTAAGGCGTTTTTTGCCGAAAAAAACGACCACATATAGTAAGGCGTTTTTAGCGAAAAACGACCATGTATAGTCGGACGTTTTTAGGCGAAAAAAGCGACCATGTATAGTAGGCGTTTTTAGCGAAAAACGACCATGTATAGTAAGGCGTTTTTGCGAAAAAAGCGACCATGTATAGTAAGGCGTTTTTAGCGAAAAAATGACCATGTATAGTAAGGCGTTTTTAGCGAAAAAATGACCATGTATAGTAAGGCGTTTTAACGAAAAAACGACCATGTATAGTAAGGCGTTTTTAGCGAAAAATAACGACCATGTATAGTAAGGTGTTTTTAGCTGAAAAAACGACCATGTATAGTAAGGCGTTTTTGCCAAAAACGACCATGTATAGTAAGGCATTTTTAGCTGAAAAAACAACCATGTATAGTAAGGCGTTTTTAGCGAAAAAGCGACCATGTATATAGTAAGGCGTTGTTAGCGAAAAAAACGACCATGTATAGTAAGGCGTTTTTGCGAAAAAACGACCATGTATAGTAAGGCGTTTTTATCCAAAAAACGACCTTGTATAGTAAAGCGTTTTTAGCGAAAAAACGACCATGTATAGTAAGGCGTTTTTAACAAAAAAAAAGACCATGTATAGTAAGGCGTTTTTAACCAAAAAACGACCATGTATAGTAAGGCGTTTTTGCTGAAAAATAACGACCATGTATAGTAAGGCGTTTTTGCGAAAAAACGACCATGTATAGTAAGGCGTTTTAGCGAAAAAACGACCATGTATAGTAAGGCGTTTTTTGCTGAAAAAAAACAACCATGTATAGTAAGGCATTTTTAGCCGAAAAAAACGACCATGTATATAGTAAGGCGTTTTTTGCCGAAAAAAACGACCATGTATATAGTAAGGCGTTTTTTAGCCGAAAAAAACGACCTTGTATAGTGAGGCGTTCTTAGCCGAAAAAACGACCATGTATAGTAAGGCGTTTTTAACAAAAAAAAAAGACCATGTATAGTAAGGCGTTTTTAACGAAAAAAACGACCATGTATAGTAAGGCCTTTTTGCGAAAAATAACGACCATGTATAAGGCGTTTTTGCGAAAAAAGCGACCATGTATAGTAAGGCGTTTTTGCGAAAAAAGCGACCATGTATAGTAAGGCGTTTTTAGCGAAAAAAAGCGACCATGTATAGTAAGGCGTTTTTAGCGAAAAAGCGACCATGTATAGTAAGGCGTTTTTAGCGAAAAAAGCGACCATGTATAGTAAGGCGTTTTTAGCGAAAAAACGACCATGTATAGTAAGGCGTTTTTAGCGAAAAAGCGACCATGTATAGTAAGGCGTTTTAGCGAAAAAACGACCATGTATAGTAAGGCGTTTTTAGCGAAAAAAACGACCATGTATAGTAAGGCGTTTTTAGCCGAAAAAAACGACCATGTACAGTATATAGTAAGGCGTTTTTTGCCGAAAAAAACGACCATGTATTATAGTAAGGCGTTTTTAGCCAAAAGAAATGACCATGTATAGTAAGGTGTTTTTTGCCGAAAAAAACGACCATGTATAGTAAGGCGTTTTTAGCTGAAAAAAACGACCATGTATAGTAAGACATTTTTAGCCGAAAAAACCCACCATGTATAGTCAGACGTTTTTAGCCAAAAAAACGACCATGTATAGTAAGGCGTTTTTAGCCGGAAAAAACGACCTTGTATAGTAAGGCGTTTTAGCCAAAAAAGCGACCATGTATAGTAAGGCGTTTTAGCGAAAAAACGACCATGTATAGTAAGGCGTTTTTAGCGAAAAAACGACCATGTATAGTAAGGCTTTTTTAGCGAAAAAACGACCATGTATAGTAAGGCGTTTTTAGCGAAAAAACGACCATGTATAGTAAGGCGTTTTTAGCGAAAAAACGACCATGTATAGTAAGGCGTTTTAAAAAAGCGACCATGTATAGTAAGGCGTTTTTAGCGAAAAAACGACCATGTATAGTAAGGCGTTTTTAAAAAAAACGACCATGTATAGTAAGGCGTTTTTAGCGAAAAAGCGACCATGTATAGTAAGGCGTTTTTAGCGAAAAAACGACCATGTATAGTAAGGCGTTTTTAGCGAAAAAACGACCATGTATAGTAAGGCGTTTTTAGCGAAAAAACGACCATGTATAGTAAGGCGTTTTTAGCGAAAAAACGACCATGTATAGTAAGGCGTTTTTAGCCAAAAAAATGACCATGTATAGTAAGGCGTTTTTAACGAAAAAACGACCATGTATAGTAAGGCGTTTTTAGCGAAAAAAAACGACCATGTATAGTAAGGCGTTTTTAGCGAAAAAACGACCATGTATAGTAAGG
This sequence comes from Hippocampus mohnikei, assembly GCA_026261675.1. NCBI lineage: Eukaryota > Metazoa > Chordata > Actinopteri > Syngnathiformes > Syngnathidae > Hippocampus > Hippocampus mohnikei. The sequence goes on from JAKGUB010000106.1 coordinate 11,009,472, forward strand.
CGTTTTTAGCTGAAAAAAACGACCATGTATAGTAAGGCGTTTTTAGCGAAAAAAACGACCATGTATAGTAAGGCGTTTTTAGCCAAAAAAAATGACCATGTATAGTAAGGCGTTTTTGCGAAAAAACGACCATGTATAGTAAGGCGTTTTTAGCAAAAAAACGACCATGTATAGTAAGGCGTTTTTGCTGAAAAAAACGACCATGTATAGTAAGGCGTTTTTAGCCGAAAAAAACGACCATGTATAGTAAGGCGTTTTTTCGAAAAAAACGACCATGTATAGTAAGGCGTTTTTGCGAAAAAAACGACCATGTATAGTAAGGCGTTTTTGCGAAAAAAGCGACCATGTATAGTAAGGCGTTTTTAGCGAAAAAAGCGACCATGTATAGTAAGGCGTTTTTAGCGAAAAAGCGACCATGTATAGTAAGGCGTTTTTAGCGAAAAAAGCGACCATGTATAGTAAGGCGTTTTAGCGAAAAACGACCATGTATAGTAAGGCGTTTTTAGCGAAAAAAACGACCATGTATAGTAAGGCGTTTTTGCCGAAAAAAACGACCATGTATAGTAAGGCGTTTTTGTTGAAAAAAACGACCATGTATAGTAAGGCGTTTTTAGCGAAAAAAACGACCATGTATAGTAAGGCGTTTTTAGCCGAAAAAAATGACCATGTATAGTAAGGCGTTTTTGCCGAAAAAAACGACCATGTATAGTAAGGCGTTTTTAGCCAAAAAAACGACCATGTATAGTAAGGCGTTTTTAGCTGAAAAAACGACCATGTATAGTAAGGCGTTTTTAGATGAAAAAACGACCATGTATAGTAAGGCATTTTTAGCGAAAAAAGCGACCATGTATAGTAAGGCGTTTTTAGCGAAAAAACGACCATGTATAGTAAGGCGTTTTTAGCGAAAAAACGACCATGTATAGTAAGGCGTTTTTAGCGAAAAAACGACCATGTATAGTAAGGCGTTTTTAGCGAAAAAATGACCATGTATAGTAAGGCGTTTTTAGCGAAAAAACGACCATGTATAGTAAGGCCGTTTTAGCGAAAAAAACGACCATGTATAGTAAGGCGTTTTAGCGAAAAAGCGACCATGTATAGTAAGGCGTTTTTGCGAAAAAACGACCATGTATAGTAAGGCGTTTTTAGCGAAAAAACGACCATGTATAGTAAGGCGTTTTTAGCGAAAAAACGACCATGTATAGTAAGGCGTTTTTAGCGAAAAAAGCGACCATGTATAGTAAGGCGTTTTTAGCCAAAAAACGACCATGTATAGTAAGGTGTTTTTAGCGAAAAAACGACCATGTATAGTAAGGCGTTTTTAGCGAAAAAACGACCATGTATAGTAAGGCGTTTTAGCGAAAAAATGACCATGTATAGTCAGGCGTTTTTAGCCAAAAAACGACCATGTATAGTAAGGCGTTTTTAGCGAAAAAACGACCATGTATAGTAAGGCGTTTTAGCGAAAAAACGACCATGTATAGTAAGGCGTTTTTGCGAAAAAACCAACCATGTATAGTAAGGCGTTTTTAGCAAAAAACGACCATGTATAGTAAGGCGTTTTAGCCAAAAAAATGACCATGTATAGTAAGGCGTTTTTGCGAAAAAGCGACCATGTATAGTAAGGCGTTTTTAGCGAAAAAACGACCATGTATAGTAAGGCGTTTTAGCGAAAAAATGACCATGTATAGTAAGGCGTTTTTAGCCAAAAAACGACCATGTATAGTAAGGCGTTTTTAGCGAAAAAAACGACCATGTATAGTAAGGCGTTTTAGCGAAAAAACGACCATGTATAGTAAGGCGTTTTTAGCGAAAAAAACGACCATGTATAGTAAGGCGTTTTAGCGAAAAAACGACCATGTATAGTAAGGCGTTTTTAGCGAAAAAACGACCATGTATAGTAAGGCGTTTTTGCGAAAAAACGACCATGTATAGTAAGGCGTTTTTTTGAAGAAAAAAACGACCATGTATAGTAAGGCGTTTTTAGCGAAAAAACGACCATGTATATAGTAAGGCGTTTTTAGCGAAAAAACGACCATGTATAGTAATGCTTTTTAGCCAAAAAACGACCATGTATAGTCAGGCGTTTTTAGCGAAAAAACGACCATGTATAGTAAGGCGTTTTTAGATGAAAAAACGACCATGTATAGTAAGGCGTTTTTAGCGAAAAACGACCATGTATAGTAAGGCGTTTTTAGCTGAAAAAATGACCATGTATAGTAAGGCGTTTTTGCGAAAAAACGACCATGTATAGTAAGGCGTTTTTAGCAAAAAAACGACCATGTATAGTAAGGCGTTTTTAGCGAAAAAACGACAATGTATAGTAAGGCGTTTTTAGCTGAAAAAACGACCATGTATAGTAAGGCGTTTTTAGCCGAAAAAACGACCATGTATAGTAAGGCGTTTTTAGCCGGAAAAAAACGACCATGTATAGTAAGGCGTTTTTAGCTGAAAAAATGACCATGTATAGTAAGGCGTTTTTAGCGAAAAAGCGACCATGTATAGTAAGGCGTTTTTAGCGAAAAAACCGACCATGTATAGTAAGGGTTTTAGCGAAAAAACGACCATGTATAGTAAGGCGTTTTAGCGAAAAAACGACCATGTATAGTAAGGCGTTTTTAGCGAAAAAACGACCATGTATAGTAAGGCGTTTTTAGCCAAAAAAACGACCATGTATAGTAAGGCGTTTTTGCGAAAAAACGACCATGTATAGTAAGGCGTTTTTAGCCGAAAAAAACGACCATGTATAGTGAGGCGTTTTTAGCCGAAAAAACGACCATGTATAGTAAGGCGTTTTTAACAAAAAAACGACCATGTATAGTAAGGCGTTTTTAGCCGAAAAATAACAACCATGTATAGTAAGGCGTTTTTAGCCGAAAAAAACGACCATGTATAGTAAGGCGTTTTTAACAAAAAAAACAACCATGTATAGTAAGGCCTTTTTAGCCGAAAAATAACGACCATGTATAGTAAGGCGTTTTTAGCCGAAAGAAATGACCATGTATAGTAAGGCGTTTTTTGCTGAATAAAACGACCATGTATAGTAAGGCGTTTTTTGCGGGAAAAAATGACCATGTATATTAAGGCGTTTTTAGCCAAAAAAAACCGACCATGTATAGTAAGGCGTTTTTTGCCGAAAAAACGACCATGTATAGTAAGGCGTTTTTACCGAAAAAACGACCATGTATAGTAAGGCGTTTTTAGCGAAAAAACGACCATGTATAGTAAGGCGTTTTTGCGAAAAAACGACCATGTATAGTAAGGCGTTTTTAGCGAAAAAAGCGACCATGTATAGTAAGGCGTTTTTAGCGAAAAAACCGACCATGTATAGTAAGGCGTTTTTAGCGAAAAAAGCGACCATGTATAGTAAGGCGTTTTAGCAAAAAAACGACCATGTATAGTAAGGCGTTTTAACAAAAAAACGACCATGTATAGTAAGGCGTTTTTAGCGAAAAAATGACCATGTATAGTAAGGCGTTTTTAGCGAAAAAACGACCATGTATAGTAAGGCGTTTTTAGCGAAAAAACGACCATGTATAGTAAGGCGTTTTTAGCGAAAAAACGACCATGTATAGTAAGGCCTTTTAGCGAAAAAAACGACCATGTATAGTAAGGCGTTTTTGCGAAAAAACGACCATGTATAGTAAGGCGTTTTTAGCCAAAAAAACGACCATGTATAGTAAGGCGTTTTTAGCGAAAAAAGCGACCATGTATAGTAAGGCGTTTTAGCGAAAAAATTACCATGTATAGTAAGGCGTTTTAGCGAAAAAAACGACCATGTATAGTAAGGCGTTTTTAGCGAAAAAACGACCATGTATAGTAAGGCGTTTTTAAGAAAAAAGCGACCATGTATAGTAAGGCGTTTTTGCGAAAAAAGCGACCATGTATAGTAAGGCGTTTTAGCGAAAAAACGACCATGTATAGTAAGGCGTTTTTAGCGAAAAAACGACCATGTATAGTAAGGCGTTTTAGCGAAAAAAACGACCATGTATAGTAAGGCGTTTTTAGCGAAAAAAGCGACCATGTATAGTAAGGCGTTTTTAGCGAAAAAGCGACCATGTATAGTAAGGCGTTTTTAGCGAAAAAGCGACCATGTATAGTAAGGCGTTTTTAGCGAAAAAAGCGACCATGTATAGTAAGGCGTTTTTAGCGAAAAAAACGACCATGTATAGTAAGGCGTTTTTAGCGAAAAAAGCGACCATGTATAGTAAGGCGTTTTTAGCGAAAAAACCGACCATGTATAGTAAGGCGTTTTTGCGAAAAAAGCGACCATGTATAGTAAGGCGTTTTTAGCGAAAAAAGCGACCATGTATAGTAAGGCGTTTTTAGCGAAAAAAGCGACCATGTATAGTAAGGCGTTTTTGCGAAAAAGCGACCATGTATAGTAAGGCGTTTTTGCGAAAAAAGCGACCATGTATAGTAAGGCGTTTTTAGCGAAAAAAGCGACCATGTATAGTAAGGCGTTTTTGCGAAAAAACGACCATGTATAGTAAGGCGTTTTTAGCGAAAAAGCGACCATGTATAGTAAGGCGTTTTTAGCGAAAAAAGCGACCATGTATAGTAAGGCGTTTTTAGCGAAAAAACCGACCATGTATAGTAAGGCGTTTTTAGCGAAAAAAGCGACCATGTATAGTAAGGCGTTTTTAGCGAAAAAAGCGACCATGTATAGTAAAGCGTTTTTGCAAAAAAGCGACCATGTATAGTAAGGCGTTTTTAGCGAAAAAAGCGACCATGTATAGTAAGGCGTTTTTAGCGAAAAAAGCGACCATGTATAGTAAGGCGTTTTTAGCGTAAAAATGACCATGTATAGTAAGGCGTTTTTAGCGAAAAAACGACCATGTATAGTAAGGCGTTTTTAGCGTAAAAATGACCATGTATAGTAAGGCGTTTTTAACAAAAAAAAGCGACCATGTATAGTAAGGCGTTTTTAGCGAAAAAACGACCATGTATAGTAAGGCGTTTTAGCGAAAAAACAAACATGTATAGTAAGGCGTTTTTTGCCGGAAAAAACGACCATGTATAGTAAGGCGTTTTTTGCTGAAAAAAAACAACCATGTATAGTAAGGCATTTTTAGCCGAAAAAAACGACCATGTATAGTAAGGCGTTTTTAGCCAAAACAAATGACCATGTATAGTAAGGCGTTTTTAGCGGAAAAAAACGACCACTTATAGTAAGGCGTTTTTATCCAAAAAAACCGCCCATGTATAGTAAGGCGTTTTTTGCCGAAAAAAACGACCATGTATAGTTAGCATGGGTTCAAACCCCGCTCAATGATGTGTGAGAATACAACACCAGTTTTCCTGCAAACCCTCCAGAGTGCATGTCAAATACGCCTATGGTGCAGAGCAGGTCACAGTCACTGGTGGTGTAGAGGTGTACACGTTGGCTTTTAGTCCAGGCAACCCCGGTTCAATCCCCACTCAGTGATGTGAGAAAATACAACTCCAAACAGTTACTTTTTCCTGCAAACCCTCCAGAATGCATGTCAAATACGCCTATCGTGCAGAGTAAGTCACAGTCACTGGTGGTGTAGAGATATACACGCTGGCTTTCCGTCCATGCAGCGCGGGTTCAAACCCCGTCCAGTGACAGCATAAATGTCAGTTCCAACAGCCTAAAGGTGAAAAAAACGACCATGTAGAGAAAGGTGTTTTTTAGCGGAAAAAACGACCATGTATAGCAAGGCGTTTTTAACAAAAAAAACGACCATGTATAGTAAGGCGATTTTAGCCAAAAAAACGACCATGTATAGTAAGGTGTTTTTAGCCGAAAAAAACGACCATGTATAGTACGGTGTTTTTAACCAAAAAAAACGACCATGTATAGTAAGGCGTTTTTGCCGGAAAAAAAGACCATGTATAGTAAGACGTTTTTTGGCGAAAAAAACGACCATGTATAGTAAGGCGTTTTTGGCCGAAAAAAAACCCGACCGTGTATATAGTAAGGCGTTTTTAGACGGAAATAACGACCATGTATAGGAAGGCGTTTTTAGCCGAAAAAATGGCGTTTTTCGACTAATAAAACTTACTATACATGGTCGTTTTCGACTAAAAGCGCCTTACTATACATGGTCGTTTTTCGACTAATAAAGCCTTACTATACATGGTCGTTTTTCGACTAATAAAGCCTTACTATACATGGTCGTTTTTCGACTAAAACGCCTTACTATACATGGTCGTTTTTTGGTAAAGCAGCCTTACTATATATACATGGTCGTTTTTCGGATAAACGCCTTACTATACATGGTCGTTTTTTATCGGAAAAACGCCTTACTATACATGGTCGTTTTTCTGTTCAAAGCGGCTTTACTATACATGGTCGATTTTCGGCTAAAAGCGCCTTACTATACATGGTCGTTTTTCGACTAATAAACCTTACTATACATGGTCGTTTTATTAAAAGCGCCTTACTATACATGGTCGTTTTTTCGACAAAAAGCCTTACTATACATGGTCGTTTTTCTGCAAAACGCCTTACTATACATGGTCGTTTTCGACTAATAAAGCCTTACTATACATGGTCGTTTTTTCGCTAAAAGCGCCTTACTATACATGGTCGTTTTTCGACTAAAAACGCCTTACTATACATGGTCGTTTTTCTTAAAAGCGCCTTACTATACATGGTCGTTTTCGACAAAAACGCCTTACTATACATGGTCGTTTTCGACTAAAATGCCTTACTATACATGGTCGTTTTTCGACAAAACGCCTTACTATACATGGTCGGTTTTCGACTAAAAATGCCTTACTATACATGGTCGTTTTCGCAAAAACGCCTTACTATACATGGTCGTTTTTCGACTAAAAATGCCTTACTATACATGGTCGTTTTTCGCTAAAATGCCTTACTATACATGGTCGTTTTCGACTAAAACGCCTTACTATACATGGTCGTTTTTCGCTAAAAATGCCTTACTATACATGGTCGTTTTTTCGCAAAAACGCCTTACTATACATGGTCGTTTTTTCGCTAAAAACGCCTTACTATACATGGTCGTTTTTTCGATAAAAACGCCTTACTATACATGGTCGTTTTCGGATAAAACGCCTTACTATACATGGTCGTTTTTTCGGAAAAAACGCCTTACTATACATGGTCGTTTTTCGCTAAAATGCCTTACTATACATGGTCGTTTTTTTCGACTAAAACGCCTTACTATACATGGTCGTTTTTCTTAAAACGCCTTACTATACATGGTCGTTTTTCGAAAAAACGCCTTACTATACATGGTCGTTTTTCTTAAAAGCGCCTTACTATACATGGTCGTTTTCGACTAAAATGCCTTACTATACATGGTCGTTTTCGAAAAACGCCTTACTATACATGGTCGTTTTCGACTAAAAATGCCTTACTATACATGGTCGTTTTTCGACTAAAACGCCTTACTATACATGGTCGTTTTTCGCTAAAAATGCCTTACTATACATGGTCGTTTTTTCGCAAAAACGCCTTACTATACATGGTCGTTTTTCGACTAAAAAGCCTTACTATACATGGTCGTTTTTCGCTAAAAACGCCTTACTATACATGGTCGTTTTTTCGCTAAAAACGCCTTACTATACATGGTCGTTTTTCGAAAAACGCCTTACTATACATGGTCGTTTTTCGCTAAAATGCCTTACTATACATGGTCGTTTTTCGACTAAAACGCCTTACTATACATGGTCGTTTTTTCTTAAAACGCCTTACTATACATGGTCGTTTTCGCAAAAAACGCCTTACTATACATGGTCGTTTTTCTTAAAACGCCTTACTATACATGGTCGTTTTTCGCTAAAAACGCCTTACTATACATGGTCGTTTTTTCTTAAAACGCCTTACTATACATGGTCGTTTTTACAAAAACGCCTTACTATACATGGTCGTTTTTCGACTAAAAATGCCTTACTATACATGGTCGTTTTTCGACTAAAAATGCCTTACTATACATGGTCGTTTTTCGGCTAAAACGCCTTACTATACATGGTCGTTTTTCGACTAAAAATGCCTTACTATACATGGTCGTTTTTCGCAAAAACGCCTTACTATACATGGTCGTTTTTCGCTAAAAATGCCTTACTATACATGGTCGTTTTTGGCTAAAAACGCCTTACTATACATGGTCGTTTTTCGACTAAAAAGCCTTACTATACATGGTCGTTTTTCGCTAAAACGCCTTACTATACATGGTCGTTTTTCGCTAAAACGCCTTACTATACATGGTCGTTTTTGGCTAAAAACGCCTTACTATACATGGTCGTTTTTCGGATAAAACGCCTTACTATACATGGTCGTTTTTTCGGAAAAACGCCTTACTATACATGGTCGTTTTTTCTAAAAATGCCTTACTATACATGGTCGTTTTTTCTAAAACGCCTTACTATACATGGTCGTTTTTTCTTAAAAACGCCTTACTATACATGGTCGTTTTTTCGAAAAACGCCTTACTATACATGGTCGTTTTTTCGCTAAAAATGCCTTACTATACATGGTCGTTTTTCGCTAAAAACGCCTTACTATACATGGTCGTTTTTTCGCTAAAATGCCTTACTATACATGGTCGTTTTTCGACAAAAACGCCTTACTATACATGGTCGTTTTTCGCTAAAAATGCCTTACTATACATGGTCGTTTTTTCGAAAAACGCCTTACTATACATGGTCGTTTTTCGGCTAAAACGCCTTACTATACATGGTCGTTTTCGATAAAACGCCTTACTATACATGGTCGTTTTTCGACTAAAACGCCTTACTATACATGGTCGTTTTTCGCAAAAACGCCTTACTATACATGGTCGTTTTTCGGCTAAAAAAGCCTTACTATACATGGTCGTTTTTCTAAAAACGCCTTACTATACATGGTCGTTTTTCGACTAAAAACGCCTTACTATACATGGTCGTTTTTCGACTAAAACGCCTTACTATACATGGTCGTTTTTCGCTAAAACGCCTTACTATACATGGTCGTTTTTTCGCTAAAACGCCTTACTATACATGGTCGTTTTTTCGCTAAAAACGCCTTACTATACATGGTCGTTTTTCGCTAAAAACGCCTTACTATACATGGTCGTTTTTCGCTAAAAAGCCTTACTATACATGGTCGTTTTTCGGCTAAAAGCGCCTTACTATACATGGTCGTTTTTTGGCTAAAAGCGCCTTACTATACATGGTCGTTTTTTCGGATAAAGCGCCTTACTATACATGGTCGTTTTTTTCGGAAAAACGCCTTACTATACATGGTCGTTTTTTCGTTAAAAACGCCTTACTATACATGGTCGTTTTTCGCTAAAAACGCCTTACTATACATGGTCGTTTTTCGACTAAAAACGCCTTACTATACATGGTCGTTTTTCGCTAAAAACGCCTTACTATACATGGTCGTTTTTCGAAAAACGCCTTACTATACATGGTCGTTTTTCGACTAAAAACGCCTTACTATACATGGTCGTTTTTTCGACTAAAAACGCCTTACTATACATGGTCGTTTTTCGACTAAAACGCCTTACTATACATGGTCGTTTTTTTTAAAAACGCCTTACTATACATGGTCGTTTTTCGCTAAAAACGCCTTACTATACATGGTCGTTTTTTCGCTAAAAATGCCTTACTATACATGGTCGTTTTTCGACTAAAAACGCCTTACTATACATGGTCGTTTTTCGCTAAAAAGCCTTACTATACATGGTCGTTTTTCGCAAAAAACGCCTTACTATACATGGTCGTTTTTTCGCTAAAAACGCCTTACTATACATGGTCGTTTTTCGCTAAAAACGCCTTACTATACATGGTCGTTTTTCGCAAAAACGCCTTACTATACATGGTCGTTTTTTCGCTAAAAACGCCTTACTATACATGGTCGTTTTTCGAAAAACGCCTTACTATACATGGTCGTTTTTTCGCTAAAAATGCCTTACTATACATGGTCGTTTTTTCGCAAAAACGCCTTACTATACATGGTCGTTTTTCGCTAAAACGCCTTACTATACATGGTCGTTTTTTCGCCTTACTATAATGGTCGCCTTACTATACATGGTCGTTTTTCGGCTAAAACGCCTTACTATACATGGTCGTTTTTCGGCTAAAACGCCTTACTATACATGGTCGTTTTTCGCTAAAAACGCCTTACTATACATGGTCGTTTTTCGGCTAAAACGCCTTACTATACATGGTCGTTTTTTCGCTAAAAACGCCTTACTATACATGGTCGTTTTTCGCTAAAAACGCCTTACTATACATGGTCGTTTTTCGCTAAAACGCCTTACTATACATGGTCGTTTTTCGCTAAAACGCCTTACTATACATGGTCGTTTTTTCGCTAAAAACGCCTTACTATACATGGTCGTTTTTCGCAAAAACGCCTTACTATACATGGTCGTTTTTCGCTAAAAACGCCTTACTATACATGGTCGTTTTTGGCTAAAACGCCTTACTATACATGGTCGTTTTTCGCTAAAACGCCTTACTATACATGGTCGTTTTTCGGCTAAAACGCCTTACTATACATGGTCGTTTTTCGGCTAAAACGCCTTACTATACATGGTCGTTTTTTTCGAAAAACGCCTTACTATACATGGTCGTTTTTGGCTAAAACGCCTTACTATACATGGTCGTTTTTTGGCTAAAAACGCCTTACTATACATGGTCGTTTTTTGGCTAAAAACGCCTTACTATACATGGTCGTTTTTGGCTAAAAACGCCTTACTATACATGGTCGTTTTTTCGCTAAAACGCCTTACTATACATGGTCGTTTTTTCGCCTTACTATACAACGCCTTACTATACATGGTCGTTTTTTGGCTAAAAACGCCTTACTATACATGGTCGTTTTTCGGCTAAAAACGCCTTACTATACATGGTCGTTTTTGGCTAAAAACGCCTTACTATACATGGTCGTTTTTCGCTAAAACGCCTTACTATACATGGTCGTTTTTAGGCTAAAACGCCTTACTATACATGGTCGTTTTTGGCTAAAACGCCTTACTATACATGGTCGTTTTTTCGCTAAAACGCCTTACTATACATGGTCGTTTTTCGGATAAAACGCCTTACTATACATGGTCGTTTTTTGGATAAAACGCCTTACTATACATGGTCGTTTTTCGGCTAAAAACGCCTTACTATACATGGTCGTTTTTGGCTAAAAACGCCTTACTATACATGGTCGTTTTTCGGCTAAAAACGCCTTACTATACATGGTCGTTTTTGGGGCTAAAACGCCTTACTATACATGGTCGTTTTTGGCTAAAAACGCCTTACTATACATGGTCGTTTTTCGCTAAAAACGCCTTACTATACATGGTCGTTTTTCGCTAAAAACGCCTTACTATACATGGTCGTTTTTCGCTAAAAAGGCCTTACTATACATGGTCGAAAAACGCCTTTTTGTTAAAAACGCCTTACTATACATGGTCGTTTTTCGGCTAAAAACGCCTTACTATACATGGTCGTTTTTTCGCTAAAAACGCCTTACTATACATGGTCGTTTTTCGCTAAAAACGCCTTACTATACATGGTCGTTTTTGGCTAAAAACGCCTTACTATACATGGTCGTTTTTCGCTAAAAACGCCTTACTATACATGGTCGTTTTTTTCAGCAAAAACGCCTTACTATACATGGTCGTTTTTCGCAAAAACGCCTTACTATACATGGTCGCTTTTTCGCTAAAAACGCCTTACTATACATGGTCGTTTTTTCTGCAAAAACGCCTTACTATACATGGTCGTTTTTTTTCTTAAAACGCCTTACTATACATGGTCGTTTTTTCGCTAAAAACGCCTTACTATACATGGTCGTTTTTTTGCAAAAACGCCTTACTATACATGGTCGTTTTTCGGCTAAAACGCCTTACTATACATGGTCGTTTTTTCGCTAAAAACGCCTTACTATACATGGTCGTTTTTTCGCAAAAACGCCTTACTATACATGGTCGTTTTTTTTCCGCTAATAAAGCCTTACTATACATGGTTGTTTTTTTCGGCAAAAAACGCCTTACTATACATGGTCGTTTTCTTTTGGCTAATAAAGCCTTCCAATACATGGTCATTTTTTTCCGCTAAAAACGCCTTCCTATACATGGTCGTTATTTCGCCAAAAACGCCTTACTATACATGGTCGTTTTTTCGCCAAAAACGCCTTACTATACATGGTCGTTTTTTTCGCAAAAACGCCTTACTATACATGGTCGTTTTTCGCAAAACGCCTTACTATACATGGTCGTTTTTTTTGGTTAAAAACACCTTACTATACATGGTCATTTTTTCGCTAAAAACGCCTTACTATACATGGTCGCTTTTTTGGCTAAAAACGCCTTACTATACATGGTCGTTTTTTCGCTAAAAACGCCTTACTATACATGGTCGTTTTTTCGCTAAAAACGCCTTACTATACATGGTCGTTTTTCGCTAAAACGCCTTACTATACATGGTCGTTTTTTCGGGTTTGAAAACGCCTTACTATACATGGTCGTTTTTCTCTAAAACGCCTTACTATACATGGTCGTTTTTCGATAAAAACGCCTTACTATACATGGTCGTTTTTCAGGAAAAACGCCTTACTATACATGGTCGTTTTTTCGCAAAACGCCTTACTATACATGGTCGTTTTGCCTGGGCTAAAACGCCTTACTATACATGGTCGTTTTTCGCTAAAAAGCCTTACTATACATGGTCTTTTTCGCAAAAACGCCTTACTATACATGGTCGTTTTTCAGGCTAAAAACGCCTTATTCTATACATGGTCGTTTTTTCGAAAAAACGCCTTACTATACATGGTCGTTTTTGGCTAAAAACGCCTTACTATACATGGTCATTTTTTCGCTAAAAACGCCTTACTATACATGGTCGTTTTTTCGCTAAAAACGCCTTACTATACATGGTCGTTTTTTCGCTAAAAACGCCTTACTATACATGGTCTTTTTTTCGCTAAAACGCCTTACTATACATGGTCGTTTTTTCGCAAAAACGCCTTACTATACATGGTCGTTTTTTCGCTAAAAACGCCTTACTATACATGGTCGTTTTTGGGGCTAAAACGCCTTACTATACATGGTCGTTTTTCGCAAAAACGCCTTACTATACATGGTCGTTTTTTCGCAAAAACGCCTTACTATACATGGTCGCTTTTTCGCTAAAAACGCCTTACTATACATGGTCGTTTTTTCGCAAAAACGCCTTACTATACATGGTAATTTTTTCGCTAAAAAAGCCTTACTATACATGGTCGTTTTTTCGCTAAAAACGCCTTACTATACATGGTCGTTTTTTCGCAAAAACGCCTTACTATACATGGTCGTTTTTCGCTAAAAACGCCTTACTATACATGGTCGTTTTTTCGCAAAAACGCCTTACTATACATGGTCGTTTTTTCGCTAAAAACGCCTTACTATACATGGTCGTTTTTTCGCAAAAACGCCTTACTATACATGGTCGTTTTTTCGCTAAAAACGCCTTACTATACATGGTCGTTTTTTCGCTAAAAACGCCTTACTATACATGGTCGTTTTTTTCTAAAAACGCCTTACTATACATGGTCGTTTTTTCGCAAAAACGCCTTACTATACATGGTCGTTTTTTTCGCAAAAACGCCTTACTATACATGGTCGTTTTTTCTTCTAAAAACGCCTTACTATACATGGTCTTTTTTCGCTAAAACGCCTTACTATACATGGTCGTTTTTTTTGGGCTAAAACGCCTTACTATACATGGTCGTTTTTTCGCAAAAACGCCTTACTATACATGGTCGTTTTTTGGGCAAAAACGCCTTACTATACATGGTCGTTTTTTCGCAAAAACGCCTTACTATACATGGTCGTTTTTCGCAAAAACGCCTTACTATACATGGTCGTTTTTCGCTAAAAACGCCTTACTATACATGGTCGTTTTTTCGCAAAAACGCCTTACTATACATGGTCGTTTTTCGCTAAAAACGCCTTACTATACATGGTCGTTTTTCGCAAAAACGCCTTACTATACATGGTCGTTTTTCGCTAAAAACGCCTTACTATACATGGTCATTTTTTCGCTAAAAACGCCTTACTATACATGGTCGCTTTTTTCGCAAAAACGCCTTACTATACATGGTCGTTTTTTCGCTAAAAACGCCTTACTATACATGGTCGTTTTTTCGCTAAAAACGCCTTACTATACATGGTCGTTTTTTCGCAAAAACGCCTTACTATACATGGTCGCTTTTTTCGCAAAAACGCCTTACTATACATGGTCGCTTTTTTCGCTAAAAACGCCTTACTATACATGGTCGCTTTTTTCGCTAAAACGCCTTACTATACATGGTCGTTTTTTCGCAAAAACGCCTTACTATACATGGTCGTTTTTTCGCTAAAAACGCCTTACTATACATGGTCGTTTTTCGCAAAAACGCCTTACTATACATGGTCGTTTTTTCGCAAAAACGCCTTACTATACATGGTCGTTTTTTCGCAAAAACGCCTTACTATACATGGTCGTTTTTTCGCTAAAAACGCCTTACTATACATGGTCGTCTTTTTTCGCTAAAAACGCCTTACTATACATGGTCGTTTTTTCGCAAAAACGCCTTACTATACATGGTCGTTTTTTCGCTAAAACGCCTTACTATACATGGTCGTTTTTTCGCAAAAACGCCTTACTATACATGGTCGTTTTTTCGCTAAAAACGCCTTACTATACATGGTCGTTTTTTCGATTAAAACGCCTTACTATACATGGTCGTTTTTTCGCAAAAACGCCTTACTATACATGGTCGCTTTTTTCGCTAAAAACGCCTTACTATACATGGTCGCTTTTTTCGCTAAAAAAGCCTTACTATACATGGTCGTTTTTTCTTAAAAACGCCTTACTATACATGGTCGCTTTTTTCGCAAAAACGCCTTACTATACATGGTCGTTTTTTCGCTAATAAAGCCTTACTATACATGGTCTTTTTTTCGCTAAAAACGCCTTACTATACATGGTTGGTTTTTCGCTAAAAAGCCTTACTATACATGGTCGTTTTTTCGCTGAAAACGCCTTACTATACATGGTCGTTTTTTTAGCAAAAATGCCTTACTATACATGGTCGCTTTTTTCGCTAAAAACGCCTTACTATACATGGTCGTTTTTTCGCTTAAAACGCCTTACTATACATGGTCGTTTTTTCAGCAAAAACGCCTTACTATACATGGTCGTTTTTTCGCTAAAAACGCCTTACTATACATGGTCGTTTTTTCGCAAAAACGCCTTACTATACATGGTCGTTTTTTCGCTAAAAACGCCTTACTATACATGGTCGTTTTTCGCTAAAAACGCCTTACTATACATGGTCGTTTTGGGCAAAAACGCCTTACTATACATGGTCGTTTTTCGCTAATAACGCCTTACTATACATGGTCGTTTTTTCGCTAAAAACGCCTTACTATACATGGTCGTTTTTGGGCTAAAAACGCCTTACTATACATGGTCCTTTTTTCGGCTAAAAACGCCTTACTATACATGGTCGTTTTTTTTTATCGGAGAAAAACGCCTTACTATACATGGTCGTTTTCTGTTCAAAACGCTTTACTATACATGGTCGATTTTTCGCTAAAAACGCCTTACTATACATGGTCGTTTTTTCGCTAAAAACGCCTTACTATACATGGTCGTTTTTCGGATAAAAACGCCTTACTATACATGGTCTTTTTGGGCTAAAAAGCCTTACTATACATGGTCGTTTTTTTCGCTAAAAACGCCTTACTATACATGGTCGCTTTTTCGCTAAAAACGCCTTACTATACATGGTCCTTTTTCGCTAAAAACGCCTTACTATACATGGTCGGTTTTTTCTTAAAACGCCTTACTATACATGGTCGTTTTTTCAGCTAAAAGCCTTACTATACATGGTCGTTTTTTGGGCTAAAACGCCTTACTATACATGGTGTTTTTTTCGGCTGAAAACGCCTTACTATACATGGTCGTTTTTTTCGGTAAAAAACGCCTTACTATACATGGTCTTTTTTTTCGGCTAAAAAAGCCTTTCTATACATGGTCGTTTTTTTCGGCTGAAAACGCCTTAATATACCTGGTTGTTTTTTTCGGCAGAAAACGCCTTACTATACATGGTCGTTTTTTTCGGCAAAAAACGCCTTCCTATACATAGTCCTTTTTTTCAGCTAAAAAAGCCTTACTATACATGGTCGTTTTTTTCGGCAAAAAAAAGGCTTACTATACATGGTTGGTTTTTTTTTGTTCAAAATGCCTGACGATACATGGCCGTTTTTCGGGGGCAAAAAAATGCCTTACAAATGTTTGTTTGTTTTAAAACGCCTCTTCGATATGGACAACTGTCACAGGGAACTTGCTGGAGTCTATCCCAGCTTTAGTTGAAACTGACATTTATGCTGTCACTGGACAGGGTTTGAACGCGCGCTGCCTGGATGGAAAGCCAGCGTGTATACCTCTACGCCACCAGTGACTGTGACTTACTCTGCATGGTAGGTGTATTTGACATTCACTCTGGAGGGTTTGCAGGAAAAAGTAACTGTTTGGTGTTGTATTTTCTCACTTCAAAACGCCTTACTATACATGGTCGAACTGATAGCCGGCATGTATACCTCTACACCACCAGTGACTGTGTCTTACTCTGCATGATAGGTGTATTTGACATGCACTCTGGAGGTTTTGCCGGAAAACAGGTGTATTTTCTCACATCTCTAAGCGGGACTTGAACCCATGCAAACTATACATGGTCATTGTTTTCGGCTAAAAACGCCTCTCTGTATATGGTTGTTTTTTTCGGCTAAAAAGGCCTTTCTATACATGGTCGTTTTTTTTGGCCTAAAAACGCCTTAATATACATGGTCATTTTTTTCGGCTAAAAGCGCCTTACTATACATGGTCCTTTTTTTCCAGTTAAAAACGCCTTACTATACATGGTCGTTTTTTTCGGCTAAAAACGCCTTACTATACATGGTCCTTTTTTTCCAGTTAAAAACGCCTTTCTATACATGGTCGTTTTTTTTGGCCTAAAAACGCCTTAATATACATGGTCATTTTTTTCGGCTAAAAGCGCTTAACTATACATGGTCATTTTTTTGGCTAAAAACGCCTTACTATACATGGTCGTTTTTTTCGGCTAAAAACGCCTTACTATACATGGTCGGTTTTTTCGCTAAAAACGCCTTACTATACATGGTCTTTATTTGGGCTAAAAAAGCCTTATTACACATGGTTGGTTTTTTCGCTAAAAAGCCCTATTATACATGGTCATTTTTTCGCTGAAAACGCCTTACTATACATGGTCCTTTTTTCAGCAAAAACGCCTTACTATACATGGTCGTTTTTTCGCTAAAAACGCCTTACTATACATGGTCGTTTTTTTTCGCAAAAACGCCTTACTATACATGGTCGTTTTTTCGCTAAAAATGCCTTACTATACATGGTCGTTTTTTCGCTAAAAAAGCCTTACTATACATGGTCGGTTTTTCGCTAAAAACGCCTTACTATACATGGTCGTTTTTTCAGCAAAAACGCCTTACTATACATGGTCATTTTTTCGCTAAAAACGCCTTACTATACATGGTCGTTTTTCGCAAAAACGCCTTACTATACATGGTCGTTTTTTCGCTAAAAACGCCTTACTATACATGGTCGTTTTTTCGCAAAAACGCCTTACTATACATGGTCGTTTTTTCGCTAAAAACGCCTTACTATACATGGTCGTTTTTTCGCAAAAACGCCTTACTATACATGGTCGTTTTTTCGTTCAAAACGCCTTACTATACATGGTCAATTTTTCGCTAAAAACGCCTTACTATACATGGTCGTTTTTTCGCAAAAACGCCTTACTATACATGGTCGCTTTTTTCGCTAATAACGCCTTACTATACATGGTCAGTTTTTGGGCTAAAAACGCCTTACTATACATGGTCGTTTTTTCGCTAAAAAGCCTTACTATACATGGTCGTTTTTTCGGCTAAAAACGCCTTACTATACATGGTCCTTTTTTCGCTAAAAACGCCTTACTATAAATGGTCCTTTTTTCGCAAAAAACGCCTTACTATACATGGTCGCTTTTTTCGCTAAAAACGCCTTACTATACATGGTCGCTTTTTCGCAAAAACGCCTTACTATACATGGTCGCTTTTTTCGCTAAAAACGCCTTACTATACATGGTCGCTTTTTTCGTTAAAAACGCCTTACTATACATGGTCGCTTTTTTCGCTAAAAATGCCTTACTATACATGGTCGTTTTTTCGCTTAAAACGCCTTACTATACATGGTCGTTTTTTCGCTAAAAACGCCTTACTATACATGGTCGTTTTTGGCAAAAACGCCTTACTATACATGGTCGCTTTTTTCGCTAAAAACGCCTTACTATACATGGTCGCTTTTTTCGCTAAAAACGCCTTACTATACATGGTCCTTTTTTCGCAAAAAAGCCTTACTATACATGGTCGCTTTTTTCGGCTAAAACGCCTTACTATACATGGTCGCTTTTTTAGGCTAAAAAGCCTTACTATACATGGTCGTTTTTAGGCAAAACGCCTTACTATACATGGTCGTTTTTTTCGCTTAAAACGCCTTACTATACATGGTCCTTTTTCGCAAAAACGCCTTACTATACATGGTCGTTTTTTCGCTCAAAATGCCTTACTATACATGGTCGTTTTTTCAGCAAAAACGCCTTACTATACATGGTCGTTTTTTCGCTAAAAATGCCTTACTATACATGGTCGTTTTTCGCTAAAAAAGCCTTACTATACATGGTCGTTTTTTCGCTAAAACGCCTTACTATACATGGTCGTTTTTTTCGCTAAAAACGCCTTACTATACATGGTCTTTTTTGGGCTAAAAGCCTTATTACACATGGTCGTTTTTTCGTTCAAAAAGCCCTACTATACATGGTCGTTTTTTTCGGCGAAAAACGCCTTACTATACATGGTCGTTTTTTTCAGCAAAAATGCCTTACTATACATGGTCGTTTTTTTCGCTAAAAATGCCTTACTATACATGGTCGTTTTTTTCGGCTAAAAAAGCCTTACTATACATGGTCGTTTTTTCAGTTAAAAACGCCTTACTATACATTTTTTCGCTAAAAGCGCTTACTATACATGGTCGTTTTTTTGGCTAAAAACGCCTTACTATACATGGTCGTTTTTTCGTAAAACGCCTTACTATACATGGTCGTTTTTTTCGGCTAAAAACGCCTTACTATACATGGTCGTTTTTTCGGCAAAAAACGCCTAACTATACATGGTCGTTTTTTTCTGTTCAAAACGCCTTACTATACATGGTCGTTTTTTTCGGTTAAAAATGGCTTACTATACATGGTCTTTTTTTCGGCTAAAACGCCTTACTATACATGGTCCTTTTTTTCAGTTAAAAACGCCTTACTATACATGGTCGTTTTTTTAGGCAAAAAACGCCTTATTATACATGGTCGTTTTTTTCGCTTAAAAATGCCTTACTATACATGGTCGTTTTTTTCGGCTAAAAACGCCTTACAATCCATGGTCGTTTTTTTCGGGTTAAAACGCATTACGATACATGGTCGTTTTTTTTCGACTAAAAACGCCTTACTATACATGGTCATTTTTCGGCTAAAAACGCCTTACTCTACATGGTCGTTTTTTTCGGCAAAAAACACCTTGGTCGTTTTTTTCTGTTCAAAACACCTTACTATACATGGTTGTTTTCTTCGGCTAAAAATGCCTTATTATATACATGGTCCTTTTTTTCGGCTAAAAAAGCCTTACTATATATGGTCGGTTTTTTCGGCAAAAAACACCATGGTCGTTTTTTTCTGTTAAAAACGCCTTATTATACATGGTTGGTTTTTTTTCGGCTAAAAACGCCTTACTATACATGGTCGTTTTTTTCGACTAAAAACGCCTTACTATACATGGTCTTTTTTTTCGGCTAAAAAAGCCTGACTATACATGGTCATTTTTTTCGGCAAAAAACACCTTGGTCGTTTTTTTCTGTTCAAAACACCTTACTATAAATGGTTGTTGTTTTCGGCTAAAAATGCCTTATTATATACATGGTCCTTTTTTTTCAGCTAAAAAAGCCTTACTATACATGGTCGGTTTTTTTTCGGCAAAAAACACCATGGTCGTTTTTTTCTGTTAAAAACGCCTTATTATACATGGTTGTTTTTTATCGGATAAAAACGCCTTACTATACATGGTCGTTTTTTTCAGCTAAAAACGCCTTACTATACCATGGTCATTTTTTTCGGCTAAAAACACCTTACTATACATGGTCGTTTTTTTCGGCTAAAAACGCCTTACTATACATGGTCGTTTTTTTTCGGCTAAAGACACCTTATTATACATGGTCCTTTTTTTCAGTTAAAACGCCTTACTATACATGGTCGTTTTTTTAGGCAAAAAACGCCTTATTATACATGGTCGTTTTTTTCGCTTAAAAATGCCTTACTATACATGGTCCTTTTTTTCGGCTAAAAAAGCCTTACAATCCATGGTCGTTTTTTTCTGTTTAAAACGCCTTACTATACATGGTCGTTTTTTTTCGGCAAAAAACGCCTTACTATACATGGTCATTTTTCGCTAAAACGCCCTACATGGTCGTTTTTTCGCAAAACACCTTGGTCGCTTTTTTCTGTTCAAAACACCTTACATGGTTGTTTTTTCGCTAAAAATGCCTTATTATATACATGGTCCTTTTTTTTCAGCTAAAAAAGCCTTACTATACATGGTCGGTTTTTTTTCCGCAAAAAACACCATGGTCGTTTTTTTCTGTTTTATTATACATGGTTGTTTTTATCGGATAAAACGCCTTACTATACATGGTCCTTTTTTCGCTAAAAACGCCTTACTATACCATGGTCATTTTTTTCGGCTAAAAACACCTTACTATACATGGTCGGTTTTTTCGGCTAAAAACGCCTTACTATACATGGTCGTTTTTTTCGGCTAAAGACACCTTATTATAATGTTCGTTTTTTCAGCTAAAAAAGCCTTACTATACATGGTCGTTTTTTTCGGCAAAAAACGCCTTACTTAACATGGTCTTTTTTTCGGCTAAAAACGCCTTACTATATATACATGGTCGTTTTTTCCGGCAAAAAACGCCTAACTAGACATGGTCGGTTTTTTTTCAGCTAAAAACGCCTTACTATACATGGTTATTTTAAATAAAAACGACGAAATATAGTACAGGCGTTTTAACTGAAAACGACCATGTATACATGGTCGTTTTTTGTCAAAAACGACCATACTATACTCAAGGTCGTCAGGGTTTTTAGCTGAACAAAACGACCATGTAGAGTAAGGCATTTTTAACCGAAAAATCACCATGTACAGTATAGTAAGGCGTTTTTAGCCGAAAAATGACCATGTATAATAAGGCGTTTTTAGCCGAAAAAAAACGACCATGTATCGTAATGCGTTTTAACCCGAAAAAACGACCATGGATAGTAAGGCGTTTTTAGCCGAAAAAACGACCATGTAGAGTGTTCCATTAACCTGCCAGGCATGTTTTTGGAATGTGGGAGGAAACCGGAGTACCCATAGAAAATCCACACAGGCACTGGGGGGGGGGCATGCAAACTCCACACAGGAAGGCCAGAGATGGAATCGAACACTGCACCTCTGACACAAAATGTGCCAACCAGTTGACCACTGCGCCATCCTTAACGGAACATCAACAGCTTAATTACTTTCTTTTGAGAAAAGTGCAACATCAA
This sequence comes from Hippocampus mohnikei, assembly GCA_026261675.1. Classification (NCBI taxonomy): domain Eukaryota; kingdom Metazoa; phylum Chordata; class Actinopteri; order Syngnathiformes; family Syngnathidae; genus Hippocampus; species Hippocampus mohnikei. Next base: position 11,031,112 of record JAKGUB010000106.1, read on the forward strand.
TAGTATTCTCCTTTTAGGAAATAAAGTTTATATTTGAAGAGCACCAGCGATACTGCAATTTTTCCAAATGCACGCTTCTTGTTGCTAACCTCATATGATCTGTAATAATAGCCCAATACATAATGATATACATACATATACATACCATACATATTATTGGCATTTTTCACACTATATTTGAAAAGATATCGATGAAAATCGTGGTAAGCTTTCTCGGACCACCAAAAGTAATGGGGGGTGGGGGGCAAATCTTCCCCGCGGTCCTTGCTCACCCACTGGTTAGGCTGGTGACAATGTTTAACCCTTGGGGGAAGTCATATTTGCAGTCTGCCTTTGATGAGTCGAGGCGGCGAGTGAGTATACACAAAGCGGCGGTGAATAACTTCACCTGTGCCTGAGGAAACTTGTCGGGCTGAGCGAGGGCGACACACCCTGAGCTGACCTGCAGGTGCCAACGCGCATGCACGAATCGCACACCTGCCAAATAGTGAGTCACTGTGGAAGAGTGGGCGGGGTCCTAGGAACGCGCTCACATGAGCTCATCCTCCGTCGGTTCCCGCACATTCCCACATCTCATCTCCGACCCCACCCACCTCCAGCCACTCTTTGTCTTATGTGTGTGTGTGTGTGTGGGGGGCGGGGGGGTGCGCGTTCATGTATGTGTGTACGTGCATGTATTTGCAGGTGTGTGTGCGTGTGTGCAGAGAGAGATGACAGGCTGCATGAGAAAGCGGGGATGCAAAATAAGTGTGAGAACTACTACCTGGAAAACAGCTGCTTGGCTAAAACTGGCTGCCCAACCTCACACGTAGTACAGTATTCTATATTTGCGTAATGATAGCGATGCCGTCTCGAGAGACTCTTAGAATTGCTAACCCAAACAGCAGTACCCACCAAATTATGTAAACAATCTCTCATATGATTTAAAAGAGGGCACTTGAGTAGATGTTTTTAAACGGCTTTAAAGCAGATCAAATGTTTGTATGTGAAGAAGCCTTTTTGGAGACGGTGCATGCGCATTTTGTCGCAAATGTCAGTGGATCCTCGATTTTACAAAATGGATCGGCTGGTCGAGTGACATTTTGGTGGCAGAAACTACATTTTACGCCTGCTCGGATCACAACTAATACTGGCCGCCGTTCACGTGATATTTTATTCATTAATATTTGAACAGCAGAGCCCAAACGCTCTGAGATAATGTGTTGTATTTTTTAAATCAGCAATGGAGGGCAAAAAAATGATCGGGGTGGATGGGGGGTCAACTTCCGTTCACTTCATGGCCCATGTGGAGGCTCTAGCGCGTGACTAGCATTGCGCATTTATAGAGCGTGAAAGGAGCCACTTAGATTGGCAATGATTGAAGCTGTCTGGTATCGCCACAGCGGCGCAGCCCTTCCTCTAGCAGATGTGCCAGCCTACGCTCGTCTAAAAAATACAAATATCGTGTCTAACCCGCCTCCACGTATAGAGTTACGTTACACCCCAGCCATGAAAACAGTCCCACGTCTTGAAAACAGCACACACACAAAAGTAAGTAATCCGTCTCACAGATTAATTAAAAGGGAGGGGTAGTCACGTATAATGTAAGCGAGTTCCACAAACAGTTCTTAAGATGACTTTAGGTTATGACGTGTTTAACTAGGATAAGTGTTGCTGAGGGGCGGCACGGTGGGCGACTGGTTAGCACGGCCGCCTCACTGTGCAGAGATGCATGGTTCGATTCCGGCTCCGACCTTCTTGTGCGGGGTTTGCATGTTGTCCCCGTGCCTGCGTGGATTTTCTCTGGGTTTCCTCCCACATTCCAAAAACATTCATGGCAGGTTAATGGCACACTCGAAATTGTTCCTAGGTATGATTGTGAGCGAGAATGGTTGTTCGTCTGTGTGCCCTGCGATTGGCTGGCAACCAAATCAGGGTGTACCCCGCCTACTGCCCAAACACAACTGGGATAGGCTCCAACACGCCCGTGACCCATATGAGCAGAAGCGGACTAGAAAATGGTTGGATGGATGGAGAATATTACTGACCCAAACAGCAGCACCTGACAAAGTACAAACTCTGAGATGGTCTTTGGGATGGTTGAAATGCGAGAGACTTATAAAATGTACACAGGCTTTCTGCGTGGCATTCCAGCAATGTTTTGTGCGTCCACGTTTATATCCTGGCAATCTACCTGGCCTGATTTGATTTAATCATGATTTTAATAATTGTCCTCTTTGAAATGTTAACACCAAAAATGCATTCAAATTAAGGCCTACCCCTTAATAGATGTGCCTCACCCCATCTACAGTTGAGTTTTTAAAAAAACGCCCAAGGCTGCTATTTGCGGTACTTCAAAACACACTCACTCTTTAAATGTCCTTCCCTTACACACGTTACAGCACAAGCAGGAAAATGAGAAATAGAAAAACAAAGCCTATGGCAGAGGACATCAAAACAAACAAAAACAAATGAGTTTGTTAACACGTTACACACGTGAATGTTTTATCGGTGGGCGACAACGCAGCTTTACAAGGGAGTGTAAAAAGGTGGTTTGCATTAGAAAAAGAGGAAGTGCCTGTTTACCGTATTTGGTGTGGGGCGGGTTACGCAAGAGGGGTGATGGATTACAAGGAAGAGAGAGAGAGAGAGAGTTGTAGAGAGAAAGACAGCGAGACAGAGAGCAGATATGCAGCTGATTGATCAACACTCCACTCCTAAACAGGAAGTGCTTTTTGAGCGGGAGACGGAAACGCCAAATGGGTGTGCCCCAGGATATTTGCTCTGTCTTGTCAACTTGTGCAGCATGGACAAACAATGGTTGAACAAGCAGATCTCCGGGCACGTCTTCAAATTCATTCAAACAATACAGTACACTTTGACTTTCTGAAGCGCAAATGGAGGAGGAGTTAAGTGGTTGACCCGCACAAAGCCTCAGTGGTTCTTAGCATTTCAAATACACACACGGCTACTTAAGGAGACCCCGGCGCTCCAGACAGCTTTCCGGAAAAAGACCATTTCCTGTGGAACTGCTGTAGGTCGCTGTCCATAAAGCCGATGGCTCCCTTGAGCCAAAGCTACCCTTTACGACACTTAGTGTATGGACCCACTTCTACCACACGCACTGTCTCTCTCTCTCACACACACACACACCACACACACGCGCGCATAAACACTCTGCAGCTCAGTTGAGTTGAGGACAGTTGATCATGTTAGCGGGTTACAGGGTGAATGAAAGGCTTAAAATGGTTGTCAGTTGCCCATGCTAACATGGCCACCAAGTATGACCACGTTAGCGGGTGTGTTAGCCTGCGCAGGTCTGTACGGCAAAACCATACAATATTATTCTCATATGTATGGATTTCTTGGGGGGAGACTCACTTTCATAATATGATGGCTTCTTAAGATGTTTTCTTTTGTCCTCAGAGATGAATAAAAACTTTATCCTCAATGTCTGAACTGTTCTCCTTCACACTTCTTACTCTCACTGGGAAGGGCACCGTCTTTGATTTACAATAAATAAAAAGAAACATGTCGTTCATAAATATGAAACACTACCATATTTGAACATGAATATCATTTTTTTTTAAACCCAGTGGAAGAATTGGGTACTGCTCCTGTCCTCACTGACCCTGCTCCAAAATTACTCGATAGCAACTAGCAATGGCATCTTCCGACATGAGACACCAGAGACAATTAAACCTATTTCCAGCCTTAATTACCATTTTAATTAGCACGGTTGTGAGGAAGAAATAATCCGCTCGTATACGGTTAAACGTACAAAAGCGTTGAGCTCACCGGCGCTTTAATCCCACCCATCTCCAGAGGTTGTTGTAACATGCTGTTTAATGACTATAGCTGAAGAGGGGGGAGGGGAGGGGCGGCGAGGCGAGGCGAGGCGAAACAATAACAGGAGGCATCCTAGGTAAGGGCCCACGCCCAAAAAGCTGGATTCACACTTTCTTCGCAAACCGCCCTCAAAATAATCGAGAGCAAACAAAGAAAGGTGCAAATGTGTCCTCTCCTTCCCTCTTTCTTTGAAGGGACTATGTAAGCCACACCGGAAAAGAAAAATACAATAGTTGAGAAGAAAATATTCGGTTGTGAGATAACAAGAATAAAGACGTATGGGTAAAGTCAGACTGTAATTTTGCAAGTGTAAGACATGATTTGTTTTTGTTTTGTTTTGGGTTTTTTTGGAGGGGGGGGGGGATTCCCCCAATGAGTTTAATTTTTGGAGTTAAAAAAAGTAGTTTGAAGAATGGTCATACTATTCTGAGGGGGGTGAGGGGGATATATAAGTAAAACATGCCAGATTGGGTGAGAATAGTCAGAATGAAGCAATAATCAAGTGAAATATAAACGAAAACAAGTCATAAAAGCAAGGAGGGAAAAAAAACACACATTTAAAACAGATTAATGAGAACAATGTCATCCAGTTGTAATTTTGCAAGAATAAACCGTGATTCTAAGAGGAAAAAAATGCAATTGGATATGAACAAACACATAAATTGTTGTATTTTCTTATAAGGCTGAAGTATTCATATTACGAGAACACTAAGTCCTATTTTTTAAAGGAACCCGGTGACAATACTTAGCCTATAAAACCCGAATATTTCGAGGAAATGTTTTTTTGCATGAGGACAGAATTTTAATATTATCACTCATGTCGCAACATTTCAAATAAAAAAGGCCTAACGCTGCAATTTTACAAGAAAATTCATACATTCATGAGGGAGAAAAGTCGTAATTCGCCGTGTGTGTGTTGGGGAATTTTTTATATCCCCTCAGTGCAACTCCTATTTTGTCATCATATTCTTCTTCATTTGGAATTGAACACTGGGAGCATACAGCATTCCATAATATCTTGATAAATGAGCTGTCAGGATTCAAGGAAAAGTATCTTTGTGAGAGACAAAATCATAGGACAAAAAAACAAAAAACAGATGCAGGCCTCTTTTCTTAAATAATAGCAATTTTTATTCCATGTGTCTAAAAAGAATCAATACAATCTAAAGCAAAGACGTAAATTTAAATTATCATCTCTTAGTCGCATCACAATAATATGCAAAATGTGAAGTATTTACAGTGGGGAGGGAGAGTGGGCGAGGGGGGGGTTACAGCCAAGTAAGATGGGGCCCCTCCCCCCCAACAGTAACTTTTAGATGCTTTCATCAAGATACACCGTGACCCAAATGCAAAACACTGCTCAAACACCAAATGGGCTCGATTAGCAAATTTCAAATAGGAAGAAAAAAACAAACAAACATGTACAAACTGCAACAGACAGAAAAACAACAACATAATTTCTGAGGTTTAATAAACAAATACAGACAATATTTGTACATTTTGGTACACCGTGGTAAGTGAACTACTTTTCAATTGTGTAGATATTGCATATGCCATTTGTACCTAAGTACCAAGAATGAATTAGGTCAAGTACGAATTTCTTGTCGAATTTGCAGTTACAGCATTAGCAAAATTGTGGCATCGTCGTTCACAATACTATGCCAACAGAGTTATTAAATTATTTGAAAACACAACCAAAAAACAAAAGGAAAACAGATCAAAGCCAAACCAGAACTGGTTAGCACATAACTTAATTAGTGCTTTTTGTTGTTTCACGCCAACACAAACTATGTACAGTAAAAACAGCATAAGTTATTTAACTTAAAAGTTGTTTTGCCGTCATAACGTCACACTATTTACAGTCTTTTAAGTACCAGTGGATCCAGATCGACAGCAATGATGCTTGTCCCGGCGTGTGTCGTTTTGCCGTTGTCGTAGCGTCGACTTTGTTGTGGCTTTTCACTGTTGTGGTGGTTTCATTGGGGCTGCGCATTCCCAACCTTGGAACGCAGCATGTACTACATTCAACGCGTCTTGTGTTACAATCTAGACAAGTTTGTAAGTGCAAGACCATGCTTTCTCTACGCCAGCGCCCCGCCCCAAAAAAATGGCGGCACGAGGCCTGGCGACACAACTGACCACGTTGGCTCGGCGCCACCATGAGGCAACAGGTGAGTGTGTGACTGTGAGTCTGTGTGCATTGTCCAGTTAAGACCAGGGATGGGCATTTGACCACTTTTCATTGATCGACTGTGTGGGGGAAAAAAAAAAATCAACAATCAATTCATCGATTTCTTGTTAAACCACTACTCTATGAAAAGCGGTCGGAGGGATAAGTAACGCGGCGGGAATCAAGCGCTACTTATGAAAGCGCAATGCCAATGTCATCAGAATGAAATATAATTTTGCCAGGATAAAGTTGTTGGCGAATAGCCAACAACTTTATTCTGGCAAACAATACCGAACAATAATACATTAAAAAGCCAAATTATGGAAATGTTATCTTATATCAATATTTTTTTAAATCCGTCAACTTTTATTTTTGCATTTTGTATGCCTTAATATTGGAGGAAAAAAGATAAAAATAAGACAAAAATTGTATTATTAAAAAGTCAAAAAATGAATATAATCTTTAAAAAAAAAACAAAGCTATAGTTTAAAAAATAAAATAAAGTTGTTCTGTTGGACATATCATGATTGACAATATTCACTCCAAAAAACTATGAATATGAAAGCCTTAATAGTCATAAAAAATACATTTATGAGAAAGTCAAAATTTTTTTGAAGAGAGAAAAAGTTATTCAATGTATAAAATTGTAACATAAGCACAAAAAAAAGTCCATTTAGTAAAAAGTCTATTTAGTAAAAAAGGATTTTGCGCCAATAAAGTCAGAACATTATGACAAGAAAAGACGTATTTATGGGCAGTGTGTGGACTGCAGTCCTTCCGTATTAGAACTTTTGCCTGAATGTTCATTTTTTGCCTTTTTTGCCGAGATGGCAAAACTCTGTGGGTGTTCTTTCTGAACTCCTATTTCCACCGCAGATTCTAAAGGAACACAAAAATGTTGCAGAGGGGAATGAGACATCGGGCTTAGCCGACGCTGTCTTTAGACCGCAAACGAACGCAAATTGAATCAACGGCGTCTCTGCTGGTCGCATCTAAATAGCGCACTCGATTTTGACTCGATTGTTTCAAAAACACTTTGGAGCAACGATCATTTCCTCACAATCGGCCAAATCCTATCACTATGCCCATCCCTAGTTAAGACAAAGAATTTCAAACATTCCATGATGTCATGAGTTCCTGCAGGCGGCTTTGGGCGGGTGTGCAGGGGATTACAGGTGAACAGGTCCATAAGTGTTTGGAGGTGCTGAGACTTTGGCTCAGACAGGCCACGGGGTGTACATGGGTCATGCTGCGGTGTTTGAGCGTGACATCATCGCTTCTTCAAATAAAAAAAGAATAAAGCGAGGATAGAAAATCTCTCCCTCCTGCAACCCACCCGCCGGGCGAATAAATATACTGTAAGAAATATTTCATCCATCATCTTGTCGTAAATGTACCGTGGAAATCTCAGAGTGGCTCATTCTTTGCGGATCGGTTCAGTTGTGAAGGGTCATTAGGTCCAGACGAAACAGCCCATCGGGGGCGAGAGTAAGGCTTTGGATTGGCGATTCCTTTAAAAAAAAAAAAAAAAAAAGTTTGAAAAAATAAATATTTTCATATATGTTCATATCAACTATGGGGGGAGGGGGTGTTTAACCAACCTGTTTTTTTTTTGTTTGTTTTGTTGAGGTAGGTTTTTTTTAAGCAAACTTTTTTGTTTTTAATATGTACCGAAATGCCACTTTTATTATTCATGGGAATTCACACATTTGGGAAATGTTTTACCAAATGAATACATCCGTGTTAAATAAATAAATATTTTGTATGCATTCGGGTTTTTTTGTTTGTTTGTTTTTTGTGTGTGCATGTGAGATCCAGGTTTGGTGTCTTCTCAGGTCAGGCAACCCATTCAAACTCTATTCTTAAGGGTAACCAAAATAATCTATATTCGACATGATAGAATAACTCGTGTAGTCATTTTGCAGATAAATAAAATTGTTACTAAGAGTTAATAGTTGGTACGAGAGTTTTTTTTTTTTGGGGGGGTTATCTAGTCCAGCAGCTTCAATGGATGGCGTCTCTTCGATTTGGTGCCGAGGGAAGATTTGGGGTGAAAGGTCAAGTGTCCGTACTACCGTGGCGACTGCTGCTTCCGTGACCTCTTGGAGATGACGGCAAAGGGGGGAGGGGGGGGGGGGTGTCAAAGGACGTGGACGGTAGCCCACGCTCCAGCTGTTGCCGAGGCGGCGTCATCACACGCAGGCGGCGAACCAACCTGACAACCAGGAGAGGAAAGTGGGGGGCGGGGGGTGACTGAGCCAGTGGCCTTCATTCTGAAATAGAGAAGGAAAAAAGATGTTATGTGGAATGATGACAATAACGTCTGCATCTTACGAAAGTAAAGTCAATACAATCGTATTGGGTTTTTTTTTCCTTCAGGAGAAAAAGTCCAAATCTTTTTTTCCCCCTGCGATACAAAGGTAGAAACACATTGATTTTTTTAGAAAACAATAAATTCATATTTATTTACAGTTACTGAAAAAAGGGATAATCTTCCAAAGATAATTCAAATTTTTTCAAGAAAATTTGTTTAATTTCACATTTCTTCAAAGAAACAATCAGAAGCATTTTAATCAGGGAAAAAGGTTGGCCTTAAATTTTATTTTTCCAGTAGAAAGTGGCATTTATAGAGAAAGAAGTATTTTTTTTTATCTCATGTGACATAAGAAAAAGAAACCCTCCCTCTTAAATAATGATATTTTTAATGGGGAAATTACTAATTATGAGAAAATTAAAATTACTAGAATAAAGGCGCAAGGATAAAGTTGGGGTTTTTTGACCATTAACAGCTGTATTCCTACAAAAATAAGGAAAAAAAAGACTTTAGGCCACTGTAAACTTCTGTTTAAATACCAACAGTTTTTCCTCAATCTATGGATTATCAAATAAAATAAAGATTTTTTTTTTAATGAAATTTTCTAGTGCGAGCCTGAAGAAGCCAACAATAACATCCTGATGGAGACCGAATCATTTGACAGTCGTGTGCGGTCAATCTCTCTGAACAGGAACGCAGCACGAAAACATAGTAAGAGTGTCCTGGTCCACCCGAATGACAGACCACCAAAGTAGGTCTGTTCAAGTTCTCCTGATTCCGAGACAGTGTGCCATCAACTAAAATGTCATCTCCTAGCTTATTTCACACTAAGACCAATACACACGCCTTGCTTTAAGTCCAAGTGTGTGTGTGTGTGTGTGTGTGTGTGTGTGTGTGTGTGTGTTCAAATGGATTGCCCCACTTTGTTACCAAGTAAGGAATAAGTGCTCTTCAAAGTGTGTGTGTTCCTCAGTCAGTGGCTTTAAAACAGCGTGGCATTCAGCAGTCACATACACAAACACCAGGTATTGCAGACTGAATACACACTCCAAATAAACATGCAAATGTCACACTCCTACACACACACACACACACACACACACACACACACACACACACACACACACACACACACACACACACACAACCGTGACCTATTCTTCTTATTTATTCTCATTCATGCAGTCGCCACAGTGTCGCTTTCCGTCCCAGTGGAAAACACTGCTGAACTCTGACCCCCACGCACTTGTTTGTGAGCTTTCATTTGCATGCAGCTATCAAACGGCGGCGGAAGTGTCGGCCGACAGCGCACACAGACACACAGGCACGCACACACTAGCGCAAATACACACGGCCCCGGCTGGGCCGCATTTTTGTCCCCCGCTCGCCGTCTTCCTCTCCACCCCCCAACCCCCGGAGGCGAACAAGAGCTGTTTTCACAAAGCTGGATGTGATCGTTCATTCTCTAAAACAAACCTTTCATTCAGGCCAAGCTGACCGCCCCCCTTCCCCACAACACTCCTACTATAAACACACACACTTTGTTCTCCTGTTTTTGACTCCTAACCTACAAAAAAAGAAAAAAAAATCTGAGATTCATGTCATTTTTTTTTCAATGGATGACTCATTTTGAGGAAAATAGAGATTCAATTTGGCTCCCCAAATGGTGCCTCCTGATTGTTTGGGTTCATTAGAGGGCAAAAAGAGAGAGAGAGAGAGAGAGAGAGAGAGAGAGAGAGGAGCAAGAAGAAAGCGTTTGGGAAGAGGTGGAAAAACCACAGTAACAGAATCAACCTGACTGAGAGGACCGGGAATGCGGTGAGGTCATGGGACCGGCGGCCGACAACAATCTTTGTGTGTATTTGTGTGTGTGCGTGTACTGGTCCAGACAGTAGCCTGGCGAGGCAAAACACTAGGGTGAGAATGACTGAGATGTGCCGGGAAAATGAATCAGCGGGAGTGTCGATTAATAAGACGCTCTGCGGAGGTGACGGATACATGAATGTCGCGTCTCGGCGCACCAGACAACAGCGGTGTGTGTGAAAAGGGGGTGTTACTGAAAGAATGGGCTCCAGGTCGATCAAGGAATGAACCCGATGGCTACTAAACCCCCGTCCTGTTTTTAAGGGGGAGGTGGTGAGTGTTACATAAACACACCTCCTCAGTGTTTTACCCCATTTCGGGCCCTCCCACAACCACTACGACCGCCCACCCTCACCGACTGTTCATTATTTATTTAGCTCCCTAGGCTAAACTTAGCCAAGCTCCATTCAGGGCTCGGACACTAGAGCGTGTTTTGAGTGGCCGGGTCTCTTTCGACGTAAACACGTCCCACTGTGGCCTCCTCCGCTTACCGTATCTCGTATAAATAGCCGTTACAGGGAGAATGCGAGTTGATGCGAGGTCTATGTTCAGCATAAAATGGTCATTGGAAGGGACGGAATAGAAATAGAAGAAGCTATTACGGGGAGAAATAAGACAGCTAACCGCTTAAAAAGGTGGGAAGAAAAAAAAAGTTTACGCATTAATGACAGTGGTCAGAAGGATTAATAGCCGCCTCGGGTGGTCCGAAGTAAACATGGGTAATGACCCTAAACATATGAATCAGGTGTGTTGGAGCAGGATACAGGCCCTCGAGGCTCGGAATTGCCCATCCCTGCTTTACACGATCACAGACTTTTAAAAATTCTCACCGATAAACATTTAACGGGTGAAAAATGGAAAAACCCCAAATTATTCAAAAACACTGGAAAAAAAATTATTTAAACAAAAAAAAAAAACTGGATATGCTAAGAAACCTTGAATTATTTAACAGTGCCGTAAAGTCTTATTTTGCAGATCTGATCAATTACGCAAATTATGACCTCACTACTGATCGAATGTGCATAAAATACAGAGAGCTGTTCCAGCCGATCACATCTTGGAAAGTGCAGTTCAAAACAACAAATCAAGCACTGTTCACGCAGAGAATCCAAGCGTAATATGCCTGCCAGGCCAGTAGGTGGCACTATCATTTCCTCATGAGGTCATATCCTATACTTCGGTTGGAAATAGGAGTCCATCTTTTGTGACACCAGCCAGGAAGTTTTGTTCCACACACAGTATGCGTGTTTTCAGAATTTTTGTAAAATGCGACACTATAAAACAAATACAATCATGGTTTTGTCATAAATATTCAGCTCCAACATGCCACATCAACAACCCTTTTCGTGAAAAAGAGCAAAAGTGACGTGAGGTCTTCTCCCGGAGAGATGGACAGGCTGGGATACGTTGTGTTTACATTCCAGCCTCCCTCGGCTTGCTCCTCCCTGATCTATCGCAGAGCTTCACTACACAAACACCGACTGCCTCGCGACCTGTGACCTCCCACGCCCGGGCCAGTCCGACACACAACACAAAAACAAGCCCTGCTCGCTCACCTCAACCTTTGCTCGTGACGTAAACACGACCTTCGATCACAGTATCCACTTGCAATGACTCGCACACATGCGGGACGATGGGTGAAAATATTTTGAAATGGATGGAACGTCCCATTATTATTTCCAATGATGTCATCACATTGCCTAATTGAAACACACATGCACATTTTAGCATTATGCCAAAAGCATCACAACTGGCTTCGTGCTGCATGCAAAATACACAAACTGAAGCAAATAAATGTTGGCCAATCTCGAGTAACCAGTAAATTTGCTGCTGATCGCAGCCAAGTTGTGCTACTTTTTTTTCACCATTGCAAGTCAACCATATTGCGGTTTTTCTACCAATTACCCATGGATTGATCCAAGTACCTGGATAAAAATTGGTTTTGCATTATCAAAACGCACTAACATCCGTGAGGATGGATGTTAGCTTTACAATAATATCTGTGACTTTTAATGTGTGTCGCTTTAAAAGGTGGGGCCTGGCCTGGTGAGTGACGTGGGTGTCAGGAAATGTGAGTGGAGAGTTAGCTGGTTGCTCACTAGCTAACTAACCACGTTCGTCAGTCTGCGTATTGATGTACTTGTGCTACGACTACGGCAGCTCATCTTTGAATGATAACATGCAACAGCTTCGGTGTCTTTCCTTGACCGCTTGTGGAGGCCATACGATGCGCTCTTACTAGTGTCGGTGGATTATATTAAATTATCTAACGTCATCTTATTTGTGTAGGTGATTGGAGATGTGTCGTCGTAGTAACATGGCGCTTAATCTACCTTGTGAAGTGTAAACTATTCAAGCTACAATACTTGAGCCCTATTTGAATTGGGGTCAAATGCTTCCAGAGGCAATGAATGAGTTTAAAAGGATAATATGGGAAGGGGAAAAAAAGAAAACTGATTCATTTCTTTCCCCTTTAGTCCATCAAAGAAATGGACTCACATGTTGATGACTAATAAACACACACAGGTCTTTGTTTCAGCATAATATGGTCATTGGAAGGCACTGAGCGGCTGAGACACGCTCGCATCACACAGCGGCTCGAGACGAAGCAAGCCGCTCAACAATGTTTAATCCCGAAGTGAACGTAAGCCTTCTTACCTCCAAGCTAAATTGGGGATAGGTTGACTTTGTTTTTATCTGCGACTGGAACATCCTGCCCTAGTGTACTCTCTCAAGAGTTATGTATCACACTCACTGTGACTGCGCAGAGCTGGAGGGGAGGGGAGGGGTGTACGGGACAGGTGAGGGCAAGAAACAAAGTGTTCCTTTCCTCTGTTATGTGTCATCAAAGAGTCACGTTTGGCTGCCCTCGAAAAAGTGCACTTTGTACTTCTCCTAACTTTTGTCATTAAAATGCATGCGAGTGGGGAGATTATCAGTGAGGGATCCGATGGAAGAAAAAAAAATGCCAGAGCGTTCTGTTCTTGTTGTTTTTTTTTTGGAGGGGGGGGGCTCGTGGTGACAAGAGCAACCTTTAATCAAGCATGATTAGCTTTAGTTGCTAAACGGGTCATTAGGAGATCCCCCGTGGCCTCTGGTGCGAGAAAGGGTACGGAAACACAACAGAAAGTACACACCTATGCCAAATAAAGCATGTGTGTGTCAACCGAGAAGGGGGGGCTGTGGGGGGGGGGAGGTGTAGGTTGCATCACATGATTGCTGCAAAACAGAAAGCAATGCCTGGAGAGAAGAGGCGGAGAATCGGAAGGGGGGGGTTGGGGATGCGAGAAAAAAATGGAGGGGGGGGGGGTTTGGTGTAAGGCTTCTTGAACACACCCTCCACCACCCTCCTCCCACTACCACCTTCTCCCTGTTGTTGTGGCAGATGGTGGCCGGTCATTAGCGTATTGTCACTCTCCTCCGAAAAGAGCCAGATAACCAGTGAGTGCTGCTTGGCGGGGCAGGTGCAAATACTCCTGCCTGAAACCCCCCTCCCCCCTGACTCCACCTACCCCTCCACACAAGACACACACATTCGCAGCCCTCTCTCGACCATCTGCTGGCGGCTGCGCATATGCAGACAGGAAGACGCACAACGTGGAACGGTTGTGTGCGTTGGGCTGCTAAATTCGGCAAGGCATGGAGGGAGTGAGTCAGATTCTCCCCTAAATGCAACCATGCAAGACGGCTGTTACAACAGAGGGTGGGGGGGGGCAAAGAGATGAAAGGTTGGACTCAGAAGAAGTATGGTAAAAGTAATCCACGCGCTTCCACGGTGCGGCTTGTTGCATTTCGCCGGCGTTTAAAGGTCACCAAACTGACATTGCGGCGGGGTCAGGAGGCGTGCCCTTGAAGGCGAAACAGTGGAGCCGCTGCTGCAAACAACTAACCAATAAAAGTGATCCGCTGCATACACAAACGAGAAAGTCCATATATAGAGACATAGAATACACCCCCCCCTTCTTCGTTCTCATATTCATTCACATGTGTGTTGAATTTTAGAAGAGCAACTGCCCCCCCCACCCTCACTTGGACCCCACACTACTTCCCCTCCTTCCCCCACTCCACAGGGTGACTGCAAATGCCAAATGAGGACACAGGATTTGAGTTCCTAGTGTTTCAAACTGCAGCACTGAAGGGAATGTCAACTATGGGCTCAGTCGGCGATAACAAGAAAATGCGGCAAAGCTTGCGGAAGGCGACACCTCATCTCTCCTTTGATCGTGCATGTTTATTCATTTGGAAGGCGTCGCCGCAGAAATAGGAGTCGTAGAAGTAAGCGGCGGGTGATCTTGAAGGGCACATTTACATGACAATGACCACGTAAAACTTGTTTTTTTTTTTCGTTAAGATCTGGAAAAGTTGATGGTACAGATGCCATAATCGAAAAAGATTGCCTGTTAGATGCATGCCAAACCGGTGGGTGGTGAATCCCAATTAGTTTCTGTCAACTGAAATTCATATTTTAAAAAATTACAACAGTAAAAACGTTTTTTTTTTTTTTTAAAACAACTATTGCTACTTTTCCAATCGATCAAACCAAGAGACTGTCTGTTCCTCATCATAAAGATGAGTTCAAAATGCAAAAAATATCTCTCTTTATAAACTTCCTTCAAGTTCTCAAAAACGTAGCTCACACTTTGGACAAATCGAATAAAACATTTTCAGGAAAAAAAACAGCATTGGCTTCTACCTCTTGGCTTCATTCATAAGCCGCCAGCAAACTTTCAAGGTCAAATCACAAATGTTCATACAACCAGTAACAGCCATAGCGTGTTTGTGCAGTTGTTCCCGGTAATTAAAAAAAAAAAAAAATCCCCATCCCCCTTCAGTTCATCAGCCTGCCAGGTTAGAAAAACAAGTGAGCATTCACCTCTCCCAGCAACCTTTGCACACTGCCCCGCATTCCAGGCCTGAAACCCGGTACCTGACAATTGATAAACAACTGACTCACTTGTTTTCCCGGGGAACCCAATGACTTGCACAGTGCCGCGAGAAGCGTCAGAGCTGGCACACAGACCAAAAGAGAGACGAGCGAATCGGGCCGAAACAAATTCAGGAGAGGGTTGACTTGCGATTTTTCTAACAGACGTTAAAAAATCGGATTCAAATTCACAATTCTCCTCAAATCAAGCCTCGCAGCAATGCTCACTATGTTGAGTGACATTCACAAACATGGCAGAACATGAGGTCAAAACATGAGAAGCGATGACTCTCATCACGCACTGATTGGAGAGGTGCATTCGAGGCTGTATGAGGTCGACAGCGTTTTCTAAGGTTGAATACGATTCGATAAAGCGGGATCGACTGCTTGCCGTCATATCCGTATAAATATGCAATTCGGTGTATGCATGCATTTTTCTAACCAAAAATGGTCCGTCTACATGTTGTACTCATTTACATGTTCTCTGTACATGCAAATGTTTTTGTTTTCTTTTTCCATATGGTTTTGAGAGACTCTCGTGCTTCAAAAACAAAAGACAAAGGACTTTGTGATCTGCCCTGAAATTCATATCACGCTAATTCAAATTCTGCATTTTCACGTGAACAAGTACGTTTCCTCTTTTATGTAACTAAATCATTTAGGGGAAACAATCTCTTAGCAAAGCTAAATCGATTAAAAATATTGATTTGGAGACCTATTAGTGTGAAGATGACAAAATTCAGTACTCTGAGGTGCAAAATAATGCAAATAAATGACAAATGACACAGCCGATACCATAAACATGTGATGTACTTTTGACTTGACATCAGCCACAACCGATTCATTTCCGGTTATCCAGCGTGTGCTAACTATGTAGCTGTTGTCTTATTTTACTCCTCGATAATTATTCATTGTAATGCTTTGTTGTTCAAAGCAGGTTGCTCCCCACCCTAACGCGGTTCAGGTCCGACTTTGGTGAAAAGTGTACTGTACACCTTAAGTACTGATTTTGGTCTTTCATGACTCGGCATTTCACATTAGTTTCCTCTTGTTGCTCGCATGCTTAAGCTACGCGTTGTTTGCCTTTAATGATAGTGGTACTTGTTCAAATTTGAGCTTATTCTAAGGCGTAGAAAAAAAGTAGTGTGTTTCCGGTAACCCGACCGACCGAGAATTTCTACCTCGAAGAAAAACTTTACGGTCAGCATTTTTTTTCAAACCTTCTACATTTTTGTGCAATAATAATAATAATAATAATAATAATAATAGTACATTTTATTTATAAGCGCCTTTCAAAACACTCAAGGACGCTTTACAATCAAAACAAGAACAATAAAACCACAGACAAAATTATAAATAATAAAAGGAAAGATGAATTTAGAGCGTTTACATTGGTGCAAACTCTCGCGATATTCACGTTGCGTCGTTTGCCCAGTCGTCTGTCAACAACATTGAATCATGGCGGCGGCCACGATCTCCACAACAGTTTAAACCGCGTTTTGTGTGTTGCAGTCGCATGCTCGCACCATAATATTAAGAAAATAGCATCCACTGCTGTATCGAAAATATTCAACGAACTATTTGACGAACACCACGGGCCGTCTAGGACGCGGGACGCAGAGGTAACGAGATGGCTGTAACACCCAGCCGCTGGGAACCAAACTCTCTCGCCGCCTTTGGCGGCAAGCGGGGGTTTCAATCAGTGGCGATTGCTCTCGGACTGCAAGGGAAGCTCGGCTTCCCCTAAAATGTCAAAGAATAAGTGATGAAATATATGAATGTAAATTTCATTGTGTGTACATGTCATTGACTAAATATGCGCTACAACGTGCTCAACTTTTGCTCCGAATCAGCTTCTTCTTACTGGTTACGACGCGAGTCCCTTCTCATTCATCCCGCAGCTTTGCTGTGCTTTAAACGGTAGTGAGTTCAGGGTAGGTTGTCCCAATGCATTGAACGGAGACGAGTCATTGGATACAAACTGGTTTTTGTCCCGCCCACGGAGTTCGGCGTCTCTGGGACTGGATGGCAGTGGGAGGGTACCGGACGCCAGGCTTTTCTGCATCAGATTGGATGATCTGTCTGAGCCTGTGTGCCAGTTCGATTGACATTGAAATGAGCCAATCACCGAGCTTTTAGTGATTGACATTGAAATGAGCCAATCACCGAGCTTTTAGTGTAGGCGTCCGTGCGAGCATTTTTTTCAACTCGCATTCTGTTCCGAGTTGAGCTGGAGACTTCTCCTAATCATTTTAGCGACACTCTTTGTTGTAAACAAACAACTAGCGACAAATTAATCTTTTATTTCTGGTGGGTTTTATTGTAGTTCCTATAGTTGTAGGACACTAATTAAGTACCGGGAAAAGACGCCTTGTTGGTATGACAGGGTCACAGATCATTTTCTTGAAAAGGAACGGAGCTAGAGTAGAATTTGCGTATAAATAAACAAACACATTTTATGATGTCGACCAAAATTGAGCTTCCCCTCTTTGACAGACGAGCATTCGGCACTGGTTTCAATGTCTCCTTGTTTTATGGTTATTTTGTTTACATTTTTGATGGGGGAGGGAGGGAGAAAAAAAGATATCAAAAAAAAAAAAAACTTTGTCCGACCTACCGACCCTATGCTGAAATTTCATGTTACCGGAAACACACTACTTATTTTTCTACGCCTAACTAACATTGTATAAAATAATATTGTGTCAAACTCGGCATCCATTGCGGCATGGTCATCCTGGAAGGGGGATTCTCCCATCTGCGGCCCCTTCTCAAGGTTTCTCATTTTTCCCCCAGAAGTTGTTTTTTTGTTTTGTGTTTTTAAGTTTTACCGTGCCCTCCTGCGAGTTAAGGTCAGGGGATGTCGTCAACAACAAAACTAAACTACAACGATCATCGCCATGATGATCCCAACACGATGAATCATCCCGCCCTACTAGCAAAGAGCCAAGTTCTGTTGTGAAAGCACAAACAGCAATTCACAAAACTTCATAACCATTCTGCCCCGGAGTGTCTTTTCAGGTAACAGCGACTTCTGAAATGCCGCTGTTTGGTCACCTATCCGTGTAAATAATCCCTGCCTTGAAGAGTTGCATGAAAAGCCAGTGATGCAACAGCACGCAGAACGAGGTGAAAGGTGATATTTTGATGGCAACTGTTCATTCCCGGAAAGACAACCCATCAACAGTGTAGTATTCGGCCGTATAAACACAATAGAACCAAACGGAAGGCGAACTAACCTGCTTTACAGAGAGTTATTTAAAACACCGTTTCTTTGCTGGTGTTGCTACTTTAATTCAGCCAATGTAGTAAACACACGCGTCACTAGTACACTAGATGGTCGAACGCAACGTCTCCTGAGCTCAAAC
This sequence comes from Hippocampus mohnikei, assembly GCA_026261675.1. Lineage (NCBI taxonomy): Eukaryota > Metazoa > Chordata > Actinopteri > Syngnathiformes > Syngnathidae > Hippocampus > Hippocampus mohnikei. The sequence continues at coordinate 11,049,576 of JAKGUB010000106.1, forward strand.
GACAGCAAGTATAGGAATATAGAAACCGTGAATGATCATTTTAATGGCGTCAGGAATCGTAAGGGGCATTCTAGATTGAGTTTTGTGTCGTATCGTCGCAACCTTGTATCCATGAAGCCCAAAGCAGATGAAAGGCTGAGCAAACAGCTCTCCTTCATATCATGCTCCTGTGAAATTCCTCGTTGTGTAATGGGTGTGACGAGAGGGCGACGAGGGGGTGACTAATCCAATCTAAACATCGCCGCCTGCACCTCACAGCGATATTTGGAACAACTCCCCTCAGTCGCCGTGACACACAAAATTGCACAAAGTGAGGCCTTGCCTGCGCGTGACCAAAGTTGATAGGATACGCTGTCTAACGTGGTTTCGCCCTCGTTTTGTTACATTACAACGTAGGTTGTTTTGTTGTTGAGCAACAAGCCGAAAACTCTGCAACATTCTTTTTGATTAGGCGCCCCCGAAAATACATGCCGATTACCAGCTTTGAGCTTACAGTCAGTGCACCGAATCCGGTAACTACAAGCCCGGCTGCAGGCAGAAACACCGCGCTCTCACAATTTTTCATAAACTTGGGAATGAAAATGAGCCTCAGCGCTGCCTAGCAACCACGAGTCAATCTGCAGAGTACACAGAAGCACTACGCCGGATCCTGCTCCAGTAATACTACTCCCTTCATGAATGAAAGCTTCCTGAATGAATGCGTGTACATCATGGCACTCACCTTTCACAGCAGCGGCAGTCGTCTCCTTGAATCCAAGGCTGGCATAGGGGCTGGAGTTGAAGCCATTCATACCACCCTTGCATCCACAGGCAGTCTTGAATCGCAGCAGTCCGTCGCAGCCCCTAACCGGCATCCACCGAGAGCCCCCTCCATCAAGTTCAAGGCAATGTAGTTGAGTCCGTTCTGATAGCCCGCAGACGTCTCCCTGCACATCGGGGTGCTGCTGCTATAGTCCTCATCGGGTCCCTCCGAGCCCCGCACGCCATGCGACACGTTCTCCACCGAAGCCGAGCTGTGGCGTTTGGTGTCGTGGGCAAATGATGGGCACACGGGCGTGACAGTAGTGGTAGAAGAGAAGGTCTCGGAGCTGTGTCGCCGGCGTCCCTGAGGGTCTGCACGAATGACTTTGGCCCCCCTATGAGGATCTGCAAGGGGCACATTCAGCGACGGTCCCCCTAGAAGAAAAGAATCCACTGGCGCCGCCGGTACTCCGTCCACGACAAGGCTGCTGTCAAGACTCAGTCTATGGACGCAGGTGCTGGGGCTGGTAGGCAGGGGGGCATCATCGGTGGCACAGAGTGGACAAAACGTCATCTCGGTATAGTCATCCTTGACTGCCGCTGGCTGACACGCCAGACTCGCATGATGCTGGAGAGGATATTCATCCACCACCCCTCTCACCTCTGCCTGTCCCTCTAAGCCTTTGCTCTCCTCCTCCTGGTCCAAACTTCCCCCAGGGGGAGAAACCACACTCTTCGGCGAGGCAAGGTCCACATTAACATAGTCAGAGAGCGGTGAAGAGACCTCGTCTGGGCATTTTGAGCCTTCAGCGGATGCCACCGCGTCACTGGAAGCGCCGCTGAAGTCGATGTTAATATACTCCCCTGGGCTGCGCGGCTCAGAGGGGAGCGGGTGTTCACTCATACATGGTAAGGTTCTGAGAGAATCTAGAGCCAGGCGGGTGGGTCGACATGCCCTACTCCTGTGCGCCAGACCACCGTCACTCCGAGCCCCCCTGAGAGGAGGGGGGGTAGGTGAAGTTGCGCCCGGTGTCACAGAGTCTCCCAAAGACACAGGACAGTAGTTAGACTCCTCTTCGATACGCTGCCTCTGTAAACACATAACCACATATTGGTCTGTGTCAGTGGACCCGCTGCGCTGCGATTGGCCCTTAAGTGAATGTGGCAGGCTGCTATGAGAATAAGGCTGTCTGTGTTGTTTCTCTCCTCCGGAAGAACTCAGGATATGGTCTCCAGGAGACATGTTCAGGTACTCTCCATTGGTGAGCTTTCCGTCCGTGCTCTCCATTGACATTTTGATTCCGCACCACATGCGCATGTAGCCGTTGTCCTCGAGGGAAATACTGCCCGGGGACTCTGTGTGCGGGGCCAGCCCTGCCGCAGAGGAGGGGTGCGATCGGGGGTTGATGATCTGTTTCGGAGCAGAGACACACATGGGGCTCATAGGCATGTAGGGGTCATTCTTAGCTCCTGAATTATGGGGTGCCACGCCTGGCATCATTGGCATGTAACCACTGTCGCCCTGGAGACAGTTTGATCCCAGCCGGACCTCCCTGTGCTCATCTTGAAAGGTTCCTTTCGGAGAGGCTGTGAGGCATCTGCGAGAAGACTGGCTTCCACTGGTGTAAGTGGCCCTCATTAACGTGTACTCGTCGAGGGAGGCCGAAGACACCTGAGGGAGACACCTCTGCTGGCGGGGGGTGGTCAGAGAGTAGGTGCGCTTTCGATAAGCCTTGTCCAACTCTGGGAACCACCGATAGCCGTTCTGGTTCTGTTGTTCCATCACCATATAGCCATCGAGCCTGCTGCCGTCGCGGGACGGGGGGGTATCTGCTCTGAGTGACTCCGGGGTGTTGCTACCGTACGTGAGAGGCAGCCGGAGGTCGCGGGCATCCGCCGGGCTCGTGCCGTACTCCTCACATGATATGAAACCAGCGTCACTCGGGGAGCCCGAAAAGGAGGCACTACAGCTGGAGGGACGAGGAGCGCTGCTATCTGGACACGAGGACAGGCTCGCCAGACTGGGGGCGGCCATCGGCGGGGAATGAGACAGAGGCATAGACATGGACTTACTGTGTTGCAGGGAGGAGGATTCGAACGTCCGACAGGGGCGTGCCGTGATGGTGTGAGACCTGCTCAGCAGGGTGCGGTGGACCCCCGGGCTGAGGGGGCTCCCATTCACCGACATAGGGCGTGTCATGGTGCCGTCTCCCTCGCTGGCCGTGCGTATCCGACAGGAGGAGAATTTACCCACAGGTGAGTTTGTAGCCATGCTGTCAGTGCGTGACCGCCGCAGAAGGCCGGTCTGGCTGGGGGGAAGGTGGTTCAGGTGCCGCCTAGTGGGCACAGAGATGGGGTTGGTGCCCGATGATTGGCTTTTGCTGCGGGGGCGGAATTCAGAGAGCTCCTTCATCGCTTTCATCGCTTCCAGGATGGTTTCGTGGATGTTCTGCGCCACGACAGAATCATCGGCTTGCATCCAAAGCTCGCCGGGCCCGGTGGCTGCAGAACGACCCACCTCGATGAAGAAGAAGCTGTCGGAGTGGCCGCACCTCCGGATGTTCATCAGCTGCAAAATGACCGAGGCCACCTCCGTGTTGAGTTTCACAAAACTGATAGTCCGACTGGATAAGCAGAGTCTGTAGACGCCGGTTAAATTCCTGCTCTGCCCCAAGCCTTTGGACTTCATATTGACTTGCCATACCTCCTTGTAGGCGGCGCTGACCGGCGTGATCACGCCGTAGCTCGCCTCGTCGAAGCCCACCAGCGAGGACGCAGAGTTGGACGCCGACCCGTCGAACACTCTCCCCTCCGCGATTAAATCCGTCAGCACCCGGTACCACCCCTCCTGCTCGCCCTCGCTGTCAGCGGCCACGGCAAAGTACTCGTCCTTGGTGTACAGCGCGATGAGATATTTGTGTTTGGCGTCCGCTCGCTTGCTGACGTTCAGGCAGCAGTCCAGCGGGATGACCCGCTTGGCGGTAGACTTGTTCCTCCATTTCTTCTCGCTCTCGTAGTACTCCAGCCGGGCAGGGCAGCCCTCGCCGGGCTCCCTGAGCACGAAGAATCGCTTGTGTCCGTGTTTGTGCTTCCTCAGGTAGCCGCACTTCTTCACGCCGGCGGCCGGTAGTGGAGGTCCGGCGTCGCTCGGCGGACTCGCCATTCTTACTCTTCAAAAACACTTACGAGGAGGAAGAAGAAATTGGAGAACAGACGACGCTCGGGTTCTTTTTTTTTTGTTTTGGTTGTTGTTGTTGCTGTTTTTACGCTTCAATCGTCCTCTTGCTTCCCCCACGGCTGAGCGATAAATAACACATGTCGGCTGCTGCTTCTGCTAGTGCTGGTGTCCGGACTGGGGAGGGGAAACATGTGACCATTTACACACTCAAAGGAGGCGGAGGAGGAGGGGAAACGGGAGGGGGGTGTGGAGGGTTACGCACACGGCCAGTGGGCGGTGCCCGCTCAGCTCATTGGGCTCATTGGTGGATTGAGCGTGAATGCAAAGACGAGAGGAAAGCCTCCTACTACCGTCACTCTGCCCCCTTCCGACCTGTTTGAGCCTAGTCAGGGATCCGTTTATTTATTTATAGCAGAGCAAGCATTTTGGCTCCTTCGATACAGCCTCCATTTTGCGTCATTAGAGCACTTTAATCACCTCAAAACAGCATCACGCTTTTTACTTTTAAAAGCAGCCCTCTCAGTCTGTCTGTCTATCTATGTGGCGAAATACCCACCACCCTTTCAATCAATCGGTCGAGCAATCAAGCTTTCGATCATCTAATATTTTGCGTGTCACGGCTAAAAAGGCAAACTAAAATGCTTGGTATCACACACAGTACAATAATAAACAATACCTCGGTCAAACCGTATCTTTATTCTCTTTGTAAAGGCAGATTTTATTGGATTATGCAAGTGTTCCCAATTTTTCACAATGCAAATTTCAGTTTGTCCGCGGAGCGGAGGCATATTCCAAATATGGTTGTGTGTCGGGAAAAAAACAAGATGATGTCAGGAATATCCATGCGTCAGAGGCTGGCAGTGTGCGTACAGAGCAAGCGCAGCAGCCAGCTGGGTACCACGACGTGTTTGGGATGAGGATGAAGATGGAGTGAAAACGTTCAACTTACTGCAGGAAAGAGACGTCACATGAGAGAGAAATCTGAACAAGCGGCGCTGCTTTCGTGACTTTATTTCGTCTCAGATGTTGCAGAAACAACCTTCGACCCCCTTCCAACGCAGCCCAGCCCCCATGAACGTACCCACACATCCCTCCCCATTTATATTCCAATTTTTCTTCACACTCCACTTTGCTGGCTCAGCACCAAACGATGCCTTTCTTTTCCCTTTCAGAGGCAAGGTCGATTATCATGCCCGGTGCAGGTAAATTATGCCACCAAGAAGCAATTATTTGACTTTATTATTTGGTAATCAAGCTGTGATTGAAGCGCAGGCTTTTATAGCTTTAAGTGAAAATATTTGCATTTTATGCATAGTATTCAGATGGTGGGAGGGGAGTATTTGTAGTGACTTCATTGTTATATATAATCTAACCCATTCAAATATCCACATTCAAAAGTACTTGTCCTCATTGCGGTGTCTTGAAAAAGTATTTCTACCCTTTTTTTTTACATTTTGTGAGCTTAAAATCACAAAATTCTACATATTTTATTGCGTTTTGCATTTGTGTGTGTGTGTGTGTGATAGACCAACACAAGGTAGCGCGAAGTTGTCAAATAAAAAATAATTCTGGCCTTACTGGAAGAGTGGCAAGAAGAAGGGCGCTGCTGGCAAGAAAGGCATTAAAAAGTCTTCTTTGTCATAGGTGGACACCACTAATACAATAGAATACAATACAATACAATACAATACATGCTGATTTATAGAGTGCTTTCACAACAGCAGCAGCTGTAACAAAGCGCTTAGCAAAACAGTTAACATAAAGTAAAATAATAAACACAACACATAACATTAAACACGGACAGTTGTGCAGTCCTAACCACTTTTCCCTCATACGCTTTGTTGTTTAAAGCAGTTTGAGATCAAAGAGGAGAGAATCAAAGTGTCCAGTGGATGACACAAATGTGGAAGAAAGTACAGTATTTTAGTCTGATAAGACCAAAGTTGATTTTTTTTTTTTTCGGGCGTCACTGCTGATGATGTATTGCGTTTCTTCAGCACGGATAAGGGAAGCTGGTCAGAGCTGATGAGAAGATGGCTGGAGCTAGATCCATGGCAACCCTGAAATAAAACATGTTGGAGGCTGTTCAAGACTTGATATTGGGAGATTCATTTTCCGGCAGGACATTGGCACTGCACAATGCACACCACATACTGTTCGTATGAGGGTGAATTGGGAAATATCCCATTTAACGATGGGGCAACAGGCGGAGCACACCTTGAACTTTGATCGCAAAATTTTCGAAACACATCCCAGCAATGTATTAGATCTCCTTAAACTTAGACCGTGCAGGCATTCCTAATGAAGCGTCCGGTGAATGAATGTAGTTCTCATTTGGGGTCTTTCATGCGTGGGGGCACACCTTGTGTTTTGCCCACTTGCCTCTGCAACATTTGAAACCGTGTTCGTCTCAGCCTAAGTGCTACGAAGCCATATTTGATATAAATAGATGTGCTCAGATATCTCCCCATAGAATTAGCGTGGTTCCCTCCCCACCCTCAGTTCATCTTGGGTCACCGCTACGAGCGTGTGGCCATTTGCTCTCGCATAAACAACAAGTACTTTAACACTTGGTTAGGTTATTTAACGATGATCGAACAAGACATTTAGACCCTTTTATGTTGTTAAGGTCAAGAAAATATTGAAAATAAAACTCCTTCCTCTCACCCGGGAAACAATGATTGAAAATGAGTACGACCTGTCAGAATCGCCTTGTATGACGCTGTGACCCAATGTTTGCGAGACGGGCACAAAACAATCTGGAGGCGGGTGACTTGAGTTCAAAACAGGGGTAATGACAGTATCTTTCATAAGAAATGCAAACGAGCGCTCCATAAAGTAGCAATAAGGGCAGGACTGAGGGAATCAACAAAACTCAATTTGAACGCCCTTTCTTAGGTAACAACATGAATATTTGTCATTCTTCCAATTTACACAGCACGGTGCATTCAATTACAAGTGAATTAAATGGATGGATGAATCTGATTTACACACTTTTAAATTGGACCTCTGCTCTTCAGAATATGAAGCCATTCGGGGTTTTATAGGTTTAGTCATTTCGGGAAAAGATTAGAAGCTGTCTAACATGACAGCGAGGCATCAAGAACCATCATCAATTTCCTGTCTATGGAGGAACTTCCACGCATCCATCCATCCATTTTCCAAATCCGCTCATGCGGGTTGCGGGCGTGCTGGAGCCTATCCCAGCCATCTTCAGGCAGTAGGCGGGGGACACCCTGGGGAAACCGTAGTAGCCGAAGAAAACGCACGCAGGCATGGAGAGAACTTGCAAACTCCACACAGGAAGGTCGGAGCCCTGAAACGAACCCTGCACCTCTACACTCTGACTACCGTGCTAACCAGTTAACCACTGGGCCGCTACGTCAAATAATAATTTTGAATAAAATTACATTGAAGTCTTAAAAAAAAAAAAACTACAACGAACGGCAGTGTTGTTACATTGAAATAAAAATATAATATACATTATTTATATTGATTTAAAGGGAGGGTTTTGCTGGTTGGATTAATGATGTTCTTTATTCATTACATCCATCCATTTTCCGATCCGCTTATCCTCAAAAGGGTCAAAAGGGCCTATCCCAGCCGTCTTCCGACAGTAGGCGGGAGACACCCTGAACCGGTTGTCAGCCAATCGCAGGGTACACACAGATGAACAACCATCTCCGCTCACACTCACACCGAGGGACAATTTAGAGTGTTTAATCAGACTGCCTGCCATGCATGTTTTTGGAATGTGGGAGGAAACAGGAGTACCCGGAGAAAACCCAAGCAGGCAACGCAGATCGGAACATGGATGGATGGACACACGCACACACACACACAAAAAAAAAAAATATATATATATATATATGTAGCCGGGTCTTTGGACAGACTGGACTGAACACAAATAAATTTTTATGTGGGTTTTATTCCCGACTGGACAATGAAAAATTGTACAGCATTAAGAGAAAAGACTTGAGATGTTAACTGAATTTTAAAAGAGTTCGAAAAGGGATCTAAGAGATCAAAGAAGAGTATCTAACAGATTAAAGACAATTACACTATAATAGACAACAGCAGTGGCTTGTCGATACGTTCCGCTGTATGGGATGCATACAAAGCACGTGGAAAAACACAAATGATCTCCCCTGCTGTACAGCTGTTCACACGACTCACTAGTGGTAGATTTCAACCTCCAAACCACGATATTGTGCTCTGAATATCGCCAGGGTTACAACGACGATCACGGGTTTATCAAGTTGGGACAAGCAGTAGGCACAGTTCAGCGACTACTCTCCTTCACGTGCATGTCACTCTCACTGCACTTCCTGGTCTGATAGTCACGCACTCTATATGTTCCCGCGTGTTTTGATCTAGTGTGGCTCTTAAAGTGACAGTGCTACGTTTGTTAAACAAGGCAGCCTTCACTACACAATCCCAAGTACGGTTCACCTGGTTACATTCTCCCCTGCTACAAGTCAACGTCCTCGGTGACTTATCCTATACCACCCCATCTTGTGAAGATCAAGTATAGTGGACCACCCTGCTAAAATCTGGGAGAATATATCCCGACTTAACGAGATGGCATTGCATGCTGATACAGGAAATTGAACAGATTCTTGTGTTTCCCTGCAGTTTTCCTCTGACTTTTGCATAGGACAGAACTGAGTACAGCTAAAGGAACAGTCACTTTCTTTCTCCCCTTGGTGCAGGCTCTCTCTTGGATTTCTCTCTTGGGTTCTCCTCGCCATGCTAACACCTGTTGTGGCCTCAAGGCTTTGTCGCGAGTCAATTTCCAAACTTTGCCCCTGCAGTCGACTTCCTTCTGTCCCCAGTGCAGACTCTGCTTTCTCTTCGGAGCCAGTGTCAGCAGTACTGTCATCTGGCTCCTCTGAAACCTCTTTTCCAGCAAGTGGTTCCTTGAATTCCTCAACCAATACAAACTCAATATCATCCACCTCACTTTCTGAGGGTGGAGCTGGGACAGGTTCCTTGACAGGTGTCTGGCGAGGACTTTTCTTTTCCGGTGCTGGTCCCACACATGGACGGAGGTTGGACCTATGCACCCTCTTTGTCAGTCCTCCAACGACCTCAAGTGGCCGAGTCGCCAAAAATGGAGTTTGAGGGGCCCGAATCTTTGGTCATGGCATTTTGGTCAAAACACACCTTTGGCACTTCTTTATCCACTGCTCAACTTCTTCATGCATGCCTCCCCAGAAACACCTTTGCCGCAGCAGACCTAATGTTCGCTCTATACCCTGATGTCCCATCTGGTCATGGACACTTCTGAGGATTTGGTCTTTGAGACAGGCGGGTAGTAACAACTGGTAGCATTCTCCCAGGTGCGCATTGTTAATCACTCGGTACAAGAGTCCATCTCTCTCCCTGATACGTGGCCACTGCTTTAGCAGAGCGCGCACTGGTTTTGAAAGGCTCATTCTTTCTTGATACGATGGTTTTCGCTGATGGCTCCAAAAGCCTCGCACTACTTTGAGAGTCGGGTCAGCAGCCTGAAATCCTTGAAGTACTTCCTTAGAATATCCAGGCAGCGTGGCGCTATTATCTTTCACAGCTTCATCATTGGACGACCCCTTTAGGCCCCTTGTGTAGACTGTTGCAACAGAACAAGACGGTACTCTTACTTTGTTTTTTCTTCTGACACGAGCAGCTGAAACCTTCTCTACCAACTCTGTTTCTTCCACTCGCTGGAAAGCCTCTTTCCAGGCAAAATCCAATTTCCCTCCCAAGGTGGTGTCATCCTGTGCCAATGCCAACTGTTGACATCGCTTGGTAATGTTCATTCCAATAATTCCCTGAAGAGATTGGCTAGCCTCATCTGTGCTATCCTGGATTATTAGGAATCCACACTCAGGGATCATGATTCCCATTGCCTGCACATCCAACTCAACATAACCTAAATATGGTAGAGGCAAATTATTTGATGCGGTTAGTTTAAGCCATTTAGCAGTACAGTGCATATCCTCATCTGTTCCATTAAGACGGTTTCTGAAAAACTTTCTGTGAGGGTGCTTACATTGCTTCCGGAGTCAAGTATGCATCGCAAGGGGACTCCACCTATCTGTATCTCTACTTGGGCACTTGCCAACAGCCCTCTCTATAAAACGTTCTCTCGTCAACATACTACCTGAGCCTTCACTCCAACCCCTCACTGTCCGGCTCACAACAGTGGGGGTTTCCTTTCCCTGGACAGGTGAGTCGGGCACAGTAGGACGTTGACATGAGGGTTTCCGTGTCACCGGGCACTGTCTAGCCATATGTCCAACTCCTTCACACCGCAGACAAATTGGTTGGCCGTCACTTGTGTACTTGGGTTGGACTTTGGGTCTGTCATCTGTCATGGTGAGTCCACGGACTGCCTTTGTCAACTCATTAATAGCCTTTCCTGTTGGGCGATTATTTTAACTACTTCCTGTAGGGTCACGGACAAGTCTGTTTGGACTTCAGTGGTCGTGTCTCTTTTCTCTAAAGTCATATCCTTGTGATCACTAACTAGGTTTCTGTTCTTTGCAACGCTAGTGTGGCGTGGTTGATCTTCGAGGGCCCACATCATTGCCTCATTTCTCACGTCAAATAGACTACTTTCCGGTCTCTCTCTGAGCAGCCTACGCAGTTCACGCCTCAAGGTGGAGTCTCGTACGCCCTCAACGAACTGATCTCTAAGAGCTAACTGAGCATTAGCTACCATAGGAGGAGACTGCTGGAGGACAGAATTGAGCAGTTGTGAGAGAGCATGTGAAAATTCGCGCAATCCTTCTCCATCAAGTTGTCTGCGAGCATAAAAGCGTGTAGAGGTTATGCACAGTACGTTTTTCTCGAAGGCTTCACGCAAACATGAAAACACATCACTGGGTTTCTTAGGTTGCCCTCGCATGCAAAATTTGACCTCATCTAGAGCTGAACCTTTTAACAGTGAAAGAATGAAGTCTACTTGGTCTTCCTCCTGTAGACCTCTCATTCTTATTTCTCGTTCCACTTCCTCGATAAACTCGTCGACAGTGTCAACACCTTCTCCAACCTCCCAGAAAAAGGTACAATGTGTTTTTCCCTTAAGATGTAAACGATTGATCTTGGCTGAACATTACTCAAATTTGCAAGTCTTGACATGAGAGCCTCCTGTTTTCGATTGAGTTCTCTAATCTGTGACTGTAATGCGGTCACACAGTTACCTTTATCACCCAAATGTAAGGAACTTGGGTCATCCTCGCTGTGGGTTCCTGCCAGAATGGCAGCTGCTTGCACGTCGTCCTCTGACATTTTCAGGTCTTCGTTCCAATGTATTTAATGCCGCAAAGCGCAACAGTCACAAAAAGTCACTCCGTTTCTCTTCTGGTAGCTTTGAAGACTTGCTCGCGTCCAGTGATGCGTGTCGATGTGAAGCTGCTCCACATTCAGCCACACGAACCACAGCTAGTACACGAAGGCCTTGCTCGTCGACACTCCGCACTCTGGCATCAGGACTGCCTCGCTTCTCGCCACTACTGTTGTCTATTATACTCAAACTAACACTATCCACTACAATCTCAGAATTTAATAGGGAATCCCACTTCTGACACCAAAATTGTGTAGCCGGGTCTTTGGACAGACTGGACTGAACACAAATAAATTTTTATGTGGGTTTTATTCCCGACTGGACAATGAAAAATTGTACAGCATTAAGAGAAAAGACTTGAGATGTTAACTGAATTTTAAAAGAGTTCGAAAAGGGATCTAAGAGATCAAAGAAGAGTATCTAACAGATTAAAGACAATTACACTATAATAGACAACAGCAGTGGCTTGTCGATACGTTCCGCTGTATGGGATGCATACAAAGCACGTGGAAAAACACAAATGATCTCCCCTGCTGTACAGCTGTTCACACGACTCACTAGTGGTAGATTTCAACCTCCAAACCACGATATTGTGCTCTGAATATCGCCAGGGTTACAACGACAATCACGGGTGTATCAAGTTGGGACAAGCAGTAGGCACAGTTCAGCGACTACTCTCCTTCACGTGCATGTCACTCTCACTGCACTTCCTGGTCTGATAGTCACGCACTCTATATGTTCCCGCGTGTTTTGATCTAGTGTGGCTCTTAAAGTGACAGTGCTACGTTTGTTAAACAAGGCAGCCTTCACTACACAATCCCAAGTACGGTTCACCTGGTTACATATATATATATACATAATTTTTTTTGGGGTGTCATATATATATATTTATATATATATATATAATAAAAATTTCTTTCTTTTTTTAAGTCAACACTTTGGTTGAACGCAAATGAAAATGTTAGTGGCGGTTGATTTAGGTTTTATTGGTTCAAAGATGATTTGTTGTTTGGTTGAGTTTGAATGTTGTGATCTTGTGCAATGTTTACGCATTCATTTATTTGGGACTGCTAGCACGCTCACAAGTAATGCGAGGCACGTATTGTTGTAGACAGGCAATAAGGCAGCGACCTTGTGATCCAAGCGTCTGTGACCTCTAACCTGACAGGCCAGATGCTTTGTTTGCCCACAGGGGTTGGTTGTACAAATCCATCTGGCAAAATAGATTCAATGTTTTTATTAAACTTTCATGGAAGGAGATCAGGCGATTATTCTATCCGTCACATTAGCCCATTCAAGATGTGTTCACACTGCGGACCAAAGCGGAAAATGCTAAATGGTGTGATTGAGGTGATTTCAACACCTGTATTTTGCATTCTGTGATCTTGAATCGGTTGGTAGTTCATCCGAATCAGTTGTCGATGTTCCCTTGGTGTCGTAAAAAAAAAAAAAAAATTAAGTGGGGACCAAAAGGCCATGTGAGGTCCCTCGCTTCTCTTATTGGTCATCACTCCAAATGAGACAATGTACTTTAGGTATGCTGCTAGCATTGCATTCATTCATTTCATTCATTCAATCCTCTTCGTACCGTCTGGGACATAAGGCCTCAGTCAACTCTCTCCATCGTGATGGATTTACATTCATGATTCACTTTCATTTTGACAATGATGAACCAAATTGCAAATTCTGCCCCATTCAATGTTACATCGTCTCATCTTATCCATAAAATCCTTGAAATAAACGGATCTTTGTTTAAAAAAACAACAACAACAACAACAACACAATCCAATGGGGTTAAATTAGCCAAGAGAATTAGTCATTCTAAGTCTGTGTTTTACTCCAACAGCACGTAACGCTGAAGATGTAATCTCATTTAGCGTATTAAACGAGCTTTCCAAGACAAACATCCTGGCTTGGCCCATCCGTTGAGTCACATGCTCATACGGTCTCAGTCACTCGCTCCACTGTCACTGTGTGCAAAGATTACTTTCATAAGCTTCATAAAGCAGATTACAATCGCGAATCTGATGAGATCAGATTAAGGACAAGCGCCATGGGTCGTGGTAGTGGGGGGGGTCAAGATTAGGCTCCGTCATACATAGAAATCGCCATCAAACGAGCACTACGACGTCTCTTTAACCGCCGTGTTCATCGCATTAGCCAACGGCATAAAAAAAAAAAAAAGATGAAAGCCAAAGATCCTCGTGTGTCTTTCATGGGAATATATTAACCTTTGTTACAGTTTACTCATTTCAAACTGATGTTCGGTTCGTGATCCCAGAGTCTCCCACCTTCTTCTGGAAGGAGGTGTTAGGGGCGTCATAGTTGGTTTAAAAAAAAAAATCTGTTTTCCTACACACCGAGCGATGAGATTGAACAATGACAAAACAGGGTTCAATGTGAGCAAATGACTATCCGCGGAGATGATAATGAAACCACTATTCGGGGTCTTGAGTTTATGCGGTATGGATCGCTGGCTTTGGCCCGACGTTGTCGCTAATAACTGACTCGATTTCCTGATCAATACGGTGGAAATTGAAATTTTCTGGCAGTTAATTTTTGCAAGCTATCGAGCTGGCCCAGAGGCATACACTGATTACGATTTTCGCCTTTATTGGCCACGATTGCATGGATGCACAGAAGCAATTACAGGTGTGATCGTGTCGGTTGGGTAACTCGCTGGAAAGAGAGGAACACTTACAATTTTCACCCTTGATCAGGATAGCAACTGTGTAATGAGCGCATCTGACTAGAACCACTCAGTTAAAGCGTTTATTTGCCCAGCAGTTTGTTAGGAAGTAGGCTATTTCCATAATTTGTGGGGGACGATGAGCAGGGTGCTCCGATGATTCTGAAGGCAAGCGAGTTTCGATTGTCTGATTTGGGTTCTTAGTAACAGCGCCACCCTCTGGCAAAACGTTGATCTTTTTAAACAGAAAGGCAATTACATTTGTCTAGATTTTTTTTTTTTTTAATGCGCTGACTCCGAATCTGCCCTCTTTTTGTTTCTCTGACACGTCAGGTTTTCCGAAGCATAATAATATTAACAATAATATATGTTTTGTAATAATAATAATGTGTATTTGCTAATATTTATTTATGAAAGGTTAGGGTCATCAACAGGTGTATTTTTTACATACGATATGAATTACAACAGTGGTCAAATCTGTATTGCGCAATAGGTCAAACTTAAAAACAAAACAAAAAACCCAGAAAGCATTTGCAAAAAAAAACGAATGTGCTGGGAAAAAATAGTAGACGACATGATTGAAGTCAGTGGCATCCAGCGTAAAAACTGGACCAAACGAACGACCCCTTTTTTGAGACCAGCCGAAAGTCACACAAACAACAACTACAGCACCAAAAGCTCGTGGAATTTTATGCCGCAAATGATTTTTTTTTCTGTGTATGAGAATCTTCAATTCAAAGTGACTTATTGGGCCATTTTATAAAAGGCTTACCATTCATTTTCTACCAACAATGGATATTTATTACACACTTCAGCCAATTAGGTTGCCACGGTTACACGGAATGGAACAAAAAAAAGGATTTTATTAATTGATTAAAGATTCATATATTCATACTTTTGTCCATTCCTTTCTGTCATGCAAGCACTTTCAAACATGTTCTCATTTCACAGGTCACTGAGTCAGCGATACATTTCTACATTTGCAAGGATAAGGCTGTACATTGCGTGACTATTTGATGAGATATATCGCGCGCAGAAGCAGGGAACACACTGATAACAAATGTAGTCACCGACACAAATGACTCGTATGGCCGCGCACGGGCGGGAGGGGAAACAACAACAGCATAATCTGGGCCCGCCTCCCTCGAAATGAAATCAATACGAATGCATACGTTATTCATGCTCCATAACAACCTCATCAGTCATTTGTCACAATTATGCCTCATGTGGTGTCACGTGCTGGCATGGAAATGACAGAGACACATGATTTTATTGTCTGGATTAAATATGAATCTCATGAAGGCGTTCTGTCCATATTCAAGGACTTTTTGACTTTACTGTACATAAAGGAAGCTGATTAAGTGTGGCCATTACTTTCCGTTGACTATATTTGTTCACGTTGCCTTCCAAAGCCTAAATCACGCAGTCCACATTTAGAGCAGCTGAAGGAAGGCGGCAGGGGAAAGTGGGCGGCATGAATAGTATTAAAAAGGGAAATGATCTAATCGGAAAGTGTAGGATGCTGATCATTCTGCGTGCTTGCGTGCGTGAGTGTGTGTGTGTGTGTGTGTGTGTGTGTGTGTGTGTGTGTGTGTGTGTCAGAGGCCTGATTGTTGTTGTTATTTATCCTGAAGTGACCCCGGTGGTCACATGAATACACAATGAACACACACCACACTCGCTCCACAATGTGCAACAGCCAGTCGCTTGCTGTAATAATTCGATCGGAACGAGCAACTTTATGATCTTAAAATTGACCTCCGAGGAAGCGTATTATTAACAGAAGATGATTAGTAATGCTCAACAGTAATCATGATAAATAATAGAATAGCACCTTGTACAAGGGGATTTAAGGAAGACTTTCCACAATAAAGCAATGAATGAGCGTTTTTTGTTTTAAATCGAAAAGCGCTATCTGCCATGATGTAATACACAGAATGACTGCACACTTTACTTGGTACACTAGCCAACCCTGTGACAAGGTAAGGTATTTTGCGAGTAAAGATATTTTTGTCCCGTCAGCATCCGTCCCACTTTCCCATGGTTAAAAAATCGGATGGACACAGCGTGGTCACAAAATCCAATTATCGACGGTCCTTGAGAGCCATTTGACATGCATTCCGATACCACTGCACGCATGCGCATCCATACACGTGCATGCGCTCAGAGACACAAGGTCCTCACAGGATGTGCTTTTCTCAGAAGTGACACTACAACCTTGCTAGGCCATGTGCTAGAAAACAAACGGACAAAAAATGATGACAGGCTTGCACGGCTATCATAGAATACAGGCTGTATATGTTTGTGCTTAAAGTACAAATTGAGATACCAACAGAGAGAGATAAACATACAGATGAATATCAACACAATAAAAATAAATGCAGATAAAGAAAGAAAAATGAAGTCCATGGGCAAAAGTGTACCCCGACACATTTGTGACTTTTGTGCTGAGTGCGCAAATCACAATCACCCTCTCATTGACAAGCAGCGAGTTGAGGTTACAGTTTTTGTTTTGTTTTGTTGCCTTTCGTCAAAGTCAGAATGAACATTGAAGTTAAAAATAATACATAGATAATCAAATAATAGGTTCGATCACAATGAATAAAATTAAGACGCAAGAAATTTTTTTTTAAATAAAGTTTTAATTAAAAAAGATGTAAATCAATAAAATGGACTGAGTACAAAATAATAGAATAAAAACAGCAACAGGTTGAATATGTATTGCAGTGGTTTTCAGTTTCATTTTCACTTTCACATTGAAAAAAGTCTACATACCGATGGCATGAAAAAAATAAAAATACTAAATAAATCAAAGCCATGCTACCCAATAGTCCTTTAGTATTGGGCAGTATGGCTTTATTTTCTTCTTATTATTATTGTTTTATTTAACTTTCGAAGGAGGCAATTGTAGTTTTATATTTTGCTTTGCTTTTAAATGATTAACAAGTTCAACAAGCGTGACATAAATAATTTGTGGGAAGACACCTCAGGCAAAAACAGGTAGTTACACTAACTGCTGCAAAAAAGTATTTCTCACAAACTGGAACTGAAAAAGGCCGTTTTTAGAAATATACATCCAGTGAATACGTACGTGGACACACTGTGGGACACGAATGCGCCCATACGTCATGGAACTTTTATACTTGTGCATGTCTGCTTCTAATAAAAAGATCTCTCACAATAACACATTCCAGACATAACTTTAATAATAGATATACTGTACTTGACAAACACGGTATATATAGTATATTATAGATTCATCCTGGACTCAGGAAGATGCATTCGAGCAAATCATCCCAAAATGGAGGATATTTGCTTGGACAGTATTTCTTATGAGTTGTATTGCCAGAAAAGGAGTCCACCCCCCCACTTGCTGAATGCAATTTAAATCTAAGTAAGTAACGCACACACACACACACACACGTGTGTGTATATATATATATATATATATATATATATATATATATATATATATATATATATATATATATATATACACACGTGTGTGTGTGTGTGTGTGTATGTTACTTAGATTTAAATATATATACACATATACATATATATATACACATATACACATATATATATATATATGTGTGTATATATATATATATATATATATATATATATATATATATATATATATATATATATATATATATACACTGTATATATGTAAACGCACCCGCACAAAATGGTTGTCACATACGTCATGAAAGAGTTGAAATGTATCTTTCGGCCACCGTGTATTTCATTTCTCTCCGCCATCGTTTATTGTTTGAATATGACTCTATTATGTTCTTTTCATTCATTCAAATGGATTTTTTTTTCTTTGAGGTGCTGGTGGGTGGAGATCACAGAGGATCACATTTGTACTACGCAAGGGTGGGGGGGGGGGGGGGTGGAGTGAAATAGTCACAGTGAAGTTGGGGGCGGGCAGAGGATGTGTGGGTTTGGAGTGCTCGAGTCGTTTTGGTAACAGCAGTGGGAGTGGGAGGATGTGAGGAGGCGCTCGGATATAGCCAGAAAACACATTGCATCCGCCATCCGCCAAGAGATTATTCTGAATCGACACACTGGCAAAATAAAGGATCTACCACGGCCGTACCATTGTCAACCATAAGATTTTTTTTTTTTTTTTTAAGAGTTAACGTATCCACCTCAGAGTTCAGAGGTTGAGGTTTTGTATCCGTGAATCTTCTTCTTAGGCTTGTGCGGGTTTTCCCCTGCCCCACCTGCTCAAAAAAAAATAATTATTCGAGCTTTATTGAAGACTGTCAATTGTCCATATTTGTGAACGACAGTGTGAATGGTTGGTAAATATATATTATAAATATAAATACAAATTTGATCACAAAATACATAAATATGTCAAACAAAATGAAATTGTGATTGTGCTGACTTGAGTGTCGTTAACTTTTCCCGGATATCGCCTAGTGTATTCTCCATTCGACTCGAAACTGGAAATGTCTGTTTCCATCCATCCATCCATTTTCCGCTTTATCCTAACAAGGGTCACAGGGGGTGCCAAGACCGGGCAGTCGGCGGGGGACACTCTGAACCGGTTGCCAGCCAATCGCAGGGCACACAGAGACGAACAACCATCCGCGCTCACACTCACACCTAGGGACAATTTAGAGCGCCCAATCAGCCTGCCATGCATGTCTTTGGAATGTGGGAGGAAACGGAGTACCCGGGGAAAACCCACGCAGGCCTGGGGAGAACATGCAAACTCCACACAGGGAGGCCGCAGCTGGAATCGAACCCGGTACCTCTGCACTGTGAAGCCGACGTGCTAACCACTGGACTACCAAGCCGCCCGGATGAGTAAATTAAAAGAGATAATTCATGGATAACCTGGCAAGAAATTATGACGTTTAGCGGTCAGCGCTGCCACCAAAATGCCACCAGATGGCGCAAAATCAAGACTTTGATAGAAGACAGGGCTTTGACCACTGCGATAGAATCGAAAGAATCAAAAACGATTAACGCGATGTGATATTTCATGTAAATGTATGCTTCAGACACATACGAGCACAGCAAGTTTTTCTCATTTTCCGCTACTGTTGACGCTCTGTCAGTTCTGGCCGGGCCGCGTGTCAAGGCTTGATGGCGATATGATGCTATTTCACGAGGCGCGGCCCCGACCGCGTGGCTGGCGGTGCGTGCCATGCCCCCGATGATTAGCTGTGATGCTGCGCTGACTGAAAGTTTCCAAAATGAGCAGGATGGATAGTGACAGTGGCGTGCTGTGTCGGCGCTGTATTTTTAAAAGGTTAACGGCGTGGAACTGCGTCGTTCGGCTGTGCCGCTGATGAAGACAAGTCATGCCGTGAAAAGTGAGCTCGGTGCAAAGCCTTCCATTTGGGGGCCCGTCACACGTCTGCGAGCATCCATTTTTGTCCTCCCCGCCCACTCACTAATGCCGTTCCAGAGTTATCGCTCGATGCCGCGCCCCACAGAAGCGCATTCTGGTACATCCCAAAGGCCTTTGCATGCAAATGTGTTTTTAATGATTCTCCCCATTTATTTAAGTCGAATGCCGTATGTTTACGAAGCTCTTGGCCGTTGACCCGCAGCAATTAGCATATTCACGCTACCTATTTGGCTTGTCGGTGATATTTATTATTAGCTCCGCCTGCCATTGGGATGCAGCGTGTGCAAATAGAGACTGCCCTTATGAATGCGTGTTGTGTGTATATAAAATATTCATCAACCTCAATCCCAATACAGTGTTGCAGAGTTTCTGTTGCAACGTGTTGGTAGATGTCGAAGACTTGAGGCTAAGTGATACTTTTGCAATGGTCCACTTGGGTTGCGTTCAGTTGGGACAAAATACGGTAAAAATAGTGTGAGAGTGTTCAAGAGTAAAGTATTCACTGGGCCCGGATGAATAGGCTTGGGTGATGGAAGTCTTCAATAGTTGACGTGCGGAAATGAGATAAATACTTTTGAAGTTTTGAAGTCAACAAATAATCACTTTTATGAATGGGGACTTCACTCACAAACAAGAATAATCAGCCCTAGTATACCGTTGTTTCTTTGCATGAGATAGCGGTGTAACGAGACAAGAAATGTCCGTGGAAAATACAATAAAACGCTTGAACCTTGGGGCATTTTGAAGGAAGCAATTATTCTTGCAATTGCTGCAATTAGCATCATGTCTCCTTTAAAAGGCAGTCATCGATAGATATGGACTTTTGAACTGCGCAGTATTTATGAGAAGAATATGCTAATGAGTGGCAGAGAACGTAAATAGTCAAGAGCTCAATGGAGAGGCGGTCACAACCCCTCATTGTAGCCTGAAATGACATGCAGGCGGTATATAAAAAGGTCCGGAAACTGTAAACAAGAAGTAGCAACAACCGCCACCCCACACCCCGCCAAATGTCGTCACATACATGTGCCAATTTGATCCCGAAACCATGGAGACATTGAAGGACAGCCTCACCCCTTAATACTGTTGAGCCAGCAAGCGTCGCCACGGCGTAAGCACATTTGCTGGCACGTTAGGGCCAGTGTTGGAAAACAAGTCGTTCCCATGAGGGTCCCCAACCCCCGCCCACCCAACGCTCAAGAAGGGCGCGTAAGAGCGCGAGTGCAAAAGCGTGTTTGTACACGCGCACGTGTTTTTGTTGATGCAGGTGTTACCGGGGGTGCCTTCACAAAGGGCTAATGGAAGAGGCCATTAACAGCGCAACAACACTGACGCGATTGTAAACACACGAGTCTGCTGCTGTGAGCACAACTTTGCTCAATAATTCAGCAGCTTGGGAGGAAATCAACACTTTGGCCTACAAACAGCATTGTTGACCACATCGTTAGACGACAACAATGTGCTGCTTTCCGTTAGGAAACGAAACAGTGCATAACAGTCGACTTGTGTGTGAGTGGTTGTTTGGCTTGCGACCAATCCAGGGTCGACTTCACGTCTCCCCAACAAAGTTGGCTAGGATAGGCTTCAGAACATGTGAGACCCAAGTCAGGAGAAAGCGGTATAGATGGATGGATGAAAAGTGATTTCAAACCAAGGCTGAACTGTTCTAAAGCAAACGGTATGCTTGGCACAAATGCAAACACAACTCATCACGTAAAAACGACTGAATATTGGCAGAGGGAGCGTCGTGCTCTTGGGGCTGCGTTCCTTTTGTCAAGATGTTGGGAATTATGAGCAGTTCTGTTCTCGGTCAGTGATAGCACAAAACCTTTGGGGTATTGCTAGAAAGCACACAAAAAAAATAAAAATGGAAAATATATCCTAACAGAACATTTGAAATTAATGAGAGGCCCTTTAGATGTGCTCTGTCTCCCATGAGTTCGTATGTGACTGGTTAACTATGAAAACAGTGACGTACATTATAAGAGGGTGTGCACACTTATGCAACCAAATTCTCTAATTTGTTTGATTTCACCTCTCGAAAAGATTTTTATTAAAAAGATTTGAATTGAGTTACAAGTTACATTAAGAGTGGAAAAAGTTTTGATCCACCTTGGTCTCATTTTTTTCACACACACACACACACACACACACACACACACACGCGCACACGCACAAACACTTGCACACGCACGTTATTTATTTACGCGTAGTGAACCATAGTGAAATCAGTTGCAGTGATTTGTTATTACTACTGGTGTTTCGAGGCTAAAAATGCCATTTGGGTGGAAACACTTTTGGAAAAAACACAATTAAAAATTCCACCCCTTTTATTTTTTATAATTTAACGATGACCCCAATAAAAGGACCGGCTTGCTTTTTTGCTAATGAAATAAACGTAGGCGCTATTATTGGAGCCGCGTGCACATTTGTTAATGGTGCTTGAGATAGACGAAAGTGTCACTCTGCATGCAAATGAAGCCGGCCAGTCAAGAGACATTCATCCTGTAATAGATTAACCGGGACTAATTTAGCGTTAAACGTGGTAGAAGTTTGGTGTTTCGTGTGCTAATATTAATTTGTTGTGTCAATTTGAAAATTAGTCAAAGTGTACTCCAAGCGCCTTTGCGTTTTACACGCCAAAGTGTCATGAAGACTCATGATATTGTTCCGTTGTATATGTCTTGTGATCATATCATTTAAAAAATCCTGAGCTGCTAATTGACATTGTGATGTGACAGGAGTGTAAAAGATGAACGAAGCAATCATCACCATGTCAGCTTATCGGATAAAGACAGCATACACGCAATTTTTTTAACCAGTCAAGTTAATGACGAAAATGAGTGCATGCATGGAACACCTTCTTCTCAGCCTTATTTTCATTTTACTCCTTGTTTACATTGTTTATATTCTCCATACATACACAGTCAGCAGCCTAACTTGAGTTTGAGATGAGAAGGTCTGTATCGAATATTAATTCATATGTTAAAGCTGCGTAGGTCGTAATATGATAATGGCCATAAAAATAAAAAATTTACTTGTTTAAAAAAAAAACACACACACAAAAAAAAAAGAGAATCAAATCTCTGTTACTGCCGTGATGAAACAGCAATGGACCATAATATTTGCGGCCCAGCCAGGACGCCTCTCATGTTGCGTTTGGTTGGTAAGGTTACTCCTCAAGAGTTGTTTATAGAGCTTGGACAAGCCACACACTAAAATAACGATCCTTAGATCCATTTCAAGACGTATTTTCGGACCCAGCGCAAGTTTAGCGCAAAGCGCAGTCTATGCACATGGGTGGTGTTTTCTTTCTTTTGGCATTTTCCAAGACTCGCGCAGGCGGAAGAGGGTGTTTGCGCCGTTGTGGGATGGAACGCAGCTGACTGCCGGGCCAATCCAGGCGGCTCCCCTCATTCTCTTTCAAATGAAATAGTGCTTGACATTCTGGAAATGGAAACTGAATCGCTGGGGTCCATGCATGAGATTTTGGCTCGCGCAGAGTCAAAATCGTGTTACACCACCTGTACCACTCCTGGGACCTGCTTTTCGGTAGTCTAAAGTCTACTTTTGTTCACCAAATTGCCAGATGTGCTGTGACCATGCAATAGAATACACCGGAATGCCGATGGAAGAGTAGCACAACACTCTAAACTAGACTTGAGCTGGCATGAAAATGAAGATGTGGCCATTTTTACACCAAGCAAACGGGCACCTGTCGACGAAAACAGGGCCGCCTACGATCTTCAAACGGAAGCGGCATAGTCGACTTTGCTTGTTCTTTTGACTATAGGCCTCATCTTTGTCACATAGCACATTTACCGCTGTTCATTAGAATTTTTTTTCTGGAGTATACTGTCGAAAAATACTGTAAGTTAATGTATAGCTGTAAAATAACTTCCATTGAAACCTATTGGGGGAGCCCTTGAGCAAAACATCAAGCAAAACGTCCCTCCATGTTTTAAATTGAGCTCCTTTTTCTGGTTCATTTAAGGACATGTTCACACTCTCTTATCAGTCTGCCACTAGTCTGTGGAAGGTTTCCATGGTATCCCATTTCTCGTGACTACTACGAGCCCCCTCCTCGTTGCTTATATGATATACCCCTTGCCACACACATACACACAGACACACACACACACCCTCCCCATCTGATGCTACTAACACTCCAGAAGGCGTCAACAGACCCTCATGCTCATGCCTGACACTGTGGATATGCTTTTTTATTTTTTTGCTTCTAGTTCATCATGTACTTTTATCATGTACTTATATCGTTTGTGACCGCTTAAATCAGTACCTGAGCTCACAAAAATCACAAACTGTAAAAGTGATCGAATGATGAGTAAAGAAACAAACACCCACGAACTCCGTCCCGCGCTGCCTGTGGCGCCCACACACCCTGTTCTTGTGCGTTTTTTTTTTAACTCCTCCACTCCGCTGTGGAGGCGTTCTCTTCGTCTTCCCTCATTAATACCGAGTGGACGCTATGATGCCACACCAAATTTCAATGGAGGAAGCAGAAGCGTGGGAGGAGGAGGAGGAAAAGGAAGCACCAAGTTTGGCCTTCTTCAAGGTACAGGGGTGTCAAACTCATTTTAGTCGCGGGCCAATTTGGAGTTACGGCCATTATGACATGAAACCACAAAAGTATTACGGTATTTGTACACGACAAATTAATAGATTACTAGTTTTGAAATCAGTCAAGTCAATCATAATAGTTTGTTTGATTATTGTTCAAGTCAGTATAAACAGGAAGACAAAAATATTGCCAAATGTTATTTAGCACACATAACAATTTGATATTTTACCAAGTTGACACACATGATTTGTTTTCGCGGGCCACATAAAATGACCGGGCGGGCCGTATTTGCCCCCCGGACCTTGAGTTTGACACCTGTTTTATAAAACAGATGGTTCAAAAGCAAACCTTCATTCGAATGAAGCCGTTGGTATTGTTCATCATCTGCAGGTTGCGCATCCACCCGTTGTTAAAATCTATGTGAGAGACTTAAGATTCATCATTTTTAAATTGCTCCCAAGTGGGGGCATTCAAACACGAACACAAATGATGCAGTTGGTCTGTATCGTATCTCTACTTGGGAATTTCATACATTTTTAATTATTATAAGAAATTAATTAATGGCAGAATTATATGAGAACATCTAACAATATCACCCCAAAAAAGGCAATTCCCCCAAAAATGTTGTAAGCAACAAAAAAAACATGAATTGATATGCATTGCTTAAAAAAGTACTATTTTTAGGACACATAAATGTCATATTATGGAGGAAAAGCCACTATTGTGAGATTAGTTCAAATTCGTTAAAAATTCTACAATTTTACAAGAAAAAAGCCGGGAATGTATGAGATTTTTTTTCTAAACATAATCTTGAAAAAAAAAAGATAATAATAAAGGTACATTTTTTACTAAGAAAAAAAATCCAACATGGTGAAAATTTGGATGTCATGAAGGAAGTGGAAAGAAATTAAAAAAGAAAAACAGTTCAATGTTTGGAGAGTAAAGTGTGAATATTGTCAGATTAGGATTCATAATATTAGAGTTAAGACACTGCTAAAACTTCAGATGGAGAAAGAAAAATCCAATAATGATACTCAGGAAGAAAGTAATTTGAAAATACCAGTAAATTGATTTAATAACTGCAGATGTGACCATTACATCTCTACATTACAACGATAATAGAATGCTAAGGTGATACTTATTGGTATCTGGGGCCCATTGATTTCTCCTCACAAATGATGAGCATGTTGAGTTCACTCCGAGACTGCAATCCAATAAACATGACATACTGTTGAATGCAGTGGAGGTGTTCACTGGCAAGTAATAGTGTTGAACTGGGATTTATGCGCCTCTTCTTAGTGCTCCTCACTGAATGTTGCTAGCTTCATTAGGCTGGACAATGAAGCAAGCATTTTATTAGTTCCCCTCAGACCGGATCAAAGGAAAGCCGCAGCAGCTCAAAAAGATTTAAATGAAATGTTTGTTTGTTTTTCAGTGACAATATGGTTTGTTTTTTAAATTAACAAAGCATTTTGATGATTAGGTTGGTGGACCGGCTAGAACACCTCTCCAGTTAGCATCAATGCTAACTTTACTGTTCCAAGTTGTGTGAAGTGTTGATACGGTGGACATAAAAAGTCTACACACACTTGTTAATTTGATCTAAAATTGGACAAGAACCCCCCCCCCAAAAAAAACTATTGAGAGCGGAAGTAAAAACTAATGAACCGAGACAATGTGGTCGCACGATTGTGCACACCATCTTATAACTATTAATGTGGCTGTGTTCAGAATTAGCTGGAATTATTCAAACCTTTTTTTAAATGGGAGCCAGGCCACACCTGCCACTATTTAAAATGCTTCTGATGATCCCAAATGAAGTTAAAATGTTCTAGTTGTCTTTCCTGGACTAGCTTTCGAGCTGGAGCCTCTCCCACCGAACTAAGAATGAGGAGGACATGTCGATGCCACTCAGAGACCTGAGCTGAGATTCAAACCCCGAACCTCACATCTGTGAGGCAGACGTTGCTTATCATAAAGAGAAAAGGCCTTTGTCATTGCTAGGCATCCCTTACTTATAAATCGTTTTTAATATTAGTGGACCAGCCAGGACAACTGTAATGTGACGTTAGCATTAGCATGGTGCTAATGGCACAATTTATGCGTTGTGACGTGCTGGTACAAATCGAAACTTGACCCAGATTTTCACTTCCAACAGCTCAAGTGCAATATGTTAAAAGATGAATTCTGTGTGTTGCTTTTTCTTCGTTTTTGTGGGGCTTTTTTGAGTCACTTACTCCAACAAATGTGTTAGGGGAGAATCTCAGAATAATATACAAAGAAAGTTATGGGAACTAAACAGTCTCAAATGTTTACTTGCTGAAAAACCCTCATAATTTCAGATTGCAAAAAAAAAATCCTATTATGTCATTCAAGGTTGAGTGCAAGGGTATTTAAGGACATTTGTGGTCGACGTCTCACATTGCACACGCTGCAGTCGCACGCCATGCATGCGGTCTGCTAATCTTTATTTAGTGGGGCTCAGGTCAAGGGGGATCTAGCGGGAGTTGCAACCTGGCTGATCCACTCAAGATAAAGGTCGAGGTCATACAAACCACCTGACGCAGGCTGAAAAAACATTTATGTGTGAGGATGCGGACGTTCCACCCAATTGGCAACCTGATTGCAAACAAACAAATAAACGAGTGCTCGATTTACCTTTTTCAAAATTAGCATCACTGTGGTGTCCTTAACTGAACTTTTAGTTGCACCAAAGTCTTATGACAGATGATTGACTGACTTGTTGGCGCTGGGTCACTTACTTTGCTCTCCCTTCAAGTGAGATTATAAACAGATTATTGTAATAATATTAACTGCCACGAAACCTTTCACGCTGCAGGTAATTGTTACTCACAACTTAGTGGCATTAGTGGATGACCAATGGGATTAAAACACTTAAAGATGTTAAGGTTTCGGATTGCAAAGCCCCTCGCCATCCGACCAACTGAACTAAGTAAGCTAAGTGCTGACCCCAACCACATGGCACCAACACTTGAAGTTTGCATGCAAACATCAGTTATGTACAGGCTTAAGCATTCAGAAGCTTAGGCTATTTAGGCCACTGCACTCTTGTTTACATTCAACGAGGTGTAACAACAGCCAGTCTGCATGAAAGCCAGTGACAGCATGTTGATTAAGGCTGATAGAATCATTTTTCCATGTAATGAGATGCAGCACTTAAGTAAAGGGATTGAAAATATCTGTTTGTTTGCAAGATGACAGGACCATACAATACAGCACAGTAATATTGCTTGACTGTATTTTTCATTCGGCTGGCTACTTCCTGGTTGAGGTAATTTTGTCTTTTATTGGTGAGTCGCACATGCCTAATATATATGGGTGTAAAAAAAATTGAGATTGCAAAACAATCATTCCTGTGTCGATTGAAGTCACGATAGCCTGCTTGGATACGATTCCCTTTGATTGATTTACGATTCAGTTATGGAAGGATACGATACCAGTTCAACTTTCATTGGGAACATTGGAACATGATCAGAGGGGCAGCACATAGTAGAAACGTCTTGCTCTAACTTGGTGTATTAATGCAAATATGAAAACTTACATTAAAAGCGATGTGTTTTTACGCAGCTCTACATCCTCGGCAGGGTCCTAAAGGCTGCATTTGATCTTCTTTGCATTTTTTTCAGTAGCCTAGATGGCATAGTGTACATATGGCATTATGCTTCCACCCACAGGTCAGTCTTGGTACTACAACAGACAACAAGTTTGGGGGAGGAGACTTGAGTGGGGGTATCGTCCTATGTGGGGTGTGCTGAGTTGATGAGAGCAGAAAAAAAACAATCGCTGCATGGTGACTTCATTTCTTTGTCGTGTATTGTGGTCTCAGAAATTCAAACCATCGCTAAAAATGTTAAAAATGAGTCGCCTTTGTATGAAGACAGACGAAACTCCCATTTTGCGTTTTGGAGCAAGGGGAACAGTTGGTCAATTTCTTTAAAGTGGAAAAAAAAGTGTGTATTTATGTTTGTTAGCGGGCCAATTTCTTGTTCACGAAAGTTGACAGAACCATAGCATGTTTGATGGCCTCAGTGCACAAAAGCAAGGTCCATAAAGGACCGCTGGTCAAAGAGATCAACATCATTACCATTGTTCCCTGTATGCACTCCCAGAAACCACCCACCCGAGTGACCCCGGGGCCAGAGCGAGGTCAGAGATTTGCAGGACACATTTATGATGATAGACAGGCGAGGTCAAGGCCTTTGTTTGTGACAAGAAGCGGAAATAGCGGCTCGCGTTCCGGTAATTGATGAAAGATGAGAGCACAGAACGGGGAGGGGGATAGGGAGGCGGGGGTGGGGGCATCGATCTGTTTGTGTTTTCGTCGAGGAAGGAGAGGTGAACGGGTTTGTTGGCCTGTGTCCCGGTTGAAGTGCTGAGCCAGTGGCTGTGTCTTCTACTTCTGATCAGGCTCTTCAATTAAGCTGCATAACTTTTATGATCCGCTCATTCTGTCTGGAAGGACCAAATTAAAATAAAATACCTGTATAATAAAAATTTATGTGTGCCCTGCCATTGGCTGTCACCCGATTCAGGTTGTCCCCCGCCTACTGCCCGAAGACGGATGGAATAGGCTCCAACACTCCCCGCGACCCTTGTGAGGAGAAAGCGGGTCGGAAAATGAATGACCGGAGGATATCATAAAAACTCAGGCAGCTACAAGAGTCGAAAGATCCCAAATCATCAAGACAATTCATTCTGGCTCTCTCTTGTGGCCTAAAGAGATACTGCAATATCATGTTTACAGCATGACCGCCTTCTCACAGTCGCACAAACAGAAATGTTCTACACAGGCCTTTATTTCACGAGTTACACAAAATTGGAAAAAAAAAGATTTTAATCAGTGACACTTGTCATTTTCCATTGTACTTGATTAACAAATGCATGCTCTAGTCAGTTTATTAGTGGTATACCTTTCGTTTTTCAGTACAAAACTTTGATAGTCTTCATTGTAGTGGACTGCCTGACGTTGTCTCTGAATAATTACCACATTAAACCTTACAGGTAAGCCCAAAATAATTTAGACATTTGCAATATTTTCAGTTGTAGTTAATTTGTGTTAGTTGAATGGGTGATTTCTGGTTGGAAAGATCACAAGATGTAAAAAGATCAAGTTGTGATGCAATTATCCACCCAATGCTTCAGAATCTTTGTAAACTATCTTGTCATTTCCAACCACGTAAAAAAAAAAAACTTTCCCAGGTTACCAGTAATTTTAGCATTAACAGTATAAATAGGAGCATCCACATGGGTGACTTTGTAGTCAATCAATCAATCACGATAAAGGCCAAAAGCAGAATAGCAAGTACACGTTATGTGGAAGTATAATATATGTTGTATACAGGTATATACTGTACATGTGCATTTGGGGGGGGGTCAAAGATTGAAGGGGAGGAGAGTAAGGCAGAAAAGCAGTGAAGCTGGGTTATTTCATTATTTCATTACATTTAGTGCCTTTGTTTAAGCATCAACAAGAGCAACAACACAAACAAAAATGTGTTGTGGGGAGAGTTTCTTCTGTTGCAACAATGCTACTTTCACAACAAATGGCGTAGCCTTTTCTAACGGTGCCATTTTATTATTATTTTTTTTGTGGATAAGAAGCATTGTTGCACCAGAGAAGTTATCTGCCAAACATACACATTGTGATCGGTCATTTCTACTCTAATGCTGTTTTACACGATATTAAGGCGCTAAATGTCTTCGGGTCCATTGAACCTTGCATTCACTCGAGTCCAACAAAGTCTCATACATCTTATAAATAAAAGGGATTTAATAACACAAAAGTCGACTCAATAATAACCTGAGGAGAGTATGTTGAACTAGGAATGCATTATATTTACAACAGGGTAATGGTTATACATTTGCGTGTCGTGCATTAGCAAATGATTTGTAGAATCAGTGGCAAGTCCCATCCGTATTATCAGTGTGTGTAAACAAGATGAAAAACAGAGTGTGGCTGTGTGTTATAAACAAGTAGCTTTTATCTTTCAGAGAAGAAATGGAATACGGCAGATAAGTATGATTCAATAGCACCTGGCTTACATAAGCAACCCATTTAAAATGAACACTAGTTTACCAGTTTGGGGGCAAGTACTCAGTGCAGCGGTAAACTGGGCGCCATTCTTTGTTAGTAGAAGTGTTCCGCGTGGAAAAAGAGGCACTTGGTCTTTGTTTTTGGTTTTTGTTCCGGTTTGCAAACGTTCAAACCTCCCTCTGCGTTCACACATGCAGGGGAATAGCACCATCCTCGGGCGTTAGGAAGTTTTAAAGCCAAGTGAACGGGATCGCAAGTCAGGCAGGGTTTATGTCCTCTTCATGCACACCTGACAGCGGCTTATGTGTGTTCGCAGATTTCCCGCTTTTAGCGTCGTCGGGACGGGTTTCCTGGAGATCAAGAGAGAGCAAAAACCTTGATACCATTCAACTTATGGAAAAATCAAATGGGTAAATTGATATTGGAATATATTGTATCGGCATCCCTGTTTGGCATCACAGCAAAACTCACAATACGATATTGTTGATAATTATTATGGTATCACGATACAGCAAATATCACTTTTTAATTTCCGTAAATATCATGAAATGTCACTAATGGTTTTACTGTGACATACAACATCAGTGGTGAAATATTGGCACGATATTTTGATGCTATTGTTATTGTTGGCAATATCGGGCTCCTTCCCTGCAATAAAGGTAACATTTCACGTCCCTAGAGCAAGCTTCTACATCTGAGGATCGGACCGCCAAGGTCCCCGCCTTTGGCACCCGCCCAGCTCACTTTGCACCTGACCCCTTTGGCCCCTCCCATAGGTGGTGAGCTCATGGGAAGGGCGACCCACGTTGTCTCTTTGGGCTGAGCCCGGCTGGGCCCCATGGGTGTAGGGCCCCACAAGGCGCTCGCCAGCGAGCCCCCCCTCCAGGCTTGTCTCCAGAGGGATCCCCAGTGACCCACGTCCGGGCAAGGGAAACCAATATCCATATATTTCATTCATCATAAGGGGTCTTTTACAGCCGTGCTTTGTCTGATCCCTTACATAAGACCTGTTTACCCTGGGTGACCCTGACAGGGGCATAAAGCCCCAGGCAAGTTAGATCATTGGGACACACAAACCCCTCCACCACGGTAAGGTGGCGGCTCACGGAGAGGGGTACACTTTACGTTGCTGGAAATGTATCCTCGCAGTATTATGGTTGACAAAATGCACCATCATTATTGTTGACAGTCCAAATCAGTTTCTCACAAAACATTGTGAGACAATATCACAAGTTAATCTCTAAAATGGCATGAGTGTGAAGTCCATCTGACTTACGTAAACATCTCACTGTCTTCAATTGTCGCAAGCCAGAAGCTGTAGGAGTTGGCGTAATAGTTACAGGTTCCTCGGCCGTGGCACTCGATGAACGGAGCGCTTCGGAACTCCTCCAAGCAGGAACCGGGAGAGGCCAGAGCTTGACCTGAGCCCTCAGCACCTGCACTAGTGTGCTACACAAACCCAGACATACACAGAATATGGTCATGGGGGCCGTATGGGTAGTATGTATCTTTTTGAGTTTTCAGGGACGTAGTTCTCGTTAGTGTTTGACAATACAGACTTTTTTTTTTTGTAGCATCACACAACACAAAATAGACCACACAGTAGGCTACCAACATGACAGACAGAGACGATGACCTGGAAATCTACACACGAAAACTGATATTTGGGCAATAGTTCGGATTTATATTCCATCTTCTTTCTACAAATACTTGCTTTTCAGCAATACGCAGCTCTCTGGTTTTCATGTCGGCACCAAGAAAGCGTCTCAAACAAGTCCTCACAGAAAAACGGAAATGTGAAGCTATGCGGATAATAATAATAATAATACATTTTATTCATAAGCGCCTTTCAAGACACCCAAGGACACTTGACAATAACAAAATGACTGGGTAGCTGTGGCTTAGTTGGTCTGACCCTTTTGGTCATTGGCCGACCATTGGCAACCAGTCAAGGATAGACCCTTGACTGGTTGTCAGCCAGTCGCACGGCAAATACATTATAGACATACAACCATTCACACTCACAACTGGACAATTCAGTCATCAATAAATCTTTCATTAATCTATTTGGAATGTGAGAGGAGGTGTCTAATATATTGGGGGGAAAACCCCACGTGAAGAACATGCTAACTCCACACAAAAAGTTTTGTTTGGAACCAACCCTGAATGTCAAAACTGTGAGGCCAACGAACTCATGATATGATAAATGATATGATAAAGTCCAGCAAAGGTATTGTTGTGTCTCACCATGACGAAAGAGTAGCCGATCCACAGAGAGTCCCATCCGTAAGGACATGGGGGGATCATAATTGTCTGACTGTGAACGGCAATCACCATGGCTGGAGCTTCGCACACCGCACACCTTTAAAAACAAGTGCATGAGAAGGGTCCGAGATGTGATGTAAGCGCCATGATAGCACTTGAATAACCTGATGGACAGTACGAAGACACACCTGCTGATGAAGGGTTTGATGCTTTCACCGGTAATTGGCGCCATGCTCATGGGCATGGGCTCTGGCGAGGTGAGCCAGTAAGAGTAATCATTACGGGAGGCGAAGTTGCAGACGTTGTTGATGTTGCAGAACAAGAAGGGCATCGGGCTGAACTTTCTTAGACAGCTTCCTGCCGTACCTGGAAACCCAAGGGATAAAGTGTTCCTTTACAGAGCTCCTTCATCGTATGACTTCCGTATATTGTTTCCTCTGTAAGATTCCCACCGAGATCCTGTCCATGGGAGCGTTCATTGCCTTGCACGTAGAGCAACGAGTAACCATCATAGATGGGTGAGGTGCCCTCGGGGCAAAGTGGAACCTCCACTGTTTGGCTGTGCCGAGTCACCAGGAAACCATGATCCATAGAGGAGGGGCCGGGTGGTCCCACTTGGCCGGGAACACCATCAGGTCCCGGTGGGCCAGGATACCCTCTGGGTCCTAAAAATATGATTTGTTCATGGTTGTTTCTTTAAACGGGATATATCCTTACACACTGATTTTGTGGACATCTGACCTTGAGGCCCAGGCAGACCAGCATCGCCTTTGGATCCTGGCTGACCGTGATATCCAGGGAGGCCATCTTCTCCTTTTGGCCCTGAAATACCTGTTAGACCTGGAAAGAAAGAACATAAAAAGTTTTTATGGCAGGGAGGACCTGCAACAACTCGGGATGGTCATCAGACATCATACTCATTTCGCCTCAAGCTGTGATTAATAGAGTCAACAATCAATTGCACTCAAGCAAGTGACTTCTTAAGAATCAACAGCAAGTTACCTTGCTGTCCTTTCAGCCCTGGGAACCCAGCTGGCCCCTGCGGTCCTGGTAAGCCTGTGATACCCGGTAGGCCAATGTCTCCTTTGATGAATGTGTGTGGACCAGGGGGACCAGGTGGGCCAACATTACCTGAAATACAATGGAATATTGTTTCATGTTATGCAGATCCATCAAGACCTATAACTGGTGGCTTATATGTCCCGGGTGTCTCTCATCAGTTAGCCTATATTCCAGCGTTACTCTAATACTGAATAGAGCAGTGTGGAAAATGGACAGGCAGTGGAATGACTTATGTTGATTCCTCTTACCCTTTTCTCCTTGGAATCCTCTGTCTCCAAGTTCTCCTTTGAATCCAAAATCACCTTGAATACCCTTTGTACCTAGATTTCCATGATAACAACATCAGAAGAATGGATTTAGCACATGATGTATTTCACAGATAAGACTAAGATGCATTTTTATCCACCTGGGAACCCGGGCACCCCCTCAAGTCCCCTCTCTCCTTTGGGACCATGAACACCTGGAAGACCAGCCGGCCCCTGTGGAACAAAAATACGCACATACTGAAGAACTTGCTCCAAGTTAAGTAACGATTTACTGCACATATAGCAATGGCTTTGTTGCATACGGGAAATCCCGGTGTTCCAGAGTCACCCTTTTGCCCTGACTCTCCCTGGAAACCGGGAAGACCCTGGTCTCCTTTGTCTCCCTTCTGGCCATCTCGTCCTGGCACACCAGAGGGTCCTGGAGCACCAATGATCCCTGTAATGTGAAGTAATTTGAAATTGTGTTTATTTATGGTGCAATATAATCCTATTGTTCAGAAATCGTCCTTGTACATGGTAAATTGTTGTAAATTGCCATGTACCTGGTTCTCCAGGTTGCCCTATTTCTCCCTGGTTTCCTTTAGGGCCTTCGAGAGAGAATCCTGGGAGCCCGATTTCTCCGGGCTCACCTTGGCGTCCCGGAAAGCCAGGATGTCCCTTGTCACCTTTGATACCAGGCACACCAGGATAGCCCGGGCTGCCGGGGAAGCCGGGACTACCTCTATCACCTGGATATCAAGACAAGCGGGAGACATTTTCACAATTTAGCTCACTTGAAATGTGTGAAATATTTAATTAGTAAGTGAGGTTAATCTCACCTTTACTGCCTAGCTCCCCTGGGGGTCCTGGAATACTAAGACCAGGTAAACCTGCAAAACACAGTTTACTGAATAGTCATGCATTCTTACAAGTGTGGGATGGGAATTCCTTTTGACTAGTACTGTAGTGTCTTGATCAAATCATGCAGAAAAATTGGAAAATGTTGAAAATCATCATCTGGAACCAACCAGGGTCTCCTCTCTCTCCTGAAGACCCAGGGATGCCATCAACACCTGCTTCTCCTTTCACTCCAGGTGGACCAGGGGGTCCTGGCAAACCACTGTCACCTGGTGGAAAACAAGTTCAAACTGGATTTGTTGTAGCGCACAAAATCAGCAGAATCAACACAGTACTTACCTGGCCGGCCATCCTGACCAGGTTCTCCTGTGGACCCTGGCAGCCCAGGGACACCCTTCTCACCAGGTATTCCTGGCTGGCCTACATGGATTGTATGGTTACATATCGTGAGTCATGCTGTCCATGGATCCTTGTGGATGAGTGAGACAACATAGCGTGAAGTCTGACCTGGTGTGCCAAATATTCCTTTGTCTCCTTTAATTCCTTGCAATCCTGGCATGCCGGGAGTTCCCATGTGACCCTTGAGACCCTTCTCTCCTCGCAGTCCTGGGAATCCTGGTTGACCGGGTTGTCCCTAGGAGAGAAAGTCCAATAAATGAAGGCAGTCAAGCCTTTGAAACCAGTGAACATACTGCTGGTAAGGGTTTCCCAAACGTAGACCCAAAACTGGTCCAGGAACACTTCTTATTGGATCATTATAAGTAATTGATATGTATATGTCTATACTGGAGCAAGACTTAAAAAAAAGGAAGTCTAAATTTTCAAGTCAAGATCAAGTCATTTGCACAACATAAAATAAGATTAATAAAGATAGAGGATTACTCTTTCTCCTGGAAATCCTGGGAGACCGATTCCTGGCTCACCAGGTGTTCCGCGTTCTCCTTTGTCTCCATCCGTTCCTCTAAAACCAGGATGGCCCGGTGTACCTAAATCTCCTTTAAGACCCTTTGGACCAACTGGACCTGCACGCAATAGGTAAAAAAAAAATGTTTTAAGTACTTTTCCAATGTTCACGTCACATTTACACCTCTGTTTGCATTTCGCCTTACCCGGTATTCCCATCTCCCCTGCACTTCCCTTTTGTCCAGGTGGGCCCATATGGCCAGGTTCTCCAGGAACGCCAGTGTCTCCTTTCCTACCTGTGACACAGTGATCCAATACAAACAACATTTACCTGGAAATCCAAGTTCCTCCATTGAGGTGGATGAAATGCATTTGGTTCTCCCTTTGATGTTTTTCACTTTGGATATTTTTGTGATTGATTAAGCAGGACACCTGGCTGGCCGGGTAAACCAGGTTCTCCATTTTTTCCTGGCATTCCAGGGTCTCCAGGAAGTCCGCGAAAGCCTTTCTGTCCTGTTATTCCGGGGTTTCCTGATGAGGCAGATGTTGTTAAATTGTATTGTATAGCACTTTACTTTCTTGTGCATGAGAGTGAGATATGAATGCGCTTTGCTGTTTCTTGGTTTCACACCTGGATCTCCAAGGTCTCCCTTCTCTCCTTTCATGTGCTCCATGTCAACTTTACTCATGTTCCCTGGAGGCCCCTGTAAACCCGTCTCCCCCCTCTCTCCTTTAAGTCCAGATGTTCCGTCTTGTCCTCGCAAACCAGGAACACCAGGATCACCTAAGAATGAGACATTTAATGGGGGCCTTTGTCACAAAACTCGAACAGTAGGATCCTCAACCCGGATCTATTTATGTTGACAGAACTGGATGAACAGCTAACCAGAAGGAAACTGGATTATGCATGTACACTCACAAAATCAAAGAGCTATGTATTTTGGATTCAAAAAAGTGCTTCAGCCATCTCCAGACCAACAACAGTCACCTCTCCTGTCACCTCTCCTGACATGCTGATACTTTTACTGATAAAAGTATCAGCATGTCAGTTTCTGACTGTGAGTGGGGTGTTATTTTCTGGATTCCTTGCCGAAATGCTTGGCCTTTTAGTTGTCTTGGTCAGTCTACAAGTTTTTCAGTCTGATCAAAGTGTTTCTGTGAAAAATGCTATCATAAAATGATTTGTAGCTATGAAGCCATCCCTAGGAGATGAGTTGATTCATTACCTCTCAAGCCTTGACTTCCTGGTAAACCTGGTGGTCCGGGAAATCCTGGCAATCCTGGCGTACCAATGACCCCCATTTCACCTTTTATACCTGGCCAACAAAGAGACAGAATGAAATTACTATGACTCAAAAGAGTTCAAGAGAATTAGTTTAACGTTGCTACCAATTAGTGGGGACGTTGATGGATGCATTGACGAGGTACAGAAAAATAAAATAAAATGGAAAGGAAAAAAACCAAATATATATATATATATATATATATATATATATATATATATATATATATACATACACACACATAACATGTATATATAATAACAATAATAGTATAGAAATAACCTTTATTTGTCTATATATACAGGTATATATATATATTTTATATATATATATAGAGAGAGAGAGAGAGAGAAATAGAGAGAGAAATAGAGAGAGAGAGAGAGAGAGAGAGAGAGAGAGAGAGAGAGAGAGAGAGAGAGAGAGAGAGAGGGAGGGAGAGAATCAACATTATATCATTTTTCTGACCTTGGTCTCCTATCAGTCCATCCCTTCCTGGCAAGCCCGGTGCTCCTGGCAAACCTTTTACACCAGGGACTCCTGGTAACCCAGTGAGTCCTTTTTCTCCTTGAGGCCCTGGCATGGCAATGCCGGGAGAACCTGGATAGCCCCTCTCTCCCTTTTCACCTATCCTACCTACAAAGAAATGCAAATGATCAGTCAAACAATGAGGTAAATAAACAATTTGTCATCTGGTAACAATTCTATTGTAGCCAACACTATAAAAAATATGACTTTTACTTACCAAATGGACCAGGCTCTCCAGGTTGTCCTTGTGGTCCTGGGGCTCCTGGCAAGCCCTTACCTGGAGCACCCGGTAATCCTACAACTCCAGCTGGTCCAGGGGGCCCAATGTTACCTAAGACCAAATGGAAATATTTTTATATGTTCGTCTTTCAACGAGATGGCATTGACTGAATCCTATATATGCTGTTGCAGCCGTTCATTTATACCTTTTACTCCCTGAGGTCCAGGTGGTCCTGTCAGGCCTTCTTGCCCAGGAATACCAGGTAATCCTGTGTTACCTTTCTCTCCGGGAAAGCCAATAATTCCCGGAGGACCCTGCGAGCCTTTTTGCCCGGGGAGTCCCATTCCTGGTTCACCCTGTAACATAGGATACGATGCAGTGGTGAGGCTCACGTTTAGACACACAATCACTTTCAAAACACACAAGTTAAATGAACTGAAACAAGTTGCTTTAGGGTCCTGCTTTTACAGAACATCATTCCACTCGTCAGTCGTTTGGCTGAGAGGACCAAAGATATATACTACACACTTTTTGTCCCTGTGCACCAGGTTGTCCAGAAAGACCATCTTGTCCAGGTCTTCCTGTCTCTCCTGGTAATCCCGGAGAACCCGGAATTCCACTGATTCCTAGAAATATGAATGAAATCTCTCTCGTATTTGTATTTCATGAATTTATTAAAGGATAAGGGGCATGTTTTGCTAATTTACCTTTTGCACCAGTTGGGCCTGGAAATCCAATTCCTGGTGGTCCTTGATCACCCTTTTCTCCAGTAAAACCTGGTATTCCCGAGTCTCCTTGGAGACCCCTTATACCTGCAACAACACGGTCTGGTAAATTGATGTCCCCCCCCATATGAAGTCTATTCCTTCTACAATTACCAAATCAATTTCTTTTGATTGGTAAAAGATGAAGAATTACAAAATGAATGTCACTGTTCACCTTGAGGTCCATCTGTGCCAGGTTCTCCTCGTGGTCCAGGTACACCCTGCGGTCCAGGAATACTCACACCTTGACCTGGCTCACCTTTCGCACCTGGTAGATGTAAAGTTTACAAAGTGAATTCATGATTGCCTGCGAGAACAATAGACTCATTTGTAAAAGCCTCTTAAATAGGGTTGTAGGTAATTTTTTCGTGTCAATCTTTTACCAGGTGTTCCAGGTAATCCAGGGATGCCAGACCTCCCCTGACTCCCCTTGTCTCCAGAAACCCCAGGTCGCCCAAAGCCTGGCAGACCTGGGGGACCCCTCTCCCCAGGTGGGCCTGTAAGACCAGGGTCCCCAATTGATCCACGGTCACCTTTGAGGCCCCCTGTGCCCTGGAAGCAAAGTCAATAAAAAGAATGAAGACTTTATAAAAAAACATTTAAACTATTCGAACGACACAATACATACAGGTTCTCCTTTGTGGCCAGGAACACCAGGTAGGCCATCCCTCCCTGGGATTCCATCTAGACCTGGTTGTCCAGGTGAACCACCAGGACCAGGGAAGCCTTTGTCTCCTTTCAGACCTGGCGCAATTAATATATCTCCAGGCTCTCCAACTGGACCAGGGGCCCCAATCAAACCAGGAATGCCATTGATGCCCTATGTACAAGTTGAGTTTTTCAGAATTTGAGAAATAACGACTGTAGTTACTGTATGAAAGTTTATCTGTGCTACTGACAGGTCTTCCAGGAGTTCCTGGGGGTCCAGAATTACCCTTGTCTCCTTTGCCTCCCACTGGACCAGGAGGTCCTGAAAACAAATGAGGGATACTTCAAACATACTCCCCACCACCATCAAGCTCCACCCCACATTTACGGTGTGTCTTATTTTAACCTGCACAGCTGTTGTGATCTTTACAGTGACGCTGATACAAATACAAGCTATGGCCAAATATTAGTGTCTGAATCATATTGCATGCTGGACATCATTATCTCAGACCATCCATCCATCATTCCATCTTTTATTGCTTATGCTGCTCAAGCTGCAGCCTATCCCAACTGACTTTGATTGAAAGGCAGACTACAGCCTTTTGATTGGTCACCAGTCAATTTACAATCACATTCATACCTACAGTCACAAAATGGGAAATGATCCCGGAACACCACTTTTACTTACCCCGCTCCCCTTTACGACCTTGGGGTCCAGGTAATCCCGCAGGTCCGTAGCCCTCACACAGTACGCAAGTGTCTCCTTTGTCACCTGTTTGGATTCACACGCAAAAAAAACAAAACAAAAAAAAAAACGTGCATATCAATTACAGTCCATCATAGAACTCGTAGTTTGATTGTCCTAACCTTTCTGTCCCAGTTCTCCTTGAAGTCCTGGAGGTCCAGGTGGGCCAGGGGCACCTTTTGCATTGGTGCATTCATTTGGGTCAACTGTGGTCACACACACAAAATCCATAAAATGGGGAATTTAAAACACCTCTCGTCAAACAGTGTGCGTAGAAATCACCCTGCAGTCAGAGTAATATATAAATTCAAAGCATACCGGGCAATCCTGGAAGCCCAGGAGGTCCTTCTGGGCCCGGTTGCCCTGGGGGTCCAACTAGAGACTCTCCTTCAATACCCCTGTCTCCTTTCTCTCCCACATCCCCCTTTTGGCCGGTCTCTCCACGAGGTCCTTCAAGATAGCGTCCTGAAGTCCAAGACATGGTGTGTGCGTGTGTTAAACAGGTGTGCTGCATGTGTTCATGCATGCATGTGTGTATGTATTATTTCCATAAGCAAACACATCATTGTCTTACCTGGTGGGCCTGCTTCTCCCTGAGGTCCAGGAAAACCTTTCGAAACAGAACACGATGGGGATCAACCATCAGTCAAGGGAGCTAATGTACTGTACTGTTGTAGATTTAGCAGAGTGGATATGTGTGTGTCTTTTCCCATGCACGTGTTTGTTTGGCATTATTTGACCTTTTTCTCCTTGTAACCCAGGGAGGCCACGGGGACCGGGGGGACCGGGGGCGCCACTTGCCTATAAACGACCAGAATGACAACTTGTTTATTGTTTATTGAGCATATATATTACACACAGTAACAGATTGACAAAAGGTAGGCAAAATTTATGAAAGGAAAATTAAAAAAGTATGTAAAAGAAAAAAAAAACACTCATCGTCACAGTTGTATGCTCAATGGAGTAGGAAGAAGTAAACAACTTATCTAGTCCTACCCCTTATTGTGTAGAATATAAATTGATCGTTTTCAAAACAAAGAAGAAGAAGAAAAGTCTACATATCATCAAAAACCTCTACCATTGTGGTACTTTACTTTTCTATTTATACACCTTTCGGTTTGTGCATTTATAATTATTCTTTCACCTTTTTGTTTCAATTTTCTCATTCATTGTAATTACTGCATTTCTTGAGCACAAATGATAAACCGATCAAAAACTTCAAAAACTACAATTCCAACTCACTTCTTCACGGCCATATTTGCATCTTGAACGTGCTCGAAAGCGACTTTTGTTAAGTGGCGTAATATCGCTCATTTATCGGGTGATTTCTTAATATTACATTTTTTTTAGCCTCATAGTCAAGTCA
This sequence comes from Hippocampus mohnikei, assembly GCA_026261675.1. Lineage (NCBI taxonomy): Eukaryota > Metazoa > Chordata > Actinopteri > Syngnathiformes > Syngnathidae > Hippocampus > Hippocampus mohnikei. The sequence goes on from JAKGUB010000106.1 coordinate 11,090,409, forward strand.
ACTGGATTAAAAAAAAAACAAACAGCCAATCACAGTGAAAAAGGCATTGATGATAATAATGAGCAGAAAAAGCAGTTTTATATCCTAATAGAATCATACCAACACTTCACATGAACAATAATAATTATGATAAAATATTTTCATATTTAAAGCATGCGAATAAGAAAAAGCAATACACAAATAAATAAATAAATAATAACGTACATATCCAGGAGGCCCTCTTTCTCCTTTTTCACCCTAGAGACAAAACAAAAGATGATAATATATATTTTTTTTAAAGAAAGGTTTTGCAATATGATGAGTAAATATATACAAGTTGCATTGTTTACCTGAGGTCCAGGGTATCCATAATTTCCGGGGAAGCCCTTTTCTCCCTATGTGACAGAAGGATTTTGATTATTTGAATATTGAATTGAATTTTTATGATAATTATGTATTTAAATTTTTCTTACCTTTCGCCCTTCGTCTCCTTCCTTGCCAGGTTTGCCCTAAAACGAAGCAAAACAAAACAATCACCTTAATTTTAAAAAATGAAGTAAGAGTGTTTTTTGTTTTTTTTTTTTTAAATAATACAAGTATTAATCTTTTAAATGTTGCTTGAAAAGGATCCTACAATACGTGTACAACACCATCGAATAGATTTTCAGAAACTTACTAGTGGTCCTGTTGGGCCCGGTTCACCCTTGACTCCATTCAAAGATATATTGCAATAGCCCTGCAGAGAAAATCACATTTCCAACTGATTTGTGTGTGTGTGTGTGTGTGTGTGTGTGTGTGTGTGTGTGTGTGTGTGTGTGTGTGTGTGTGTGTGTGTGTGTGTGTGTGTGTGTGTGTGTGTGTGTGTGTGCGTGTGTGTGTGTAACGTAGCCATATGTTCAGTACATTAAATTACTTCAGAAGCATAGAAAGCAAAAATGACAAACTTTTTCTCCTTTCTCCCCTGTATATCCTCGCTTTCCCTTTGGAGATAGAAACATGACACAGTCAGAATGCAGAAGAAGTAACAAGAAATGTACCTTCTGAGTTACATGCAACAATGGCTAGATTTTCAGACACATGAGTGAGTAAGCACCGGTGGTCCTATAAACTCTGTGCCAGGACCTTCCACACCCGGTGAAGGGGGTCCAGGAGGGCCGGGTGGGCCTCTGAAGCCCCGGTCGCCCTGCACAGAAAGCACCATCACTGTCGGACACTTCATTTGGTACATCTGAGCTAAGGATACAAGAGTGCTATTCAAACCTTTGCCCTTACAAAGTAATCATCAGCAAAATCATCATACTAATAATAATTGTTCTAATTCTAATGATTATAATCACCCAATAATTATTAGTACAGTTTTTATTGACTCTAGGTTCAGTACATGTTTATTGCTGTGGTGGTGCTGTAGTTGCAGTGAAGAACTTGTTCACTCCAAGTCGTTAACTTGCTTTAAAGAAGTGTGTTATTAGTTATGTTTTTTCATATTCATTCAAATTCTATAAAACATCATGCAGGTGCTTCTCATGGATTCTGAGAAGACAACAATAATAATAATAAGAATGATGAAATCTCACCTTTTCTCCTTTCTCACTCTCAAAGGACAGCTTGTCATCCTGTCGGAGAGCAAAAAAAAAAAATGTTTCAATCAATATACTGTAGCTCGAATAACGAATAAAGAGGACGGTGCTTGGTTGGCATGTTTTCCTATGCTGGGTTGTACCTTTTCTCCAGGAGGGCCTGGTGGGCCAGCATCACCCTGTCAAACAAAAAAACAAAAAAATAACACTATTAGCTGTCCCATCCCATGGATTTCTTGGCTTTCAAAATGTTTGCGTTGGGATAACTCACTTTGGGTCCGATGTAACCCCGAGGCCCTGGAGGACCGATAGGCCCAGGTGGTCCATGAGATCCCTGAGAAAACAGACTGTGTGATGAAAAACTTCCCAATTCCGATGTTCACGCATACACGCACAAAATACGCACAGGAAGTCCAGGTGTGCCCGGGAAGCCTCTGTCTCCTTTGAGGGGAATAATGCCAATCACACCACCTGGATCACCCTGCAAAAGTCCAAATATTGCTACCGTCAAATTTTATTTTATCCAGATGTTGCGTGGAGCTGATGTGAAAGATATCTGTATCAAACATGATGATGCGAGCCAACCTTAACTCCAGGAACCCCCGGGATGCCCTGAAACAGGAGGAAAAAGCAAGAGTCAATAAATGTTTTTATATGACATTTCATCACCTGGAATAACCTGATTGGGTCAGTGTGAGTGCTTACAGGAGGTCCTTGAAGACCATCAAAACCAGGAACACCGTCTCTTCCTCTGTCACCCTAAATCACACACACGACATTATCAGAATTGGGGGATAGGGGGCGATCTACCTTTAACTAAGGAAAATTTCCTTTGTCTTATGTTTCAATCGCTAAATGGGGAGATGCAATTTGTATTGTATTGTACTTGATGCTATTTTATTCATTTTATACTCATTTTCTTTACAAAAGTACCAATATGCCGTTGTATCATCTCAAAATACGAGTCATTATAAAGTGGGCAGGATTTGAATAATTCATAAAAAGATTGGAGAAATCAGGGGTGCAGTAGTTTATCAAAAGTTTCTTACTTTGGTCCCATTGCATCCTGGGATGCCAGAAGCGCCAGGTGGACCATCGTTTCCATTGATTCCCTGTAAAAACAAGCGCAACATGAGCGGTCTTTTTTCAATTAAAAACAAAACCAAAAAAAAAGGGAATAACTATCTGGTACTTACAGGTAATCCTGGATTTCCTGGGAAACCTGGAAGACCAGGAGGACCCTACAAGTCGACAATCACATCAATATCATTTCTCATTGACATTTTCCTCTCTGTAACAATATGGCAAATTTTTTCCCAAGACACTTACCCGGACTCCTTTAATTCCAGGAGCGCCAAACTGTCCTGGATCTCCCTGAATAACAAATAATACACAGAAACAATCAATTCACAATAATCACACTATCAGCATCATTGTGTTACAAAGGCAATTTGACACGTGTTTTTCAGTGGAAATATGTGAGTGTATAAACTGACCTTGGGCCCAATTGGCCCAGGTGGCCCCTCGTGTCCCTGCATTCCTGGGAATCCCATGTTACCTTGAAGACCAGGGAGGCCACGCTCACCCTGGAAGGTTATAATTGTGCACAATTCAATAAATCAATCAAAAAAGTGTTACACAAATTAAAAATGAAAAAAATAAAAATAAAAACAAATTGGGATATATATACCGGAATATATATATATACTGAATATATATATATATATATATATATATATATATATATATATATATATATATATATATATATATATATATATCGTGATTAGTATAGCTTTGTGGGATATGAATTCAGGTAGCAGGTAACCAATCACGGCTTACCCATTTTTCTAAAGCTGAGCCATGATTGGTTGATACCTGAGCCAGCGGCAAGTGTGACGTCATTTTCAGTCGACAGCAAGTGGTAAAATGGACACCCCGAGAGATGGTCAAAAGCTGCTTGACGTTTATTCCATAAACACAATATAAATAACAATACCGTGTTTTGACTATTGGATCACATATTGATAAGAGGGAACATTTTGGATTGACTTCCCCTTTTGGGAGAGAGGGCAATAAAAAAGTACTGTAACGAGACGGAATTTCAGTTAAAAGCTTTGAAATCATGCATGGTAAAATAACTGATATACTATTGATGTTTTGAACAATGTTTTAATTACTGTACGAAGTAAAAGAAAACATTTTTATGGTATTGGGCAAAACAAAGACACGAAAATGTTTTTATATATTCCTCCACTATCTGCCAGAAGGGGAGACATTGCACAATGATGCAACCCTTGCCTCGCCTGGACACACGCAGAACTTGAGAGCTTGGCTCTTCTGTCAACTGTGAGAATTTAACTCACAGTGGAACAAAATCTCTCCCGGCACACTTAGCACCTGACTTGCATCTGTTGTGTTCAATGTTGTTTTCAGTATTCAGTCCCGGGGAATCATTCTGCAGTTGACACAACAACAGTTTGTTGAGCAACATCGGAGAGTAAGGGGACGCTCAGGGGATCTTGAACAAATGTGCTTGATCTTTGAACATCTTGAGGAATTTAGTGGACCACACCAATCACCTGTTGTTGTTCCTCTCAAGTGTGGATGTACACTATCGTGAGCCAATAGCACGCAGGAAAACAAACCCCAAAAGTCGCATTCACAATGGTCTGAAAATCAATTAAAGTCTAAATCCCAGTAGTTGATCAGAACCCCAAATAATGCATGTATGGTATGTGATGGGGAGAGGGGGGTGAAAAAAAATTAATAATCGTGATAGTGAAGGATATAACAATCCCATTATTGTAGTGTGCAGAGATGTACAACTCTATCACGCCAAGCGCTGTTTCTAATATACATAGTGCTCACTTTATAGGAATTCAATGACAAATATAATACGTGAAAATCATGAATTTTTCTATGGATAGCAAACTGTTAACATTAAAACCATCTTTGTATGTGCAGACTTTTTTTTTTTGTCTTCAAGTACCACAGTGGAATATGTAAACGTTCTCAGAAGGGCAAAATGTGCCACTTTTTATTTTGCACCTGTGAGGATTTCAAAGTGTAGATCCTGACATGCTCTAATTCAGCTCACATTTGCGACACTGCTTGGTGACTGATACTCATCCACAGTTATCCTCACTGAGTAGCCAGTGCACTACTTCCTAACTGTCCAGTACAACTGCTTTGTATTAGCCTACAGGACCAACAGAACACCAAAATGCATGAAATTGCAGTGACCTCTGCCAACGGAACGATAAGTTCTTACCTTGGCTCCCTTCACACCACTGCAGTCACATTTTCCACATGATGTCCCACAGCCCTGGGAAAGAACAAGAAGAGAAAGATTCATATTGTCTCTTATTTGGTGTTCACTTGCTGAGAGTGAGTGAAGTCATATTTAGCTTAGTAAGTAAAATAAAAAACTTCTGTCAATTTTCAGAAAGTAAAATCATGGATACTTATGTCCTCCATTTTGGTGATAATAAAATAAATAAATAAAAACTGTGCAGGTGTTCCTAATAAAATGTCTTGTGAGGTACAGGACAGACAAAAATAGTAGTTCAAAGAGTGATAAAAAGTCTGACAACAGAAATATTCCAATAAATCCGATGCGATTTATGATCAATCTGTCTCTCTGTATTTGACTACGTCACGCGTGACACAAACACAGCTGGTCCGGCCAGCTCCCCCTCCACCCTCTCCCCAGCTTCCTCTCCTCTGGACTCTCGAGAGGCTGAGCCCTGAGAACGAGCATGTAGTGCCTCATCCATCCCCCGAGCAACTTTGTTCCTTCCACTGTGCAGCTGTTTGTGGCCTCACGTGGCAGGCGTCCAGCCAAAAGCCTGTCAGGGGGTTTGCGGCGCAGGCCCGGACAGGCTCAGCGAGTCTTGAGGAGAAGACCACAAGAAACATTTCGCTCATTCTCACAGCGGTAAACAAATGAACAGCTTGACCGCAAATGAACAGGACACCTCCACGCTGAATTTGAAACTTCACTTCCTGTCAGGACTGAGCTTGACTGTGGCCTGGTTGAAACATTTTCGCAGGCCTTAACTAGAATCCTAACTCTAAACCCCAACTCGGGATTGGAACCCTAATTTGAAACCATAACCCAGGTTTCAAACCCTAATTTGAAACCCCAACTTGAAACCATAACCCAGGTGTCAAACCCAAAATGTAGTTCCTAAATTGAAACTCTAAACCAAATTTGAAACCCTAATTTGAAACCTTAACTCGGGATTGAAACCCTCACTTGAAACCATAACTCAGGCTTCAAATCACAAGTGGAAATTACAACCTAACCCGATCTTGAACATATCATTTGAAACAACACTTGCTTCAAACCTTAATTTGAAACTAACCAAGGCTTGCAACTCGAATTTAAAACAGTAACCCTTGTTTGGAACCTTCCTTTGTACTCATCCTAAACCTTGCTTGAAACCTGAATTTTAAATCCTAAACCTAGTTTAACACCCTAACTTAAAACCGGGACCCAGACTTCAAATTCTCATTTAAAAGCATAACTGAATGCATATTACAGGCTGCAACAGGAACTTCCTGACTTAACTTGAAACCTTAATTTCAACCATAAACCCTAAATCAGACTTGAAACCCTAATTCTCATCTTCAACCCTGGTTTGAAACCCCTAATTTGAAACCTCAAAACTTTAACTAGAGCATTACCCCTGATTTGAAAACCTCATTAAAAATCTCAACACCCTACACCTGGTTTGACACCTTAACGCAGGTTTGAAACACTGACCCTGGCTTCAAACCCTACTTTGAAACCATCACGTTAAATTAAATGATCCTTGTTTGAAACTCAACCCCAGCGGTTGATGTTGCTTTGTTTTACGGATTCTTTGGTCCAGTTCCAGGCATCGAGAGCTTTCCCACACTGAAAACTCAAGAATGCTCCGCTTGTTTCAACTTCTCGACTTCTGTGACCCTCAGTAGAAAAAGTAGACGCCGTACTCCACAACAGGCCTAAGCCACTCAATCAACCAAGCTGTGATCTGAATATCATGGGATTCTCACCCACTCTCTGGCCGCCATTTTTCACACACGTCAAGGTGCGTCATTTCCCCTCCTAATTCTGAGCCTCTTAAACACCCTTCGCTCCATCTCACTTCTTTGCGTACACACAGAAGAAACACCTGCTGCTGATAAAAAAAAAAAAGTGCGGATAGGGAGCATATGCACTGAAAATGAGCCGCATGTGTGCTTCATTATGGAAATAAAATTGTGGCTCGCGGCAATCTGAGCTCCCAGTGTTGAATTAACAAGATTAGTTTTTTTGGGAGGGGGCGTGAGAGAATATGCGTTCCTATGTCAGCACCACTCATTTACATCACCACTGTACGGTTCAGGCACATTGCAAGGCTTGAAAAGTGATGACAAGCAACCTTTCAAGATAGCCAGCTGGAGAGGAGGCCTTTATTTGTACAAATACATATTCAAATCCTATACGGTATACAGAGAGAGTATTTTGATCATTTTCCCACAGTTAATATTACAAATGCAAAATGTGATCATCATTACTATCGTAGATATATTTTCTGTTTCAACCCCACCGTAAATGCCAGCTTTACAAATGCCAACTTTGCTTTGGTCCTCTGGTACAGACGTCTACATCTCGGTATCAGTCACTAAAAAGGCTGCCACGTGTTTTGTTACATCCTGAAATTAATATTCATATCATTGTGAAGGTATACATTTTGATACATAAAAGGATACCTAATGAAGGGTCCACTGAGTGTTGATGGTAATACAACACGATTTGGCTCAACATACCATTTTCAATTTGCTCTTTTACTTAAATTTATAGTGGCATAATAAAATAGTGTGATGGTCACAAACGTGAGTTATAAATTGAACAAAACCAATCCGCGAAATATAAATAAATGTACTGTATACTATATATCAGATCGTTCAGCTGGTATAAGAGAAGGATTTGCTTCTTTTGGCAAAATAGAGTACTTTGAAATTGTGGAATAACGACTTTTTAACAAAGCTGTGAGGAAGACGGTGACTGATGAGTCATCGAGTGCATGTCCGCATCCTCACGCATCTCGAGATGAAGCACAATATGTCATGCCTAAATCTGGCTGCCTCTGTGAAGAACCAAAAAGGTGTCTTCTGGTATCCTGGCAATCACAGTGTGTGTTTGTTTACTGAGAATGGAGCACATTCCGACGTCGACCCAAAATGGCAACAAAAGGCCAAATTTGCACGGAGGTGTGCACCGGCACAGGAATGTGTGTGTGAAGAGGCGCAGCGGCACTCTCAGAATAAACCTGACATCATTGGGTGTACATGTCTGCCAGTGACGTGAGCTTGTCTAATGGTTAGAGATGTTTGGACAAAAAACGTAAGTAATATTAACACAACTATGACATGGAGAAAGCACGTCTGAGTGTTTGGAAGTGTTGGATAAGTGGTCCCCTGACAAGAATTTACAGAACAGGCTCCCCAATGGCCACTTGTATTAGCACTTGTACCTTAAAGTATATGCCAGGGGTCGGCAACCCGCGGCTCTGGGGCTGCACGCGGCTGTTTCATCCTTATGTTGCAGCTCTGCGTGGCTTGGGAAAATAACTTAGAAGTCTCAGAATGAAGTGTACGTTATTTGTCTCAAAAACGTGCATCACTTCTGTTATTTTCCCTCACTGTACACTAGGTGGAAGTGTTGCTATAAAAAATACTATTGAGATGAAAAAAGGACTACAGTATACTGACTTGATGACTATCGTGACTTGGACAAACTAGTGTTGTGCTGTTTATAGCCTGTTAAGAAAATACAGTGTTTGGCTACACCCTGCCTCTTTATTTTGCCTCCCGACATCATTGCAGATATCTGTAGTCCCACAAAACTTTTTTAAATCACTTGCATGCGTGACTATTGCTTTTCTGAAGCACACTGGTCAAAATGGTCGGTCCATTCGTACCGTATGACATCACCCTACTCGAACCAGGAAGTGGGTGGGCTACTAACAAATGAATGCGAGTATAAGCAAAATTACCTCACTCCTGAATTTTAAAACATAAAAACATTTTAACAGTTCAGCCTCGGTGGTGGTCTGTGAGAATGTCAGTGTTAAGTGAGTCATTCCTTTACATCAAACACTCCGTAGGTCTTTTAGCATATTTGACTTAACTTCTTTGATTTTACAGCCCAACAACGTTTTACAAGCATTTTCCGGGACACCTTGCAGTGATTCTACATAAACTTCCCACGTTTGTTTGTTTGGCATGACAAGGCCTTCAACATTGCCAGCGCACGCACACTCACGCGAACACACACAAGTTAGTGGCAAGGTTGAAGGAGAATGGACACGATGAAAACATGAACATTTTGTAACTCTCAGCCTGTAGATTTCATCGCTCAAGTTGAAGAAAATGTGTTTTTTTCAACACTTATTCCAAAAGAAGATGCAGCCTTACCATGGACTGTTTTCATATCTCTTGTCAAGGTTCAGGTAGGGTTTGTATTTCTTTAGTTTGACGATTTTGGTTGAGTTGCGCAACTAATTGGTCATAATAGAGTCTGGCACTGTGTTAACCTGCAGTAAATATTATCCTATTAACCTGAACATGTTCACGTGTATGCTCTTGTGAGGTCCGCTAAAATAATTGATGGAAGTCTTTCAAGGTCCCGTTTTCTCCTTTGCAGTCGCTCCGAAATCCGCCGCAGACCACACGTACTCATCACACTCATTTATGGGCCATCAAGTAGGCGTGCGCTCTTGTTATTGTTAATTTACCACAGCAGCGCCCTAATGGTCTGAGCTGCTTAACCTTGGAAACGACCCAATAAAGATAAGCTCGCAGCGGTAAACCACACATCATGGCCTCCCATATGGAGTCAGCTGGGATAACCGTCACTGCATCCGTGTCGGAAATGAAGCATGTCTTCAGTTGCCGCATTCAGAAATGCTCCCCCCCCCCCATCAAGGAAAACATACAAGTGTAAGAAGTTAGGTACTGTGTTTTTTTTTTTGTAAGTTGGCTGCTGGGACATTCTTGACCTTCTCTGGTACTGACAGGCTAGGATGAGAGGAGACTGAGGGGAATTTTCTGTCTGACTGCCATACTTGGAAGACTGGCCTCCCGGCACAAATCGCTCTGTAAACAGCAGGAATTGTGTGTGTGTGTGTGTGTGTGTGTGTGTGTGTGTGTGTGTGTGTGTGTGTGTGAGAGAGAATAGAGGTGAGCTGGAATGATGTCATAACGTTAAGTCTCCACTGAGCAGTAATATTCTTTTCAAGTGTAAAAGTCTTTGGCCATCACTCGCTACTTGTCTGGATTGAAGGAAAGGAGGAATGTTACTACATCACTACTGTACTTAAAACAATTGTATTCTTTAACTTAAGTATTCTAACAGTGGTTCACATTTTCTATGTTTCTGTATGGAGTGTCCATAACTTTAAAACGACGTTTTTATACTTGATGACAAAGGACAGGCGTACACAGTAGGACCACATCAGCATGCCAGAAAACACCAAACTGAATCATATTTGACAGAACTCGAGAGCCTCTAAATTCAAACAGATCCGACTTGGTGAGAACCAAATGATATAAAACATGTCCTGCTAAGGGGCTGAGTCCGCTACAAGCAATCAGTGCCGTCTGTAAACTAAAAGCAGATGCATCTGCATGGAGATGTTCTCACATACAACCAGAAAAAAAAACAGTATGCATGAGTTGAAATATACATGCATGGCATGTAAACATGAGAGAAAGGCAAACGAATGCCAGACATTGTGTAATGCTCTCAGATCAAATGCGCTGGACTACCCTAGTGTCGGCTTACCACATACCATGCAATAGTGTCAAATGGACCAAGTTAACAAATACACTTTGTCTTTGATTGTTGGTTTATGCAGGACCATATTTACTGCGGCCTGTCATTAAAACGCAATGTGAGTGATTTGCAGTTAAAGCAACTGCATACACTCATGTGCCTTTGAAAAGATACATTTCTAAATGGGCTAAATGGATGATGCAGCAAGGACAGAAGCACCTCTGTCGTTGCCATGGTGACTCGGGATCACCCACAGTGCCTTTTGTGTGTGTGTGTGTGTGTGTGTGTGTGTTAGAGCTACTGCTGATGCTAAAAACATCAGAATAAAAGAGTTCAGAATATTAAAATGCTGTTAAGAATAAAAGTTTGATGATGTCCAGAGGGCCACACTTCAACATTGTCATGGGAGCAAGGAAGCAGAAAAGAACAATCCTTTACCCTCACAGACGCTGAATGGTGTTACAAAGCAATCACCGGGACTGCAGAAAAGTGTACAATGTGTCAGCGACTGCGTAATTTGAACAGGGACATTGGGCAGGACCCCCACGAGTCCACGCCGGAATTCTCAAATCCAAAATGAACTCGGCGAATGGGAAAATAGTTTGAAGCGATTTCTCAGGGAACGGAATTGGCCTACACTCCACTCAAGCGGCCAATTGCTCCTTGCACATGATGATGGATTTGATTTGGGGGATGAGGAGGTGCGAGAGAAAGCATAAATGATATCTCAATTTGTTCCATGAAAGTACAGTACCTCATTGAAAGGTTTCAATTGACAAACAACAGTCACATTTTGGGCAGATTCCGAACAAGCCGCATCAAAGGCCCCCCAAGAGAAGAAAAATGCAGCTATTTGACTGGGGTCTCTGACCCCTCCTAATCAGTTCCTCCATCTGCATCGCATGTTGACCAGTCACATGACCCTCCTGGGCTCATCCTGTTGAACTTTCACCTCCAATGAGGTCATTAGAAAGGATTTCAGGGTTCAGAGAACAGCCCTTTAATAGGAGGCTCATGTTGATCGGCGCACTCTTCCGCTGTGCGCTGCGACAGCTGCGTCAGATAAGCGACTTTGTTTCACAAATTAAGAAAGACTTTAATCATTGCACCTTGAAAAGCGGCAGTGTTGGTGGTGGTAGTGGGGGAGGAATGGGGGTGCTTTCCTGCCCTAACTATTTCAAACACAACAACACTGGTGCTCCACCCAAGAGCATCGAACCACAGTCGGACACCGCCTCATCTTGAAAAGGAGAATTAAACCTTTAACTTGACAACAATCATCCCTTCCATCCATTTTCGAATCCGCTTGTCCTCAGGAGGGTCGCAGGCGTGCTGGAGCCCATACCAGCTGACTTCATGCAGTAGGCAAGATACACCCTGAACTGGTCGCCGGCCAATCGCAGGGCACGCATAGACAACTATTTGTGATCATGTATTCATGTTTTGATTTTCACAAGATTTTAATTTTCATCTTGAACAATTGTCAATTCTCATAATATTGTGACTCTTTATAAAAATGGGGCTGTTTTCTGCTAATTCTACAAATCTATCGTCACAACATCCATCCGTCCATCCGTTCTCCGATCCGCTTTATCCTCATAAGGGTCCCGGGGGGTGCTGGAGCCTATCCCAGCTGTCTTCGAGCAGTAGGCGGGGGACACCCTGAACCGGTTGCCAGCCAATCGCAGGGCACACAGAGACGAAGAACCATCCGCGCTCACACTCCCACCTAGGAACAATTTGGAGTGTTCAATCAGCCTGCCAGGCATGTTTTTGCAATGTGGGAGGAAACCGGAGTACCCAGAGAAAACCCACGCAGGCACGGGGAGAACATGCAAACCGCACACAGGAAGGCCGGAGCCCACGACCTCTGCACTGTGAGGTCGACACGCTAACCACTGGACAACCAGGCCGCCAATATTAATTTTAAAAAGACCTTTCTCCATATTTAGACGATACTTTCGGAAAATGATGACTTTCTCATTTGACAACTCTGTCTGAATTTTTTTCTTTTCTCATGACGATTGTTTGTTTTCTTGTAATAAAGCAACCATGTCCACGTAAAATTACACATTTTCTCTTGTAAAACAGAAACTTCTTCCTTTTCAAATGTATTGCCACATGACAACGTCTCGTAAAACGATGACTTTTTCCTTTGACTTTACTGTCGAAAAAGCACAAATGTAACCCTGTGGCGTTACATTTTTCCCCCCACTCACTCACAATTTTGCTATTCAGTTTGGCCTCAATACTTCTGAGAATCTGTGTTGGTGGTCATCTTCTTAGCGGAAGGCATTTCCAGAAACTGATGTATACACTATGTGTAGTCAAGGGAGACAAATGTGCTGTGATGTCATCGAACAGTCACGAATAGTATGCATGTGGTGGGTGTGAGAGCAAGCGTGGAACTTGGTTCAAGTACTTGTTCCCTGTGAGAAAGGCTCTGTTCGCTTGAAGAACACTCGAGCCGTGGCCCTGTGAATATGCGGCAATGTGACACAGGATGTCGCCTGGAGGAAGCCGTTCTTTCTCCAAAGAGGAAGGCCTCTCTTCCTCTGCCTTTTAAGCTCACAAAGACAAGAAGGGGCTGGGTCGCCTCCTCAGGAGGGCTCTGCTGTCTGGAACGCACAAGGACAGCGAACCAGTCTAAACTGATTCATAATGCGTTTGTGGAATATGAAGTAGACAGAAAAATGGAGCCGGTCGAGCCATCTCTGAGGGTGGCCATTTTGCCACTTGCTGCCGACTGAAAAATGACATCACGATTGCTCGCGGCTCAAGTAACAACCAATCAGGGTTCAGCTTGCGAAGGCCACCTGACCAAACTCAGAAAACAGCTGAGCCGTGATTGGTCCTCACCTCAGCTCTGAGCAACAATGATGTCATTTTCAGTCGACAGCGAATGGCAAAATGGCCGCCCTCGGAGATGTAAAAACAGGTGTTTTTTGCGGTCTGATTGTTTTTATATACCGATTAATTTCCAATGTCAATATATCTTCTTCTACAATGCCAATTTTTAATCTCAATGCCAAAACTGAAGGGCAGCGTCATGGCTCTATGCTTTCAAAGGTAGCGAGGTGCATACCGCATTAAAGCAGATGAGCCAGATTCAGAGGATGAATGTTGTGCATTTGGCTTTTTCGTTAGCTTTTAGAGTGGGTAAGGTGAAGTAAAAAAATAAATTAATTCAAAAAGTGGACCGCGAACATTAGCATCTAGCCACTGGCTACCTGCCAACTACCTTTAGTCTCTACATGCATTATCACTCTTTATCAAGAGTGAAGACTTTTTATTTCCTTTTTCTTTGGCTTTTAGAGTGGGTGAGGTGAAGTAAAAAAAAAAAAATTAAAAAGTGGACCGCGAACATTAGCATCTAGCCGCTGGCTACCTGCCAACTAATCAGTCATTATCAAGAGTGAAGACGTTTTATTTTGTTCAGGTTTTCCATAACATTAGTGAGTTACTTTCTTGTTACACTTTTTACACAGGCGTCGTGACAATGATTTTAATGCCCGACCTGTGAGCCGCTTGCATTCACCTAAGAGACTGTTCAAAGGTGTTTGTCTTTAATTGCTGTACTTCCTATAGGGAAATTTGTTGTTGCTCTCATGAGATATTGTACTTAATGTTGTGGCTGGTGCATGTAGTTCACCAAATTTCAAATAAGCCCCCGGTCAGTAAATGGGTTACATCAAAAGAAAAACTGTGAGAAAACCGGAAAATAGCAGGAACTTGTTTCGAAGGAGCCTTTTCATCCCAATATCCTCTGAAAAGCACTTGTGATGATAAACATCTACAGGCCAAAACAGCTCTCTATTGTTATTTTTGCTTCCATATCAAATTGCTGTGTATCTCCTGCTCACAGTGACGACATGTCACCGTTTGAACCTGAAAAGTGGCCGACGTGCTCGTTTGATCATGGCAGATGTGCTGTCGGCTCGAAGGATCTCCTCATGCGAGCCATGTCATGTGACCTGCCTAACTCATTTCCTGCATGGAAGTGATCTGATTAAGCTTTTTTCGAAGGAAAAACATTGCCGCGGAGGGTTGGGGGTTGTCAGGAGCCTGCGGCAACGACAGGTGGGAAAAGCATCTGCTCTTCTTGAAAGGTTCATGAATGAAGCTCGGGTACTTGGTATGGTACTCTTGGTTTCTGAGAATTAGAGTCTGACTTGACTCTGGCTTAGCCATCAAATCAAGAGTTGAGACGTAAATGGTCATAACAGACCTAGATGATGGCTTAGACGCACGCATCCCATTGCTCAAGACCATTGCTAGTTGAATCAGTATACACAGATGATTTGTCCACATAACATGCACACCCAAACAATGAGCAACATCCACTGCGGCATAGACAAATGAGACTTCTTTGGCTGAGTGGAGAAAATCAATTTTATGGTTCATGTTAATCATTAGAAAAGCAACCAATATTTCATTTGTCGGCTTTTTACTCTCTTCATCTGGACTGGCTTCCTGGCTGGGTAAAACATCAAATGTGGCGGGCAGCCACTGTGAGTGACACTGTCAGAAAAGTATGAGTTTAAAAGTAAGTGTATTTTTGTGGTTGTTTTACGCAGCCCTCATATTTAGTTGACAGTACTTCCATTATTTAGCCAAACGAAAGCCATTTCAATCTGATGGAACTTAACACTGAGCACTGGATTCGATTCTGCTAACATTAGAGCGATAATAATAAATATTGTGGCTGGTCATAGAATGTACTGTAACTGCAGTTAATATAACGAAACATCCGCTGTGGAAAACTTGAGTAGACTTTGTTTTTTGTTTTTTTAATCTTGCACCTGTCACAGTGATGGAAGTTTGCAAGGGAAGAGCTTGAAATGGGTTGCAGCCAAAACTTCTCTCTTTGTGCAAAAAGACAGCACATCGCAAATCCGTCATCTTTGTCATCGTCCGTCGGTCCATCAATTTTGCGTCTCCAAGCATTGTCACCTCTGTCTCATCAGCTCCCATCTATTTGCGAGAAATCATCATTCCCCGAACCACTGTCGGCACTCCTAACACCTCAGGTTACCCCGGCGACCATAAAAACAGTCCGCTTTTAGGAAAAACAACCAATGGAGAGGGTGACAAATCAGAGAGATAACGTGGAAGAATTATTAGCCTTGGACCAGAGGGAAGTTTTGTGTGTGAAAAGTAGAACACAGCTGTGACAAGTCTCAGTGAAACGCTTGGACCACAGGGAAACCTTTGGCAGCAGTAGCCCGATCCATAAAAAAAAAAATAATTGCCGGATGAGTAGCCAGAGGGTCACAGGTTTAAGGACTGTAATGGACCGTAGACTCAAAAATATCCGAATACTTAAATCAAGGTCAGTTTCTGGAAAGAAACGGGCAACGCCCAGCTGGGTTGCGACACCTGGCCCGATTGATTTATCGCCCTGACAAGTTGCTGCAAGTGTGTGTGTGTATATGTATTGTGAACGGGATTCTGTGTCCAGGCATGTAAAACAACAGTGGACTCTCAACATTTTTAACTGTTTGGGAATTTCACCCAAAATTTCACAAAAATAGGGCCCAGATCTCAAACCTGAATTCAGAACCTGAACCATAGCGGAAGAAAACAAGAACATTTTGAAAATGTTTTTGCAATTTTCTTTCCCGGTAGTATCAGCGATCGGAAAGAAGAACATTTTATTGTTGAGAGGATTTACTGCCAAAAGTCATACTAAGGGAGGCGTTCCTATTGTTTAAAGCACAGGTGTCAAAGTCAAGGCCCCGGGGCCAGATCCGGCCCCCCCACATCATTTTATGTGGCCCTCGGGAGCAAATCATGTGTGTCAACTTTTATGATTCGAGCTGAAATCTGTACCGAAATGTGAAATTGTCATGGGTAATAAATAACGTTGAGATTTTGCATCGGCCCTCTGAGGGAAGCCGTAAGTCCGAAGTGGCCCCTCACTTAGCCCTGACACGAGCACACAGACAGAAGGCGAAAAACCGGGCCGTACCTGCCACACTGCTTGAGCATGAGGGTCAGGGGAGACTTTATCTTTGTCGCCAACGAGCGCCTGTCAAAATACAAAGACGACCGACACGATCGCAACTCTTCCAAATGTAGGCATTTTTACAACGCCGAGAACAGAGAGGGTCAAGGAAGGTTGCGCCTCCCCAGGCGGCAGCGCTTGGCTGGTGGCCTGTTAACAGTGAGAAGGCCAGCTGTTGTCTCCGTGCGAGCGGGGGGGAGGAGGGGGCGGGGTTTGATTCGTTCAGCCTGAGAATGAGGTGTTAACCAAAACTGCAAGCGCCTGCCAAACGTTGGCCCATCAACCTCGAGGTGCAACAGATTTTGACACGCTCGACCACGCATTCCGCAGTTTGCGGGAGGATTAGCAAATGTCAGAACTTCCTGGGCCAAACCAGAAGTTGAGACTTACATTACACCGCCAGCTAGCTACCGGATAAACTTCCAATTCATCCCACACACAAACTCCCGGCAGGAATCCGCTAATCACCTAAACTGGAATCCTCCTCCTCTTTCTTCTCAAGGACTTGACTCACACAATTAAGTGACCACCAAGGAAGAGAAACTATTCCGATGGTAAAATTCATTCAGGATCCGGTTTCAAAGACAAACAAACAAACCAAAAATAAGAGAGCCAAGATCCTGCGAGCAACCAGTTAGAACTAGGCGTAAGGTTATAGGAAGGACAACAAACATTATCTTGCGTTATTGCTTTCTGAAAGTCAGTCCACTCAATCTCATTCATGGCCTTAGTTCAATAGCAGCGATGGCGACATAGACCAAACAAGCAGCTGTGTTCTGTGCAAGGCCACACAAAGCACGACTAATCAGTGAAAAGTTAAATGCATGCAAGCTCGTGTCAATGTTTGAGGTCAAATATGCGCCACTAGCGGCGTTACTCCCAACAATTGAGCCAATATTCCGAATACTCCCGTTTCATTGGTGTCATCGGATCGGCCGCAAGATGTTCCGCCAAACATAAGCCCCCGCGTACCGCATGTTCTCCAATTTAATCAGTCCAGATGTTGTGTGTCACTCTTGTGTTTCTTGGAAAGTGGATAAGCCGCCTCTGCTACTTTATTTAAGACCACAAATTAGCTCATCTGAGCTTGATGAGAAGAACGTGAAATATAGTGGATGATGAACAGGGCTCGTGCGGTAGCGCCAGACTCCCTCATGAGGTGTCACTTCCTCTCGTTGTGCTACACTCGAGTCTGTTCGTCATCATCTTGACAGGAGTTGGTCCTCTGACATACGCCCCCCCCATCCCTACCTGTACTTCTACTGCGTCCGTGTGGGTCCTGAATTTGCTGGAGACTTCAACTCTGACGGCACCAAAAAACTTGAGGCCGACGTTTCTACTCTGCTACATTTCATCCTCCACGAACGCACAGCGACCAGACGACGCTCTTCATATTTTGTTTTGCCATTAAAAGTTAAGCTAGCTGTATCACTTCTCAAAAATCGTTCAGAATTTGATGTGGGGGACTTTCTCACGAACCAGAGGGATAAATGTTCAGGGCCAAATGCTCGCCAAAGTCTTGTGGACTACCAAACAAACCCAACGGTTCAATTACAGCTTCTTACCATCGGCCATACCCGCAAAGGGTAGAACCAAGTGCTACTAGAGTTTTGTACCTGCAACTACTCCGAGTTCCAGCGTTCCACGATTCCCTTGCACACAGCTTCCATTCAGCGCCTGAAACCAGCAAATGTATGTTGCCTTTCTTTGTACCATTCCATTTTGGTCTCTTTCACAAAGTTTGGAAAAGTCAGGTTAGACCGGCAGTATGAAAGGTTACTAAAAGGAGGTGTAAAGATCTTGATTGGACAAGCTTCTCTCACTGTCACTTAGCATAGCAAAGGTGCGAATAAAGAAATCCTGATTAGGGTACGACACTTATTGCGAAAACCCATACTGATAAGACTTGTTTCCAACAATGAACCGTTTGCTACACGTTTTATTCTAAAATGGTGACATCACCCACCTCATGACACTGTTTATTTCTGACTCACTCAGATTTGATGCCTTATACAGCAGCCATCCATCCATCCATCCATCCATTTTCTGAACCGCTTTATCCTCACAAGGGTGGCGGGGGTTGCTGCAGTCTATCCCAGCTGTCTTCGGACAGTAGGCGGGGGACACCCTGAACCGGTTGCCAGCCAATCTCAGGGCACACGTACACGAACAACCATCCATGCTCACACTCACACCTAGGGACAATTTTAGAGTGCTCAGTCAGCCTGCCATGCATGTTTTTGGAATGTGGGAGGAAACCGGAGTACCCGGAGAAAACCCACTCAGGCCCAGGGAAACTCCACACAGGAAGGCCGGAGCCAGGATCGAACCCACAAACTCTGCACCGTGAGGTCGACACCCAAAGCACTGGACCACCCTATACAGCTGCCATCCAATGATAAAATGTAAAAAAAATATATATATATATATATATATATATATATATATATATATATATATATATATATATATTTTTTTTTTTTTTTTTTTTTTTTTTTTTTTTAAATAATAACATCATCTTTAGTGATGCTCTTGATGGAGTCGAATATTTCATTCTGACTTGAAGCAGCTTCACGGGTTGACTGGCATTGACCTGTGGGGTTTTTAATGATTGTTCCGTATGAACTCTGCCTAGCAACAAGTAGATGGGCAAGACAGGGGGGGGGGAAAGAATATGGGCCATTCTGTTGCTCTAGTGTGATTGTTGAAAAGTGTTTCCCCAAAACCGACACACAACCCGTCTTGTTTGTGTTTCGGATAAAAGAAGAAAAAAAAATTGGAAAGCAAATCTGGAGCATGGCAACACTAACGTGTTTCAAAGGGAAAATGTTTGACGCACATTTTCAGCCCCACCTCGCCCCCACCCCCACAATGGGTGGGGAGGGGCAGGGGGCAGTGAGTGGGAGTTCAGAGCTGCATGCATGACAGCAGAAAGAAAAAGTACATGACAGTACTGTACAGCACAGTGAACGGGCTCGTGACGTGAACTCCACCTATGCACGTAATTGAATTCAAACAGTAAAGTGGCAGCACGCCGCAGCCATAATAAAAAAAAAACAGAAATCGGGGTTGCATCCGCTGCCAAG
Organism: Hippocampus mohnikei; assembly: GCA_026261675.1. Classification (NCBI taxonomy): domain Eukaryota; kingdom Metazoa; phylum Chordata; class Actinopteri; order Syngnathiformes; family Syngnathidae; genus Hippocampus; species Hippocampus mohnikei. The sequence continues at coordinate 11,109,870 of JAKGUB010000106.1, forward strand.
TAATAAAGCGCATCAAAAGCGCACAGATTTCGTCACTTTTTCCGAATCCCAAAACACGTTGTTTCCAAAAGAGTGACACTCACCTCAGCCGTGGCTTGGTCCACGCTTGACGACACAGCCAGCAGGAGCAGAAGAGCGGCGGCGGGAAGCGGCAGCATCTCTGCTGCCGGTGGGGCGGTGGGGGTTGTGGGCACACCGACTTCGGGTGTCCGCAAACAAGCACTTGAATCTCGGCCTCTGTTTCCACTCGGTCAGCGGCGGAGCGCGCTCTGCACGTTGGCCTGCATGTTGTGTCCAGAAGCGATATGAAGTTCTGATCAACGCGAGTGAGTTTAGTTTGGGGGGCTTGCGCCACACCACACGTCTACTAACTACGCCCAAAAAAAAAAAAAACTCTCCCACCCACTCCCAACGACCACCCTCGCCCATCATGCGAACGAACACCACCAGCGCAAACACTTTGGACTTTTCGGCGTAAGAAGAGGATACACTCGACAACATTTGCTTGGGGTTGGGGAGAATATTCCAGAAAGTTTTTGTTTTTGGTTGCTGCGGACGTCTTATCGCTCCGTTACGCGCAAAAACTCTGGTGAGTGCGAGTTATGTGCGTCCCCGCTAAGGAATCCAGTGTAGCATTGGAATCGGTTAGACGCAACTAGCTGAGAGTAAAACCGATTTTGAGTTCACTTTTGCTGTGTCCTATAGGTGGGTTACGGTCATGTTTTGAGAGCTGCGTGGCGTTGAGGGCTGTTTCGGAACTATGCGCGGGCATCACAACAGAGACGTGACGCATCTCAGGTGAGCGCGCGCGCGCGCACAAAGATCACCTCGATACGTCTTATTCAGATTTCATCCTTCTCCTCCTCATCCATTTATTTGACAGGTTGCTGCTGCTGTGCGCCTGCGTGGCCGCCCTTGTCGCCGGAGCGCACGCGGTAAGTGTTTACAGTACTACCGTTGGTATCACGAGGGTCGAGTTCATGCGTGGTTTTTCGGATAAAAGAGTTTCACGGTGTTTTTTGCAGTAAGGTTCTCCGCGTGGGCACGTGTAGAGTTAGTGGAAGTGTGCGCACAGAGTGGGAGTGGCACGCGTGGGGAGGATCTCCAAGCAAAGAGGGGTTTGGTCTTGGCGAACCTACCTTTGCTGCGGGCCAATTGATTGCTGTACAGGTCGAGAAAATAATTCTGGACATGTTTTAAACTTAAATGTTTGCAAGAATACAGAATAATATTGCAAGGGGGAAAAAAATTACTGTATTTTTAATTTTTTTATAATTGTTCAACTGGCAACCAGTTCAGGGTGTCTTCCGAGCGGCGACCCTTGTGAGGATAAGCGAATTAGAAAATGGATGGATGGATAATTGTTCAAGATAAAGTTAGAGACTTTTTCTTTTCTTAGATTTGACCAGAATATAGTTGCAATATTACATGAGAAATGGATACTTTGCGAGAGAAAAAGCAGATGGAAATCCAAATATTCTCAGGAGAAAAAAAACAATTGCTTTATAAAAAAAAAAATCATTTGAAAGAGTATAGAGTTGAATTATTATGAGAGAATACAATTGTCAAATTAATATTGCACAAATAGAGAGGGCTGAAGGGACTTTGGAGGGGTGAAATAATTTGAAGCGAATAAAATTGTAACATTTTAAAAAAGTTTTACCACAAGACGAGGGGCTTGAACCAGTCGTGTTTTTTTGTTGTTGTTTAGTTTTGTTTTGCTATTTGCTGATGTTTGCCGCAGTTTGATCACATGATGCCAGCACAACAACTACAGTGAGCAGAAGTTTGGGGAAACCTTTTGTGGCAAAATTTAAAATAAGAACATTGTGACCACACTTCATCGCTATTTGGAGCCACGTCTTGCAAAAATAGCCACAGAAATAAAGATGCGCAGTCAGCTCCGGTGTTTGAGGATATTTGTCCACAACCACCAAGCAGATGGAGCCTTTTTTTTTTTTTGATGTTCATTGATCACAAAGTTCACAATATGACTCAGATGAGTAACATATTTCACATTTTGCCCACATCATTTCGCTTGGTTTCCACCAAAGTGACTCCCGCCGCTAAATCTGAGCTGGCGCCCGAGCTAGCACCAGCTCTTTACATTATTTTACCGACAGGATAGGAAGTGCTTTGCCGCATCATTTCGGCAGCTGCGTGCACGTTCTGCGTGTTTTCGAATTTGCTTTCTTGGCAGCTTGTTTAGAGCGTTGGATGTTGACCGGGTTCAAGTATCTCAGATGAAGGGTTATTTTCACGTGAAAAAGGCGGGTCGTTGTCTTGTGTGTGTGTTTTAAATCAGATTTGCTTTTAACAGCATGTGACACAGCACAGGCCCTTCTGTGTATTGTGCAGCCCTGCTCCCAAGACTGCGCTAAGAGGGACAGTGGACTCACTTTAGGTTGGGTCAATGTTCTGTTTTGAGGCAAATTCCACATGAAAAGGACTGAGAAGTCAGTCAGTCATGCAAGCTGAGGCTATATTGACCCTCCAGGTCTTACATGTCCACTTCACCAACTTTCCAGTGATCTCCATCCACTATCACTGTGCTTTGACAATAATAATGCGTTGGAAATCTCGTTTGAATTGCAACAGAGAGTTGCTTGTAAACTTGTTTATTTCTCTCTTAGTTACATAGTTTGGACTGACGTTTCCCCGCTTCGGGTAAATTGTCCCATGAGCGAAGATTTGTACCCACGCGTATTTAATAAATCATCGCTGAGAGGAGATGAAGAAGCAGAGTCTTTTTTTTTCCAAATGCAATTGACCAGGATGCGTGCAACTCATAACGCATCTCTTTTGAGGTGCGCATTGCAACAGATGTTTCTGTTCAATTTCATATCCCAACCTCACCCGTGGGAGGTTGCCGGTCCAGATCCGCACTTCTGCGTAACAACTTTTTCCCACCATCCGTCCTCCACGCGATGTTTCGCATCGGGGTTCCCCATCTTCCCCATTGGGAATAACCGGCTCAAGATGTTTCCCGTTTTAAGATTGATCGGCTCTTTTTACGCTGCATTTGCCAACCTCCTGCCCTGTAAACAAACAGGAGGAGGGAGAAAAAAATCAGTACACGTATAAAGTGAAGAATTCATGCAATTCACACTTGTCCCTTTAAATCTTATTGACATCGCCTTTTCTCGCAGATGTTTCTACAATCGCAAGTGCAATCTGATGCTTTGGCATGCGAGGAAGAATCTAGTTTTATGTTCGCCAGGTTTGTTTTTCTTAAGACTCTTTTTGACATTTTAACGATTGAAAAAAAAATGGTGGTAAAACCCCAGCGCAAAGTTCGACAGCAATAATCTGGAAATGTAACACTTGTTACGAGGCTTTAGAGGAGCTCGATTGAGGAAAACGAAGCCGAACCGCTCAGCTAATGAGCGCATAAACAGACTTCCCAATGCGCACACAGAACCTCCCTCATCAGTCTGAGGAAGGAAAGCTCTCGAGACTCCCAACGCTAACAGGATGTATTGAATGGGAGCCTTTGATTCACGTGCGTCCGAGAAGATATTTCAAGATGTGTTGGAGCTGGATTGAATGAGTGGGTGGCTCGGCGGGCTTCTGACAGCGGATGTTTTGGGAATCAGATCTGTGTGGGAGGAAGAAGCCATTCGTGCTCCAGATTTCCGACCGTACCTGGCGGCCAAGCGGGGCGGCATCTGCCGAACCGCTTCACTTGTCGCTAATTGATTGTTGTGGCTTGAGTTGTTTCCCCCCCAACGCCCGGTGTTGTGTTCCAAGGCGCAGTCCATCTTGATAAAATCTTGGATGATGATCATGAAGCAATAACAGAAATGTTATTGGACCAATAAGCCACGGCGCTAACGGCACGTATTGATCTTCTGTTTGACATCGTCTTAAAATGTATATCGTCAGAATGGTTGTCGGTGATCAAAGCGCAATAAACTCAGACGGTGACCAAAAAAATAAAATAATAAATAATGAAAATGCAGTTCACCACATTTAATAATAACAATAATACATTTTATTTATAAGCGCCTTTCAAGACACCCAAGGACACTTTACAACAACAAAAACAATAAAACACAATACGGGTTGAGCAGCGGCAGCCAAACATTTGCGGTTTCGCTCCCAAAATGACTGGATTCACTTGGGATTTCACAACCAAAGCGACACTTCCAAAAATGAACGTCAAATATAATCTGAGATTTTCCCACTCACTCTGACAAAATCTCCTCCCAAAAAATGTAACAACCAGGCAGACATTCCAGGGAAAACATGATGTAGTATGGTCACCCAAAACACTACCTAGTTGGGGTCCAGTATTTGGATGTTAGCAGCAGAGGTCAAGTTAATTCAGACTCAACTAGTTGAGGATTTCAAATGATGATCGTCATAGTGGATAAACCATTTCCTTCAAATGGAAATCAGGATAAATAGATCTGGTGAGGAAATGTTCTCAAATGTTTTTTGTTTTTGGGAGTTTTCTTTTAACCCTTTCAGGGACAGTGGTTACTACAGTGGACACCTTATCAGGTTATCGTTATTTGTGCATGAAAGGGTTAATCACAGATGGAAGTGGATTTTTCCATTTTTTTTTTTATTTTTTGGTGCTGATTCTGAATATGCCCATTTTCCTCTATACTTTCATAAAAATAATATGATGCCTAGCATAGCAATATAAAACATAATATTTATTATTAAGGGTTAGGTTCAGCAACGGCTGGAATTTATTTTTGTCATAGCTATTCCAGTAATCCGCATGATAAAGTCCATATTGTGCAAGTTTTAATCGGTCAAACTTAAAAACCAAAAATTCTAATAGTTCAAAAATCCAATGTGCTAAAAAGACCAAAAAAAAAGAAAGAAAAAAACCCCACTAAAGGCCTTTTTTAAATCAATGTCAAAACATCTTAAGAGATAAATAAAGCCATTGCTGATTCAAATTTGCTGTTGACCAGTTTTTTGAATATTAATTTTCCCAATTGTCAATCAAGGGTGGTGGTTTAAAAAAAAAAAAAAACATTAATCATATGGCGAATAAATCACTTTTTGATGTGAACATGTGGCGTGTGATCTGAAAGGGGGTCACCTCCGACACGTGAGCCACCTCCTGTGAGTGATTGTTTTATGCTTTTGAGTTGAGAGCAAGATGTCTGCCTGCGATATAGCCAGGGAACTGGCAAACGTAACGGCTGGCCAAATAAGTGTCGGTGATACAAAGTCAGCCGCAACAATCGGGGGAAGAGCCCATTGTACTGTGCGGCGGGAAGCCAAAAGACATGCGCGCTTGCATACGGCCTCGCTGTCACCGATGAGCGCTGGTTTCACGTCGGACAATATTTTCAGAGACCGGCCTTTAAGGTGTGGCGGATAAATACGACAACAAATATGAAATGACCCGCATGAAAACTGTGATAATGAATTTCACATGATTACTGGTCCCCGATTTCCAAAACTAGTCGTTCATAGATTTGTTGCCTGTTTGTCATCTAAGACGACCGTTTGTTTATTTGACTTCACACTGTGAACTTTACTCAGAATGGCCCTCCAAAGTAAACCCTAACTACGATGCGGCCCGTAGCAAAAATGAGTTTGACACCGCTGGGTAGGGCAGCCCAGTGGTCCAGTGGTTAGCGCGTCTACCTCACAGTGCAGAGGTACCGGGTTCAATTCCAGCTCCGGCCTCCCTGTGTGCCGTTTGCATGTTCTCCCCGGGCCTGCGTGGGTTTTCTCCGGGTACTCCGGGCACTCCGGTTTCCTCCCACAACACTCTAAATTGTCCCTGGGTGTGAGTGTGAGCGCGGATGGTTGTTCGTCTCTGTGTGCCCTGCGATTGGCTAGCAACCGGTTCAGGGTGTCCCCGGCCTACTGCCCGAAGACAGCTGGGATAGCCTCCAGCACCCCCCGCGAACCTTGTGAGGATAAGCGGATCGGAAAATGGACGGATGGATGGGTTACAGGGTGCATGAAAGGGTTAAAGAGGTAACTAGTAACTACCCAGTGCTCCTCGTTCCAGCGTACACTGATATGAGATATCGTCCTACTACTTGAACTCAACCCGATTCAAAAGCTGACCACAAAAAAAAAACAATCACAGTCACGATTGCCTAATTATGTATGCGATAGTCCACTTTTCCTTTTGGCACGTGAAACCAAGTGTGACGTGTGTTTATCTGGGCTAAATGTCACTTTTATGGGGAACATCCTGAGCCGAGCATTGTGTGACGACAACATAGATTATACAGAGAAGGTCTCCAAACAGGAAAAGGAAGGCGGGTGGAGTTCAATGTGTCAGAGTTTCTTTACAAGCCCTGCTGGACCTCACATATTTTGGCTACCTCAGATGAGTCGCATTCTTAACCCTTTATTGACCGGGAGCACCTTTGTGCTGTCTTATACGTGTCAATTCGTCATTCGGTTTGATCGCACAGTTGTTCCACAGTGAGTCCAATCAGGCACCCCAGCCGTCAGTCCTTTTTGCTGTTTTCGTGCTTCCTTTTATAGCCTCATGCAGCGAATTAAATATAGTCACTAGGGCGGTTATCTTGTGTGCTCGTCTGCTCTTTAATCTCGATCAAGGACGTTCCACGGAGCTGTCCTCCTTTGTTCTGAGGATTCGGTCACATTTCAAATCTGTTGCCGTCACGTGTGTGCCGGGTTCGAAATATGTATTTTTTTTTTTCCTTTGCGCAGCAGTTTTGCAAATCAATTGCTCAATTATGGGAGAAACAACTTTCTTTTTTTTTTTAGCTACCTGCTTCCCTCAACCAATGACCACCCGCAAAAACATGAGCCCAGCAAAACATTTTTTGTGACTGTCCAAATGGTTCTTCTTCTTCTCCTACCTTTTTTAATGCTCGTCTCAGTGGTTGATTGTCCCTTTTTGTATTCGACGCATTTTGATGAGGTGAAAAATTCAAATTTTACCTCGCAGCCTTTGATGGGAAACCGATTATTTCCAGCCTCGTGTGCCTCATGATTAAGCATGTGGATTTATTAACATTTAGTGTTTCGGCCAGGCTGCAGATGGTCCAACTCCATCCGGATGTAATGTCAGCCTTCAACAACCATTTGTGTTCGCACAGTATGAAAGTCCACCTCCATATGTGCGGTATCCACCTTCCTGTTTCCACACCAGTCGCACTCTAATTGCGGAGACTGACAGAGTTATCTTATGTCACGAGAGAAATGTTAACTCGTTTTGACATGTACATTTGCTGATAGCTTCTTGACCGAGCCTCCTCACTAAGTCTCTCGTGCTTTTCAGTCGTTTTGACCTTTTGACACAGGTGACGGGCAACCGTATCGTAGCCCGGAGCGACATTTGATGGTGTCGGCAATGTAATTCTGAAACCAGATAAATCACAGGAACTATGATGGAAAGCTCCAAAAACTTTTAAATATTTTTCCCGCACATTTACTCGAGATGACTTTAGTTGGATTTCTGGCTAAGATAGCTTAATAGCAAGCAGTTATAAAACCACATTATTGTTGCTTTGATGACAAAATACTGACTCACACTAAAAATCTGTGACCAAAAACCCCATTTAACTAAATTTGCAACATTTTGTTTGGGTTTCTTTTTCCTTGGTTGCTTTCTTTAGGCTTCTGATGGGCTGAAATGGCCTAGTGCAGGGGTGTCAAACTCATTTTTGTCGTTGGCCAGATTTTAGTTACCGTTTCCCTTGGAGGGCCATTAAGACTGAAACCAAATTTTAAAATTCAATAATAACAGTTTATTCAACTATTGTTTAAGTTACTGTTAATGAGGGGTTTGGTTGCAAGAAAATGCTTACAATATGTCTCTTATTTATTACATATGCAAATGTTAAATTTTGGTCGAGATTTTCACAAGCATCATGCAAGTTGACATGCTTGATTTGCTTCGCGGGCCATATAAAATGACGAGGCGGGCCGGATCTGGCCCCCGGGCCTTGAGTTTGACACCTGTGGCCAAGTGGGTAGAAGTTCTTCAGTGGCACCAGCTGTTGTTTCAGTATGCACCTGAGAGGTTTCAATTGTGTTTTACAAGGACAAAGATCTTTTTTTTAAACTATCATTTTCTGTTCCCATTCATTTCTCTGAGGAAATTATTTAGAAATTTGAACAAATTAGAGGTCGAACACCATTCTAAAACCCGATTTTGTTCAACCTCAGAAGGCTTTATTGGTATTTTCAATCTCGTCAGGCCTCTCACATCTTCATTCACATTGGAAACGCTTCCAGATCGTCCCATTTTGGACGTCACTCATCGTCTGATTGTGGGATTGAGCCGTAACGCCCACACCAAACATCATCCGACAGGTCAGCGTGAGCACCGGGGTCCAGAATCAATTTAAATCGGATCTAATCCAATCTCCATTGAGCTCATGCTAACCGCAGGAAGTGTTGATTAGGAGAGCGATCCACTGGGAAATGAAGTGGAGTCCGTGTATGACCTGAAACCAGCGCACGGGGAAGGCAAGGTCCAGCTGTGTCAGGCAAAAGGGCAGAAATGAGAGCTGTGTTTACACTGGAGCTTTGCCAGAAGAGCACAGCGGGAGTTAGCGGTGTTCTGCGTCGTGTCTTCAACTGAAGAACATGCCGCCTTCCCAAATTATGAACCCGCTCTTTGCCCGATCTTTTGAGTCTCTCGGCCTCCTTTTCACCACCCCCAAACTTGGTTTAATTTGAATGGTGATAAATCACAGACGAATATGCGGACAAGAGGACACGTTTGTGAAAGCAGTCTGACTCGCTTTCAATAATGTTTCTTAGGAAGCCTTGAGGGTGAAACCATTGCAGCAAAAAATATATATATATATTTCATGGAACTCTCCCACTGATTGATGGTTGGAGTCCCCATTCCACTTTTTCTGCATTCTTGCTCAAGTTCATGAATATTCCATGCTCGCAGTGACATTTACTCTCAAACAAGATCAGCCACATCATTTCTACAGCAAGGAAAAGAGCGTAGTATCTTTACGATGACGAAGGGGGTGGGAGGTCTCTGAAGAGAAGAGGGAAGGTAGTCACCGAATGGACTGAGGGTCTTTTGGCGACCACAGAAACCATCTGCATTCTCAGGATAGGAAATTCCTGTTCAAAATATATGTACGCGTTTGGCTGTGGACATGTTTGTGAACATAGATCTTCAAAATATGTAAATGGGGATGTCGTTCTTCAGCACATAATCGCTTGGTCAGTTGGTGGTCTTTTTCTGTAAGACTCCAAAACTGCTGGGGGGGAAAAAAAAAAAATCTTGTAACTCTCCAACAAACCCATCAGAAAAAAAACGAAGGAAGTCGCTACGCTCATGAAGAGTACCGTATTTTCACGACCATAAGGCGCCATTAAAAGTCTAGTGTATGAGCCGAGTTCCAAAGCCTGACTGAGAGCGCTTCTGGCCGACACGCTGTTTATATAGAGAAAAGGCGGGCGTAAGTGACGTCAGGCATGCGGAAGTCTGCCAATGAGTGAAGGGTGGGCGTGCCCAACAACACGGTGCGCCGAATGGTCGTGAAAATACGGTATGTCACGTTCCCACACTTCCACTTAACGTCAAAAGTGCCAGGTGGCGCCATGTCACCGTTAAGATTTAAGGTTCAATATATCTCGCTTTAGGTGTGCAAACTCGTCATAAATCAATCGTAGGATATGGGAGTCTCCAAAAGATAAAGGCAAGGCATCTTCCCAAAAAGATGAAAAGAAAGCCAGATGAAATTGGGGAGCCTTCGTACGTCGCTGGCTTTCAAACGCAGCCTGGAAATGATGTTGCCCCTGAATTGGGACGACATGAAGCCTCCGTAGTTTATTTACTCTTCTGTATCGTATTGTACATATTGATCTAGTTAGATGAAAATGAACATGGAGTGAGCAAATGGTTTTGGTATCGAGCTCAAATGTGACTCAACCAATCGGATTTATTGTGTCGCAATCCGATGTCTTATTCACCCACCAGGCCTTGGCCCAATTTTCAACTTGGTGACAAACTATTTGCCGGCTTCCTGTTGTTTTTTCCGTTCGTGCACATGTAATATCAGGGCCGGTATGATAGATTGGCTTTTCAACGGGAAGTTGATGGTGGTGCGGCAGGATGTAGAACTTGCGCGAATAAAGCCATGGTGAAACATGTCTTCCAGAAAGTTCCTTATCGCCGTAATTGAAAGCCTTTGGGAGATCTGGTGTGAAATCAAGATACGCCTCGGCTAGGATGGCAAGTCCAAAACAAACACGGTTATGTTTGGCGTTTTGCTTTTTCAGCTTTACTTGTGTTTTACTTCTTTTTTCCCGAGTGCTTGTTTACAGATCTGATTTGAGTTGTTTCGGGCTATTGTTGCTGAACAAAGACAAACAGAAAAATATTCCCACTTGACGTTGCAGTCCTCCTTTTTGAAGGCCTTTTGGTTGAAGGAACTTCCGTGTACTGTTTGACAAATGCACCGGGGGAACATTTCCGAATGCTCATACAAGAATCGCATTAACAGGCTGTAACAACAAGCGGCGGAACTCTGCTTTAGTTCACTCAATTGCTGTTTGATACAACTATGAAAATGCCAGTCGGCCATCTTTCGAAGCACTTCTTTTCAACCTGGGATTCAACTATGCAAACATTTAAATGCATAACATGTTCAAACTGAATTTTTGGCCTACGGATAAAAATTAAACAGGATAATAAAGTTCTGCAGGCTTTCAGCCGTCAACAGTAATCATTCATTCATTCATCAAAAGATATTGTTATGGAATTTTGAAAGGAAAATCCCTTGCTAGCTCTGTTCGTGTACGTTTTTGGAGGTCCATTTGAGTAGGGATCAATTTAAAAATGTGCTTTTGTGAAAGCATAGTCCATTGTGTGCACGTACCCCAAAACACGAGAGCAATCTAAAACATACGTGTTGTTGCTTTCGTAAGTGGACTAAATCAAATGCCACAGTCGATGGTGATAGGACACGGTGATGACGTAACTACCAAGAATGTCATTGAACAGTAAAAGAGTAATGATGCGGTTAAATATGAAGCAGAAAGGATACATGCTAACCTTAAAGGGGAAGTCCACCCCAAAATGTTCTTTACAATAATAAATAATGAGTTCTACGCTGCCCTGATAGGCTCAACACGGTATTCTGATGAATATTATGTTTGTGGAATATGAGTTAAGCAGTAAATGTCTGTCATTTTAGCCGTCTTACGGGGTGGCCACTTTTTGTCAACTTAAAATTAATATTTTTGGGTTGACATACCCTTCAAGAGTTGACCAATGTCCACCTAGGGAATAATCCCACGTTCTTACTTTGAGCATCTTGAAGAAAAGTATTTCCGTTGTTCAATCAGTGAGTCAGCATGTTTATCAGCTGGCACAAGGGAGTCTTCCACACCCACACCGACGTATCAAGACACCGTGTTTCCTTCACAGATGTGATATGTCTCGTTGTGAGAGAACAGTTGTTTCGCATCCAGCCAAACCGCTCTTTAAACCGCATCATTAGTGTAAAACGTGTCAGCTGTTATCCCGAAAACCCGCGAACAGACAAATCTTTTTTAAATGAAGGCGGTGCTGAAAACGCACGGGCACACACAAACACACCGAGCGTCGTTAATACAATTGCGTGAAGGATTTTTTTGTTTTCACAAATGTCCAAAGTGAACACGATGGGTTTGGCTGTAAATCCACATTCCCCACATCCAGGTGGCAAGAGTCTCTTGTTAGCAACGGCACAGTATGTTGTTATGATCAACATGCGTTTCAATGTGCTTGATTTTGTGTTCCCGAGTATGCCAAAGGGCTCTTGAGCAAAAGGACCAAACTCCCCAAAAACTGCTCAAGGAGCAGCAACACCATTCTGCAGCCCACCTTACCTTGTTGGTGCTGCAATTTTTATTTTTTTAATGAACTAAATGCTTAAGTTTGAAGTAATTAGCCACTTCATCATGTCTTGGACATGTCGAAACCTATCGACAAAGAGAGGCGTATCAAATGAGTAACGGAGCCTCCTTTATGATCTTGTGTACATTTGAGCCGACGACAACCACAAGCACTGTTTATGCCCTGCCGTGCGGTGTCATGTTGAAAGCAGAGCATCCATCTCTAAGGGACACTTTGTCAACGCTCCCGCCCAAGCATCACCGTGATCAGCGTTCCAGGAACCGCTTGTGACATCAAGGCTGACCCCTGACGACCCCGAGTGTTTATACAACAAACTACAGTTTTACAAGCAAAAACAGTGTTTAACATGCAATAAAGAGGAAGGAGGACACAGTCATGGCGACGTTCTTCCATCCCGAAGCCAAAATCAATTGGTTACCGCAAGTCTCCCAAGTGATGTTATCCTTAAATGTGAGTGCATCGCATCATGGTTCTGATGAGTCATTTGCCATGGGAGATGAGCAGCGTGTGCAGCTGTCGTATCGACATCCCTCGCTCAAACGACCGAGGCGCTCACAAACATCGTGAAGCCACATAAATTGCGTCAGGGCGGGAGAGCGAGAGAGGAATAAGTAACCGTGAGAAAAAGATCGCTGTTGACCCGGATGCTTTGATTTCATTTATTGTACATGATCTCAAGCCATCTGCCGACATTGGGGTGAAGCCGTAAAGGATGGGGAGGTACCAGAAACAACATTCCTCGTGACAAATGCCATTAATTTCACAGCGAGGCCTTGAGGAGTGCGATACACTCTTATAGGTTTCCATGAGAGATTTATAAGCCCTTGTAGTTTTCACATTGCATTCCAAATCGGGATTTATATGCCTCTGCCTGTCAGACAAAAATCTCAAGCTAGTTACAATGAATCCCCTCCGTTCATCATTCGGGATATATGTTGTCCAAAATGTTTTACCAAACCTCATATTCACTTTTTTGAAAACATACCAAAGCGTACATATGCTACATATGCTAACCCCCAGGATCCCTCGCTGTAGACTAGCTAACAGCAGAACCCAGGGTGGGGGTTTTTTTGGGGGGGGGGTTGCTCTTGGTAAAGTTTTAAATCCATTCGTGTTACGTTGTACCAGCTAGCTAGTGCTAAGTTAAACATTTTCTCCGGTCCAAGTGAACAAACTCCCTCCGTGCTAGCATAGCATGAGAGGCCAACAGCACAGTCGCGACAGAGGAGTTGATACACTGCCGAGATGAGCTTTATTGACTGACTGCTGAACAGTTTAATATAAAGCAAATTAGCCAGCTCAACATTCTTTTACACGTAGGGTGTGGTCTCGAAGAGCGCGGGTCACACGATGTACGTCCTACATCACGCACACGTTGCCATCCAAACATTCTTGTGACACCAATATGCCATGATTCATTCTCATTTGAATCCAAAAACGTTACCAAGAACTCAGCATTCGCTTTTAACGACCAAGGTGCATCTCAATTCGAGTCTCCACCGATTCATGCACAACCCTAATACAGTAGATGGCCTCTGTTGAGATTTGACAATCAATGCTATTCAAACAAAACTTGCTATCGGAATAAAACGATGACATATGTAATGTACACAAAATAAAATGACATTTGAGAATTGGTAGGAAACCACAATGTTTAGTTTGGATTTGGTACAGTATTCATTGAACAACGTGTATTATGCCACAGTCATAATACAGACATATGAGAGATGTTTGCAATATTATAGAAAAAAGGTGACTGAACTGCCGCTTGTACCAGGTCACCTGCTATTTTGGTTTTACTTGGACTGATGGTCACAAGGGACTGCCTTTAAGGGAGCTTATTCCTTTGTACTGTCTGCCTTTGTGGAGATGACGCAGACTATTGTGGGATTTAGTCGTCGCCTCAGTGTGGAAAAAGTAGCGACTGTGCCGCAGCCTCGCTGGGATGAACTGACTTCCCTGTCTTTAGTCTCCATTCCGCACGGTGGTCGTGCAGATGTTTGCTTCTTGACATCCTCCATCAGGCGATGTGCTCGCCAATTCGGGATGTATGTGAAACATACGTCTCGGAGTGTCTACCGGCACGGTGTGTGGTGAACATGAAAGCACGGCATCAGCAATATCAAGTAACACTTTGAAAGGAGCCCTCAGACAGTTGAGAAAGAAACGCATGCCTTGTGGATTCCATAAGGGGGACGAAAAGAGTCTTTTTGTTGGGAAGATAAGGGGATCATTAGAGGACGGCGCGTCTTTGGTAAAAGAAGGTCTTTGTGAGATTGTGAGGTCTCAATGTGGCTCTTTGTCAGTGGAGATGTTCTCAGATTGAGGAGTGGGGGGATTATTCTGATTCCTTGCACCACCGTGGGCACAAATTGGGCAGTTTGGACTTTTAAACAAGGGACGTTCGGCGGCCTTTTCGGCTATGGTATGACTGTGTAGGTGGAAGACGTCGGCCTGAACAATTTATTCAGTCATCCGTGGAAAAGCTAGAGTTGAATTTCCTTCATTTCCTGTGTGGAAGGAGCTTTGTTCCATTAGTATTAATTGCCCTTTAGCGTTACTGTATGCCGGACAAGTTCGGTGGCACTTCTTAACTGCAGACTGCTTTGAACACTCGCATCATTCTGAAGACTCCACATCGAATTTGAGCTACTAATCTGAATTTGTGTATATCGTCCCGACAGTTTGATCAAGACCCCACATTGTTTTGCCCTTTAAGAGCTACTAGCGATGCGGTCCTGACGAGACACAAAGAGGTTTGGTTGAACTATGAAACAAGCTTCCTTTCTTTCTTTTATAGCAAGCGGAGGGACTTTTGAAGCCTCTTGACCTCTGCATTTCGATGATCAGGGACACTCACGCAGTCTGTCACAGAGACAGTGGGTGGTTTTGTCAGACAGAGACGTTTAAAGACCGAACCGGCTACTTGAGTTGTTCAGACACATGCTAACCATTCATGTCTGCGTGTCTATGACTCATTCAAGCGCTCCGGTTGCAGCATAAACAGTTGCAGCTAAGTCCACACACATCACAATGCACACAAACAACACCTCCGCTACTCAACAGACTACCAAACATCTGTGTTGCATCAGCCCTATTTCCACTTTGAAGAACAATTGTTAAAGTGACCAAAAGAACTCATCTGTCCTGTACTTTTGTGGCACCCTCAGACTCAAGCCAAATAAATTCTCCATTCTCGGTCTCATCTCATTATGACTACAGGACGGTAGCAGTTTGGAGGTTCTTTTTATTTTAATTTTAATTGGAATAAGCTGATTAGGGTGGGACGGTGGTCGACTGGTGAGCACTTCCGGTTCATAGTGGAGAGGTGCAGAGCGTAAATGTTCAGGGTGCTACTGCCCGAAGACAGCTGTGGGATAGGCTCCAGCACGGCCGCGACCCTCGTGAGGATAAGCGGATCAGAAAATGGAAGGATGGATGGAGAAGATGAAGAGTTTGTGTGTCTCTCTGCTATGTTGACACATTATTTACCTAGCTGAAGCAACTTGGGATGAGCATCAAAAAAATGTAGTCCATTGCATGGGCTCGATTGTTGATGAATCATCAGGCTGCTACTATTCCAAAGCGTGCCGCGGCGGGCTGAAGCGAAAAGAAATATATTGTCGTGCAGTAAAGAACAAAGTATAAAATGACCCAATTTCCTCAACGTTTGCTGTGTATTCCCTGGTTGCTAATAGCTGCGTGTTGTATATTTGTGTCTGCAGGGTGGGAAGAAGCACAGCGGTCCCTGCGGAGGAAGAGACTGCAGCGGAGGCTGTAAATGTTTTCCCGAGAAGGGTGCCAGGGTAAGTTCCTTACTGTTCTAAATAGCTGCATAAATAAACCTCTTGGTCATCACACTGGACGACCAAATAAGGCTAAGACGGCGCACCGCGGGGTCTGAAAGTTCCTTCAAAAGTAGTTGCTGCGGCCGAAGGCGCATCATTCAAATTGGCTCACGTGTTAACGCTTCAGGTGGCGACTCAGCCTTTCTCCCATGAACAAAGTGGCATCATACCGCAACGTCTACATTGTGTATCTAATGCTGTTTATCTCACGGGTTCGAGACAAAGTTGTCTCTGTTTATGAAGCTGAGAGCAACATTGCGTCGAATCACAACATTGAGAATGACGCTGGCTTTTGACCAAGACAGAAAAACGTGCGCTGAAGCCCGTGACTTGGAAAGATTGCTCCTTCTCACAGCTCGAGCTTTTTGGAATTCACACCATTCATCGCTGTCAAAACAGAAGGTCTGATGGGATGTAGTGTGTCGAGTATGCGAGAGAAAATAAGGCCAGAACTGAAAGACACAGACAAGTGTGAGGAACCCGATGCAAGGATTTAAGCCCATAGAGACAGACATAGACTAAACACGCTGGGATAATCATCTCAGAATGAATGACGACAGACTGCCCCCCACCCCCACTTGAAACACGTGCAGTCCATATCAGTACATAACGTTGGGATCCTCTGAGCTCTGTAACTTTTGAAATTGGACAGCCGGCACCTACTTTCCACACTTATTTGCCATATGCAAGAAGATTTCCATCTGTTCTTCAACTGGAGAAAAATATTCTGCGTCGAGCACTCTTGGACAAACCAATGATGGCATTATTGCAACTCAACGACACATGCCCATTCCGTTTTTTTTAGCTCTGACAAATAAGAGTTGCCATGACACATGTGTACACGGTGCTGAGTCTAATTGACTTGGGACGCCGAATCAGAATTTTCCCATTCGAGCCATAACATCATAACATATTCTCGTGAGAGAGGAATGTTTGGATGGCACGTCTCATCTCCCTATGTGTGCCACACTATATTCAAGCGGATGCCCAGAGGTAGTCGTGTGACTATTTGTCCTGCTAACGCCATCCAAGCAACGGGAATATTTGGCCAGCTAATGCCGCGTTAGCAACAATTAAAAGGGAGTTTTCAAACGTGGATGCTGGACCCGAGAGACGGACTAGCTTAGTTCAAGCTAGGATGAGGCTAGGAGTAATGAAGATTGATTGAAAATGGGACCAAGGGCAATCCCCCCTCCCACAACATCATTTGGTCTGCAGTTGGCCAGGGTAAGGGATCTTCGAGGTTAAAGTAAGTCATTTTAAACTAAAAAGGTTTATCTTTCTCTATACTTACATGCTGGCTCAACATGCCGATGTGCTGCATTCCGATAGTTGAACGCAATATGGCTTTGTAAACGCATGATCCGGATGAAGTGCTATATAAATGCACACCATTTACCAATTTGATCAAATTGGATTTTTCATTATGTTCGACGATGACGTTTTTCAGGAAAATTACAATGAGTAACCCTGTTAAATATTTTGGGGATTCGGTGGTGACTAATGCAAACGTGGGTAGTGAATACAGATTTTTTTTTTTAAGTGAATCCGAGCTCTACATGCCATTGACGGGACAAATTCTTTCCACTTAGTTTCAACCGAACAGGAGAGAATCTGGTCATTTTGACCATTATTAACTGTCCCTCAAAGATGTCCAATTTCTTACTCATTTTAACTGTGGAGCTACATTACTGGAAAAACAAATAATTCCCATTATTGCATATGTTTGTTTCACCAATCATTAACCAGTCTTCATGGGAACCTAAGCTATTGACGCGCAGTAAAGACCAAGACTCATTCAAAGTTCAGGAGCAACCTGATCAGGGGGCAACTATAAAAACGCCTGGAATGATTTAGCTACTGTACGTTGGCCACACTGACTATTTACAAGAACAACTGCACGGTAGCCGTTGCCCTTGACCTTCTACGCTTACTGAGGAGGATACAGGAAGAGCCCATAAAAAGGTGAAGCGAGGCACAGAGAGGATGTCCCGCATTCCACCTCGGAATAATGCGAGGGATTGCGACGAAGGGTCAATAGATTGCCTTTATCTGCCTCCACCTCTCGCTCGCTCGCCCCGCTATCTGCGTCAAAAGGATTTCCATCATGTCGTAAAAACGTGATAACGACGTGCCAAAGGTGTGAGGAGAGGTTTACATTGCGCCACTGGATGGGATTTCTCCGTCATTGTTGGCGAGTGGCAATCAGCAGCCTGCACGCTCACAAGAACAAAGCAGTAGATGGCAGTTTTGTGCGAAAAACACAGATGGAAAAAATCATTTTTGCTTCTCTTCCCTTTATGAAGTTGCATGGTAATAATTTGGCTTGTGCGGTTTTGCTAATTAAAGAGCAAACGAGGGCGGCACGGCGATCGATTGGTTAGCACGTCGGCCTTTTCAGTGCAGACGTGCAGGGTGGAGTTTGCATGTTCTCGTGCCTGTGTGGGTTTTCTCCGGGTACACCCGTTTTCCTCCCACATTCCAAAAACATGCGTGGCAGGTTAATGGAAGCCTCTAAATTGCCCCTAGATGTGATTGTGAGGGCGAATGGTTGTTCGTCTATGTGCGCCTTGCAATCGGCTGGCGACCAGTTCAGGGTGTACCCCTCCGACTGCCCGAAGACAGCTTGGATAGGCTCCAGCATGCCCGTGACCCTTGTGAGGATAAATCGGATCAGAAAATGGATGGATGAAGGAGCAAATGAACAAATAGCGATCAACACAATATCATGTCAACATTTGCTCGGGTTTCCCCCACCTCCTTTTTTTTTTAAGGCCTTGCGAGCTCTGAACGTCTTTCGAACATGTTCTCTTTGTGCGCCACCCAAGCCTTTTGCTTTGGGAAGATGACAGAAAACAAGATGTTTCCTCACAGATGTGTTCCTCCCCCCCCCTTTAACTTCGACATGCATCCATCTTCCCAAATCTCCGTGGCAATGATGTTCATGCCAAATGCTTTGCAGCTGCTTCATTTGGCAAAGACTTGACTCAGCTGCGATGCTTGGATGCCTCCAACGGCTAAATGACGACTAGGAGACATACACTTCTCAATTGGGAAATTTCAGGATGAACCTCAAATGCTAGCTTTTACAGGGGACCTTAATTTGACCTCATCCAAATATTTGAATGCGTATGTCCACTCGTTTGCTATTTCAGTTCTTTTTGCACAACACGCTGTTCTCGGCGCGGAATGGCAAAATTCACAACAGGCCATGAAAATTCCCAAAGAACTTTACTTCCGTGCCTTTCTGTGAGTCTTCCAGTGAACGTTCGTCAAATGACACTCTTAAGAACACCCTGTTTGTAATGTCGCACTGGTGAGGTACTACCGATCAATTGTTAGGTGTCATCTTGATGTCAAAATGTCACCAGCATCAGGTTGAATTCTAATTCAACCAGAAAAATTGATTGGTCGATTCATGCAAATGTAAATGCAAAGGTTTGTTGTGCATTTCAAGTAAATCCTGGAATGTCCCCAACGAGTACTTTACAGTGCAAGGGGATGAAATGGAAAGAGACCCTGAGAAGAAGACAAAAGACTGCCTTGGCGGGAATAAATATGCTACCATCATAAATATTTGGCCACCCACTCCCTTGGCTGAGATCATCTTTAGAGGAATGCAGAAAAACATTTCGTACTCCTCCATATTATTTGTTGTTACTCCACATTATCAGCCGTGTCGTGACGACCTAAAAGCGGAGGTGCAGTCTTTTGATAGGAACGCTTAAAAGACGACTTTTTGATAGAGTGGCCTTATGGAATCAGACGAGCTTGAAGAAAAAAAACAAACAAAAACATCACAACAGTCAAAGCAGAACAAAAGGCAACCTCTGTGCTCAGTCCGAAAGCATGTTTCGCACTTGAATGCCATCTTTTGTGATGGCACTTTTGTGGATGATCTTCATTTCTCGGGCGCCCAAAAAAGGCCGTAAGATTTTTTTATTGCTGTAGTCCTCGGAGAACAGTGGCGCCTGTTTGCATGTGTCCTCCTTGATGAGGTTTGGGCATCATTGGATGTTATACAGATGCCGGGGGAAATCTGTCTGGTCCATCCTGGGAAACACTGGCACAGCTGATGTTGGGGCAGGAAATGACACATATCTCAGGAAGTGGAGCACAATGACAGACCACTGATCTTTTTTTTTTTTTTCTATATGGATGGCTTCTGCTTTTGTGGGAAAAAGATCGCCTGTTTTTTTTTTTTTTGCCAGCAGCGTCTATAAATGGCAGAGATTTCCTTGTTCCATGAAAACAGGCTTGCGCCGACATTCAGATTCCATTGGCCATAAATATCGTGTACTTCCCTGGAATAATAGCCCAAAAAGGAATGTTAAGGTTTTCGCAAGGTTCAAAGACCTTTCGATTGTGTTTTTACCAAAAGGATATAAGTCGATTCTGTCCAAGGGCTCGCGACCGCTTGGATCGGCCATACTTTATAGCTCCCGGGTGCGTAAGATCATGTCAGAACAATTTAAAACTTCCAAGCGCATGACGCCCACATGCTCACTCAAGAGCGCTTCTCATTAAACGTTAAGCAAACAGGATGCGCCGTTTTGTAGTTGGGAGAGTAACCCCTGAACTTAAACTCTGGATCACCTCCTGGATTGCTACAGACGGTCGCATCAGACGTCCATAGACACAAATTAATTGAATCATAGCGCAACGTACTGATTCAAATACCAGTCAGAGAAGATCCAAAACCAAAGTCCTGGGACCACTGTGTAAAAAAAAAAACCTTCACACATTAGCGCCACATCCCTGAACTGAAACTCTAACGGCCTCATTTATTCCCCTAAATCACTCATAACAAGGCTTGGCAAAGAGAATCCTCAACTGTTTGGCAGCGAACAAAAATGGTGGAAAGGGAAGTCCGGGAAGTGCAAACCTGTTGCCGTCATTAAAAGTTGTGCACAGAAGGATAGTTTGTTGCTGGACTTGGATTAGCTCCATGATGGAATTAGACAGTAACAAGCTCTTCTTGTGTGATATGATGACGTACCAGGATTAAGGATGGAATGAAGCACCATGGGCACATTTAAACAACAGGTGGGGGATTTGAAGAAATCTTTTCTCAAGATTTTAGAAACATTAACTGGCAAAGCGCTCTCTGAAGAATTGAACTGGAAATGGTACAAATAAAAGTACTACGTTCTAGAACAAGGCAACGAAATGCCGATTGCATCCAAACAGAAGTGCATAAGCTATAATTAGCCACGCGTGTTAAAGTAGCAGTTGATTGAAGGTTTAGAAACACCACGACAAGGAGTTTTGCGCTATAAGCTAGCATTAAGCTAGCAGACTTTCGTTCGACACAATCATATGATTCTGGTGTAAATAGCACTTTGTTGTTTGAAATATACAGTGTTTGATTCTCTTTTGTGGAACAGTATGTGTCCTTTTTGCAGTATACTTAAACAGGGAGTGACAAATAAAACATTTGAAGCTCGCAGGCTTTAACATTTTTGTGTGTGTACAAGCGCAGTAGTGAAAGCGGGTTCTAAATAATCCTAAAAAAATGTTTCAATCAAATGACCTGTGTTTTAATAACTCAAAATGTATTTAAAGCATGTGGGAGAGGTAAAACCTTTTTTTCAAGTGATTTCTAGTGTCTCCAACCAGTATCTTCAAGCCAGCCTCAACAATTAATTCCCCGCAATCAATTTGTGACGAAATGAATCAATTACCAACACAATCTCCAATTGAAACGGCAAGAGTCCAACATAGGAGAAAAGCCCCTTTACACTATTCATAGTCGCTTCATTTTTATTGAAACCAAGCAGCTTGCCAAGAAAAGACGAGCCCACATTGGCGGGCACAACAGACAAGAATTTGGAGACATTTAGTCCAGACTGCCGATGACTCACAAGAAAAATGCCACAACAAGATCATAACAAAGAAATTAGAATCCTTATCTGGGAAAAAAAAAGAAAAAGACAAATTGTATTCCATTGTTTGGCACACGGTTATTCATCCAGCTGTGTGGCTAATGTAGAATGACTCACACCCACATTTCTAAGATGATAGGTACTGTTTTTGGATTTAGGGCAAAAACAGGTGTTTTGAAGCATGGCTCACTTTTTGATGCACATTCCGTTCCTCTTTTATTCGTTTTATTATTGCCATATTGAACTGAGCAGCCAGGACAGAGACAAGGGCAAAAACTGCTTTCGTTGCTACCACTGTTGGGTCGCAAATTGCCATCAATGATACCCTGATGCGGAATCACGTCAACAACAACAAAATGAAAGCTTTTGGAAATTATCTTTCAGATCCTCACTCAGGTGAAATCATGCAAGCTATGAGGCCTCATGTGATGAATACCATAAATAAACAACTGTCGTATGAAATCCAGGTTTTTGTGTGACTTTAGGGGCATATTTTTCCTGATCTTTGTGGAAATTTGCATTTGAAAGTCAAAATCCAGCGGACTTCCAATGAAGCAGAAACTATCTTTCTGGAAGCATCCCGCGTGCTTTAATCTTTGGCCAGAACTCAAGGCGAAGACAAACAGTGTGAACAAAGACAAGGCGAAGACCCGACGGATTTTTGGTTTCCTGTTGTGCTAGGGGTGATTGTCGGCTTCTTAAGAAGAGTTGACCTCTGAACGGTGATTTATTTGGCAACGCGGACCTTTTGTGTCGTTCAACCAGACGTCTTTTTTAGGTTCAAGTTTCATGGGAGTAACGGTTTTTAATATGGCATCCACATGGGTCACCCAGTGGAATGTACTATGGCATCTGATTTACACACAGGAGTCAGGATATGTAACGCTCTACGAAAAACGTCCTTCGGGCGGGAGGACTAAGCGTGCGATGCCATATGTTCCCCATCAGGTGGTCTTGCGAAAGCCGCGTCGAGGGGACGGGCGCACAGGAAACAATTAGCTCTCGTAAATACGTCCCTTTCCCTCCTGAATTCCATTTTTCCTCAACGTTTAGAGCTGCCCTGAGTGATCGCGCTCGACATAAGGTCAGGGTCAAATGCGGTGAGGTATCCAATGACTGATTTGTAATCCTCCACCAAGGTGTTTCGTTCAAATTTAGTTTGGAATTGTAAACACACCTCGAGTTTGAATTTTGGGGGGGTTTTCTAATGACCAGTAAACGCACATTTTTTGGGGGAGGGATGGGTGAATGTCCTTGAAAGTTCTGAACTCCTGTTCCAATACGGCAAATACTTGGAAAAAACATGTTGGTCAACAAAATAAAATAAAAACGAGAGTGCTTATAAAAATGATGCCCAACTGAAATGACGTTGTACATTTATGAAACAAACACAAATGAACTGCTGCATTTGTCTTGCACTTCACAAAAGAACCCTTATATTGAAAAAAAAACTACAGCTAATAAAAACTAAACTTGAAAAAAATAATTTGAATTTTTTTTAACTCCAAAAAGATTCAAGCTACGCTGTCCCAGAAAGGGTTGAAAAACAAAAGCCAAATATGAAATAAAAACTAACTAAAAGGAAAAACCCAAAGCGATAACAACCCCTGGTGAAGACCTGATTGCCACGATCATGTCAAAATGTCAACCGTGTCGTAAGGGAGTTGCACTTCAGGCAGATACGATATCAATAAGTGTCTGCGTTTTTAGTTTGCATTGCAAGGAAATTTAATGGACCATGTTTCAGAATGCTGCTAACCACAAAACGATATGTCAAGCCCTTTTGTGCTAGCTCGGGGTAAAGATTCCCCAATCCTTCAATGCAAGAGGTACGTAAAAACTCCCTAAAAAGATTAGTGCGCCCCAAAGAATCAGTCACGACGTTACAATATAACTGTGGGAGCGAAAAGGCCACACACCCATGATGGATTACATGACACATAAACACAATCAGACATCGTGCAGACACACTATATCGACACGTTTAGGGCAACACCTCGCGCGGGACGGCGCGCCATTATATATTTTTCCCACGCGCGGACGCCGCAGCTGCGTCCTGTTTCGACACACGCGTGCTTTGGGCCCGCAGACGTCTCATTCCTCAGACCTGAGGCAAGAGCGCAGGTGTCCGGGCGTGGAGAAGCCTGGGAGGATAGCGGGAAGTCCGAGCGATTCTTGGATCTGCCCCTCGAGTCCGCTGTAGCCGCCATGGTCGGTCATTTGGATGCATGCGGGTATTTGGCGCAAATGAGGATTCTCATGCAAACAGGGCTCAAAGGAGCCAACTCTCGTCAGCGGGGATTGGTGAGAAACAAAACAAGGGACAAAAAGTCGTCACGGACTCCAAAAGTATGCGACCGCCTTTCAAATGTGTCCTTCCCTGCCCCGCCGATGTAGATTTGAAGTCTGCGCCCCTCCAACGGGGGTCATTGACGATTTGCTTCAGCCACGGGGGGCATGGAGAAGCCCCGCACCCCCACCCCTGATACAAACACACTCTTATAGATATTCAAACATCATCTGAGGATGTTTATTTACCCTGCCTGAGTTTTCCTGGGGCATCCGTTGCAACCCCCCCGCCGGTGAAGCTGAGCCCCCACAGACATCGCGCCAACGGAGATCTTCAGGAAATTAGTTTACAAAAGTTCCGTCCAATACAAACTTGTAAATGGGGTTGCGGATTTGTCGCAGGGGACTAAAATTCCTTCAGGAGAATTTTCTCCCTAAAGTTCAATTCTGCCCATTATGAGAATGCTCATGACTCATGACCACGTTCTCAAATGGCTACTAGCTTGTCAAAGGGGAAGTCAACTCCCCCAAAATTATTTACAGTAAAGTCTTATGTGCCTCCATTAGTCAAAACACGGCATTCTGATTAATATCGCGTTTTAGGATACGAGTTAAGCGGCAAAATCCACCCGTTTTTAGCTATCTCATGGGGCGGCCATTTTGCTATTTTCTGTCCACCGAAAATGACATCACAGTGACTCAGAGCTCAAGTAACGAACAATCACGACTTATGTGTTTTCTGAAGCTAGCTAGCTAGCTACTTAGCTAGCTAACTAGCTGATAGCTAGATAAAAAAAAAATCTAAAGTCATATAAAAATGTACAATAGTAGCACCAAAGGAATTTGCATTTCGCAACTGTTTTAATCAAAATTAGAACACAGGATGTTCACGTTCCTCTTATCCCGGACCCGAAAACATTTTCGAAGAACTTGCCATCTTTCATCATTTTTGGCTTAATGTTTTGTTAGAACCATGTACCCCTCCATTTTTTTTCGTATAGCATCAAAATGATTTCTGTCAACTCTCACAGTACAATCCAAAATGGGGGTCGTGGTCATGGACACCATTACACCAAAGGTCAGCAGGTTGGCGCAAGAGGTCAATTTTGCAAATATCAAAAGATGAGCTAATTATTTTCTGTCTACTTGTTTTCATTAAAAAAAAATATTATACAATGCCTATAGCATCAATATATCATAACAACATTTAAAGTAGCAGGTGAACATTTTGCAAGTGGTCAAGTGCTGATTGTGAAATGCTGAATTGTGAAATACTAATTTTCGTTTCTCTTTTTTTTTTCTCAACTAAGCGTGCTTCCGCACAGTTGTTTATGGGTTCATTTTTATTTCTCTTGGACGTCAGAGGTCGGAACGCAAGGCCGTGTATTTCCCATCCTGCTCTTATTGGGCCTGTCCCAAAACGTACACCCCGGGAGACAGTTCCTGGGCCCAGATGAAATTTACGGCGTCATACGGAGCAACTAATAGATGTGCAATTTAAAAATAGCAAAAATGCAAACACAAAAGCACAAAAGAGGATGGGGGAGGGAGGGGGGGCAGTGTTTGGTCAGATTCTCAGAGGTTTCGCAGAAACTGCATGTCCACTTTGAGTTGTGTGAGTAATATGAGAAAGCTAATTACAGCCTAGATTGTACGTCTTGCTTTTTTTTGCTGCCTCAAGAAGCACAACGTGACATCAGCTTAGCACACTTGAGCTACATCTTTTGCGATGGGAAGCATTATTCTGCTCAATACAACACTGGCATGGAAACAGGAGTTCAGTACATTCAAGCAGAGATGTAGGGCAAAGTGCAGTCAAACCGTACACATGGGCGGAGTTCATTTTCGGCGTATTTTGCTCGACCGCACGGATAGAATTCGGGTGTTAACGGGGCATTTGCGCTGTTGTGGGATGGAATCGTTTTACCGAGTGAATCAATATTATTTTTCACTCGTACACGGTACGTTTCATTGAATACATTTTAGACTGCGTTTGGTTCCCTTCGAAACAGAGAAATGATGACAATCAACTTTTATTTACTGGCCCACATTTTACACAGTTGCGAGCCTCGTGTACTCCGAGTGAAGAGGTTTCGATCCCCATTTTTCCCTTTCAACAACCACAATACTAAATACGATTCATTTCTCAATCAAAAGTGAGCATTATTATCTCCGTGAAGTCAGCCTTTTTAAGACAGCTTTTGTGATTTATCGGGTTTCAATAGGCAACTTTCAGGGGTCCCTAATGAAGTGGCTTGTTCAAGTACGTGTTACACCACATGTCCTTTGCGCAGATCTTGGGTATTTTCACGTTCGGGTCAGAGGTTCCGTTTCTTCTCATCTATCGGCACTCTTGCGTGTCACGTTCAACTGAAGGACATTATTCCAAAAAAAGAAACCCTTGCCCCGCATGATTCCAGCTGCCCGATGTTCATCTTTGAAGGCGAAATAACCGACGTCTTATCTGTTGCTGACTTCCCGAAGGACATTTTCAGTATCGGCGTCCCATCACTTCACACCTCAGCGTCATTGGCTGGTGTGTGTGTGTGTGTGCATTTTATGCTGTCCAAATGAGGTGAGAAGTGAATGGATAAAAAGCAGACGCCAGTTACCAGACCTTCCTGGGAAACTTGAGTTTTATTGCTCCGTTTTCAGATTGCTGCATGTTTTTGTTTGTTTTTTCTGTCTGTTGCTTAATGAATTAATCATGGTCTAATTGTGCAATCATTGTGTTTTTCCAAAGCTTTTCTTTGTTGAATCAGGTGGGTTGCAGCATGGAGAGATGGAAAGCATGCAGGGAAGTGGCCCTTGAGGAACGGAGTTTGAGACCCCCCCCCCTGTTGTAGTATCACTCGTGGTGCCACAGAGCTTTCATTGCCGACAGAATAGTTGTAGAAGAGGAAATAGGGGAAGAACTTCAAATTCTTCATCTTGTCATTGTTCTTGCGGTGAATGACTTGTGAGTCTTGATTCCTGCAATCAGAATTATCGAGCAGCTTTTACAATGATCAGTCCTGAAAGCTTTCTGAGCCGATTGGGAAGCACTGATCACTCTTAAGGGCTTCGCTGACTTCCATCAGAAAAGAGGAGAAGTGCTCCTTTGATCTGTGTTTTGACCCCAAATATTTTGGGTCAACTCGTAAGACATTTGGAGGATTCAAATGTCGAGGTTACGCTCGACTGCCATGAACTTGTTTCGGTTCGGCGTTAGCGAGCACAGACAACAGCAGGATGCCGTCTATTTGTTATCCGCTCTCCTTGTCAAGTGATTGTCCCCCTTGGCGTCCGAATGAGGGGAAGTAGACTTTGACGGCGATTTAGAAGGAGAGTTGAGGGAGAGGAAGGCAGGAAATGCTGGACGGAACCAGTGAGGGGCAGATAACAATGGCGAGCCGAGGACGAAGAATGAAGGAAACGAGGTGACAGCAGAGCGATTCGAAAGAATGTGGAGTGTTCTGAAGTGAAGTCAGCTCCAACAAGGCCAACGGTCATCTCCACGTGCAACTTTCTTGTTGTCATCAATACTTGAATTGACATTTTGCATTCACGATGGGCACGGCCGTTGTTGTGTGTGAGTTCAAGTACAAACTGTGGGAAAATCAGTTCCTCTCCACGCTTATTGGCAAACAGTCATTGATTTATTTTGTTTTTATTTCTTTTTTAATGAAGTTGTTGCGTAGACAAACACAATCGAATGATAAAAGTCCAACTCACTCCACGTATTACTTTGTACTTTGACCGCGCCAAAAATCTCCATGAAATGACTAATCTCACTAAATCTGATCCAAATCAGGGTTTTGATTGAATCTATGAATGCATCCGAGTGGGGTGGTGCGTCACGCGTCATCTTGTGAAGGGACTTTTCCAACACAACAATAGGTAGGCACATCTGTTTCTTTACACATTGACCGCCCTCATAACGGTCTGATCCTAATCTTGCCTGGAATTAGCCCACTTCTGATGTAGAGAACGTTTCACACATCTACACTCACATTTCATCCACTTTACGGAAGATAAAACCAGATAAGAAGAATACACATTTTCTTGGATATCTTATGATCATACATGGATGTTCTCCTCATGTTTGCATGGGAAGCTCCCCGCCACACTCCAAAAACATGCCTGTTAAGTTAATTGAAGACTCGAAGCTGTCATTAATGAGGCTATGTGGGTGGGTGGATTTTATGCACACTTCCACAGATTTCTCCTTTAAATTGAGAGGTGCGGGTCTGTGCATGACTTGGAATCCGTGTTGTTCTGGCGCCCCCTTAAGACGTATTTTGGTTGAATTTGTTTGGGCAAAATAGTGTTGGTCTTGTCTGAACAGCTGCACGGTCCAGATTGATGCGAGACAAAACACAAACATTCGAAATGCCGGGCAAAGACACAACTTCTCTTGACGCACACAAACAAACACACACGCACATATACAATAGAATTCAGTCATCTGAGTATTTAGTCATTTTTTAATAATTAAATATAATCTGGGTGCAAATGATTTTTTTCAAATTATTTAAAACTGTGTTCAGATCGACCGGTTACCACACGCACTGACACGCGCATGCCCTGAGCAAAAGTCATAACAGCCCCCAAGATGAATCAAACTGAAAAACGAAGTAGACACAAATGTTTGTGAAAGCAAATGACTGCCTACCTTAGTGGAGACGTGACACGGAGGCAAGGGACGCACTTTCGCAGCGCGTTAACGATCCAAGCTCACGTGTACGGTTTTAAAATGCTTTTCCCGGCACTCCAGATTCCCATTCTTTGCCAGTGTCCTCGCTGAATTGTAAATGAAACAAACTCTGAATGAGAATAATAATAACAAGAAAAAATACAGCTCTGGGTTGAAGCTGCAATTCCAGACTACTGACGCAAACAACTTCCGGTGATGCAATCTCACGCGCCACCGTAGGTTAAAGGTGACCTGTTTTTAAGTTGTTTTTCAAAATACTTTTCGTGAAAGTGAGACGAATGGGATGCTCAGGGTGCATAGTGTACCATTCGGTGTTAGCACAAAACATTCAGGCTTCAGATAGATAACAAAATAATCCGAAAAAGATCAATTTCCAGTTTTGTTGAGCTTCACCAAATTCCCGACTCCTTTTGAATACGTTTAAATGTGTTTGATTCATTTTGAACAGGGCCATATGGATGTTATAAGCGGGTGTTTCAACTTGGTCAACGATATTGTCAGTTTATTCTGACTCGCCATTTTAAGAAGAAATTATACAGTACATTTTTATTTTCAAAATGTAGGGCAGAAAAGTACACATTTGTTCGAAAGCTATGAGAGCGATATCTAGAAGAAAAAATAATCCCTAAATACAGGATTGAGTATGAGTATTTGTACTTCGTGACTTGCCAACACTGATTGGCACAAGTCAAAAACAAATACAAAACGAAGGTGACAATCAGTCACACACACACACACACACACACACACACACACACACACACACACACACACACACACACACACACACACACTAAGCTGGCGTCCTGCTCATCAAAACCCCAAACTATTTGTCTGTGGGTGTTTTTTGTTGGTTCTCACAAGAACACGTTCAGGCCCCCTGACCTCAGCGGTCGTCGCTGGCTGACCTTTCGGACTGTCAGACCAAACAAACAACGCCGTTTCCCATGATATCACCGACCACAAGTTTCGCAATCATTTGCAAAGTCATTCGTGTCTCCCGTGTCCAACACTTCAACCCACGTCTCAGACCAACACCATCGCCGCCAGCAGAGACACAAACAGAGAAATGTAAACAAGAATGTTGTTCTTTTTTTAATCTTTGTATTTATCTTTCATGACTTCGAATGGCTATTTTTGCTCTACAAACAATTCCTCTATGAGCGGCATGTGACTACTGTAGTAACACAAGTTGGCCACTAGATGGGTGTAAAGAGCTTTAAATGCTGAAAGAGCTCCGAGACAGTGCACATGAGGTCATCTCTCAAAATTGCTAAAACGAGTGATTATTCTGTCATTAATAAAATGATTCTGACTTCATTGAATTTGAAATAAAATACATGAAATAAAATTGTATGGATGGATGAAAATAAAATGAAAATCAACTAAAGACACATTCTTAGAGTTACATAGCCCAAAAGAGATTTTTTTAAATACAGGTACCAGACTTTATCATTAAAAAAACATTTTAATTAATTTTAGATGAATTTTAAATTTAAATGAATATAACTTTTCTTTAAAATACCAGGAAAATACATTAATCCCACAACCTCAAAATATCAAAAATTAAGGAACAGACTGTTGTATGAAAAATACCACTTATTCAAGCCTTGCAAGATCACACTACTCACCAGAACATATTCTTAATCCTCAAATAATACTACTGCAGATTACTGAGTAACAGGCTGTCCAAATTCACAGGTTGGGTCCTCCGAAGGCCACATTTTCGGCCGGATGGCGTCACTTCTGGCGCAACTCGACCACAAGTGTCCAAATTCAAATTAAGCATATCCAAATTTGTCACGGTTTATGTTGTCCAGACAGGCTGCTTGAAGAGGAGCCGTTGAAGGCTTGAAGGACCCAGCCTGTGAATTGTCTTTGTAGAATTCGGAAACCACGCGCGATTGAGTCGCGCTGAAATGATGTCATGCAGCCGAAAAATGCGGCCTTTGGAGAACGCATTCCGTGACTTTAGACACAGAAACAAAATTGTTGAGTGAAAGTCTTTCTTCGTTTACCTGCATGGCTGTATTATATCGCCGCCTGGTGGCCAAATCTCACACACAATTACTACTACTGTATTACTACAGTATATGTTATACAATATCATGGACTGCTATTTCCTCATTTTGTTTTTTTTGTTTGTTTAAATTTAGCTGTCATTAAACTCAAAACAAACGCTGAAAGATATGACTCTGTAATTCCAGTCTATTCTAATCCTGGACATTGAAATTATTCACGCTTGTTTTTCTTTACTCTTTCCTTCAACATCAGGGTCAACATGGGCCCGTTGGTCCCCAAGGCATCACGGGACCCCCGGGGAGTCCAGGAGAACCAGGCATCCAAGGGCCAAAGGGGCACAAAGGTGACACTGGACGGCATGGCAACATTGGACCCAAAGGAAATATGGTAAATTGTTGATATATGTAATTTTGGGGGAAAAAGAAAAAAAACAAAGTCCTACATATACTCTTGTTTCATGCTAAATCATTTGTCCGCAGGGAATGACAGGTGTACCTGGCTTCGCTGGAAACGATGGAATTCCTGTGAGTAACTTCTTTTGTGGACACATTTTAAAATAGAAACACATTGAATTGGTTGTCCCTCTCTTTAGGGCCACCCAGGACAAGCGGGACCCAGAGGAAAGGCCGGTGCAGATGGCTGTAACGGGACAGCGGGCGATTCAGGCATCCCGGGTCAAATCGG
Organism: Hippocampus mohnikei; assembly: GCA_026261675.1. NCBI lineage: Eukaryota > Metazoa > Chordata > Actinopteri > Syngnathiformes > Syngnathidae > Hippocampus > Hippocampus mohnikei. The sequence goes on from JAKGUB010000106.1 coordinate 11,141,130, forward strand.
ACGTAAAGGGGCACCTGGTTTTCCTGTAAGCGTCCTACAATAAGGTTTTGATAGGAACATGCAAGTTGTACTTTCAGTACCTGATTTTGTGTTTCCTCTCAGGGACAAGTGGGCAGGAAGGGGGAGAAGGGTGACACCTTGGATGTGACCGTGTACATGCAGAGATTCAGGGTGAAGAATATATCGCATGAAGCATTTGTTTGATGTTGACATTCCACCCGCATTTTGCTGCAGTCAGAACATGTGAATATTTTGATCATCTCTCCGCAGGGAGACGCAGGCACACCAGGAGCCAATGGACTATTTGTAAGACATGATTGTTGAATTTGTATTCATGCATGACGATATTTCATATTTCATATATTATACCGGAGAGTTTTGAATTTGAAAATGTCAAGCAAGATTTGAATACCACCCAGGCCGCCAGTCTCCTGACCAAAACCGCACATTCATAATGGAGTCCTACTGTAACACTGAATTTTAGCAGTTTGACATTTTATCATCGGAATGTACAACAGGCAGATGAACATGTTCGACACTGTTGAGTGGGAATTTTACTAATTTCAGGGGCCTTCTGAATCCTCATCTGCCTGAGAGCCCTTCGCTCCGCTTCTGCCATTCTTATGCCCAGTTGTTAGCAAACAAAGGGTGAACACTAAGTTTACCGTGGGTGGATTTTCCAGCATAGTTTCAGCAAAGTTCCTGAAGCCCAAGCTACCTGGTCAGCGCAAGGATGCAGGAGTGTGCCCACGACAAGTGTATCCACAAGTCCCCGCAAAAATGATTAGCATCTCGTCAGTCACGCCTTCCCCCCCGATTGGTTGTTTTTCCTTGGGCGCAGTGGTTTTTTTAAATCATATTGGATAGAACCAAAGTGGGCTGATTTTGTTGACATCATTTAACTACCGGTAATGACTTTATGAGTGGAGGTGATATCCAACTGATAGTTGTGAGTGTCTTGTTGTATAGATACTAAGAAATTGATACGGCATCCTTACTAGCTATCTAGCTAGATAGATAGATAGATAGATATGTACAGAAAGATAGGAAGATAACTGTTGGCACTTTTTTGCTCTCCCTTTTCTGAAATATAGTCACAAGAGAGGACAAAAAGTCACAAAAAATTTGCAGAAATGTTGCAAAGCTGGCAGCACAGCAGAGTTGCGGCACCTACTCGCTGCCTCGCTTGTACCGTCCACAACTAAACAAATGCACCACTTTCTAAATAAGAGCACACATATTAAAGGTTTTGATTTCATAAAGGCTGCGAGGTCCAGTCAGAGACTGGTGTTGGGCCGGATGTGACCCACTGGACGGGGTTTGCCCAGGTCTGCTCTATATTGTAGTGAAACCAGTTGTATACTTACTTACCTATTGATGTGACATTTAACAGGGCCCCCTGGTAACCGAGGATGGCAGGGAAACCCAGGGATCCTAGGACCAAAGGTATAACAATATAACCATATAAAAAAATGATAAATATGTTCACAATAACATGCATGCACTTTTGTATATTTCACATTGTGTTAATTTTAAGACTTCTTACATGTCAGGGCTAAAATGTTACTGTTTATGTTTTCTTCTAGGGTCCACCGGGGGCACCTGGTCCTCGTGGACCAAAGGTAACTCGGACTCAGTTGTTAATTTTGCATGTGGAAGACCTCTGTCACTCAATTTGCTTCATTGGCACAATTTGTTTTCTGCACAGGCTGTGACAAATGTACTAAAGGGGATGAAGGGCGACCAGGTTAGGCGAAGGCTTCTATCCATTAGACGCCTACTTCAAATAAGATGCCTGGTTGAGTAAATATGGTCGATAAATTTCGTATTCTTTGTGTGTGTGTGTGTGTGTGTGTGTGTGTGTGTGTGTGTGTGTGTGTGTGTGTGTGTGTGTGTGTGTGTGATCGTTCTTGCACCTCAGGGGGATATTGGACCCCCAGGACTCCCAGGAAACTCCACTCATCCCCACAGTCAGCCACCTTTCGGACCCTTGGTGGGTACATTTGCTCCTGAGTCATTCCTTTGCCTGAAAGAACTGTGTCTTGATTGGAAGGTGTGAAAATATCCACATCATTTCAGGGCGCTCCTGGACCTAAGGGCTTGAAAGGAGAAGCAGGAGATCTGGTAGGTGTTCGCTGCTGCCCCTTGCATTTTATTCCTCTTATTTCATTACTTTGTACATCAAGGCAGTGTTATTGTTGCTTGATTACAGGCTAACAACAAAGGCGAAACGGGAATTACGGGCTTCCCCGGATCACGCGTGAGAAATTTTCAGTATCTTCAAGTCAGATTCCTTTCAGGCCAGAGTTTCATTTTATCCTCATCATTGGACACGTTTGTAGGGTCTACCTGGTGCACCTGGGAGGCCTGGACCAAGGGTACGCTTGTATGGCACACTCAATGATGAGGTAGTCTAATATAATGTCATTAACGAGTCTCCCTTTCAGGGAGATGCGGGGGACCAAGGACCAATAGGCAGACAGGGTCCAAAGGTGAATATTTTCATTTTGATTGTGAAATTCAACATGAACCAAAGTGACAGCATTCAAAATTTGCATAAAATCTTCAATCACAAAAATGTTCAATTTTTTGTATGGAAAATAAAACAAAAATAATCCATGACAAAATTTTGCCGCTAGTGACGCTATGTGCTAATGAGGGAGCATCCATTGGAGACACGCTAAGGCATTGAATAAAATTACTTTGACAGACCATAACTGGGGAAGATCAAGAATTGATCTGGAAAGAGAAATTGTTAACTTTAGAAAATGGGCAACAAAATAAAAAATACAGAGGAAAGATATTTTTCAGGCCACAAACTATTAGGATTAAATCAACAACACACATGCTAGTGGCAGCCAAGTAAGACACGGCACCTCAATTTCCCACACTAAGTTTTTCATGATCAGTTAATGTGCTTAATAGTATGGCTATCCTTAAAACGCACCCAAACAGATTTTTGTGTGTGGAGAATACATGAATTGTGCTAATTTTGTATTTCAGGGAGTGCTAGGCGAAGCCGGGGAATTGATTTCATCTGGATTATGGCCCTGGTCCTCATCAGGTATGAAAATAGATTCCAAGGAAATAATCAACAAATCCTGAAGTCACTATGTTTATTTGGACATTTGTAAATCATTTAGAGCAGCCAATGTAATGATGACTTATTTAAAAAAAAAAAAAAAGCCTAGATGCCAATAATGAAAGCTGGATTTGTCGATGTTTGTTTTTTAACCTTCAAAGCTGGTGCCCTTGGTCAACCTGGTGAGCAAGGTCCCCAAGGTGAGAGGGGACCGATAGGAGATCAAGGCATTCCCGGGCCACCAGGACGCACCGCTTCATACACACAGCAACAAGGTTTGGGCTACCGGTTAAAAACAAAAAATGATGACAATATTGCTTATCAAATAATTCACAACAAACATGTTATGGATACGTCCTATTTCCTCAAATAAATTACAACCGATGTTGTTGCCCAGTTGGATAAAAACAAAACAAAAAAAACGTCAGGATCAAAAGTTAATCGTACTGTTTTAACTCTTTCAGTGTTTGATTACGCCGGTCCATTTGGAAGAAAGGGGGAGCCAGGAGAGAAGGGCCAACAGGGGGAGCAGGGAAGTCCTGCTGTCGGTGGAGGACTGCCAGGCAACCCTGGTCGCCCAGGTTCTCGAGGTCCCCCAGGGCCCAAAGGATCATGTGAGTAAAGGATCACCATCATGGATCACCACCGTGGGTTGGGACAGTAAGATTAAAGGTCCAATGTTTCCGCCTGACATATCAAGGGGGAGATGTCTTCAAGGGGTCTCCTGGTGGTAGAGGAAGGCCTGGAAATGCAGGTTTCAAGGGAGTCAAAGGTACTATTTTTGCAAAATAAAAATAAAAAGCGGGGGCGGGGGTTGTTTTTGGAAGTTACGGTGAATCTGCTGTTTCTGTCTTTTTAGGGGATCACGGGCAATGTGAATGCACCGTGAACAACTCTCCACCGGGGCCAGCTGGGCTCGTTGGTGATGCTGGAGACCCTGGGATGACTGGAGAGTTTGGACGGGAAGGCGACACTGGAGACCAGGGCCCCGCGGGAGTGGATGGATTGCCAGTAAGAGAAATCTGACATCGTTCAAGTGCCTGCTCACTTTCCATGATGATGTCTTCTTGCAGGGAACTGCGGGGCTCATTGGTGAGCCAGGTCCAAGAGGCAGAAAAGGAGACACAGCTGTGGCGACACTAAAAGGTGTGCTTCACTTTTAGATTGCAATGGCCATAATGGGCTCAAGCGCCGCACTGGATATACTGTAATAGTGAATAGATTGTCGAATAAAGGAATGAGGTTGAAAATATTTCAAGAATGAAGCCCAAAATGGTGAGACAACATATAAGGAGGATGACTGAATGTTCTGACCTCCTGTTTCAATGCCGGAGCGGAGGTCTTCGTACATGTCGCTCAATTCCCCACAGCAGATTCATGTCCCTCTTCTTTCAAGAGCAAAGTGGATGAGAGTAAATCCATAGAATTGCTAATAGTTTTAGGCGAGTAATAATTGCATGTCAATGGATTTAAGACACGATTAATCAGCAATCAGACCCACACAACCGACACTGTGTCAATATCACTGGGGAACACAATTGTTATTGAGTTAGGTCTGACAGCTGTTTGATTTTGTTTTCATTTTGGAATCTAAAACTGATCTAAAAACAGCTTATCATGTTATCAGGTTACAGGGTGCATGAAAGGGTTACATTGTTGTCCAGTGTATTCCTTTATGTGGATGCAGTATAATGTCCGCAGGCTATCGTGGAGACCCTGGGATTTCAGGGCAAGATGGTGAACTCGGAAAGCAAGGATTGCCGGGTAGAGTCGGTCTGCCTGGGTTCCCTGGCAGTCGCGGTATTCCAGTGAGTCCAGTATCCATCCATTTCCAAAGTAGTCTTCAATCATCTCCATAGGATGGTGATACCAGGTGTTGTTTATGTCAAAAGGGAGACGATTCCAAAGGAGAGAAAGGAGAAAAAGGTTTCTCTGGGGTACCAGGTCAAGCTGGTGCACCTGGACTTAGAGGAGAGCCAGGGGCGGAGCTTGAGGGTCTCAAAGGCCAGCCCGGTTTACCCGGTGATGAGGGTCTTGATGGTTATCCTGGAGTTGCAGGAACACCCGGTAGCCCAGGTAAGAGGCATCCAATTGAGTCAATGACACATACGCTCCACTGTTTCATTTGATGCTTCATCTAATTTTCTTTTTACAAAGTCTTAACACTTATGTTAATCCTCAAATAAGCTCTTTTCAATGCTTTTTGCAAAAAAAAAAATTTGATTTGAAATGCGGATTGATGGCTTGAGAATTAAAAGCAAGGCCGCATGATGAGAATATCTGACTGTTGTACTGTTACTTTTCCTCCAGTGCCTCCTTTGTTGCAGGGCCTGCAGCATCAAACCAGCTCGGGCCGAGCTTGTTTGCAAAATAATGCTTATGCTTCTGAATAACTCTTGTACCGAATGCCTCTCTCTATCTCTCTCTCTCTCGCGACTGAAAGGCGGCTGTAGTCCAGCAGGAGATGGAGAACAATGGGATGTAACAGGTAGCGGGTATAAAGATGTTTTTAAGTCTCTTTGTGCTTTGCCTTGTGTGCATGATTTTTTTTTTTTTCCAGAAGTGAATTGCTTTCAATTTGACAATAAAAGTACAACTTTGTAAGCCACTATTATAAACATAATGCTATTGCATCTATAAACACAATCCACGCTGGGCATCAGACAAAGTCACTATATTACTCGCTATACAGTTTGTTCAGTATATAGCTATGATAAAAACATGAGTTAATTTTGCTTTTATTGTTTGTTTGTTTGGGTTTTTTTAAACTTTCCTTTTAGGTCCTTGTGGGAGTTTCCCAGGCCCTCCTGGACAGCCAGGTTCTCCTGGACCCAGAGGATTACCTGGTCTCACAGGTAAAGACCAGAAGCACAAGAGAGGTCTTGGATTTTTGGACAACTAATTTGCTGGATTTACTATTATTTCCTCTCATCAACTATTAGGTCTTCCAGGTGATAAGGGTCTGCCAGGTCTATTTGGACTAAAGGGAAACAAAGGAGAAAGAGGAGACTATGGCCCACGTGGGCAACCTGGACCACCAGGTAAGCTATATAGCTCTGCAGTTTATGAAACCTAATATTTACTACCCTGCCAGATTGTTCTGTGAACCCCATTGATCACTTGTGATAGGTTTTTCTGGTCCCCGCGGTGATTTGGGCGTGCCGGGCAGAAAAGGGTCCGTTGGATCTCCAGGTGCGCCTGGACTATCCGGAAGGATTGGAGCACCCGGAGATAAAGGTGTCCACGGGGAAGTATTGGGTGCATCCCAGGGACCCCCTGGTGACCCAGGACTGTATGGGCTTCAAGGGAGCAAGGGTTTCATTGGAGATCAAGGAGAACCGGGCTATCCAGGTACATCACATAGTGACAATTTCTGCACTCATACCCATGAAGGAATCAACATAGCAAGGTCAAGGTCTCTGACACTACATAATGTAGGTGAGGGATTTGCAAGTTGCCTCAGCCCCATCTATCCACAGTTATAACCTTTCACACACAATAGTAGAACAGGTACAAGACAAGAAAAAAACAGCTTTGACAGACAGTGTGGAAGGGGGTTTGGCTTTGACATTTCATGTTTGTTCCAGTTCAACAAGGCACAAAAGAAAAAAAAGCCAGGAAAATGCTGGGAAGGGAGGGTGTAACCTTCGGTCGACCTTATGGTTTTGTTTTTATTTGATGTTGCATTCTGCCTATTGCTGCAGGAATGGGGGGCATGCCTGGTATGATTGGTCCCAAAGGTGGCATTGGCCTTCCAGGCCCGCAAGGGTTTGAAGGAAGTCCTGGACCACCAGGCAATTATGGTTACCCTGGTGATCCTGGCAATGCTGGACCACCAGGACCACAGGGTGCTGTCGGACAACCAGGTGAAACCCTATCCATGAGTGCATATCTTTGAAACATCCTTGTTCGTATCTAACATACCCTGTTATCCAGGTTTAACTGGTCAAAGGGGAACAGAAGGAGATCCGGGAGCTCCGGGTCTCTTTGGAATTAAAGGATTCCCAGGGGAACCTGGTAACTATGGGGTTCTTGGGGAGAATGGCTCACCAGGTAACGCAGGATTGCCTGGGCCAGATGGAAAACCAGGACCTCCAGGAATGAAAGGTCAGTTCTATAGATGTTCATTTCTGTAACATTCTAACCCAAATGTCCAGGACTTGAGCATTTCAATGAGGCAATGCTTCTCAATTTCAAGGTTATAAAGGGTCCCCTGGCATGGCTGGCTTTGGCGGCGTCTCTGGTAATACAGGCGTTAAAGGAGTCAGTGGGATAAAAGGAGACCTTGGATTGCCAGGACAAATTGGCCCTAAAGGAGTGACAGGCAAAACTGGAGAAAAAGGTGCAGGACCCGTCTTTTCTAAAATGCAATCTCAGCCGTTATTTCAGAATTGTTGCTTTTTTTTTTTAACTCACTCTCATTTGCTGATTAATCGTTGTTTGTCAGGTGATCGCGGGTTAAGGGGCCCACCTGGCGAGAAGCCAGAGATCCCTGCACAGATGATAGTCGACATGAAAGGAATCAAGGGAGAACCTGGGGACCGAGGAAATCAAGGTTTCGTCGGACCAAGAGGTGAATCAGATAGTCGCCACAGCCCCCCAAAAAATGTTGCATTTTCTTCCTTATTTTACTTCCTCACACACAACGGATTTCCACAGGCTCAAAGGGCCTTCCTGGTGTTCCGGGCCGTGAGGGAGGTCATGGCTTTCCTGGAGAGCCCAGTCATGAAAAGGGTTTCCAAGGGGATCCGGGTGCACAGGGGCTACCAGGGTTCAAAGGGATGCCAGGATACATTGGCAGTCAAGGAATTTCTGGCTTTGATGGGATGAGTGGTGAAAAGGTGACTTGGAATCTTTTGTTATTTATCAAATGTAATGTTCCATTCTAACATCATATATTGTTTGTCACAGTCCACTTGTAATGTCTTGTTCTTGTTTCTAGGGGATCAAAGGAAGTCCCGGTGCCTATGGTGCATCAGGAGACAAGGGCAGGAAGGGAATCAAAGGTGTAAATTCCAAACTGACTTACAACTCAATAATATTTGTGACAATAGTTCATCATTACCTGATATTTTTATATGATTCAAGGTGAGGGCGGCCCTCGCATCGACATTCCAGGGGCGACTGGATTGAGAGGAGAGGTTGGTTCTTCAGGAGACCCAGGTACAGCAAACTATGATTCATGCTATATCTGCTGTAGTGCGTAATGGCATTTCTGGGGATCACTGTCCTGTTATTAAATGTTTGGTGTCATCCAAATAGGTCCGAGAGGATTACCTGGGGTGGATGGGGAGAGGGGACTCCCTGGTTTTGATGGTATAGAAGGGAAAAGGGGGCAGTCAGGTGATGCAGGTGATGTGGGGTTTCCAGGTAAGAGGTTTACCTTCTAGACCTTATTATTCTATTTTACACCGAATTAGATTGCAGTTGTATTCCATTAAAATGTGCAGGTTTTGATGGACAGAAAGGAACTCCTGGCAACCAAGGTTATAAGGGTTTTTCTGGGACACCCGGAAAAGTCGGGCAGCCAGGTTTCCCAGGCGTTCCAGGAACAAAAGGTTAAAGGAACAGATCAAACTCAGTTGTGCTCTTTTTCAGCAGGTATGAATTTTATTCGTCACATTCCTTCTTTAATTGCAAATGTGTGCAGGCTTCCCTGGTCTCATTGGTCTTTATGGATTAGATGGACTGAAAGGACAAAAGGGTCTCTCTGGAATCGCAGGTATTTTTGAAGAATGTTATCCCATAATAATGAATAGCCAGTGTTCCGGTAACTGTCAAATCCGATGCTTCAGGATTCCAATTTGAGGAAAGCCCGTGTGGGAGTTGAACATTGCTTCTGGTTGCAATCTTGCTAGGTTTGGATACTACTGGACCATCTGGCAACCCAGGAACCAAGGGAGAGAAGGGTGATGATGGCAACACCAACAACCAGGCGGGTGTGCCGGGCGTTGCGGGTTCGAAAGGCTTCCAAGGAGATGTTGGTATGTTTCTTCCTCAACTCGCAGCTGAACGCTGCGGTTTCATGTGGGCCACTGGGCTAATGACTGTACCCATGTTTGATCTGTTCAGGTGACCAAGGTCAGCCTGGACCATCAGGAAACCGCGGGTCTGTAGGACCTGATGGGAAACCAGACCGACAAGGACCCCTTGGGGATAAGGGCATTCCTGGACCACAGGGATTCCAAGGTAAGCACATACTGTTTCAACAACCAAAAGCATCATTATCGCCATGGCTGTTTACTTGAATGCTATTTAAAATGCTCCCGATGGAGCTCCTGACCCACGGGCCTAAAAATTGGAGAGGTTTACAAGCTTATGCGTATTTATTACATTTATCCAAAATGTATGGTTTCAGTTCAAGCCGCAAAGAACTACTGACAATAGTTGTGAATGGTAATGCCGCAGTATTTTTCCGAACACTAAAATGATGTTTTGCAGGTTACCCTGGAACCAGAGGGTTTCCTGGTTTCGATGCCTCAGCTGGTGAAAAGGGTATAGCTGGAACATTTGGGCTTCCCGGAGTCCCCGGTAGGAAAGGGTTCAAAGGAGACCAAGGTTCAGGCGGCTATAGGGGACCAAATGGAATTTCGGGGAAGAAAGGTAGAATATGCTTACATTGCCAAAATTACCGCAGGAGAAATCCACATCCACCACACCCTTCATGATATATTGTGGCTGTCTACATCACAGTGAATTTGTAGTTTTGTGCATTTCTGACAGGTGAGAAAGGGGAACAAGGTACAATGGGGACTCCTGGTCAGATTGGGGTCAAGGGAGAGAGAGGACCATATGGCCCCAAAGGAGATGCTGGACCTCCAGGTAAAATACTAACTAATTATATGAAGACTTCCGACTGGTTAGTATCCAGTTAATCCTGGTGTTGTCTGAAATGATCTGTTTGGGCTGCAGGTTTACGTGGCTTGCCGGGAAACCAGGGTCCACTTGCAGAGCAGAGCATAGTCCCAGGAGAGAGGGGCCTACCTGGACGACAGGGTATTCAGGGACCAAGAGGCATTCAAGGCGAATCAGGACCACGGGGACCCCCTGGGGATGCTGGTCAGTTTTTCTTTTTTGTTTATTTTGCAACACTGACATTTGCTGTGATATTTTTTTCAAGAAATTATGGAAACATTTAAATTCATTAAAACATAAACTAATCATTTTAATTCTATAATATTGACAAATATTCGAGTTGATGAAAAATATCAAATTGACAAGCTCGGTTACTTTTCAGGTTTTATTGGGCCCATTGGACAGAAAGGCATGCCCGGAATAGGTGGAACACCGGGAACGCCTGGGTTCCGTGGAGAGGCAGGTCAAGTGGGCCACGCTGGTCTGCAAGGCATGGAAGGTACGTCTGATCGGGGCAGATGAGGATTAGTGTTCATAGTCCTGGATTTAAGGATTGAAAAGTAGGTGCAGTTTTATGCAGGGAACTGGTTCTTGTTTTGTAAAAGGTTCATTTAATTGATAAACGGAGAAACTACTGAGAGCCGTAAATGATCAACGGATAGTTGAGAACAACAGAATGTATCTTTGTACTCTTATTTTATTATACAACTGCCGCATTATAGTCAAGGTGGTTGTTGGGGCTTCAGGGAGCTGTTTGTGACAGTTTGTTGATATTTGCATTATGTTTGCTCAAAGGTAACCGAGGTAAACCAGGTGTCCCCGGCTTACCTGGCATGCCCGGCCGCAGTGTTAGCGTGGGTTACTTGCTGGTGAAGCACAGTCAGTCCGAGAAGACTCCCATGTGCCCTGTGGGCATGTCAAAGATATGGGACGGATACAGTCTTTTGTACCTGGAAGGCCAGGAAAAGGCTCACAACCAGGACCTTGGTGAGTCTGGTTAAATGGAAGTGATGTCATGCTTGATGAATATGAAATTGAGGCGTATTACATTTGGGTTGTTCTCATCAGGTTTGGCTGGCTCCTGCCTTCCTCGCTTCAGCACCATGCCCTTCTTGTACTGCAACCCCGGCGACATCTGCTACTACGCCAGCAGGAATGATAAGTCCTACTGGCTTTCCACCACCGCCCCCCTGCCCATGATGCCCGTGGAGGAGGGCGAGATCAAACCCTACATTAGCCGCTGCTCGGTTTGCGAGGCCCCGTCAGTCGCCATCGCCGTGCACAGCCAGGACATCACCATCCCGCAGTGTCCTGCTGGATGGCGCAGCCTGTGGATTGGCTACTCCTTCCTCATGGTGAATAGTGTGCAGTCTGATGAGATCCATGACACGAGCTCTATCAAAACTGCGAGCGTAGACCTCCGCCAGCGGCTTATAGCCGGAACGAGAACAGCTAACCTGACATGCATGCTTTTGAAACATCGAAGGAAGCCGGAATACTACCCCTATGATTGTACCAAATCAAAAGCCTCAATATGAATACATATATTCTCTATAAGGAGACAACTTCCGTTCAGCGGGTCCACGAGCCGCAGCCTGGTGGTTCGAATCATTAAGTCGTATTGTATCATTGAAAAAAGTGCACATTGGTACCGTTATATGAAAAAATATTATATGAAAATTATTCCTTCCTATTTTAGCTTAAAACCTCCAATATGATTATGACATATTACATAAATCTTTTTTTCTTTTTTACCCTTTTCATCGAACAAAAGGCCTGTATACTAGTACAGAAATTAAGTTATATTTTTTTCGACAATATAGTATTGCGCAACAGGCCAGGTCCCGCCTATTAAAGCCACACACATTCAAAGGCACAGATACAACAGTGTAGAATGTGAGGATGGTGACCCCAAGTGGACAAAAATAATAATACCTGCACCTCACATGTATATGTTGTATCTGCGTTATGCATAGAGATTTCAAATACATACAAATATACTCTAAATTCATAGTCACTACGTTGGGGATTTTAATCATAATTACACAATACAACAAATATTACACAAATTTGTCACCACCAAATGAATGAAAAATAACTGACCTCTTTCTCGCAGCACACGGCAGCAGGAAATGAAGGCGGGGGTCAGTCGCTGTCATCGCCCGGATCATGTCTGGAAGACTTCCGGACGTCGCCGTTCATCGAGTGCAACGGCGCCAAGGGCACGTGTCATTACTTCGCCAACAAGCACAGCTTCTGGCTCACCTCCATCGATCAGTCTTTCCACGCCGAGCCGGCATCAGAGACCCTCAAAGCGGGCCAGCTCCTGTCTCGCATCAGCCGCTGCCAAGTCTGCATGAAGAACTTGTGAAAGGAGATTCCTTGTATAATTTTGGCCACAAAGCTCATATACGCAGTGACTGTTTGGTGCCTTGAGAAACAAGTATGTTCGTCTAAATGTGTAATGGTGCTTACTGTTTTAACTTATTACCTCAGGCAATCACACAGAGACTGTTCATTGCTACTATTGCACTGCATCCAACCTTATCTTTAAGCCACTAACTCTTCTTGTCCACCAGGCTTTCACTATTATTATGCCTTTTAAGGACTTTCAACGAGTCGTTTCCATGTCACATGCGCTTCTATTAGCTGTAACGTTAATTGCAACCCACAGAACGCACTGATTCTATTTTTGAGGTTAAGCGTCTACTTGAGTGCAGCGAAATGTATTTTCAGGCTCACTTTCCACTTGACAAATCCAATCCGCTAATGATTAATTCACCTGCCCGGCGGATAGAACATAAACAGCCTGGATCCAAGGTCCTTGGGTAACCTTGTCCTTATCAGGAGACTTTGCCGTTTTTATGAAGCCATCCAAGGACAGGAACGGGCAACTGCAGGGCAACTCGATTAGTTTTCACCAACTCAAAATGTTTAACCTACAAAAGTGGACCCCCAGATTGGATTTTTTTTTTTTGTCTTTCATTGGGAGGATGGGCGCAACCTCCAAGTTTTGGTGGAAAACAGATCAGCGGTTTGGGGCATGACAAAAGAAGAAATTGTTTTTGCATTTTCATCATATTTCAATGGCCGTCACTGACAGGCGGATTTTTGCTGTTCGCAAGCTGATCCAATGACCGCTGAAGAACCATATTCCGTTTATGAACAAATTTGATGCAAAGATTGAAAATGTGTTCTATTTTCTAACTTATGAGCACTGATGGGTTAACTGTTTTTGTGTATGGTAGGTCAGCTCAAGTCCTCCGTATAAGGCACGGTCCATTTCATCCCAGTTTGGAAACACACCGCATAATACTTGTTCAAAACAACACTTATTCATTGAACTACATCATTATTGCATTATAAAAGATTAAATGTTGTTTCTAAAAGTCCTCGTGTGATTTCATTACCGAACCGCAGCTAAATAAAAATCTTTATTATCATGACATTTTTTTAAAATTCAACATGGCTGCGTGCCATTCCATACAGAAAGTGAGAAGTCACAGAGCATAAAATACATCGGCGTTAATGAATGTAACAAGAATTTTAGTCTGATCCGTGGAAACTTTCAAATGAAAAGTGCTATTAAAGACAGTGAAATGTGCTACCTAATCATATGAATTAGTGCAGTTCAGGTTCATGAAAATGATTTGGGGGGATTCTGAAGTGTGTTTATTGTCCGCAGACATCCACTTTTAGTCATAGAAAAGACTCCAAAATGTCAAAGAGATGCTGCTTCACAGTATGAAGGTATTCAAGGCGACAAAGGCGAGTGGCTTCTTTGTCAATTCACATATTCATTGGTGCCACCGCTTGTTTAAATCTCTTACTGAGGGGTCTTGCTTGTTTGGTCTTTAACAGCAGGTCGATCGGCCCCGCTTGCCGCCGCCCTTCCTGCACACTTCCAAGTCCACCGTGGCAGACTGCTGGTTCTCGTTCCTCTTCCTCAGCATGGAGGGCAGCACCAGGTCGAACAGTGCCTCGAACAGAGCGTCCACGTTGTAACCGGTCTTGGCGCTGGTCTCGAAGCACATCTTCTCCGCGGGCAGGCTGGTCCTCTCGTCCGAGCCCTTGTAGCGAAGAATCCTCCCGTAGAACGCCAACGCATCTTCGCGGGTGACTTGCTTTGGAAACGTGACACCGGAGATGGACACGGGCGAGGCGGGCGGCGTGGGGCAAGCGGACAGCACGTCTGATCGGTGCTCCTCTGATTCCGTTTGATTCGCGTCGGGCGTCTCCAGAGACAGATAGGCTTTGGTGTCCGTCAGGTCGGCCTTGTTGCCCACGACGGCGTAAATGCAGTCGTGGTTGGCGGTGTCCGTCAGCGACAGGAAGCGCTCCTCGAGCTCGGCCAGGCTCTGCCGGTTGGTGACGTCGTAAGTCAGGATGACGGCGGCGGCGCCACGGCAGTACATGGAGCCCAAGCCGTGGAACTGTTCACGCCCTGTGGAGGAAGATTCAAAGCTGGAGGTCATGGGAAAAACAAAAAAAAAAGTCACAGCATGTGCATACACTTCAAGCCTGATTTTGACCCACTTTTGAATAGGGTCTGAATTCAAATGGACTTTCATTCATTCATTCATTCATCTTCCGAACCGCTGCAACGAGGAGCACCGGGTAGTTACTAGTTACCTCTTTAACCCTTTCATGCACCCTGTAACCCATCCATCCGTCCATTTTCCGATCCGCTTATCCTCACAAGGGTCGCAGGGCGTGCTGGAGCCCATCCCAGCTGTCTTCGGACAGTAGGCGGGGGACAACAGTTGCCAGCCAATTGCAGGGCACACAGAGACGAACAACCCTGCACGGTCACACACACCTCGGGACAATTTGGAATGTTCAAGCAGCCTGCCATTCATGTTTTTGGAATGTGGGAGGAAGCCGGAGTGCCCGGAGAAAACCCACGCAGGCCTGGGAGAACATGCAAACTCCACACAGGGAGCTGGAATTGAACCTCTGCACTGTGAGGTCGACGCGCTAACCACTGGACCACCGGGCCGACCTTAAATGTACTTATTACTTAACAAATTTAGTCGAAACAAGTTCCAAGTTTTAAATCTGTTCCTTTTTTATGCACCTTTAGTCCCTTTTACACTTTTCTTTGTGAACAGCAATGACAGGTGGGACTATGCAGTATGGCCTAAAATTGTGATTTTAATCTATTTTTCCCCCCTTTGCTTATAGAAAAAGAAAGCGACGAAGACATTATTCAGAACACGTTTTGCTTTCGTTTATTTTTCCCTTCTGGGACTTGCCGAAGTAGCTTTCACATTAACTTGCATCAAATTTTGGAAATAAAGCACTTCCTCTTTTGTGAAAACATGCACGCATACACAATCCTTGACAAATTAACATTCCCAATGATGATTCAACGTCATAAAAGAGCGGTCAAACAGCACGGCTCAACCGCTCCATTCGTCTGTTGTGGAAGAGTTACACGGGCACCCCCTTTGGCGTTTTCACAGCAGTTTCCCATGTCGAGTTATCCTTTCCCCATTAGCACTTCGTATGGCATTCTTCATGTATTTGGTGAACTACGATAGGAAGCACAACTAAACGGTGTCAGTTATAAACATGCACGGGTCTCAAGAGTCCAGCGTGGGGAAAAGTCGGCTGTTTTGAAACAAAAACAACCTGTTTCTGTAACCACGTTCGGCCGCACAAAATGTTTCTCGATTAATACCAAAAGTCAACAGCACATTTTAATCAGCGGCGGCTTTGCGAGTCATTCGCTGTGTTTTTTACGCTGATTTTAAAAATGTTCGCACATCAGGTGTTTGAGACATTTCCTTTTTTTGGTTGTTTGTACGTTTGACCCACATTATCTTGTGCAATACGGAATATTCCATGTCGTGTCATTTATAGCTATGATGTCAGATTAAAAAAATCCAGCTGTTAAGGAACGTAACTCTAAATTCATAAATATGATTGGTATTATTTGTTTATCGTTATTATTATGAACACCGGATATGTAAGAGTAAAACGAGGGCAATCAGCGCAAAAGAAAAAAAAATATAGGGACCCAAATTTGATTCATTTAGTAAAAATTTACTGACCAATGTCATCAGCACTTCTGTAATAATTTCCCTCACAAGATTTATAAATTATACCGCCCCTGCCACATTTCAATACCAGCCATTACCTCCAAAGATGAATGATCCTATTGATTATGATTAGGTGGAGGAATCCTGATCCGGGGACAATAAGTACACTCTATCACTATGATGTTCGGCAATACGGTACATCTGTTAAAGACGCAAGAGTATTTCTCTTCGTACACGCTGCGAGGAACTGATAAAGACGTTGTTGTGCTGCTGGAAATAGCTGGCTGAGGCATAAGGTCTTCCTGTCATCACACCATCATGTGATATTAAGAGGAACAGGGCAAGATCCTGAAAAACACGCATTTGAAACAAACCCAGATGTCCAAATGAAAAAGGCAGACGGAAAAAAAAATAATACAAAATGCCCAAAAAGAGCAGAGGCCAACTTGTTTGTTTTGAAAACGTCACACAAAAGGTTTCTTGACCAGAAAGGCACTGATCTTGCATTTCGTAAGTGACCCACTAAAGTGGGTGATTAAGTCTTGGGAGAGGTCATGGAAATGCAGACAGGAAGTGACTGGCCAAGGCCAACCATTCCTTATCCCACCTTACTGAAATTGTTGAGTAAGTCATGTGTACGCAGCGGTTCCTCGTAATGACTCACGTCACAGCGAGCACGTTCGGTCAACATCATGACGGTACATTATTATCTTTCAGATTAGCCGGGGACACAAGCGCTGTACAAATGCAAAAAGTCAACTTGAATAATCAATTGTTAGCATGAGCGACAGTGAACAATGGCTGTTTCTGTTTCTGATTGCTGAGGAGGGATTTGTCACAGATCTTTTCGAATTGAATCTCAATTCAATAGACAAGACTTGAGTAAACAGTTTATCACCCACAACATGTTCATTCAACCTCAGACTGTAGCTGGAGAAAGACTACTTCTTTGTGGCCACCTTGAAAATCCCCCCAGAAATTTTGGACGACGGGGGGCACCAAAGGCCTGTGACATCACAGCACATAATAGCAAGATGGGGGGGATTATCACTTAGTCATGACATGACATCATCATCGGGACAAAAAATCTGTTCTTCCTGGACTCCAATATTTCGCAACCGTTTGCAACAACAGCGATCGTTCAAATTGCTCAATTTTGGGTATTTTTCCTGAGGCAACGCTTGCGAAGGAGTTGCTTCCTGATGGTCATTGGACAAATACTGTCATACGCTACATGGAATTGAACGCCGGGACAATTTGGAATGCTAGGCCAATACTTTGGGTGGGCTGATGTACTTCACACAAAAGTTCAGAGTGCTCTCGGGCATGACGTTACACAAGGCAGTCAGTAACGCAAGTAGTAAAGGCCAAACTCTGAGCAAGGGTTTGAGGTTTTTTGTCGGGCTTGGTTGTGACTTTTTCCAAAAGAGCCGCAACTAGTGGTCTTAATGAGAAGACGGCCATGCATCAGAAGTTACGTGACGTCAACAGACTCCCATTGAAAGCGGTCACTTTATCAAAATTAAGGCAGAGTGTTTTGCTGTGTTTAGAGTTTGCTGCGGCGAGCTTCTCTTTACACGTGTTTGACATTTAATTGATGCTTGACGCAACTGTCATAGTAACGCATCGTAATGTGAACAGTGTTTAAAAAAAACGAATCGGTTTGGAATGGATTATCCGATCAATTACAAAGGGAACCATAATCGTTATAATCACATCATGTTAGAGTCAAATGCGATCACTGCCATGAAGTTGCGCTTTGAAGCAAGCTGTATGTTTGTTCCAAACTTGCGTCATTTGCAAAATAAATACAATATAGTGTGTTATAATTAGTGCCGGTAGGATATTTTGGATTTGCTAGAGTTAAAAAAAAAAAAATCAAGAAACATTCTACTATTAACCATCGTAGTCCTAAAGTAGTCGGTGGCCGCCGCTGCTGCTCGCCAGCTCGAAGTCACGTGTTTAAGTCCCCTTTCCGTGATCCTCTTTCCAAGAGACCCCGGTTCAGCCTTGCGGTTACAACACTAAACTTTTTGAAGTTTCTGAGGATGAAAACAACTCCAAACCCTGAGCATAGTTCAAGGAGAGACCGTTATGTTGCCGCGAGAGTACACCATGCGTCCAGCAGTCAACAAATGTCAGTGTAGAAATATTAGTTTTGCGCATCACGCCCCCCCAAATAAATAAATTAATTAATAATAATAATTATAATAACAATAATAATCGACACACTTTTGAGTCATATATAGTCATATATTTTTGTTTCAACCAATTTTTGTGGCCAAAGTGGTGCGTCAGTGTATTTCACATCACATTTCATTAATGAGTATTTTGTCATCAAGAGCCCCTTCTCAGTCTTGATTGATGTTTTCTTAGCGTTTTAGGTGTCACAAAAGCAAAAACATTCAGACATCAAAGTCTGTTCTGTTTGTTTCTCTACGCTTTTTGGTGAAACCAACCCATGTTCTACTTCTGCTTAGTACGGAACATAAAAAGCGATAAACTTTTTTCTAGTTGAAGATGAGTCTTTTGTTATTTTTCGAATGGCAGCAAGTGTGACAGTACTTTTTTTGTTACAGTAGATAATATTCTGAGTGTCTTGGAAAAATAAGTAAAATGGGGAAAATTAAACGAAGTTTCAGGGCTGGCGGCTGCCTCCTCTTCTATAAGCAAAGGTCAGTTACTTTGTCCACTTCGTAACACAGGTAAGAATTGTGCCAACAGTCCCCATGTGAGAGACGAGTCCCCATTTGCTTCTATCCAAACGGCAGATCACATGCCAGTGATTGCCTCAACCGTGGGAATCATGCATCACTGGGCAAGCACTGAGAGAACGACAGTCTAAAACGCTTCATTAAAAAAAATGTCTTCCTCTCGGTGCACATGCACTCTACCTTTATGTTGCATAATGAGGAAAACGCTTAATGTCCATAAAATTACATTGGATATTTTCAAAGAGTTGTGTGGGCACATGTGATGTGGACATTAATTTTGGTGGAGACTGGGCGTCGTTTCGAACGACGTATACCTTTTTCTCTGTTGTTAATGTCTCTGGTAGGAAAAATGCCAAGAAAGTAAAAAATACTGTGATGATTGTTTTGATTTGTTTTTCAGAGGCTGAAGTGGCCGTAAGTGAATTTTCGTGACCATATAGCAGTTTTCTGACCTTAAGTGACGTTAAGCTTGCATACACGTACATTTAGCGTTTTTGACAGTCCCCAGCGCGTGAACACACGGGCATTAACACTCATAAAAAAACAAATACATTTTAGAGGAGGTATTACCAGCGGTGTCCCATATGGAGACGTTGTAGGGCCCCCACTGTTTGAGGAAGAACGCCCCTCCGACGGTGCTGATGGTGTCTTTGAACTTTCTCTCCGTGTACCTGTGAAGGAGAGACGTCTTGCCCACGTTCATGTCCCCCAGAAGCACCACTTTCACGTCGGGCTTCCTCATCTTCGAAGACTCGGGCATGTTGCGTTCGCCGCCGCTTCGCCCCGCCGGAGTTACGCTACGTTACGTAAAATAATCACAACGGGCGATCTAACTCGTAGAAGTCAAGAGCATAGGGTAAACAAACGCCATTTTTGACATGGCAAAGTCGAAAGTGGTGATTGTTATAAGCGGCTCATCCTGAAATCTATGTTCGCACTTTTAAGTGGTTACAACCACAAGTGAGGTGAAACAGGAAGTGAATTGGGAACTTGGTCTTCAATCACAAACGTGGCCCCGCCCCCTCAAGGCGCTCTTCCCTCTTTACGATCATCCAGGGGCATTTTCAATTCTACGTCATGAAATGTTTACACTACAGTAGCTCAAAGTTATTAAAGGGTAAGTCAAGTTCAATATAAAGACTGTACACATATACATATATACATATACATATATATATATATATATATATATATATACATATATATATATACATATACATATACATATATATATATATATATATATATATATATATATATATATATATATATATATATATATATATATATATATATATATATATATATATATATATATACATATACATATATATATTTTTTTTTTATTTTTTTTTTAATTTTACAATAATATGTTCTATGCGGCCCCACTAGTCTAAACACGGTATTCTTATACTCTTAAAATTGACATCGCAGTGCCTCAGGGCTCAGTGTGCGAATGTCACATGACCAAACACAGAAAACAGGTGAGCTGTGATTGGTCGTTACCGAAGCCCTGAGGCACTGTGATGTCATTTTCAGTAGAAAGCAAGTGGCAATCCAGGACAAAACACGCTGCACCTGAGATGGATAAAAACAAATATTTTGCTGCTTAATTCATGTTCCACAAAAGCTATATTAATCTGAATGCTACGGAGCCCCTAAGGGGACATGGAAGGGGAAAAACTTCTGCGTTCCCTCACAAAATTTTGCATTCCCTTGCAAAGGTTTACATTCCCTCGCAAAGATTGCGTTCCTTCGCAAAGATTGCATTCCCTCGTAAAGAATGCGAGATATCGCAATCTTTTTTTTTTTTTTGCAGAGTGGCGCTTTTGTTTAAATGCGCGATTTTGTACTGCCGCGTCAGTTGGCTAATGTCCGCTTCACTCACATGCACGGCTGATTGAGAGACGACACGACTTCGGAAAGGAGAGAATCATGAAGGAAAATCAAGAACAGATTTAATGTCTTTGTATTTCAAACCAATCATCGAAGTAAAGTTCAATGAAACTCGCCGACGGGTGAAAACACGCCAAGTTTGTTGGTTACAGTTACCTGGACGATGACCCGGAAGTACAGTACACCAATGCCAATTTTATGCCAAATTTTAAAAATGATTGCGATATCTCCCAATCTTTGCGAGGGAATGCAAACCTTTGCAAGGGAACGCAACACTGACAATAAAGTTGTACTTGACTTTGCGAGGGAATGCAGTTTTTCTTCTCCTTCCATGTCCCCTTAGGGGCTCCGTAGAATGCTGAGTTGGGTTGGGGGTGCATATAACATATTGCCGGTATTTAAAGATTTATTTTCGTTGACTTCTCCTTTAAAAGTGATGACAATTTGCAATTTTCATGTCACAATATAAAGCTATTTGTAGTACATAAGGAAACATTTTAAAACTACACACAAAAGTGCTGCAGCACAATGATTTGAGAATTACTGTCCTATATTTAACTGCGGTCAAGCCAGCCTCCACTCGCAAAATCGAAGTCAAGTGAGCCGCCACAGCGATTGTCAGTGCTCTGCATTACGGTAGTCTGCCGCCAGCGAGCGGCGTTGGTCACCTTCAAAATAAAAGTGTATCCACGAATGCATACACGTCAGTTGTTTGGGTGAAAAGAAATTAATAAAATTATAAAATAAGTAATTTCTTGGCTGACTCTTACAACAGCACCAATATACACAAATACACGTTTAAGTGGAGATCATTCGGATCTGATGTCGGCCTGTGAAGTGACAAGATGGCCTGTATTCTGACATGTTGATCTTTTTGCCCATTTTTAGAACATCCGAAAAGAAGGAATCCAGCACCCCGGCTCTCCACACAGACCACCCTCGTCCGGATCAAATTTTGAATTTTGAAATAAAAGATCTCTGAAAACTGACATGTTGACCTGGGTCCCGACAAGTTGGTCTGAGCGCCTAACATGTTGACATTTTCAAGTGTTTTGAAAAAATTCCTAAAATTAGAGATTTCGTTATCCCGTGAGGGCCTTAGGTCTGGAGGTGACTACGGCACCCCGGCTATCCAACCAGACCACTTTGGTCCGATTCTGATGTGGAATTTGGGAATAAAAGGCCTCCAAAATAGGAGAATATGACCTAAGTCAAGTTGGTGTGAGCGCCTAACATGTTGACATTTTCAAGTGTTTTGAAAAAATTCCTAAAATTAGAGATTTCGTTATCCCGTGAGGGCCTTAGGTCTGGAGGTGACTACGGCACCCCGGCTATCCAACCAGACCACTTTGGTCCGATTCTGATGTGGAATTTGGGAATAAAAGGCCTCCAAAATAGGAGAATATGACCTAAGTCAAGTTGGTGTGAGCGCCTAACATGTTGACATTTTCAAGTGTTTTGAAAAAATTCCTAAAATTAGAGATTTCGTTATCCCGTGAGGGCCTTAGGTCTGGAGGTGACTACGGCACCCCGGCTATCCAACCAGACCACTTTGGTCCGATTCTGATGTGGAATTTGGGAATAAAAGGCCTCCAAAATAGGAGAATATGACCTGGGTCAAGTTGGTCTGAGCGCCTAACATGTTGACATTTTCGATCGTTTTGAAAAAATTCCTAAAATTAGAAATTTCGTTATCCCGTGAGGGCCTTAGGTCTGGAGATAACTACGGCACCCCGGCTATCCAACCAGACCACTTTGGTCCGATTCTGATGTGACATTTTGGAATAAAAGGCCTCCAAAATAGGAGAATATGACCTAAGTCAAGTTGGTGTGAGCGCCTGACATGTTGACATTTTAGAGCATTTTGAAAAAATTCCTAAAATTAGAGATTTCGTTATCCCGTGAGGGCCTTAGGTCTGGAGATAACTACGGCACTTAGCTATCCAACCAGACCACTTTGGTCCAATTCTGATGTGACATTTTGGAATAAAAGGCCTCCAAAATAGGAGAATATGACCTGGGTCAAGTTGGTCTGAGCACCTAACATGTTGACATTTTAGAGCGTTTTGAAAAAATTCCTAAAATTAGAGATTTCGTTATCCCGTGAGGGCCTTAGGTCTGGAGGTGACTACGGCACCCCAGCTATCCAACCAGACCACTTTGGTCCGATTCTGATGTGAAATTTTGGAATAAAAGGCCTCCAAAATAGGAGAATATGACCTGGGTCAAGTTGGTGTGAGCGCCTAACATGTTGACATTTTAGAGCGTTTTGAAAAATTCCTAAAATTAGAAATTTCGTTATCCTGTGAGGGCTATAGGTCTGGAGGTGACTACGGCACCCAGCTATCCAACCAGACCACTTTGGTCCGATTCTGATGTGAAATTTTGGAATAAAAGGCCTCCAAAATAGGAGAATATGACATAGGTCAAGTTGGTCTGAGCGCTTAACATGTTGACATTTTAGAGCGTTTTGAAAAAATTCCTAAAATTAGAAATTTCGTTATCCTGTGAGGGCCATAGGTCTAGAGATAACTATGGCACCCCAGCTATCCAACCAGACCACTTTGGTCCGATTCTGATGTGAAATTTTGGAATAAAAGGCCTCCAAAATAGGAGAATATGACATAGGTCAAGTTGGTCTGAGCGCTTAACATGTTGACATTTTAGAGCGTTTTGAAAAAATTCCTAAAATTAGAAATTTCGTTATCCTGTGAGGGCCATAGGTCTAGAGATAACTACGGCACCCCGGCTATCCAACCAGACCACTTTGGTCCGATTCTGATGTGACATTTTGGAATAAAAGGCCTCCAAAATAGGAGAATATGACCTGGGTCAAGTTGGTGTGAGCGCCTAACATGTTGACATTTTAGAGCGTTTTGAAAAAATTCCTAAAATTAGAAATTTCGTTATCCTGTGAGGGCCATAGGTCTGGAGGTGACTACGGCACCCCAGCTATCCAACCAGACCACTTTGGTCCGATTCTGATGTGAAATTTTGGAATAAAAGGCCTCCAAAATAGGAGAATATGACATAGGTCAAGTTGGTCTGAGCGCTTAACATGTTGACATTTTAGAGCGTTTTGAAAAAATTCCTAAAATTAGAAATTTCGTTATCCTGTGAGGGCCATAGGTCTAGAGATAACTATGGCACCCCAGCTATCCAACCAGACCACTTTGGTCCGATTCTGATGTGAAATTTTGGAATAAAAGGCCTCCAAAATAGGAGAATATGACATAGGTCAAGTTGGTCTGAGCGCTTAACATGTTGACATTTTAGAGCGTTTTGAAAAAATTCCTAAAATTAGAAATTTCGTTATCCTGTGAGGGCCATAGGTCTAGAGATAACTACGGCACCCCGGCTATCCAACCAGACCACTTTGGTCCGATTCTGATGTGACATTTTGGAATAAAAGGCCTCCAAAATAGGAGAATATGACCTGGGTCAAGTTGGTCTGAGCGCCTAACATGTTGACATTTTAGAGCGTTTTGAAAAATTCCTAAAATTAGAAATTTCGTTATCCTGTGAGGGCTATAGGTCTGGAGGTGACTACGGCACCCAGCTATCCAACCAGACCACTTTGGTCCGATTCTGATGTGAAATTTTGGAATAAAAGGCCTCCAAAATAGGAGAATATGACATAGGTCAAGTTGGTCTGAGCGCTTAACATGTTGACATTTTAGAGCGTTTTGAAAAAATTCCTAAAATTAGAAATTTCGTTATCCTGTGAGGGCCATAGGTCTAGAGATAACTATGGCACCCCAGCTATCCAACCAGACCACTTTGGTCCGATTCTGATGTGAAATTTTGGAATAAAAGGCCTCCAAAATAGGAGAATATGACATAGGTCAAGTTGGTCTGAGCGCTTAACATGTTGACATTTTAGAGCGTTTTGAAAAAATTCCTAAAATTAGAAATTTCGTTATCCTGTGAGGGCCATAGGTCTAGAGATAACTACGGCACCCCGGCTATCCAACCAGACCACTTTGGTCCGATTCTGATGTGACATTTTGGAATAAAAGGCCTCCAAAATAGGAGAATATGACCTGGGTCAAGTTGGTCTGAGTGCCTCACATGTTGACATTTTCGAGCGTTTTGAAAAAATTCCTAAAATTAGAAATTTCGTTATCCCGTGAGGGCCTTAGGTCTGGAGGTGACTACGGCACCCCAGCTATCCAACCAGACCACTTTGGTCCAATTCTGATGTGACATTTTGGAATAAAAGGCCTCCAAAATAGGAGAATATGACATAGGTCAAGTTGGTCTGAGCGCTTAACATGTTGACATTTTCGATCGTTTTGAAAAAATTCCTAAAATTAGAGATTTCGTTATCCCGTGAGGGCCTTAGGTCTGGAGATAACTACGGCACCCCAGCTATCCAACCAGACCACTTTGGTCCAATTCTGATGTGACATTTTGGAATAAAAGGCCTCCAAAATAGGAGAATATGACCTGGGTCAAGTTGGTGTGAGCGCCTGACATGTTGACATTTTAGAGCATTTTGAAAAAATTCCTAAAATTAGAGATTTCGTTATCCCGTGAGGGCCTTAGGTCTGGAGATAACTACGGCACCCCAGCTATCCAACCAGACCACTTTGGTCCAATTCTGATGTGACATTTTGGAATAAAAGGCCTCCAAAATAGGAGAATATGACCTAAGTCAAGTTGGTGTGAGCGCCTGACATGTTGACATTTTAGAGCATTTTGAAAAAATTCCTAAAATTAGAGATTTCGTTATCCCGTGAGGGCCTTAGGTCTGGAGATAACTACGGCACCCCAGCTATCCAACCAGACCACTTTGGTCCAATTCTGATGTGACATTTTGGAATAAAAGGCCTCCAAAATAGGAGAATATGACCTGGGTCAAGTTGGTCTGAGCACCTAACATGTTGACATTTTAGAGCGTTTTGAAAAAATTCCTAAAATTAGAGATTTCGTTATCCCGTGAGGGCCTTAGGTCTGGAGGTGACTACGGCACCCCAGCTATCCAACCAGACCACTTTGGTCCGATTCTGATGTGAAATTTTGGAATAAAAGGCCTCCAAAATAGGAGAATATGACCTGGGTCAAGTTGGTGTGAGCGCCTAACATGTTGACATTTTAGAGCGTTTTGAAAAAATTCCTAAAATTAGAAATTTCGTTATCCTGTGAGGGCCATAGGTCTGGAGGTGACTACGGCACCCCAGCTATCCAACCAGACCACTTTGGTCCGATTCTGATGTGAAATTTTGGAATAAAAGGCCTCCAAAATAGGAGAATATGACCTGGGTCAAGTTGGTCTGAGTGCCTCACATGTTGACATTTTCGAGCGTTTTGAAAAAATTCCTAAAATTAGAAATTTCGTTATCCCGTGAGGGCCTTAGGTCTGGAGGTGACTACGGCACCCCAGCTATCCAACCAGACCACTTTGGTCCAATTCTGATGTGACATTTTGGAATAAATTGAAAAAAAATTTGAAGGATGTGGAGCTTCCCTGCAGTGCGCCTCTGACAGTGAAGGTGCGCTGAGGAAGATTAGCATTCAGTAGGGATCACACCGATAAATAGAAAACTCCAGTCTTGTGCCTCGAACCGAGTGTAGTCACCAGAAATGATGCCTACACAAGACCAGCGAGAGACTTACGCGCTAGTCGGATCTACAATAATAAATAAAACAAATAACAAACAATAGAAAAACAAATAGCAACCACAGACAACCAAGGGCACTTGTGATTATTGCCTATTCACACAAAGCAATAATCGGATGTCAGATGCGGGGAGAGAGACACCGATTGTGGCAGGAGGCAGGGGAGGGGGCAGAACATGGCGGCAGAAATAAGATCTTTTTGCCACATTTCAGAGGCCTTTAATTCCCAAATGTAACATCAGAATCGGACCAAAGTGGTCTGGCTGGATAGCCGGGGTGCCATAGTTATCTCCAGACCTATGGCCCTCACAGGATAACGAAATCTCTAATTTTAAGAATTTTTTCAAAACGCTCTAAAATGTCAACATGTTAGGCGCTCAGACCAACTTGACCCAGGTCATATTCTCCTATTTTGGAGGCCTTTTATTCCAAAATTTCACATCAGAATCTGACCAAAGTGGTCTGGTTGGATAGCTGGGGTGCCGTAGTCACCTCCAGACCTATGGCCCTCACGGGATAACGAAATCTCTAATTTTAGGAATTTTTTCAAAACACTTGAAAATGTCAACATGTTAGGCGCTCACACCAACTTGACCCAGGTCATATTCTCCTATTTTGGAGGCCTTTTATTCCAAAATTTCACATCAGAATCTGACCAAAGTGGTCTGGTTGGATAGCTGGGGTGCCGTAGTCACCTCCAGACCTATGGCCCTCACGGGATAACGAAATCTCTAATTTTAGGAATTTTTTCAAAACATTTGAAAATGTCAACATGTTAGGCGCTCACACCAACTTGACCCAGGTCATATTCTCCTATTTTGGAGGCCTTTTATTCCAAAATGTCACATCAGAATCGGACCAAAGTGGTCTGGTTGGATAGCCGGGGTGCCGTAGTTATCTCCAGACCTAAGGCCCTCACGGGATAACGAAATTTCTAATTTTAGGAATTTTTTCAAAACGCTCTAAAATGTCAACATGTGAGGCGCTCAGACCAACTTGACCCAGGTCATATTCTCCTATTTTGGAGGCCTTTTATTCCTAAATGTCACATCAGAATTGGACCAAAGTGGTCTGGTTGGATAGCTGGGGTGCCGTAGTCACCTCCAGACCTAAGGCCCTCACGGGATAACGAAATTTCTAATTTTAGGAATTTTTTCAAAACGCTCTAAAATGTCAACATGTTAGGCGCTCAGACCAACTTGACCCAGGTCATATTCTCCTATTTTGGAGGCCTTTTATTCCCAAATTCCACATCAGAATCGGACCAAAGTGGTCTGGTTGGATAGCTGGGGTGCCGTAGTTATCTCCAGACCTAAGGCCCTCACGGGATAACGAAATTTCTAATTTTAGGAATTTTTTCAAAACGCTCTAAAATGTCAACATGTGAGGCGCTCAGACCAACTTGACCCAGGTCATATTCTCCTATTTTGGAGGCCTTTTATTCCAAAATGTCACATCAGAATTGGACCAAAGTGGTCTGGTTGGATAGCTGGGGTGCCGTAGTCACCTCCAGACCTAAGGCCCTCACGGGATAACGAAATTTCTAATTTTAGGAATTTTTTCAAAACGCTCGAAAATGTCAACATGTGAGGCACTCAGACCAACTTGACCCAGGTCATATTCTCCTATTTTGGAGGCCTTTTATTCCAAAATGTCACATCAGAATCGGACCAAAGTGGTCTGGTTGGATAGCTGGGGTGCCGTAGTTATCTCCAGACCTAAGGCCCTCACGGGATAACGAAATCTCTAATTTTAGGAATTTTTTCAAAACGCTCTAAAATGTCAACATGTTAGGCGCTCACACCAACTTGACTTAGGTCATATTCTCCTATTTTGGAGGCCTTTTATTCCCAAATTCCACATCAGAATCGGACCAAAGTGGTCTGGTTGATAGCCGAGTGCCGTAGTCACCTCCAGACCTAAGGCCCTCACGGGATAACGAAATCTCTAATTTTAGGAATTTTTTCAAAACACTTGAAAATGTCAACATGTTAGGCGCTCAGACCAACTTGTCGGGACCCAGGTCAACATGTCAGTTTTCAGAGATCTTTTATTTCAAAATTCAAAATTGGATCTGGACGAGGGTGGTCTGTGTGGAGAGCCGGGGTGCTGGATTCCTTCTTTTCGGATGTTCTAAAAATGGGCAAAAAGATCAACATGTCAGAATACAGGCCATCTTGTCACTTCACAGGCCGACATCAGATCCGAATGATCTCCACTTGAACGTGTATTTGTGTATATTGGTGCTGTTCTAAGAGTCAGCCAAGAAATTACTTATTTTATATTTTTATTAATTTATTTTCACCCAAACAAATTTATTTTCACCCAAACAAATGACGTTTATGCATTCGTGGATACACTTTTATTTTGAAGGTGGCCCATGCCACTCGCTTTCGGCAGATTACCGTAATGCACAGTATTGAAAATCGCTGTGGCGGCTCACTTGACTTCGATTTTGCGAGTGGAGGCTGGCTTGACCGCAGTTATATTTAGCACCTGCTTTGACTTAATTTTCTACTATTAAACATGTCCCTCCAGATAGGCTCCTTCTCATACGTGACCCTAAAAAGTACAGTACTGTAGAAAATGAATGGATGGATGGATGGAAAGATGGAACGAAGGATGGATCATAGACATGCCATAAATTAATTAAAATGGACAAGAATCAGCATAAAAAATTAATCTGAGGCATCGCTGATACACTTTTGTTGTCGTCACAAAAATAAAAGACAGAAAAATCCAAATACACTTTTGAAGGTAATCCCTATATGCTCACTAAAATTAAACCTCGCCAGTTTACTGACATCGCAGATGATTACGCAGTCGTCACAACATCTCCATATTGATATATCAATTATTCTCAAATATGTCCCACTATCAAGTCTAAATGAATACGTCAGGCAATCTAGATAAAAGAAAAAGTTACCGTTAGGACTCGAGCTTTATGTCCCAGAATCGTCGTACAGTTAAGGCAGTTTTTAGTGGTTTTAGGAATTTCCGAGTAGTCATTAAAGGCATCGTGAACTATTTCTTCCTGTATTCCTGTAGCTAAGTAAAGCCTCATGATCAGACGGAAATGTGCACAGTTGACAGCGTTGATACGCAATTGGAGTTTAGGTAAGAAGTGTATCCACAATATAGGATCTTCCTTTCGGGGAAAAGCTTCGTGTCGGCGGCGAGTATGTCAGTAAACAATGAATGACAACAACATGCCGCAGCCCGTTCAGACGCTCGCCTTCTTGTTTGTCACCGTCACGGTGGCGATTCTCGCCACATTGTTCTGTCTGAACATGGAAGGTAAAGTGGGACCTCGTGTTTAATATATTTTCATCTCCGTGTTATAGCGTTACTTTTGTGATATTCACTGTTCGGTCGAGGTATTGACAGCTCACAACCATGGTGTTTCGCTTGGAAATTGACTTGATGGGCTTTAGGACCCGGCAGACATCGCGTAGGCTCGGGGTGGACGCGCAGCGTCTCCCTCAGAGGACCGATCAGAGGTCAGTTTCCCAAATTCACCAAAATGAGGCTAACGACGTGGATTGGTTCAGAAAGCTGGTCCTTGTTCAGTTTTGGCGAAACTTCCCAGCTTAGGCATTTTTGCGAACGACGTAAAGGGATAAACATGGCAAGGTTCAGGCAGCTAGAACACCGCGATTCGACGTACAAATGCTCACCCAGTTGCACAATACGCACGCTTTCACCATTTTAAGACACTTGAACGGTCGGATAGCGACCCCGCCTGAGGTTTTTGGAGACGACGCGCAGGTAGAGAACCAGGCCAGCTACATCCATCCCAAGTACCCGAGGCTCGATTATGCTACTCAACAACACCCCAACGCGGGGCTTTCTGTGGTCGGACGCGGAGACCAGGACGTTGTTGAACATTTGGGGGGAGCAGGACGTCCAGGAGGCGCTGGACGGCAACTTCCGCAACAGCTTCGTCTACCGCGACGTGTCCCGGCGGCTGGCGGCGATGGGTTTTGAGCGCACGCCGGAGCAGTGCAGGGTCCGGATTAAAAGCCTCAAAAGACAATACTTGCTCGCCAAGGAGGGCAATCTGCGCAACAACAGGCAATATCACAAGATCGCCAAGTTCTACGACACCATGGAGAGGATCCTGAGTAACCGGCCCGCCCTTGACCCCCAAGAGTTCATAGATGGCGGGCCGGGAGGGGAGGAGGCCGTGGACGGCTTGGATGAGGATGCGGAGGATGCTCAAGACGTCTACTCCGAAAGTACTGGAGACTGTCCCTTCCCTGCTGAGACTGAAGTCAAGCTGGAGTACCCCAGTATTCCCATCCCCATTCCGGTTAAAGTCACAGTGGGTAATAACAGTAAGTGCACATCCATTCATTGTTATGCGTCAAAGTTCATGCTTATTGTGGTGTTGGGTCAAAGATACTCCAGAGTTACATATTCACGGTAGTATGGGTAGAATACCATACACACAACATGACGAGATGCAGGACAAATGAACTCGATTGATCCGGTTTAACGCAATCCGTTCCGGATTGTTTTGGATTTAAAAACAAAATCATTGACAGAATTAATCTGTTGCAGAGTCGACATTGTAAAACCTTTTTTAACTGTACAGACTAGTGACTTGGATTAAACCAGCGATTCCCAACCAGTGTGCCCTAAGGGGATCTCCAGGTGCCCCACAGGAAATTATACAAATTCATGTTAATGGTCAGAAAGTATTTTAATTACTATAAATGTAGCTTCACCTTTCTATCTAATCGACATTTAATGACAAACAACAATTAAATGCTCTTCCGCAAGACGGCACAAGGTACAAAATTCACCCGCACATGCACCTTTTGTGACATTTTTGTTTGGTGGTATGCCGTGATTTTTTTTTAATCCAATATAAAATGTGTGCCTCATTGGGTGAATTTGGCTCATTTGGGCATTATATTATTTATCATTGATTATTTGCAATACTTAATTAATCAACCTTGCATTTGTTTTCCATAGCACATGAGGGTCACAGTCGAAGTTCGGCTAGAGGTAGGATAAATCAATCATTATTGTAGATTAGTGATAGACTACTGGAATTGAACCTGTCCTAAATCGACGTCTCCTGCATTACAGAAATTCCTTCAGAAATTATGTCAAGTGACACTCCATCACAACAATACTCAGTGTTAGATATAAATGCATCCTACCATCCCTTTTCTGTTGCACTTGTTGCAGCTGGAGTTGATCTCAGATGACTTTTGACAGAAGCTGGGTACAGCCTGGACTGGTTGTCAACTAATCACAGGGCACAAATAGAAAAACAAACATTTACGCAGTTTAGGTTTATGTAATTGGAACACTGTCTCACATCTGATATATGGTTGTGTTGGTATAATAAGAACAACAATAACAATGACAATATTATATAACAGTGATTTTTTTTTTGATGCCCCGAACACATTTTTTTTGCACCCAAGTCTGAGTCATTTGTTTTTAAGTGTCTACTGAAGAAGTCTCAGTCAGACGCCTCAAAAATGCATTATGAAGAAAAAAAAAGTGTATCCACATTGCCCTTTATTTTTGTTGTTTTTTGGGTTTTTTATTTGTTGAAACCTGCTAGCAAGTTAACGTGAGGCAAGCGCTAAGAGCTGCGTTAATGGATGATCACTCTTGACTAGCACCTTCGCCGTCAAAAATCTGGGACTGCTACATGTATATTGAAATCAAATTGTCTCGTGGCCCCTTCAGGTACATCAGAAAGACCTCCCAACAGCAGCCAATTGGCAGCAAACTGCTCCGCCTCCACACCCAAGCAGCAACGGCGGCGGCGGCGCACTAACTTCCCCATGGAGAGGCTAATGGAGCAGTTCCTGAAGCAGAGCTCGCAGGCCGAAGACAACTTCTACCGCATGGAGGAGCGCCGCTTGCAAGCCGAGGACAACCGGCGGGAGGCGGAGCACGCCAGGGAGCTGCACATGCTCCAAATGCTTGGTCAGATGTTCTCCAACATCTCCTCCGCCAGGCCGGGCTCGGGAGCGGCGCCCCCTCCTCACTTGAAAACCAGCGTGCCCACCCACGCCACTGTGTTCTCCCAAGCCTTGCTGTCGTGCACACCCCGCCAGCCCTCGCCCCCAAGAGACAGTTTGGCCAAGCAAGGTCAGCTGTTGAAGCCAAACACTCAGCCATTAGGTATTAGCGTGGCTGTCACCTGTGCAGGGCACAGGTTGTGCTGGAGCTCTCTGTCAATGATGCTTTGCGATTTGTTTCTGAATGAGTCTTGAATCTGATGGTCGCCTCAAGCAGCGTTTGTTTGTTGGTTTATTTGATGAAAAAGTACCTGTTTACAAGAGGTAGTTATTCAAATGTTTTTATTTTAGTTTGCGGAAAATACGAAGAGAACGTTCTCCTTTCAGCTATTGAGATCTGACATTGTAACTTTTTTGTTCTTTTTTTTGTTAATGGGGGGCAAATGAGCTGTTCTTTTTATCACTGTTGGTGTATTTTGTTAGTAGGATTTCAGATTGCATTTATTTCAATCCAAACAGTGTTTAAACCTTGTTTTATAACTGCAGTGTTTGAGCGCCGCTACAGCCTGGCCCCGACGTCTGACGGGGGCATGGAGGAGCACATCCTGTCTCTCGTGAAGAAGATAGTCCCTCCGTTGTCCGGCCACAAGCACAAGGGACAAGACGGCCGAATCGGAATCATTGGCGGATGCCAAGAGTATGTCGCACACCAGCTTCCAATTTCATTCCCGTATTGATCACATTTCATTTCACACACTAATGCTTCCGTCTTCCCCCTCAAGCTACACTGGAGCACCCTACTTTGCCGCCATCTCGGCACTGAAAGTGGTAAGATAAAATACCTCTCGCTCTCTATTCTTTCTTTGAATGCAGTCTTGGCGCACCGTCTTTGTCTCATCTCCAGGGTGCTGACTTGTCTCACGTGTTCTGCACCAAAGACGCTGCCGCTGTAATCAAATCCTACAGCCCTGAGCTCATAGTTCATCCTGTCCTGTGAGTAGACCATTTGTGTAAAATGATCATGAGAGCAGATGGCAGAAAAAACCTCCTGTATTCAGTTTCCGCCTCACTTTGGTCACAGTTAAAAACTATAATGATCCTGTGTCATCGCTTTATCTATGCAGTATTTAATCACTGATCACGATTTGTAAGACTAACTGTGGTTAGTCTTACAAAAATAAAATGTAGTTTCAGTTGTTTTGAAAAGCCCTCTTATTATTTAATTTTGTTCACACAAATATTTTTTTGTTTCAGTTATTTTGTTAGTTTTGTTAACTATGATAACTTTGTTTGTAACTGGGTCAAACTGCCTGAATAAACTCTGAAGAAACTGGTACAGGCAATGTCAAGTAATATTTAAATCCCACTGAGTGTCACAAGCCGAATTTTTCCATTTGAAAATGTGCTGTTCTGAAATCATATTGTTACCCCACGTGTGATGCGTATCGAATCGTCTTTTATTGGAGGGATGAAAACCTCTAGTAGTTATCATCACATTTTCTCTCTGCCATTATTGGTACCTATATGCGGCGGTATTACCCCCCCAAATATCCAAAGCAAAACATACTCATTGGTTGCATCTTCTAGACGCTCAACGAGATGAAGTCCTGCACCACAATTAATGACCTCTGTATATTTTATTTTTTAACCTTAAGGCATATTTTTGGCATATTCTGAGGCATTCAACTTTAGAGGTTGTACTTCATTTTGTAACATTTGTACCAATTGTCTGTGTGTGCGTACCTTTGAAAGTGACAGCCCAAATGCGGTGGAGGAGATCGAAAAATGGCTCCCGAGACTACACAGCCTTGTGGTGGGACCTGGTCTAGGGAGAGAGGACTTCTTATTAAAAACAGCCAAGGCACGTACGGTGTATTTGCATGCACTTAACTACAACATAGAATTAAGGGCATTAAGATAAAACAGGTGATTCTTTCCATGCTGGGGATTCTGTTACATAGATTGGATTTATTCGCAATGCAAAGTAACACAATGATGATGCTTATTCATGTATTTTTTTATCTCAAGTGACACAATGCGGACATGCATCATGGCATTGTATACGGTTAAAAAAAATGCTTTAAAAGTGGATGTCGTCAGATCAGAATCCGGTCTCTTCCTATTGTGGATAAAAAATGTATACCACATCTGCTGAAGCAACTAAAGCATAAACGGAGATGTGTATCTTAACTAGAGGCATAATTTGTACAAACATCTTGTGCGGAACTTGAAAAGTGTGTAAAAAGAGTCGTTCATAACTCAAGGTTCCACTGTACAAGTTTTCCCTTGGAAGTAGCGCCCTTGGAGGCTCACACACTTTTCCCAGCCTTCTTTGCCACGCCTTCAAGCACCCCTGAAAGGATTCTTGCAGCGCCATCATCCGCTATTATCTGCTAATGAGGGGCATTTCAAATATGTTTCGAGATAAGATCTATGACGACAAGCAGATGGTGCCTCAAGTGTGTCTTGAACCAGAATGTTTCCACAAGTAATGTATTTCTCCCTGAAAGGAGGTGATCGAGAAGTCCAAAGCAAGAGATATTCCAATCGTCATCGATGCAGTGAGTATTTGTCCAGATCAACTTTGCCTTGTGTTTTACAAAGTCATCGCGACTCACTGCGGTGTTTTTCTCTGGTTACCTTCTAAAGGATGGATTATGGCTGGTCACAAAGCAGCCGTCTGTTATTCAGGGCTACCAAAAGGGCATCATCACACCCAATTTCATGGAGTTCACGCGACTGTATGAGACACTGGTGGGTCTCTTTGCGAGTGACACATTCCAGTCTGCAAGGTTTATTTCATCTCATCTGCATGTTGTCGTCTCAGCAACACAAGGCTGTGGACAGCGTGGATCACCGTAGTGGTGTCCTGCAGCTCAGCGAAACGATGGGAAACATCACTGTGCTGCTCAAAGGAGAGAAGGATCTCATTGCCGATGGTAGCACAGGTTTGTATTGAGCCTACTGCTGGACGAGTGTTTATGTCAGTGACTGATAGTGTGACGCGTCACCTTTATTTGCTTATTAATTTATTTGCAGTGGTCGCATGCAGTACAGAGGGCAGCGGGAGGCGATGTGGAGGACAAGGTGATCTTCTGTCTGGATCTGCTGGTGTACTGGCCCACTGGGCCCACACTGCCTCTCAAGCAGGACTGATCACAGGGTGGGTGCTCCATAAACCTGATAGGACATGTTGCTGGTAATACGCATTAAATATGTATGAGTCTCAAGTCAACTTGATATGGTGGGCAATCATACGCTCAGCCAAAACATTAGTCTCTCTAATAAAAGAGCTTGTTAAAGATGATGCCCTTTTAATTTTAATAATGCAGTGTCATGAGTGAGCTGTAGTATGTCGCAGCTCACACTGGGTGAGAGGCAGGGTACACCCGGATTGGTCACCAGAAAATTGCAGAGCATACATACAACCATTTACACTCATGGAAATTTAGAGCCCTGATGGATTTTTTGGGGGCAATGTGAGGCATGAGGAACCCGTAGTACTTGGAAATATATGTGTGTGTGTGTGCACATGAAGTGTTACGACTTTGAGGGCCAATCTCTTTCACATTACCGTCTTGGGTATGTTTTCGTTCTCAGCACCCCTCAGTGAGGCCGAGAGGGTAAATCAAAACTCATCTCATTGTGCAAACTACAAATATATTGAAACCATATCGTACATTACATCAATAGAGCAGTATCAACCTTTTTTCATTTTTGAAGTAACAATCAATACAGTATTGCCAAGTCAATCATTATTGTCTTGCAGTGTAAACCCGTCAATGGTGGCAGCGATGGGGGCCTCTTCACTCACCAGACAGTGCAACAAACAAGCCTTCCAGCAACATGGCAGGTCGACCACCACCTCGGACATGATCCACGAAATTGGCCCAGTCTTCAAAAATCTATTTGAAAGATGAAAACCAACATTGTACAGACGTACAAAAAAGCCGTTTGGTTGATTTTACAATCTGTGCTCCCAACTGTTACTTTCAGTCCTTATCATGAACGGGTGGGGGTTAGTGAAAAATAAAGGTACTCAAAGGCTCAAGATTTCAAGATTTGTGGACTATACCTCTTTGTATATGTAAACATGAGCATCCCTCAAACACTTTGTTCTTCCCAGATCACGTTTATGGAGAAAAATATGAACGTAGTTGTAATTGGTGTTTTTTATGACAAAAATAAAAATACGACTTTGTGTGAGTCAATTCATATGACAATTATTGTTCAAGTACTGCACTGTAAAAAGAAAACAGCCCATATTCGCCGTCAGGTGGCAGCATAGAGTTAGTACGTAAACAAACGGATCAGTTGAATCTGCCTGGATGGCGGCTTTTGACACTACGCACATGCGCAAATCCGCCCTCCACCACGAGCTAATGGTTAGCATTAGTTGCTCCGGTTGCCGACTCACTCACTGTACGACTAATGTGAACGTTCATCCAAGTCTTTTTTTTCTTAATTTGACGCTAAGAGCGGATAACTGACTGGAAAAGTACCAATATATGTACACGCACAGGTAGGCATGCCTTTAATTTGCGGGATCGAAATAGAACGGTGATGTTTGTTTTGCAGTGATAGATCGTCACGCTAGCTACGGAGAAACGAGAAAAAAACAGGAACGTTCAAGTTTATAGGATTCAAAGTGTGAAAGTTTGTGATCAAATATCCGTAGGATTGACGATCGTTGCGTTTAGCGCCCCAAAGTATTTTAATATTTTTTTCTTGTTCCGTTCAACGTTTGACTGACTTTTTAGACAGTGCACACGAAACTTGGGTACGCAAACGCTACAAGTTAAACATGGCTAAATGTACACTATCCAGAGTTGGAAGACTTAAAATCGGTTGCCAGGGACACCGTTGACTCGTCAAATTAACATATTAACATTTGACGGTGTTTATGTTAAGTCAGCATGCCGAAGGGGCGAGCTGCATACCCTAATTACAACACAACCAGACTACTCGACGCTGTAACACGCAATCTCTACTTTGAGCATGATATTTTAACTTGCGTCAGGTCTGTAATTAAAACTAAATGTCGCTTTTATTCTTTGTGAACGTAAACCGAACTCGTGTAAAATCGCCGGGAAAACGGGCTAACCTGCTAACCTTGCTACCCGCATCACGCTAGCCTCGCTTTCTCGTCGTTGGTTCGAGGGGGAAAACTTTAAGGGTGCATACACATACATACAAAGTACCACCTACGACATAGTTGTTGACATTACAACCGTCCTGAGTCGGAAATGTGTTGAAAGCGACGTTATTTGACATGTTGCCATCACCTACTGTATCTATGGCGTACCGTACGTTGAATGAACGCGTCACTTGGCCCCGCCCCCATATGGTGTTTGATCTAATCCAGGTGCGTTTCGGAAAAAAAATCAATTACATTTATATACTGTACTTCCAAATCACAGCCTTTCCAGTTGTATTGACAACAACCGTAATAATGTCGACAATAATAATACTGGTGATTTGCAGTACTGTGCTACTGCGAAATTAACTCATTCACTGCCATCTGCTTTCATAGCAGAGTTCCCCGCCGTGTTACCAGCCGTTTTAAAGCAATTTGTTTGAACTGATCTTTGAAAAATACACAGAACTAATTAGAAAGAGTAGGTTGTTTTTCCAAAATTGGTACGCAGCAGGTTGTTCATCAGTTGCAATGGAAATGTATCCAAATTCGGTCTATCTTCAAGATGGACCAACTGTGAAGATTCTTCACAAAAGTAAAATGAGAAAATGTCCTGTTAATCATCAGAAAATATGACAGGAACGGCATAGTAAAAGCAAGAACAAACAAGATTACAATATGATGATTATTCATAATGCTAACTACATTAGAGTAGCTGTTTGTACACAAATTACAGTGTTCTCACCACGTTTTCCAGGTGGAGGTCTGTGTGATAAGAGTGGAGGCACAATGTTGAACGCCACAAACGGCGACCCAGGCCATGTTGTTGTCAATTATGTGGAAGAGTACTTGGACTTGGTGGAATCACTGCCCTTTGATTTGCAAAGAAGTGTGTCCCTCATGAAGGAAATTGATGCCAGATATCAAGGTAAAAATGCACTTTGTTCGCCAATTCAAATAATCTTTTTTGGTCATACATGTATACTTGTACATTAACCCGCTGACACATTAAGTTTAACACAGTACAGACAGATTTAGACATCTGCCATGGACAATCAGCCACTATAGACTTGTATTGAACAATGATGTAATCTACTTTTTATTAGATGTTCTGAAGGAACTCGAGGATGCCTACGAACGGTATCGTAAAGAATCGGACTCACCCCAAAGACGCAAACTGCAGTTGTCTATCCAGAGGGCGCTGATCCGCATTCAGGAGCTCGGAGATGAGAAGATTCAGATTGCTGGACAAATGGTAAGTATGTTACAATGAATGGACCACCAATTTGAGCTTGGTGATTGATCGGATTAATTAGAAATTAAATTTGCATGAGACATTGTATTTTAAGGCCATATTGCCCGGCCCTACATGCAATTAACATGTTCTAAGAGTATCTGAACTCGAAATATCTTTTTGGGATGAGGAATAAATATACATTGTTCCAGGTGGAGTTGGTGGAGAATCGAACCCGGCAGTTAGACTGGCATTCCCAACTCCTCCACTCCTCCCAAGAAGCTCCCGAGAGTCAGATCGCCACGCCACCATCCTTGGCAACCGCGGCAGCGTCCATGATCACATCATCCTCGTCTTCGTCCTCCGCCACCCCGAGCAAAACGGGCCACCACGAAAAGAAACGCGAAGAGGTCACGCCGAGCTCAGCAGGGGGAGACAAAGCTAGCGGCAAGCGCTCCAGGAGGCAGAAGAACGGCGAGAGCAGGGAGAGCTATGGCGGACTGGACACCGGAGAGGACATTGGCGCCGGAGCGTCCCGGGAGAAGAGAGCAAAAACCTCATCCAAGAAGAAAAAGAGGTCCAAGGGGAAGTCTGAGCGGGAGGTGTCTCCACCGGACCTGCCCATCGACCCTGACGAGCCCACGTACTGCCTGTGCGAGCAGGTGTCCTACGGCGAGATGATCGGCTGCGACAATGACGAGTGTCCCATTGAGTGGTTCCACTTCTCGTGCGTCGGCCTCCATCACAAGCCCAAGGGCAAGTGGTACTGCCCCAAGTGTCGTGGCGAGAACGAGAAGACCATGGACAAAGCCTTGGAAAGAGCTAAGAAGGAGCGGGCATACAACAGGTAGCTGACCCCGGCGGTCCAAGAACACTTCGACATTTGAAGTATTATTACGACTATGGTTTGTCCATTGTTACTGAATAGTTCTGTAAATAGTTATTTTTCTAAGACTGCCCTCACACTTGTCAGGGCATTGTTCTGAAACAGGGGTGGGGAACTGAGCATTTGTGGAGTCAGTTTTAACGGTTCTTTAGAGGTGTTATTTGTTTCGATAGTGACAAGGTGGATCCAATGCTCTCACAGGTTCCTCACCCTTGTACAATAGGCATGTTAGTAAGCAGATATCCTGTACTTGTCCATCTTATTACCACATGCATGCGGCATCTCCCATTCAACTGTGTCCACTTAACAAATAAACCACCCTTGGATCGACTTAACTGTTTTGTTTCAATAAGCTTTTTAGTACTGTAGTATTAAGTATCCAATGGCGCTTCCAGTCTGGCACACTGTTTCATGATACTGGTCAACCTCCATTTTGTTCCAATTAAAAAAAAAAAAAAAGTCTCACTATACTTTGTCCCCCTTTGCAGTTTGCTGTCACGCAAGTATAAAATACACCTAACACTAATGTGTAAACTGTTCAGCCAATAAACACAGTTCCTTTGACAAGTGACAAGCTTGTGGCATGCAGCTGACAATTCAGCGGCGAGCGCGAGAAATGAGGGCAGCAGTTTACATTGTCACTCAGTGCCCCTATGAAACAGAATAAAGATTCAAATGCATCATGCCAGTCACATGCCATCCACAGAAGTCTGTTGCCAGCAAAAAGCTGGTCAATACTCTCTGGATGTGCTGCCAAGAAGTGTAACATGATGCCTGTTAATTGTGGTCATGTTGACACATTGCATAATGCAGCAAAGGATTGGTAAAGTAAATGTAACAGTCTAAATTTAGACACTCGAATTACACCAGAAGGTCACTGTGAATCTGATGTAGGTGAAACAATGCAAGTGCAGCTCATTTACCTACATCTTTTTTTTTTTCCATGTACAAGTGAGGGGAAAAAAAAAACAAGGGAGACAACCAGTGCAAAATATGTACATATATTCAGATGCAGGTTTCGTATATATAGATATTATCGAAAAGGGAGGTCAGGTTTGCTCATTTGTGTCATGCATGCTACAAACGGTTCACAACACAACGGAGAGATAGCGTAACAATATTGGGAGTCCACGACGGCAAACTTTACGGTGAAAAAGGACGTGATCGGCAAAGCACCCGGGACATTAAACGTGATCAAAGTATGCTGGTGGCCCACAAACAAGGCAATGATTTGGCACTAATGCTGCTGAGATAATGGGAGACTTAAGTAGATAGAGAAAACAAATCCCTCTTGGTAGGCAACAAAAAATTAAATCCTATGACGGGACATACATCAAAGGTAAAGGTCTTAAAACGTTTTTTTTTTTTTTAAGTGAAAGGCGATTATGAGGCTTCTCCATGCTAGCGTTTGGGCACACACAACCTCACCCAGGTCAACTGTTTTGCCAGCTTTGCTCTACAATTGCTGAAACTTTCTTTTCATATTCGCGCTTATTCTCCTGGTACAGCTGAGCAGCCAGGCTGTTGGCCGGACTGTTGGGGTTGGGCTCATTCAGCAAAGACTGCAGGGACAAGCAATACGGACAGACGTTTATTTTGTTCACTTGAAAATGTGTCAACTTGCAAATATCACATCTTATAATTTACCTGGATGGATGTAAGAATAGAAGAGACGTCGTAAGTGGGGCTCCATCGGTTTTGGAGGATGTCCAAACATATACTACCATCTGCATAGACTGTAGGGGGGTTGGAGGACCATTGAGATATGAATATGATTTTACAAGAAGAAAACTAATATTAAAAGGAAATCGTTGTATTGCTACAAAAGAGTAACATTGTTCGAAGGGAAGAAAAACATTGTAAAATGAGTCGTCGTAAAAAAGAAAAGGTAAAATTTTACTTGAGGGGAAAAAAACATTGTAAAATGAAAGTCAAATCTTAAAAAAGAAAAATCTAAAAGTTTTGAAATTAAGTAGTCAAGGGAAAACGTCAATGTTACAAAAATAAAATGCCATATTTCTAGAAAAATATTTTACAAGTAAAAAGCTATGCTTGGAAAAAACTCAATGTGGCAACAAGTCCATATTTAATAAGGAAATGGGTTTTAAAAATTGCTTTTCTTCCTTTAACAAGACCGCATTTTCTCTGATTCAGTACTAAAACTGTATTACGACAAACTGAAATTGTGATTTTATTCTTGTAATATTTCAATTTTCGGAAAACGTCGCCTTTATTATTGCTATTTTTTTCTTTGTTTGCATGGTCCTAACACTTTATCCAAACATGTGCAAGACAGTCATGCACTGAGCAGAGCAATGTTCTTACCATTAGGATGAAACATCTTTGACACAAATCGCACTGTTGGGGGTTTATTGGGGTATTCTTCTGTGAACTCGACAATGAGTTTAAATGTACCTATGAGCAAATACAGACAACGATGATTCATCGTTGTGTCATAATCAGTTCTTAAACTCTCAGCCATCAGTCATTGCCCATGAAATCAAAACACTTACCACCTTCAAATGGAGTTGCGTCAGGGCTGAAAAGCAAGACATTTGTGGATCAACAATTTCATTATTTTAAGTTTCAAAGACAAAACATAGGCCAATGGTGCCTTAACTTACAAGTTCCACTTAAGAGCTTTTGAAGTACTGAGCCATCACTTAGTAGATTTTTTTTTTTTGCTTCATGCCGTGAGCCAAATTTTCAGTAAGGAGCGAGCCAAACAAATGCCGCCACTCGAGTGAAATGGAAATAAAGACAAGTCAGGGAACGGTGACGCCTTTGCAATAAAATGAGGGGTAACATCAATTTGTCAGTGTATTCAGTTTCATTCATGAATTCGGACGAGGCCACATGTCAACCAATTCATCCTCTAATATGTAGCCACTAACAACATCGCTGGAGTAGCGCGCAGTTTTTTGTTTTCCCTTACAAGGTAAGACAAACAAAAAAAATAGCCAAGCAATGGCTTATGTCTTAAAAACTTGCAAGTTACAAGGCAAGACAACAACAAAAAATAGCCAAGCGATGGCTTATGTCTTAAAAACTTGCAAGTCAGGTCCCTCGTTAGTCGAGGGACCGGACTTAGGTAAATTGAGTTTCAACCTTGTGAAGGAACGAATTAAATTCCAAAAGCAAGGCACAACTGTGTTCAGCACATTATGGCTTACCCAAAAATGACAGCATTCCACAGCATTATGTTGTTTTCACATGGGGCTCCATTGACAGAATCTGGGGGGTCCTCTTGTAACCTGAACAACCAAATCACAAAAATTTAAAAATCACTATTTTGGAGTCATCAGTACAAATTAAAATACAGTACTTGCTAATTCGCTGAATAGTGGCTGGTGAGTGGTAAGTGTCATTAAGGTCATTTACATACTCAAGGACTTGAACGACGACGCGATGCTTCAGTTAAGACCCAAAAGTAAAGTTAAAATGATCCACATTCCACGTACAAAGTGTTCTCTGACAACTTCCGCCATTGTTTAGTTGTTTGCTTGACAAATGTTAAGAGTTCACAACGAAAGAACACGCAAACAACGACATAGGCTAAAAACCAGACTTGTCAAATATTTGCAGTCTTGCGCAGACGGCTAAGGTTATTGTTTTCTGAATT
Source organism: Hippocampus mohnikei (assembly GCA_026261675.1). Taxonomy (NCBI): domain Eukaryota; kingdom Metazoa; phylum Chordata; class Actinopteri; order Syngnathiformes; family Syngnathidae; genus Hippocampus; species Hippocampus mohnikei. The sequence goes on from JAKGUB010000106.1 coordinate 11,184,212, forward strand.
AATTCTACGACTTGTTTCTAGTTTACATGAAGATTACATTTAATATACTTTTTACATTCACATTGTCTTATAATAATACGAATTTAATTATCAGTACTCCGGGTTTCGAGCGGACTATGCTCTTGATGTTAGGCGCTTTTGACAACTCATTACGGGATACATACAAAAAAGAACAAACAACTCACCGTTTAAAATCTCTCATAAGTCTTCTTCTCGCTGGTGTAGACATGGTCTAACGTTATGAGCGGCCTATTTCAGTCGTATTATCGCTCGTGTTTTGGTGAGAACGTTTGTGATAAATGCCGCTAACGTTCATCTGATAGCATCCTGACTGGCTTGCCTGGAAGTTCCCGTTCTTGTCGATCTTTGATAACCCGGTCTGGTTAGCCCAGCCCCTTTTAATGAAAGATACCATATGTGAAAGAGAGGGGGGGTAAATATATTAAATGACACATAAACGCCATAAATATCTCGCACTAGATATACATAACTATAGCAACCTTATTGTTATTTAATATATATTAGTCGGTTCCAGAACTCCAACCTTAAATTACAAACTAGCAGTTTTTCTTTGATTACAAGATTCTTTACCCCAGTTTCGTTTAGTGTGAACGCGCCACGGGGCGGGGCCACAAATGACGTATTGTTTGTGCCGTACTGTGGTGGTGAAGGTGGTTCTGCTCCTGACAGGTGACCGGGCTCCGAGCATCCACATCGAGGGAGGCTAAACACGTTAGTCTGGGGTTTGCCAGTCCCATTCGCACTAATAAAAGATATACTTTGCCAGGCTTTCATGAACCGAGCTGCTTACAAAATAACATAACTTTTAAATAAGACGACCTTCCACTGTAGGTGTAAAACAGAATGCAGTAGTATAACCTCTATACCTGCCCCAAATCAAAATTATTCGTTTCAATTATATTAGAATGCAATGAAAATAAAATATAGTTGATCTAATGTACAAAACAACCAAAGTGTGTTCGGGCCACAGTGGAGAAGAAATATAAAAAAAAATTACAAGGCTAAAATTAACACGAGCAGAAAGAGACATTTAATAAGACTTAATTGTTTTGCGAGACTTTTTAAAAATCGTAATGTGAGGAAACTCAGAAATGAGAACTTTGGGGAGAGAAAAGTACCGGTAATATTGAGAGAACAAATGCATTTTTCGAAGTTGTAAAGTGACCGAGAGCCCGAGGAGGTTGTACTTGCAAGAAATACGTTGTAGTGTTACAAATTCTACGTATGTAAGAATAAAGTCTTGACATTACAAGAGTCAGAATTTAGTCATATTTGCCAGAAAAGTTTGAATAAAGCTGTAATATTTGAGTGTGGAAAAAATAGATTACAAATTGTAAACTGATGTTGCAATACGCAGACAACTTAATTTAGTGAGTTGCAAAAAGTTGCCATTTTGCAAGAATATAATTTTTGATTACAAGCACATCTTTATTTTTGATTCAAAAGTGTTGGATTTGTCCACAAAACTTAACATTTACAAAACTGTACAAATGTGAAATTATAAACTACTTTCCTTTTCAGTGTGGCCTTGAATACAATTTCATACAAATCAAACTGAATCATTTTGAACGTTGGCAGTGCTTTTTAATAAAGATGCTGACTTCCGAAGATAGAAGGTTACAAACAACAATCACTTTAACAACGCAAACCAGGACCAAAATTCTTCAAGCGTTACATAAACAACGGAAAACAGCCACACTGGGCCTGCCCTTCGCAAAAGGAAACGCTTCCATTAACTAGCGGAAAACCACTCAATGGCTTTTAAGGCAAATGAAGAAGTGTGAGGCTAACAGCCTGATCCTCAAACTTTAGGCTCCATGATAGAGGAGCATGGTGCTGAAGAAGGTGTTGTCGTACAACTGCTCCGCTTTAACAGACTTTTGGTGCTCCACTTGGCTGATCTCGGGCGACCCCCTGTAGACTGCAGTCGAATCGCGCTGGAAGGGAAGCTGCGGTTGACAGTGACCGAGTGAGGAAATGCCCACTGACACTGGGAGGGAGAAGACAAACAGTCAAATGCATGTGCAAATGAATCACTGGTGAATTTAGACCTGATTCCAAAGATGACCTGTTCCAAATAGCTCGGGTCAGTCAAGTCCTATGCAAACTTTGACATGTATGTTTCACCAGGCATGTGGAAGTGTGATCAATAAATTGTGAAAGACGCTGACAAAATCTCACAAGCGACAAGCCCAGACCTGCTTCGAAATAGGTCACAACCTGATTTATGCATGCTGAATGACATGCTGAACAAGTTTCTTTGGTGTCACTTTGACGGAAAGTTCAAATTTTACTAAATCTAATTGTCTACTGCTACGCTCCATGTCAGAACAAGGTGTGATCGGCGCTTTTTACAGTGATTCAAGTGTTGCAATAAAGAAAAGAAAAATGGTGGTAAAAAATTTGCACATTTAATGATTTCACATCCTTAATTACAAAGCTACACTTGCTCATCAGCGACACACACACACACACACTGTAACTTTCTTATATTACCACACCAAAAAATACGACACTAATATTAGTAAATGCAATATGGAAACAAAGCACATTTGTTCCACTATCAGCTCAAGTAATAAAGCTCCCCCCGACCCCCTTAGCAAACTGTACATACCAATGCAAACTTAAACATTGATCGTCATACTTGAGCAACAAATCTGAAAAAAAGTAAATGGGATACACTGGTACCTTCAAAGTCGAACGGCATAGACGTTAAAGTAATTTGAGAGTCAGGCCATTTTTTCAGGAGAAATTAAAACTGATTACGCATGAGCTCTCCATGCACCTCAAGACCTCATTTTAGCCAGCATCGCAGGATTAACCTGCTGCCAAGGATAGTCTGAAGTGATGATCGGTAGTCATGTGGAGTCTAAGCAGAAGTGCTGGTTTTGGTCAGCCATGTTTCACCGGTTTTTACTTCTTGTTTTTAAATTCCCAGTCTTGTTAATCTGATAGGAGTCTCAGCAGTTATTAGCAAACATTTTGCCAACAACGGATTCCGAGTTGAACGTTCTGGTATTGGTGTGCAACTGAGCCCTTCCCTGTGATGTTAAGAAAAAAAATGAGCGATGATGTAAGTGCGCTTCTCACTGTAGACGCTGATTGGTTAGCTGCCACATACCTGCACTTGTCACTTGTATGAACATTTATGATGTTAAAATGTTACTTGAAACAAATGCTTTCAAAAACAATTGCTTTTAAATGCGAAAGGAAGTTCATCCAGCGTCACAGTTAAATTATAGTTGACATTTGAGGTACCACTGTACCGAGTCTTAATTTGTTACATCAAGAAACTGTAAAAGCCGGTCGAAAAACCGCCCTGTGTATGAGTTATACCTCCACGAGCTACATTCATTTTGGGAATTGCTTTGACATGAGGCAGTTGTAAATTCTTTGACGGTATCATATCAACAAAGGCCAGTTAATACCTCAGTGCTCTCAAGTTTTCATTCAAGACAAACGTACAAGGAATGTTCGACAGCAGGCCCGGCTTAGAAAGGACGGAGGTGGGATGATGCTAAATAAAACTTTAGAACCCCAACTTAAATGATTGATATCATATGCCTAAAAAGAGAATTCAAGTTTCCCTTCAACGTTGCAAATTAACACTGCACATTTACCAACATTTTTAGTTCAAGCCACAACACACACACAAAAAAGCATACAATTAAAATGATAGTTCACTATGTTGTGAAGCAAGAGTCATTTTAATTTTATTTAAGACTAATAACCAAGGAGAGTATTCTCTTTCCACTGTTCAACCGATGAGACAGGGAACCACAAATGATTCTGTTATCTGTAAATACTATACCCTATTAAAAAAAAGCAAAATAAGTCAATTGTTTTTCCAAGAAACTTTCCCAGTAAATGTATTTAAATTTAAATTCCCAGTACAACTGGACAAATGCTTTAAAATTTTGTTGGGAATCAGGAACATCGGAGGGTAACATTTTTTTTTTTTTAAAGCTTACGCTCACTGCTATACACCTTTGTACCGTAATATTTTCCTTTATCCATGTAAGACGCAAACAATTACCGTCAAACAAAGTTTAAGAATTGCAAAATATATAAAACACAAATGTGAACATTGTAGTGTGCCACCACCCACACAAAGAGACACACATACACTGGCAGCCTTTCTACAAATAAGCGTACGAGTTGGTGCAGCGACAGGGAGTCTGCATGGTTGCCACATTGAAGACCTCCAGCTCTTTAGCTTTGGGGCTGAGAGTGGCCTGTCCCCCCTGGTCCTCCCACTGATCCATGGGCCCCGACCCGTTCGCTGGCGCAAGCCCATTCAGCCCCAATGCAAAGGGTCCTGGCCCACCTGAAGTCACAGCAGACGCCAACTCCATGCTTTCCATTGAGGACTCTCCAGCACTGACCAGTGGCCCATTGCCATTTTGCAGTTCAACCGGCATGCACAGACCTAAAATAAAATAAAATAAAATAAATAAAAAATAAAACAGGTAAGGCATGGAATAATCACACGCTTTTGTTTTTTTTTTCTTTCCATGCTAGTTCATTCAGTGAGCAACTCAATAGTGTCAACCTTCTTTTGCTTCACGAAGGTTCACATTATATTAACACTCAATATTTGGCAATAGAGAGTTCTAGGCTAACCTGTAAACCACATGTGTCAAACTCAATGCCCGGGAGCCAGATCTGGCCATATCATTTTGTGTTGCCAACAACAGCAAATCAAGCATGTCAACTTTTCCATGATGCTTGCAAAAGTCTGAACCCAAATTTATAATTGTCACATGTAATCCATCATTACAGAGATATTGCAAGCATTATCTCATTACATACTTGTCACATTAGCTCACCATTATTCTTGACTTCTTATTTCAAAACTAGTCATCCACCTATTTGTGGTGCACTGTAAATGTAATATGTGGAGGTGATCAAACATTTAACGGTTTCACAAAATTCACAGTCATAATGGCCCGCTCAGGGAAACCGTAACCACAATGTGGCCCGCTACAAAAATGAGTTTGACACCCCTGCTGTAAAGGCTGTACAGTTGAACCTGAATCAATGGTACCCTCTGCTGGTTGCTGCCCGAGTAGGGAACTCCTGTTCCTCAATTGACTATAGAACAAATTCTATTGTCACTCACAATGGCAGTGGTCTCATTTTGATTTTGACTCACCGTTAGGTCTTGCTTTCTTGACTGGGTTGATTTCCTGGTCATCGAATGACCTCTTTCTGTTGGGTATGCCCTTGAAGAAGCTGCGGCCCTGGATAGTGGGGTGAACGTGGCCCCCATTCTGGCTGGCGCCATTAAGAAAGGCCCCATTATGGAACTGAGCCATGTTTTGTTGAAAGTTCTGGGCATTGGAGAGAAGCTCTGCGCACTCCTGGAAGCCCTGCGCGTGGGCCAGGTCGGCAGCGGTCAGCCCACTGGCATTCCTTACACTGCACAACGGGAAACGTTGAGTGTCAGTGGGGCTTACTGCATGTTTTCTTGAACACAAATAAAAAGAAAACACACACACATACTCTCTCTCTCTCTCTCTCACACACACACACATACACACACAAACTGACAGACTTATCAAGCAAACACCCACAAACAGACATGTACAACGATGAAATAAATTGCCTTTGTCATCATCATGACAGATGATGATGGACCCTTTTGGATCGTTTGCATCATCTTTTGAGTGGTTCCAAATATTCAAAAGAAAAATATGTCTGCTGCACAAGAGACAGGATTAAAACAATGGAAGCAATGCGTTATAATTTTTAAGTGTACCTGAAATGATCCGACATGAGAGCGGATGATCCAGAAAAGACTTGGTGTCCAATGTTCTTGAACTACAAGACAAGCTAATGCGAAAAAGCAGAAGATCAACTCCAAATCCAAATGCGTGCAAGGATTCAAGGATGGAGTGCACCAGAAGGCAAGAATATGTGAAGTTTGAAATCTGGTTTTCAAGTACCAAGGCAAAAACATACCTGTACCAAGGAAAGTTGCTAAAATTTATCATGATGCGTCCAAAACAGAGAAGGTAGGGTTTCCAAAATGCTCCATGATAAGTGTAAGATCCTGAGGATGAGGCAAGTACCAAAGACATGGGTAAGTCCGTCGAAAGCAATTGTCCGTTGCACAAAAGTGTCTTGGACAAAATAAATCTGGATTTTCAAGTTAAAAGTCTTGCCTGAAGATTGACAGAAAGAATGAAAGCATACACGTCCGTGCTTGTGTGCGTGCGTGTGTGTGTGTGTGTGTGTGTGCGCATTGTTCACACTTGTATTAATCACGCCTCTTTGCAGCAGACTTTCATCATGCGAGAAAATATCGAGCAAACAGTGTTGGGTCTGGAGCATCACCTTTTGTGGAATCAATGTTACTTGACAGTAAAACCATTTATCCATCATTATTGCAAAATTATGCAGTGCCAATGGAATATAGTTGTCGTCGACAAAGATTTGTTTCCCTTAATTGACGGGCGGGGGAATAAAATACAGCTGAGGGATGGAACTCTTTTAGCTTAATGAACGGAATTCTCCATTTGCAAAACAATACTGCACTTGTTTGTGTGAATGTCATCACAGTGCATAATGGTGTTCTCAGCGCAAACAGAAAGGTCTTTGTTAACTAAATGGAGGTTCTGGAAAAGAGCCAGGGTGCAGCTCTGTGTCAGAGGCGCCATTGCATGTACAGTAGGAATTAGATCACCCCACAGAAGTCGGAAAAGGCCATCAATTTCACTTGTGCCGAAGCATGTTTTAAATCAAACGGTTTCCTGCATCGTTTTACTGTCAGCAAGTGCCATCGAGTTCCACAGTGTGACAACTTCCAGCCATTTCAATCAACTTGTGTCATTAAAAACCTTTAGAAAAGTGGTGCACATTAAGGATCTTAACATTGTCAAAAAATATTCATTAAAAAATCACACAATAACTTGTTGCACATCATCCGCACCCCGCCCCCATTCAAATTAACGCTTCCAACACGTTAAACAAATCAGATCATTTGTATTAAATTTTGTGCTCATGTAAATGTACTTGTCTCACGTCAAGGAATACAATTTGAAAAACATTTTTAAATGATTTTTATATCTCCATAGCATATATATTATACAACTATGTATAGGTGGTATAAAGGCCCAGATATCCACACTATGGAATAAACCATCATTCGATCCTTTAAAAATGGTTGAAAGGGCAGCGATTCTAAAACGTGTTATGACTCGCACTCATTTCCAACTAAGGCCCTCAGTTCCAATTCCAGCAGTGTGACCTTAAACGCACTGCTCCAGCGCTCCCTACAAGGAGTTGAGTTGTTCCGTTGATTTATCCGTGAGAATCCTACTTCCAAAACAAAACAAAAACACAAAGTTGTTCTGCCAAATGTTGACTTCAGACACTATCTGTCAGTCGTTGCGCATTCATCAACGATCCACATATACTTGGCAAAGGGAGGTTTTACGAACAGAGGTCACAATGGTAACATTTTATTGAGTGGCAGGAGTAAAAGTGAGTATGCTGTGGTCTTCTATTATTATACTACGAATCATCAAGCATACATACGACTTCTTGGCAAAGGGGCCTTTTTGATTGTTGTGTTGTCGAGCATTAGTTTACGTATGGCGTCTCTCAATTGCGTCCTAATGCATGATGTATTTTTAGAAGGTGGGAAGTCAAGTGCAATCCCAACAAAGACTGGAATCAAATTTGAACGTTTACTGTTGCAGGCAAAATATACCCACCTATCAAAACGCCATTTAAAATCTCGGACAAAACAAAAGGCATGTAAATATTCCTTTCGTGAGACATGACATCTTCACTGTCCACTTCTTTGGAATAAGTTTTCGAAAGGAAGCGTTAATTCTTTATAAATGCCTGGTATGCTTTGCTTTTCAGTCCTATGTATATATTGTATGTCTTTCGCTAACTAATCGTCTAACCTCCCAGAGGCAGCCTATAGTCATGCTAGTGCTTTTGACATGGGACTCACGTGATTAAACCTGTCCATATAAACGGCTCCTAATGGTTAGTTGACAAAAATAAAGATTGAATAAAAACAAATAAGCTACAAAAATAAAGACAAAAGCTAGATATAAGAACAATCATGGGTAATAAGCAAAGCATGCAGGTCTAGAAAATAATAATAATAATAATAATAATAATAATAATAAATCAGTTGTGATTCATTGACATCAAAACCTAGCATTAAAACCAATCACCGCAAGAAATACCTCAACAGTTTGCCAGTGTGTAGATAGGAAGCGATAGTGAGAACACTCAATGCCACAACAGTGCGGCTATCCCAGGGAACGGGGCAGACTCAGCAGTGTCTATTCTCCCCCTTTCTAGGATTACTTGAAAAAACCAAGTCATTTCCAACTCAATGGCTGCAAAACAATTAAGATGTACGGTTCTGTTTTAGCAGGTGAGCAAACGTTTGTCTTTTTTCTTGTCACGTATTGTCACTTTCATGAAGGAAAAGGTGACAGAGGATTACAGGATATCGTATCAGGTTAATAGTGTGACAGAACAAAATTAAGACATTTCTTGGCATGACGTTAAAATATTCGACACAGTGACATAACAGTGAAGAAATGAATAACCATTGCACAGGATGATTGTTACCATTACACTGTTAACAGGTGAGTAAATGGTGCTTAGCAACGCTAGCAACTCCCAATCGCTCAGCTGTCGTAATATTCAGTGTCTGCACTCCCTCACAGCATTCGGTCTCCTGCTAACTGACTAACGGGCTGCTTTTCCACTTCCCAAGGCTCATGACAAATTAAAAAATTGGAAGAATATGAATATTAGTCTCTTTGGGATTAAAGGGGGGAGGGCGGTCAATCAGTATTGTGAAATTATAAAGTTAGCCATAACCGAGAAAATATAGTCAATAAAATAAATAATGCATAGAGGGTTTTTTTTCCTGCATTACAAATTTACTGTTGAAAATGCTGGACCAAAAATTGGTCCGTGGTCAGGTTTACATTGACGTAGCGTTTTGTCATGACTTTAAATTACGATAAATTGTTATTTTAAGTGCGTAAACATAAAAGGGCTGAAAGAAAACCTCAGATCAAATTGGGACGATTTATTGCGCACAGTTCTGACGTCGGATAGGACGGGGAAATGAGTCATCCACTCGTCAAACCTGTCTTGTCCTGTCAGGGCCATCAAGTGCAAGCATTTGGAATCTGGATCCAAAGAAGTGGCTAAGTGGAGCACAAGGCAGGCCTGAAAGTCAAGACCTCAAAATCCAATCCATCCCAAGACAGTACAAATGTTAGCCTTTCTGTCTCTCCCTGTATTTGGCCTCTTTTGTCCAGGATGAGCACCTCCAAGAGAAGCACAGACATATTCTTCTGGTCGGGTGTGGTAACAAAGCAGTTGATGTTGGACTGTATTTCACGGCTTCCATTAAGAAAATGTGTTTGTTTTTTTCTTCCTCTGCCATTTCGGTCTATCGCTTGACATCGTGTTTCCGTGAGTTCAAGAGGATGGCTTTTGGCAATGCAGGATAGACAGAACAACCCTTGAGTAAGAGTTAGGACTGACATTCTTAAGAAGCGGAAATAATAAATTATATCCGTGTATTTCGAGTCAAAATCAAAGGTAAATAAAGGCTTTGAATGGCGTGAGCAGTTTTATTTGTGATACAGTATTTCATATTATTTATTATAAGAGCAAGTCCATTTTTCATTGGATCTGCACTTTGTAAAGTAGATGCTGACTGACATCTTCTTACTGACAAATCTTTTTGTTTGCTGTTGCAAAACATTTTAATATAAAAGTAGAGGTAATTATTTGCAAATACCAGGTTGGTTTATTCAGTGTTTTTGCCGTTCTATAACGACCTACCATTCTTTTATTTTAAGTGCGGCGTTAAGACATTTTATGGATGTGTCTAAGTACAATAGTATTTAGTCTGAAATTAAGACTTGAATTGGTTTGTCATGAGCCTAATTCCCACCTAACTTGCTTGGCTCCGATTTCAATAAATCTCCCCCCAAAATTCCCCACTACTTCAAATAATGAACTTTATAGTAGAGACTAAAGACACAATCTGTGATCTAAAAGGGGGAAAAAATAACATCATTTTCATCACGTATACATTTATTCATCAGGTAATGACCAAATGCACATCACAAGAAATGAAGCATTGATGAATTTTGGTGAAGCCAAAACGACCAGGGGTTTTCATGTGCTATGAAAAGTCACATTTCAGTGCAGAGTAAAAAGCCTTGTGAAAACTAGATCAGAATTAAATGTGTTTTTTAAAAGTTATTATTGGATGGAATACGTTTTGAGTTACTTTGTCAAAGTAAATGATTTTCTTCTCTTTATCATTTCAACGACATAAATGATGGCTCATCTCTAATAAATGAAAAGTATTTTTCAGTTCTCGTACAGAAGATTAAACATTTTTTTGCTCAAACATGTCATTTAAAACAATATTCCCCCCGCGCAAAAAAAAAAAAAAAAAAGCAATCTGAAAAATCAACATCTGAAAGCTCCCTGGAAGCTCTGGATCCAAGGACAGAGTCAAAATGGCATAACAACAATCAGCCACACAGCCAGATGCAAAGTATGAAACTGCAAGTCAAATACTGTATAAGACAAGGAGGGAAATAAACTGGAAATGTCAAATAAGCTATTGCTGTTTGTGTTGGAAGTGACGAGAGTATTCCGAGCAAACAATAGTAAAATCGCACAGAAACAGATGGGGTTAGCCTGAAAAACTACCATTACATTGTTACTGTTAGCAGTCAAATCTATTTTAAAATTGCAAAACATGACATTTAGAAGTAATAATTAAATTCTCATATTATTTCATCCTTAGGCATTTTAAAAATCACCTTAACATCAAAGTTCCTTATGGTGGTGTGTTTTAATATCTTATTTCTGTACTTTACATAGTCTTTGAACCATGAATAAACATTTTATGATTAATAAAATTGAATCATGACTATCTGAATAGCAAGGCGTATTAAATTAAACGTCCTCAACCAGTTTTATCATTATTTTCATTTCTGGACGAGGAAACATTAAGTACACAGTATGAACCTCACTTCTTGAGGTCACAGTAAACATCTGGCTAGCTCCTGACTTTAATACACACAGGGACAAAATAAAGCAATTAAAAAAATGTATACATATATAAATATACACGTATTAAATAAAGTAATACATTTTTAAAAATATTAACAGAATCATTGTCTAAAAACTCGTGAAACAGGCCTGGACAAAAACGATGATACTCTTAGACAAGACTGAAAACAATTCAACCAAGGGAACATGTTCAACCAAGGTGTGCCCTCTAAATAGCATCGCAAGTGTCTACAAACTTGTAACCACTCAGTCGGCCTATTAAAAGAGTGAAAAGTACGGTAGTCACTGTACTGTTTGGTGAGATTGTGTGTACCACACTAAACCAGAGAAAGGGAAGGAGAAGGTTGTCTCAGGTGATCCGAAAGAAAAAGATAGAGAAGCAAGTTAAAGGATAGACCATCTCCAAGCAACTTGATGTTATTGTGACGACAGTTGCACATATTAGTAAGGTATTTAAATTACAAGGGACTGCAGCCAACCTCTCTGGGTGCGGCTGCAGGAGGAAAATTGACGATAAACGGAAGAGACAGAAAATATAAATGGTAACAAAAGAGCCAAAAACAACTTCCAAAGAAGTTTAAGATGAACTCCAAAGTGAAAGCACATGTGTGTCGGATCGCACCATCCATCAGAGGTCAGAAAAGACAACTACGGAGGACACCACCGTTGAAAATAAATGAAAAATTAATTGAGACTGTAATTTGCCAAACTGCATGCTGACAATCCACAAAGTTTCTGGGAGAAGGTCTTGTGGACGGAAAACAAAACTGGAACATTTTGGCAAAGCACACGGTGCTCTCTGTCCACAGACACAAAAATGAAGCATATCAAGAAAAGAACATTGCCCCTACTGTGAAACAGGAAGGAGGCTCTTATGTTCTTGGGCTGCTTTACTGCATCTGACACAGGGTGTCTTAGATCTATGCAGGCTACAAAGAAATCTCATAACTATCAAGGTGTTATAGAGAGAAATGTGCTGTCCAGTGTCAGAAAGCTTGGTCCCAGTTACAGGTCATGGGCTCTTGAAAGACAAAGAACAAAACATTGGACTATTCTGTGACCTTCTATGAGCCCCGACCTAAACCCGATTGAAGATCTGTGCAATGAGCTGAAACAGGCAGACTGGAGAAAGCACTTTTCAAACCTGAGACAAGCTGGAACAGTTTGCTTAGAAAGAGTGAGCCAAAATTCCTGAGAGGTGCAGAAGGGCGGTGGGGATAGTACGTTAGGCGTACAATCATTTATTGTCCAGGCCTGTTTAAATAATCCTGTTGAAACACAACTAAAAAGCAAAGTCGGATTTTCACTGTTTAATTTTAATTACATTTGTATTCATTGTTTTGTTATTTGTTTAACCACGGTAGGGTTGTCTTTCATTCACAGAGGGGTACCAACAATTGTATTTGTCGAAATGGACAAAATGGATCGCGTAGCTTTTAACATATTGTCAGCTGTGTTGTGTTTATGCAGTTCCATACAATGCAATGCCGCTTTGGTTGGTAGAAACCATCCTAGTGAAGTGCAATGTGCATTTGGTCATATCGTTAAAACTGTATATAAGACATGAACCAAAACAAACGTGAAATAAAAACACACTCTAGAGATAACAAATATCATGCAACATGGCTTACTGAGTTAATCACAGTTTATCAACATTTTCATCAAGCTGTCCTTGTGTTTCAGTTGACCGGAAAAAAAAGGTGGTACTTGAGCTCAAAGCCGTGAAGATCCGTTAATAATCAACTTTTATCAATAGCTGGCTAAATTCATACAGGGTCAATTGAGTTCAAACAAAAAAAAAAACGATCGTAAATGTTCAATCTCGGGAGATACACAAGGGGCAATTTGATGAGAATTGTCACAATGATAAACAACAATTTCAAAGATGAACAAAATGAATCACCTTTTCAAGGGCACACCACCAAATTGTACATTGCGCAATCGGAGGTAATATAATGAGAGATAGCATCGACATAGCAGTGGCAATTTTTGTCTGAAAATTATGCCTTTATATTTGATACACTGACAAGGTCGCGGGGTCCGGCAACTAGTTTTTATGAGTGGGTGACTGTCGAATGGGGTTTTGCTGCATATAAAAATTTGAGTCGCTGGTAAATGGCGTTGCAATGTTGCAGGTGTAACATTTTATATGTGAGAATCTATCATCAAAATGCAAAAGTGCAGGAACTGAATGGGGGTGATCAATCATTGCGAACAACCTTAAAACATTATGGCCTGTTTTCTGTCTTTGTGGATATCGGCTTTTTCCTTGACAATCGCGTTTTTGGTGGGTCGATTTAAATGAATAAATAAATAAAAACAATAATAATACAGTACAGTAGACTGAATGTATTGTTGAACATCAAAATTTGATAAAAGATCGCTGCTTTGGAGAAAAGTGTGCGGTGCTCAATTGCTTGGCATGCGGCAGGAAGTCACCAAGTGTTTGGGGGGGGGGGTTCCCCCACGTTCAGCCGTGTCGCTCTGTGTGCAGCTGGCTCGACAGAGCAGTTTAACTTTTTATCACAGCAGGATTTATAAAGATTACTCTGTAAACATCATCACTGTTCCCGATTCAACTTTTGGTGGCGAGCCCTTGTAAAGGCGTCATGTCCAGAGTTGGAAAAGAAGAGAGGGTGGGGGAGGGCAAGAGATGAGCTCGCAACATTGACCACAGGACTTACTCAGCTTTTGCTCCCTGCACCAGGAGAGCGTTGATGCACTCCAGACTGCCCGCACGTGCAGCCTTGTGGATGGGCGTCTCGCCCACATAGTCCTGAGAGATAAGAGACGAGCTCACGGTTAAACATAGAAACACATGTTTGGACTAGCTCGGACAAGAGTGAGCGCCTCGACATTTCTCGTTCCCAATGCCAAATATCTTCACTGTCTGAACTTAACTTTTTGACTAGCTTGACTTTTTAACAAGACATTCTCTTAATTTGCCTTTTTTAACGACTGAAAACAAACAACGCATTTTTAACATGTCTTAACATCTACCAAGCACACACTTTTTAGCAATTTTAAACACTACCAAAGACTAAATTGGGTCAAGACGGATGAACGATGAATTGTGTTTTTGTTTTTATTCCAAAGTAACCAGCTATTATATACACATTAGGTTTTAAGTCAGTGCATTACTTTTCCATTTCCAATGTGCGAGTAATGTACGCATGAGAAGAGGGTGAAAGTCTGCAGGCAATGCGTGAACTTTTCACCCAGACTTCAACACCGCCCTTGTGTAGATGATTAATATTAAGAATGCAACAGAGCGGGAAACGTGCGCGCGCGCACACACACACACGCGCGCGCACGCACGCACGCCGCCCAAATGAGTCATGATCAAATAACAGACCATGCAGGCTGCCGGCAGTCTATTGCAACTGTTCAGTAGACAGGAAATGACACAAATCCTCCACTTTAAGCTGGCTGGTTAGCCCACAAAAGGAGAGAATGACCAGTTTATTCAAAATAAAAAGTCTGCACGCCCTGTGTCATGATGACATCAGTGTGTTATGTCATTGGGACCTACTAATCTCATTTCTCCAAGTAGTGCAGCAGAGCATCACACATAATCCCTCTGCCTGAGTTTATCTACATAAAAAGACAACAAAGATGCTGGGAAAAAAATGAAAACCAGTGCGGCTCCATTTTGACAGAAGACGAAATAAGAAAGGGGACTACGGAGGCAATAGCGGTCTGCAGAGCTCGTCGTCATTAAGTGATCCTTCTTGATGGGATAAGGCTGAGCTCAAGCTGTCACAACACTGCTTATTTCACTCAATGCTGTACATATAATTAATTAAATATAACATACATATGTATCAGAGTAAATGGAAACCTTTTTTCGGTGCTTGCTAAAAATCTGTCTGTAGATGCAGAAGACATCCATGTCTGGTAATACCCAAACGTTAAAGCTCGGCAATTGGACTCTTCTGATTAGTTACATTTGGTAGTTAGTTTTGCTTACCAAAAAGTATTCAAGAATGACTGAATCACTTATGCTGGTATGCCAATGAAATAGATGCGGTCCTCACTTTAGGATGGTCCCAGCATATTAGGTTTCAAGGTTATGAATTGTGTGGAATGTTTGCATGTGGCACTACAAGGTACAGTCAGTACCAACTACACCACTTTTTTTCCATTGTCATGTTTTCTGTCTATGGTATAGAGTTGTTTTTTAATCTACTGTAAATTAAGCCTCAACTGGGTTTAGTGATAAACTACAACATATTCCAACTAACAGACAAGTTCAGGTCGTATTTAGCTCATGCAGGAACACTAGCAGAATGGCTTCAATTGGCTTCTTTGTCATGAAAGCAATGTTTTTTTTAACCTCTTAAAGAAGTGAAAGTCATACTCATCTGATCACGCACACACCTGTCTATTAATGTCTGCGCCAGCTTGTAGGAGCCATAACAAGCAATGGGGATGGCCTCCAAATGCTGAAATGTGAGTTGGCGTCTGGGCAAACTTGGAGGTCACAATGTTGACGCCGCAGCCTACTTGTACCAGACGCATCATGCACTCCAGCTGGAAAGAGACACAGGGTTGATTGGCATAATTATTCATGTAATTAATGACAGAGAGATTATTTAAAAAGCTCGTTGGGTCACTGATCTGTAGTTAATTTGCATGGGAGTCCCAGTCTACTTTTGGCTTGTCTTCAAATTCCTTGCAGATAATGATTACCAGGTCTTTGTGGAGCATTGAATTGACTGTTCGGGATGCCCTAAATCAAGTTTCAGTCGTACATGCACACACGGGCTAAATAAAAAGCTCTCTCCTGAGTGTTGGAATGAGTGGAAACATGCAAGTATCGTCTATGCTAGTTGCACGCACATAATTCACTCTTTTGGGATAGAGTATGACACATTGTTGAGTGTGTTGGAGAGGCCTCTGCCTGCAGAGACCGATGGAATCATCCTCCAGTCGTGAATGTTCGTCAAATTGTAAAAATGCTTGTTATTTGTTTCCAGATAAATTCTTATAATTCACTAGCCCTTTCCATCAGTGAAAATAATGAGTTTATATTCAAACCATAGCTAAACGTTACGTCAAAGCTGGTATTATTTACATGTGACATATTAAAACTGGTAAATATGTCGCAACTGATATGAACATTAGACCAAGGTTACTAAAGCTTAAGAGATTTAATTATCTGGAAGCTGATAATGGGAGTGAAAAGAGCGCGGTCGCCGTTTGTCCCAAACAAACACACGGATACACCCCCACACACACACACATTACTCGTCTTTATGATCATTTCGCACACGGTAGCTTTGTACTCTTTGGTTATCACCGATTATATTAATTGGAGCGATAGACTTACATATGATTTAACTCAAGTAAAATAAATTAACGATTGCGGCTTATGTTCTTCATGAGCTAACAAACCAGGAGGCTAACATCAGGAAATGGCCGAGACGGCTTGGCGCGCTCGGGAGAAATGAAATGGAAATGGTGGGGGGGAATGTCAATTAAGGTGCCCCTCAAAAATGTCAAGATACCTTTCCGAAATGAGCTGCCCAGTGTATGGGCGTCCAGCCGTAGAAGGTGTCCTCCACGGCGAGGTCAGCCGGGTTCGTGGTTGCCTGAAGGAAGGAGCACAAGGCGCCGACATCTCCATCTCTGCACGCCCGGTGGAGAGGGAAGCGGCTGTTTAAAACCTCCTCGCTCGAGAATCCAGACTCGCACCCCACCGACATAGTTAGGAAAACGGATAAGTGTACAAACGACGGACGGAAGGAAAGGTAAAAAAAAATGAAGTGAGTGTGCGAGCAGGTCCCACGCCACCCCGGTTGTCTAGTGTAAGTGTGTGTCTTTCTGCCTGACAACACAAAGCACACTGGCGAGTGAAACTTGAGAGACCCCGAACGAGATGTAAAACGTGGCATGGATGTTCAACACGCAGAATGGAGCTGACTGAACCCGGAAAAGATGGACTGGTCTTAAAAACACGGATTGAACTTTTCCTGGAATTTGTCTTCTTCTACTAATAATTTATGTAGCTACAAAAACCGAACTATTGACCACAGCGCTACTCCCTGGGTGGCGATCAGGGCCTATACACACATACACACGCATACACCCCCACACACACACGCACACGCGCACGCACGCACGCACGCTCACAAACAAACGCAGACATATATATATATATATATATATATATATATATGTATTTATTTGTTTGTTTGTTTGTTTATTTATTTATTTTATTTCTTAAAACTGTCAGTATAAACCTAGTGTTGAAAGCTATGACAAGATCCATCTCTTCCGTGACCATAAAGAAAATAAATAGAAATTAATGGATGGTTGATCGGCAACTAAATCACGATGAGGTAATGTTTACGTCTTCAGTTAAAGCACTATCGTTTTTTTCTTCTCTGCCACGCGATGGCAGCACATAACCAATAACATAAGATCACTCTTTCGAGGGAAGTGTGTGTCTGATAGTGCATGTCTTCTCCGTGGGATTTCGGAAGCAATGCTTGACGTACTCCATAAATCCATCAATCCATTTTTTTGCACTTCTCTTCATTTGGACCCTATCCCAGCCAATTGCAAAACAAGTGACCATACACATGAATGAATACATTAAAATAGCTATACTGGAATTAATCTTCAGTGAACCGAGCATGCCTGTTTTGGGCATGTGGACCGGATCACGGAAACAGGGGGTGAACATGCACACTTCACAAAGGAAGACTCAGGACAAACTTTTCATGTGCTGTAATGATGTCCAGGTAGTAGGCCTACAGTATTTTTATTATTAAAATTACATTTGACATTCCTAAAGAGCCAAGTTGAATTTAACTGTGCTACTCCAAAGGACCTATGCCAACCCAAAAGAGTAATTGAGGTGACACCAAATTCATCGACACTTCTAGGGTACGTTTGAATTTTGTCATTAAGATTAATTAACCGTTCACTGAGAAATTGAGGAAATTGTTCTTCAAGGTCCTTGAATAGGTTAAAATCCTGGACCTGCACTTTGTTCCAGAGCTCTGGTCATATAATTTTCTTGGCCCATGCTCCACCCCGCCACAGCAAAGTAAGGGGTAAAAATCTCAGAAAACTGAGCACTCGTGTTCAAATACCACTTTATAGATATTACACTAAAGACTCCGAGGTAACTATTTCATCATCAAACACCACTTGCTTATTATAATTTTTTTGTCATTCCATCACTCCATAATCTGAGTTGATGTTCTTTACTCAAATCTGACCTTGACCCTTCGTCCCACACATGAATGCATTCTGGTATTTTATCAGCCTGCATCGATATACATCTGTTTGTTAAAAACAAGACTGCGGTTCGAATCTCCCCATGCACCTCCCCCCTCCACCTCCTAGTGCACCAAACCTCATTAAAACTCGTGTTCCCCCGGCCTTTAATCAGATGTGTGTTGAAGGTCTACAAAGGATTATTTGCTTAGTTTCGATAACACATTGCTGAGTCAACTCTACGCAGGCAAAATCGAAGTGACGCAAAGGTGTTTGGTAAATAACAAAGACATTTGTGCGTAATAGTCAGTGTGTGTGTGTGTGTGGGGGGGGGCTCTTCTGTGTGGTGCAAAAAATAGAGCTTGTCCCCACTATGTTTCTATGCATTTTGTTTAAAAAAATCTTCTTTCTCTTTCCATGAATGATTAAAATTTGTTCAGTAACTCTTATGTGTAAAAATTGTTTTTATTTTCTTCTAAAAATTTTTGGGTGCATAACACAACCAGAGAAAAAAAACCCAAAATGTAAATCAAAGTGCTCTAAAAAGCCAGATATTTGAGATAATTATTCCAGAAGTTACACATTAAAATACATGAATAAATATAGGAATATATCTATTCATATTATTTTAATATAGGATCAAATAAATAAAAATGTCCAATTTATATTTTTAACTGTTTCACTTGTCAAATATCACAAAGTGACAATTTTTTTGTCCACTTCAGGTTTGTAAGTGCAACTCCCTCTGCTAGATCTGGTTGGTCACTGCACCCCTTGGCTCAAAAGCAAATGGACTGTAAACAATAAATGATTATATGTATACTTATCTGGACATATGCCATGTCCTCACTAAATTTGATGGAAATAATTTATTGTGTAACCCTAATAAACAAACCCCGGGATATATACCGGTTGTAGCGTTTGCCTTTTTTTTAATGTAGGCCAAAGGTACAAATTCCTCCTCCCTCTTGTTATAAATCTTCTTGCAGAACAGACGACATTGTTCTTTGCTTTTCAAAATGTTTCCCTGCCGGTCTGAGAAAAACATCATGTGATGAATGAGACCGGATGTAGAATTAAAGGAGCCTTTTTATCTACCCTTGTTTTATGCTGTACCGTGCTGAGTGCTGATGTCGGTGATGTCGGTGATGTCAGCCGTGTGTACTGTCACGTTCAAATGTGTTATCCAGCAGGCATAAACTACTTACACACCAGAGCAGGTACAGGATTTTATATTTTACAGTGTAAACTGTCAGTCAAAATATGTTACACTTAAAGCCAACATTGTAAATGCCTCTGTTACTTCTGGAGCTGGAGCGGATACTTTTGGGGCTGAAAGGTTTTGAGGTGGAGTGGGGCTGTGCCGCACATGACAGCTGTGAAAGATGAACGTCCACAGTGATGTAATCCTCATGATGGCGTGACCTTGTATGTAGAGTAGGACGTGACTCGCAGGCAGATTGGCCCTCTGAGGTTGTCTCATTCAATCATATGTCTTCCTTATGTAAAGCTGTTGATTAAAAAAAAAAGTAATCTACAGTATGAGTGTCGATACACACATTAATCTCTCTCAGAAAATTACAGCATTGTATTTTTAGGGGTACAATGGGCTTAATTATCACTGGGGTGGTACCTTCTTAAAGCCACGTTTCCACAATTTTGATCGGTAAATGTTGACTAGGCTTAAATTCAGCATTCTTTAACGCCATAACTTTTGGTGTAATGGGAGAAATAACATGCTTATAACAAACTTTAAAAGGCAGCATGGTACCACTGCCCATCCATAATGCCGGAAAACGCAAAGAGGAAGTAAGGGTAGTACAGTAGTAGTAAAAAAATAAATAAAATCAAAGCTAGGCTAACTGTTAGTTGTCAGTAGTGATTGAACGACAATCTTTTTTGTCGTCCACTATCATATAAGGAAAGCTGAATCAAAGTTGTTGGATCAATGATGTCAATAATATTTCATTCAGTACAGTAGAGATGAGCTAACTTTATCAGCTAGCGTGTACCTGACCCCGCTTTCGCTTTTCAGAGATGGGGTGCAGACAGCGTGGCAATATCTTCCTATTCTCTTCATTCATCGCTCCAATGAATAAGGCGTGCAATTCTTTTGTCAAGCAATCAATGGACAGCAAATTGTTTAGCTCCACCAAAATGCGGAATGAAGCGTAGCGTAACACTCCGAAATGTGACCACAAGAAAAGTATTGATGATGTCATATGAGGAACAGCATTTGGACCCAGAAGCAGAGGACACAGATGTGGCAAAATTTTAAAAAGTCTTTATATGCAAAAAAAAGTAACAACAAAGAGCAGGATTGGATTCTGAAGGCATGAAAGAAAACACGACATTCGGACAACGTGTTACTGAACAACTCGAGCTTCAATACTGAAAGACATCAGGCTATGCCCAATTCTATATGACACAATAAAGGTGATAACATCACGGTCATAGCAAGTGACATGTGTACATGATCGTGTACATTTTGTTGGGACCCTTTAAAATGCATGGAAACGTCATTTCATTTGTACCTTAGACACATTTTGGAACCGGAAAAGGTTCTAGCAGTGACCTCGATCCATTTTTAAACAAACTGTTTCAGTTCACGACAGTATGCGTTTAGGGGCGTTTCCATTGTAATATCACTCTGCATATGCATGCATGTAGTTTGAAGCTACTACTGGCAAACAGACAATTGACCCTGTTCTGACCCAAGCATTTTTTGGAACAATTAATTTTTCTTCAACTTGAAGCGCACTTGAAACATTACGCATTTCCTCTGCGCCGTGAAAGGTTTTATAATGGCAATGCTTTAACTTGATTTCCATCCTTTCATCTGGAACAAATGAACCAAAACATAAACAAAAGGTTTCTGCTTGTAAATATTGCTTGGGCCCTGTAGTTAAGTTGTTTATGTCTAAATAGTCACGGGATTTCTGAGAGGGGTACATGTGACGGGAAAAGGCATTAATCACTGGTTTTGAGTTGTGACGACAGCGGCTTCGAGGCCTGTGTCGGAAGAATATAACTCCCAACTGGTTCAAGGAAGCAAAGATACAGGCTGTTGTTTTTTTTTCTTGTTTATGTCCTTTTTCTCCACACTTTGCATGGAACAAAATGGACAAATGACACGTTCTCCCAAACTATATGAAGGATTTGCCTCCCCTTTGACAGGTCTGACCTCCCCCCCATGCCTCACACAGCCAACAGCCAAGTTTTGGATTAGGCAGCTTTGAGAAACATGTGCCGCACCATTTGTGCTTTTGTGTGCGACTGTGTGCAACGCCGAAGACAGGAAGCGCGCTCTGCTGCCACATGCGTACACACATTGTCTTGCCATCTGTTGTTCTACTTGCGTCGCATCGCCACGTCCTGTGTTTCGCCACGTTCATTTTCCTTTTTCCGCCGCCGTCATCCAATGACCTCATATCAAACGTAGCCGTGCAATACAGTTGGGGATATACAAGTAGCCCCAAGGTCGTTTATATACAGTGCAATCATCAGGGTGCCCTTCAGCCTGCAGTGTTCCTGAGAACGGTTGGAGGAGGGGCTGCCGCAGCTTTGGGGCTGACATCAGTTGGCTCTGACGCCAGCACAGCACTAACGCGTATGCCAAGAGATTATGATTAAAAGCTTTTTTTCTCCCCCTCCATAGAGTTTGTTTGCGTGACGTTGTTGTATTTAATGAGTTTTACACGCAAGCACCGTCTCATCACACAATTTTGTTTAATTTGTCTGCACAGTATTGCAAGGGGGGCTAACGTTAGGCTAAAATAAAATCACGGTTCTGTTTATTATACATATACCGTTTTAAAGTCAGAGTTGGGTAGGGCAAAAATGTGAAAGAGCTCATCTCTTGTGGGAAAGAGAACAAATTGAATGACAATTACAATTCTAATTTTGGACATACTGTACTGTCAAAGGCATGTGCTGACTTCCGCGAGTCAGAGGCTGAGCCGCATTGTATTTGTTTGCGGAGTAGACGTGTGAGTAGATCACAAGACAGTTCCACTCCCTGTTCCTGATGTGTAATATTCCATACAGAAAATCAGAAAACTCCTTCCCGTTGTTTGGAAGTAAGAATGTGTTTGTTTTGTTTTTTTAAATATACTGATGCCGTTCTGACTCTCCCCACCCCCATGTGTAGTCTAAAAAGACGTGTGAATATGTCTTTGGGAGTGAATACATTTTAATCAAATTTTAAGTATGGTTAAGAATTGAAAAACTGATGGAGAATTTTTTTAGGTTGACTTTAATATGACAAAAATCAAATACCTGTAGTTTCATTTTCTCTCATGGCAACTCCCACGCAACTCCCCCTTGTTTCATCTTCTCTTATAAGAGTTTGTTGACTCTGTTCCATCCATCCATCCATCCATCCATTTTCTGATCCGCTTTATCCTCAGAAGGGTCACGGGGCGTGCTGGAGCCTATCCCAGCTGTCTTCGGGCAGTAGGCAGGGGACACCCTGAACTGGTTGCCAGCCAATCGCAGGGAACACAGAGATGAACAACCATCTGTTCCTTCTTTTGTAATCAGTGTCACCAAAAAGGCCAAAGAAAATTTTGTGCAGAAAGGTTAAAGCATTACAATTGCGTCCCAACAAAAACACTTCCATGTAAATTGGTCGTGGCCATATAGTTCAGGCTTTTGCACTGTTACGTAATTCAACCCTACATTACTTTGTACAGCATACAGTACACAATGGGGGGCCTTTTACGGAACATGGAAATGAACATCCTGTGTCGACAGAGTCTCCATGATTGCAGATAGCTAACAAGTATGGCCTTTGTAGACACAGTGTGATGTAACTTATTCCTATGAACATACTTTAGCCATGCTTATATTCTCCGAGTCTGAGTTGAGCTGGGCAAAATTCCAATTTTCTTTTGGAAAACTTTCTCCAAGATGTTGGAGTGTTATTTATTTATTTATGTATCTATTTGTTTATTGATTGATTGACTGACTGATTCATTTGGGGTTTGTTTTGGGGTTTTTTGGAGGGGGGTATTTGTTTTTTTTGTTTTCTGTCCTTTTTTGTTCAACGAAAGACAAAAACAACAACATCAATACAATGCAAAATCCATCCATCCATTTTCTGATCCGCTTTATCCTCATAAGGGTCGCGGGGGTGCTGGAGCCTATTCCAGCCGTCTTTGGACAGTAGGCGGAGGACACCCAGAACCGGTTGCCAGCCAATCGCAGGGCAGACAGGGGGTAACGACCATCCGTGCTCACAATCACACCTAGGGACAATCCAGAGTGTTTAATCAGCCTGCCATGCATGTTTTTGGAATGTGGGAGGAAACCGGAGTGCGCGGAGAAAACCCACACAGGCCTGGGGAGAACATGCAAACTCCACACAGGTACCTCTGCACTGTGAGATCGACACGCTAACCACTGCATAATAAACAATAAAATAAAACACAACCACAAAACAATTTTTTTGCCACAATAAATGTTTTATGAAGACGGCAGTCTATTACCATGCTCAAGGCCCATTATCACCAAACATCTTTTTTTTTTTTTTAACTGTTCATGAATTCATGCATCCTTCAATCCATCCACTTTCTCTATCACTTGTCTTCATAAGGTCATGGTAATAAATGAGTTGGGGCCCCGTACATTCCTCCCTTAATTTCCCCCAGATCAAAGAAATGTGAAATCTTTACTACAGGTACCACAAAAAACTTCTAAAGCAATTGCGACCGGGAGAAAACCCCCCGCTAAATGTCTCCAAATATTTTTGTTTGTGATACTAATCCATCCCCATTCAACCTCATTTAATGGGAAAAGGGCACTCCACCATTACAGAGCCCCAATTGTGAGTCAGCCTTTATTCTGTCAAAGCCCGAAGACGCTCTAATTTCACACTTTGACCGTGTCAGTCAACACGTTTTCCTTTGCGCACAAACCAATTGCAATAAACGCATGTTCCAAATTCACCCACCACCGGACAAGTCTCTGAGATCATGCAGAAATAATCATTTAAATCTGGTCCATTTGCTTTCATGTGTTGGTTTTTGCAGGTTTAATCCACTCGGAGGTTTCCAGTTCCAGCAGGGGCAGGTTGAAATCCCGAACAGTAGACGTCATTCCTGAAATTGCTCAATTAAAAAAATATTGTTCCTTGCATATTCTGAGTCCTTTTGCACATGTTTGCAAGACACATGTAGGCTAATCCGGCCTTGAACATGACGTGACACCTGTTATCATCGCTCAGCTGTGCTCTTAATGCCAAGGAGGATTATAGCAGATGTCATGTTGTGGATTGTGGCAGCTTTGTATGAATCTTAGCCCTGTCACCTGAGTGGAAAGGCCACCGTTGTAATCTCATTTGTATGCCTTGTTTGTATGTGCATCCTCAGTGGCGTGTTTTTCTTTTCCCAGTCCTGATTCCTGTCTGGCTGACTCTCCTAGTATTGCAGGCGGTGTTCAGGAGGGGAGAACCACACTGACGTAAATACCATACAGACGCAGTGTTTGTGTGTTCGCAGTTCCAAGCGGTTAATGGGTTAGGTCACACTCCCTTCAATCCCGCCACGCTAACTCGCTTCAGCAGCAGCGCCCATGTAGTGTATGTGAACCAGCCTGACGTGAACTTGTTGGAAACAACGGCGCACTGTCTGTGCGATGTGAAACAAGTCAAGTAACCATCGATAAAGGGTGACCATATTTTAACTTGCTTTGACACTCAGCCTGACCTCAGGATACGAAATGAAATACAAAGAAGCCACACATTCTAAATGTAATGGTTTTTAAGTACTGTCGCTCAAGATGGGAAAAACATGCGATGTGTGTATTGCATCTGGCAATATACAGTATATGCTTTTGAAATATTTAACATGTACCCAAAGAAATGACATCTTTATGATGCCCAACCTTTTTTAACCGAAGCTCTACATTTCAAGCAGCCAACCTCCCGCGATCCAACCGTTACCGCACACCCACGCACCCATTCCTCATAAATATCGCAAGTTCTTTGATGGGGATTTTATTTGCTTAAGACTTCCCAGAATAATGACTCTATGATTTTATGGGTGGATGTTCTTTCCTGTGGATATCCATTGTGAAAGCAAACGCGCTGTTACATTCTGTGCATGTCTGTGATGCAACCAAGTATGAATGTGAAACACGAGCCAGCTGACTCATTTAATGTCTGTGTACTATGTGTGTGTGTGTGTGTGTGTGTGTGTGCGCAATCATGCATGCGAGCGTCAGTAAGCAATTCATCTTGGGCCAGGTGCACAAGCCAGTAAAGTCGAGCCTTTGCAATAAGCCGATGGGGGGGATGATCGATCAGTGCTCAGAACTGGTATTGGTCACCTCCATTGAACAGTCACCACTGTATTGAACCACTTCAAGGACATACTCTGCAAGCCCAGTGTGATGTGGATGCTGTTTATGTCTATTGGCTGTTCTCACTTCCCTCAACTGGGAGGTGTGAAGCACACATTTGTTACTATGCAATCACTATTTCGGCAATGTCCACACATTTTGGGAATGTGTACTCCTTTTGGTTGTTCATGCATCTAGGAAGTATGCATGATTCACTGAGACAATAAATATGTTTGAACATAACAAATGAATGGATATTTGTAATGACATTTTTTTGGGGGGGGGCAATTTTTTATGTTCATCAGTAAAAAAATGCAGCATTGGTTGAATTGGCCGATTTGGTTCTAAATTAGGTTAGATTGTACGTTTGTTGGAAGAGCGACGTAATAATGACTATTTAAATTTGTGGGATGATCAAAAAGGAACTGTTTTGGTGTGTGTCCATGTTTTTTTTGTGGTCACTTTCAGTGACAATTTTGTCTTGATTTGACCATATTCATTAGTGAATTATGCATCTAGATTGTTTTGACTGTTTGTAGGATTTTTAAAAAACTGCTTCAACTGCCACATGCTCACCAGAGTCAGCAATGAACAATTGCCAATATTTAATGGACCTTATGAGACTTGCTGTTTTCATTAATTTGAGGCTTTAGCCTAAAGCAATTTGATTATAATAAAATCTGTAGTAATTCAGTCTGAGTTAATGTTCTACACTAGAATAAATACAATATCTGACAAATCATTTTGATTCTAAAACTAACGTGTCGCTAAGCAATTGTTGTTTGGAGGTGCATTTGAAAGCAGCAGATTACAGTACAGTACAGTGTTTGTTTTCTGAGGAAATAGTTTGGATAATCTCCTTTTAGCATTTAGCTACTGTGTGTCTGTGACTGATGCATAATGCATACTGGTTTCCCTCTGTGTATTGAAATTTAACTGGTCAGCGGATGTCCCTCAAGTTCATGCTGAAGACCCACCCCGTAGGCTGGTGGTGCAGATTTGATTAGTGCAAAGTGTGATTTCAATGGACGGCTCAGTCAGGCTCTGGGGATTGTAAAACGTGCCCCCTTGAGACTTTGACGCAAGCTGCTGACATCATTGCTCCTTTGGACTGAGCTGCCTGCTCGCTGCTCACGACCATACAGCAAAGGAGGTGGATTTGGTCCCCGCTACGACGCCCGGTGTGCGATGTCAAGCAGATTGAAAAGAAAAATGGGAGTCATATCATGGGGAGAAACGTTCGATTTTAAAAATACAGCAGTCACCCACCCTGTCACCAACCTATTATACTGTCACTACAGGAGGATAATTATTCCCACACCTCCGTTTTCATATTAGTATAATTAGGGGTGCTGATTTTAATTACTTAGAAGAAAGTGTATCTCACTGGGAAAACGATATTTGACTCATAGCATGGGGTGCAAGGATATTGTGAGGAAGCCAGAGGGATGCTTCATCCAGTAGGGGGCGAGAGAGAGAGAGAGAGAGAGAGAGAGAGAGAGAGAGAGAGAGAGAGAGAGAGATGCAATCAAGCTGACATCTTTAATGTTACGGTGGTGCTGCAGCTGAAGATTTTAAAAGTTGGAGGTCAAAGAGAGTGTCCTCTTGCGTCTGCCGTCCTTTTTAGTGTAAGGCGCAAACGTGACACAGTGTGACTAATTGTGACTCTGTTCGTGCAAAACAAAAGTGGAT
This sequence comes from Hippocampus mohnikei, assembly GCA_026261675.1. NCBI lineage: Eukaryota > Metazoa > Chordata > Actinopteri > Syngnathiformes > Syngnathidae > Hippocampus > Hippocampus mohnikei. Next base: position 11,211,587 of record JAKGUB010000106.1, read on the forward strand.
CACAACTTTAGTCTGACTTTCCCGCCCTCCTTGCTCTTTCAACTTTCTCTCCTTGGCGAGCAGCCATCCACGGCCGTCGAGTAAAGCGGCCACTTCAGCAGACTGTCCGAAAGAAAGATGCATTTTCGTCAAGCGAATTCCATGTCACAATTGCGTTCGATAGCCAATGACACAATCACATTTATCTGCAAACATGTATGAAGTATTTAGAAACAAACCTCTGAATTCACTCAACAAGGTCTTTTAACTTTTACAGCGAGGGAACATACAAGTTTCTGTTCTTTTTTTGGGGGGGGGGGGCTGGAAAACTAGAATAGTTTAACAATGAGAAGTTTGGGGGTTCATACTGTAAGGCTGGCTCAAATCATGTTCAAATGTGGGTGAGAAGTTGGTTCCGAAGCAGTGTCAGAAGCGTGATGATCAGCCATGACGTCACATCAATAACCAGTCCCGATGTCCAGATTTTTTTTTTCCATCCATGATTCCAACCTTCAACCCTCCTACCTTTGGCACATGACTTATAAGTCTTAGAAAACGTAGATAGCCTGACTATTTTTTTTTTTATTCTGACACTTTATTACTCTGCCCTATGTGACACACACTTATCTGCAGAAATGATGTCACTAGATAAGGCAATTGGCAATAAGGTGATGGAAACAAGCAGGGTCTTTGTTTCACAGGTTAATGGTTAAAGGTGGGTGGTCCGAGTTTGCCCAGTTGGCCCTGAAGAACAAAGAAGGTATCTGATGCCTTCTTTTCCTAACTGTTCCGACAAAACTACTGGAACCATTAAGAGCCTGTTTTCTGACCACTTCCACAAATTAGAGAATTAAAGCATTTTTTACAAGAAGTCAGTACAAAGTGGTCAGAGTTCCAAACGCTTGGCTGGACATTAGGAAACAGAGTTTCCTCCTTACTGGAACGATGCACGGGGGGTGACAAAGAGCAGACGGATCCAAATTCAAAAAGAGCCCCGCCTTATTTACTTCTAAGGAAGATGTTTTGTTGTTTTTACATTTTGTAGCTCGATACTATACTTGTAGACAGACAGACAGACAGACAGACAGACAGACAGACAGACAGACAGACAGACAGACAGACAGACAGACAGACAGACAGACAGACAGACAGACAGACAGACAGACAGACAGACAGACAGACAGACAGACAGACAGACAGACAGACAGACAGACAGACAGACAGACAGACAGACAGACAGACAGACAGACAGATAGACAGATAGATAGATAGATAGATAGATAGATAGATAGATAGATAGATAGATAGATAGATAGACAGACAGACAGACAGACAGACAGACAGACAGACAGACAGACAGACAGACAGACAGACAGACAGACAGACAGACAGACAGACAGACAGACAGACAGACAGACAGATAGATAGATAGATAGATAGATAGATAGATAGATAGATAGATAGATAGATAGATAGATAGATAGATAGATAGATAGATAGATAGATAGATAGATAGATAGATAGATAGATAGATAGATAGATAGATAGATAGATAGATAGATAGATAGATAGATAGATAGATAGATAGATAGATAGATAGATAGATAGATAGATAGATAGATAGATAGATAGATAGATAGATAGATAGATAGATAGATAGATAGATAGGATACCTACCTACCTAACTTTTGCCAAATGTTTCCCAAAAGATCGCCTGTGCCGTTATACTATCATGGTGGCCGCATTTTCACTCGAAGAGATCGTTTCCATGATTTGCTCTTGGAAAAATGTCTTCGAAAATAAAAGCAAATTCAAAGTTGAGCAGCAGTCCAGGAACAAATTGGGCAGGGCTGTACTTCAAATCATCACTTCAAAGTTGAGGGGGGTTGGGTGGGGGGTGGACAAAGAAAACTGAGCACAATCTCTGGATTTATTGTTCCAGGACTTTTCAAATCACTGACATATGAGAAAGGAGAACAGTATGTGCTGCACCCAGTGACTGTGTGTACGTCTTTGTGGGTGTGTGTGCTTATTTGCACATTCTCCTGGAGTGATTGCACAAGTGGTTACGTGTAGAAGATAGATCAAGCGGTCATGAACGCCTTGTCAACGCATCAGCTTGTGTTGGGCTGATTTATTGCAGGTGGTCATGGAGATTTGCAAACTGTAAAAATTGGACTATGACAGCTTTATTTATTTATTTATTTATTTTAATCATTGTACTTTTAATATCTTATTTATATCTTACTAGTGTTTTTACCTTTCCAGATGAGTGTACGACTCATCCCACACACAACACATGGGGGATCAACCTCTTTGATCCACAGTGTTTTGCTTTCCTTTTTTGGCCTTGGCGTATAGACAACAATCCCGACGGGCTCCTCCTCTTTTTTTTTTTTCCTGCTTCAGTCCAGTGCTGAGCGCTCACATGGCTGGAGCAGGCGGCAACACAGATGTCCCAAGTGTCATCTCGGGCTTTCGGACACCCTCCTTTACTCAGATTAGACCTCCTAATCCTCGCTTAGCTGTTCTTTCCTCTGGCAGACGTTTCTCTGGCCTCTCTGTTGTCAAATCAAAAGCACAAGTTGCTCTGCTGAAGAAATGTGAAAGGTGATGCCAAGGGAATTAAGCGATAAATAAGGTTAAAAATAAATAAATAAATAAAAACGTGCAGCATTTGGCTGTACAAAAAGTCACTTTGGAATGTGATGCAAAAAAAAAGCACTTTTTCTACTTTCAGCCTGGACTGCTTCTTCCCTTGCCGCTTAGAGTTTTATCCGGCTTTAAAGGGGCCGGCTGACAGACCAGATGGACGCCGAGTGGCAAGCTCGGGGAACAGAAGCTTCAACACCTGGAAGGATAAAACTTTCTTTCCGTCTGGACTCTTGCAGCGTAAACTTTCAGTGCTACCTCTTGCTTTGTCCTTGGATTTAGTTAACGCTACCGGCGTGTAGTCGACATTTATGCGCAATCAGACAATCCCACTTCTGACACCTCAGTGCAGGTTGCATACTCGGGCATATGCCGTACTGCGTCACACTGCCTCCCCATTCTGGAGACGGCCTGTTCTACCCAAGCAGGCACCTCGCCCATAAAGAGGAAACCACCTCCGCAGAGTTCTTCAAACTGCGTCCACTATAGATAGCCTCACACCCAACAACTCTGTTTCTGACAGCAGAGATGAGTGACCATAAACTGGATTTTGGTTTAGTAAGGCAAAAGGATGTAGCCAACGCATATCCTTATCTTGCAGTTGGGTAGCCTCACAACTGATCATTTCGCTTCTGAAACCACAGACATTTGAAGTGGACTGCCCCGAACATGGACTTGAAAAATGGACCTTTTGGGTCAGCAAACTTGCACGATGACCATGCAGTTGTCAAGAAAGACTGAGGAGGTGTAACATCACTGATTTTGAACCCTGGCTTTTGTGTGGCGCTAACCGGTAAAAACTGAGCAAACAGCGTCTAATCCACAAAGCACGCGCAAAGGGTGAAATGTGTCACGAACTGAGTTACCAAACAGAATGTGTCTCAGTGCGCCGGTGGTATTTTAGTGAAGTAATATGCATATATTTGGTGGAGAAATTGCCCACTGCGCAAATGAACCTCATTGATAAACGACATTTAATTCACTAGCGCCAGCGCTAAGAGCCACATGCAGTTTGAGCGACGGAAATGACGGCTATTAAAAAGTGATGCAAATTTGGCACTCCTCTGTGGAAGTCTCTTTTTTTTTGGGTGGGGGGGGGCGCATTACAGATTATTAGGTTTTACACTGTGATACTATCTGCCCCTGCTTTGAAACCGAGTCAGTTGGGTTGAAAAAGGCTCTCTGGCGTGATTGCCATGTTACATACTGTACACAACTGCAGTGCAGCACACACTTCAGCATCTTTCCTGAGTGTCCCACACAAGTGTACCATTTTAATTAGCCAGTCCGACCAACCAGGAAGCCTCACACCTGGTGATCCTGCATCTGACACCACATATGTTCCAGATTCAAACCCAGGTGAACTAGCCTTAACAAGAACAAAGGCTGGTAGGACGATTATATATACAACAGTAGTGACACAATCGCACCATCTCCATCTTTGACCATCTCGTTTTTGATACCATGAAACATCTGGGAAAGAGCACCCTAAACCCAGATTTGAAGCCAGGTTAAAAGGACCAATAAAGGCAAAGGGCTCTTTCGCAGGGCTGACCCCACAAGCTACAGTAAATGTTTCCTGTTTTTTTCATGGCCTGAGGCAAGCGGGATCTTTTATACGATAACGATAATAATTTGTCGCCGGTGGGTGCTGACAGAATTTTGGACATGTCAAGTGCATGTTGCAGCATTCAACAACGGCATGCTCATTTGTTAATGTCGCAATGCAGCCTCTCGGCCAAATTAACACCCCGGACAATGGGCGTAGGGAGCAGCGGCTCTGCACTAGTACAGTATCCAGATCACATGCTACTTATTTCCTACATCTTCAACTGGATAACTTCACAACTGATGATCATGCGTCTGACACCACGGAGTGGCCTTTACCCTATTTTTAACCAAAGTCCATTAGGTTATAAAAAAAAAACAATATATATATATATGTGTGTGTGTGTGTGACATTGTTACATACCAAAAGGATCACCACTGTTTATATTTCAATAAAACTATTTTGGTTATTCTTATGTTTATTTCATTCTGGTTCTCTATTGTAGGCTGTCAAAATGTTTGACCCTTCTGACTTTGTGGAGCTTCCACAGCCTGATTTGTTTTAGATGTGAGCCAATCTTTTTTTTGTTCCCACTGAGCAATATATTAAAACCATTTCAATATAAGCAGCTCAATTTTATACATCCTGTTGGTTTAGATTTTGTGTGTGTGTGTGTGTGTGTGTGTGTGTGTGTGTGTGTGTGTGTGTGTGTGAGTGTGTGTGAGTGCGCGTGCGTGCAAGAGAAGAAGTCAGCAGGACTCGAGACTACTTTGTACGCTTGACTAGGCTTTGATTTTGCAAAAGGTGTTTTTAGTGCAACTTGATTCCCATTATCATTTCCATTCTATGTGACACAAGCTAGAGCCAGCTCGGCGCACTATTCTCTCAATACGATGTAAGCAAGATTAACCTTCCTTTTTTTGACATTTTACATGCATGCGTTGTCTGCTGGCATCCTCATATTTCACATATTTCTCACCATCACCTCCAGGGTACCCCACAAGACTTCCACTGCAGCACCTCCGCTACCCCCGCCACCACCAAGCTAGGATAATAGACTGATCCATGTTATGACGCACGTGGCTTTGGTCTCCAGAGGGACTTTTGCGCACACAAGCATTCACAAAGGCTCTGTCTTGCCTTGTGTGCATACATGGGTCGCAGGCAGGTATTTACATCACAAGATAAGTAACTGACGCCACAGGATTATTTTATCAGCATGCGTTGTGCTGATAGCACACGGCATTGCATTCTTTTGCTGAAAAAGTTGTTTTCAATGCGCTGGTAGAAAGTGATCAGAGAAGCAGATAAGTGTCGTACGTCAGAAACACAGAACGGATTGAAGTACATTTATTTATTCATTCATTCAATTTGAACATATGTCTTTTATAGTATTGGGTGGGAAAGATAATTCTCAGTGGTTAACTGTTGGGATAAACTTGCTGCCAAAAATTATGTCAATCTAATGAGCTCAGAAGAGTCAGTAAAAACAATTCCCAAATTGTCGTCATAAGTGTGAATGTGAGTGGGAATGGTGTTTTGTCGGTAGGGGCCTTTCGAAAGACTAGCAACCAGCGGGGTACCACGCTTCCATCCCTGAAGATTGCCGGGATGGACTCCATCTCACCAGGCCGTCAACGTATGGAGACAAAGCCGTATAGAATATGAATGGATGCATCTTATTGCAGTACAGTAGATTGTACAGGTGTATCTAATGTGGGGGTTAAGGGGGACCAGCTTCTGTTGAAGTACATTGGGTCAAATTGTCTTTTCCCCTGAAGCGATTGGGTCGCTTTTCATCTCCAAATAAAACCGTCAAGCAAAATTTGGTCAAATTTCCATTGACTTCCTGATGTAAACAAAACAGAATGTTTAGTCTTATACATGGAAGCACGCTCAGGGCCCTCAACGTGATGATTTTGTTGTGACGCACAAGCTCGCAAGGGCTCACGTGCTGGTGCCAGAGAGCGGACATGGCGGTGGCGCAAATTAGGGGTGAAGAATGGAGCCCCTTGTGTCTTTGTGACACAAAGACAGCAAGCAAATGCCTAGGAAGAGATACTTTTCACACTGTGTTTTCACTGCAGTGAGATCATTGACTATTCGGCCAAACTGACTGAGTCTTCTGTTGGAACTGTGGGTAATCGATGGAGGGAAAATCCAACCGCAAGGGTTTGTGGAAGCTGTGCTCTGGAACAGTGAACGCCATCTTTGTATTTTGCTGATGCTAATTGATTGCTTGCGTCATCCCACAATAATCTCCTGCAGGTGTTTTGTTGGAATGAGATGTGACTACTGCAGATGATTCATCACGTTTAATCGAATAACTCACATGAGCTTTTCTGCAGCAACTGTGAGATCATGCCTTTTCCAAACCAGTCTGATGGGAAAAAAAATCATAAAGAGATAGTCTTAGTTTAGTGACTCAGGGGCCATATTATGGAAAATTCCTTCATTCATTTTCCAATCCACTTTATCCTCACAAAGGTCGCAGGGTGTGCTGGAACCCATCCTAGCTGTCTTCGGGCAGTAGGCAGGGGACACCCTGAACCGGTTGCCAGCCAATCACTGCGCTCACACTCACACCTAGGGACAATTTTGAGTGTTCAATCAGCCTGCCATGCATGTTTTTGGAACGTGGGAGGAAACCAAAATACCCGGAGAAAACCCACGCAGGCCCGGGGAGAACATGCAAACTCCACACAGGGAGGCCGGAACTGGAATTGAACCTGGTACCCCTGCACCATGAGGTCGACGCGCAAGCCAGTCGACCACCATCTGTTGTGAATGGGCACTGAATGAATCAAACCGCCATGATTTAATATTTTGGGCAAACCAAGTTTCTCGGCTTGGTGAAGATCTGCCACTTTCAAGCAACAGTCTGGACACTGCATAGTTCACTCTCAAACTATGGGCTTTGTTTTGGTAAAGCCGTTTAAAATTCGCATCGTGTGTGGGATAAGTCTGAGCCAGAAGTGGGTTGTTGAGCGCAGGCTGAGAGATCTGAAAAGATGGAGGTCTGCGCCACTGTGGGAATGATCACAGACAACTATGGACAATCAAAGGGGCTTCTCTCATTCCCATTAAATATGACACGCTAGTTGCTGTCCACAAGAATGAAGCCCGATGTCTATAAGGTAAGCCAAAGGCAAGCTGAGTTGCATTGAGTTTTATTGGATACAGAGATTTGCGTCAGCTTCTGATAAGTTGGTCTTAGCTAATAGCTCGGTGAAATTGTCAACGCGGTGGGGCATTGGGAATTGTGTTTGGCGATATGTCCGCTGCATGACAACGCCACTAGTGTCGCCCGGAGTTGTCATGGCAATGCCATGTATTTGGGCTTTGGCCCAGCTATACAGTGTAAGAGGTGAGGTGAGCCTTGGGTTCACTAGAATGAGACACAATATCCCCCTCAAAACAAGTTGCTTCCGATTAGTTAACGTAAAATGTGCTATTCATCTCGATCCTTCAGGTACTTTGATGGAAGCGTGTGTTTCAGATGCATAACACGACTCCTTTAACCAGTTAGGGCCAGTAGAAACAGCAAGATAAATTATTCATACGACTAAGACATTTTGTTTCAGATTTTTTTTGTAGGGAAGGTCCTTTTCTCATCTCTGTGTGCAAATAAAGGTCCATAAAGGCATGCTTGGATGAATTTGATGTGAAAGAACTAGACTGGAAAACAGCTTTGGGATGTATTACACTGAAGATTGTAAGACTGTGACCCCACAAATGCTTTTTCGAGATGAATAGAAAAAAAAGTAGAATCCATTTCTTTGAACAAACTTGTCTCATAAAGCAAATCACACAAATGCAGTACTTTGGTCAAATGCCAGGTTGAATTTTGTTGTTTTCAAATCTTGCTCCCCATATGTGAGCGTCTGTTTCACCCGCATCCTGTCAGTTTTGAGCCACAGGCCCCTGCTCTGACCAATCAGCTCTGCGGATGCGCTAAAACGTCATGTCAAGTGTTTTATTTCGTTTCCTTGTATTGTTCGGGGGTACGGTGTTTGGTGAGTAATACTGGATACAGTCCATGCTCCTTGTCAAGGCTATTTGGTTTCGGTCGTCCTCCCCACACTCCCAAAGGCGTCACTATCTCGGGTTTTATATTGTCCCTAGGGCATCACTGGCATTTAATTGCAATTGACATCACTTGCTCAAGCAAAAACTACATGTCATCATTTAACATCTCATATTTGACATTGGTTTCATGTAACATTTACACAAAGCATCCTAGAGATGAAGGAAAACATATTTAAGGTTATGTTAGTGCAGCGCAGCAGTTCACTTATTTTGACAATGTTGACAACCGTTTGGTGTGTTAAAATATGTCGCGAAACATTGCTTGTACTTAGTGTAATTAGCAGAATGGGACCAAATGTTTTCACCGTATAGGCTATTTTATGCCTGTGGCTCAAGCTGTCAAAAGTGTGCCAATTCTCCGCCGCCTGGGGATGCATCTTGTTTTTGCCATCATGCATCTCGTGATCTTGACCTTTATGGCGCCCCTACGGGACATTTCGATTTAAGGATGCCTGCAGACCAGCAGATTAACCGATCCCTACGCTCAATGCCTTCCTTTGTGCTCTTTTCATTGTCAACGGGTACACGTGAGTGCCAGTAAATAATAATGGAGGCAACACCGCTGGCAAAAAGCACGACTCACATTACATCCTGCCATACAAATTCTTACTGCTTGCAGAAACGTTTGACAGCACTCCAAGCGGCTTTTGATTGAAGACACGTGACTCATTGCGGCGCACGACTCCATGATTTCAATCAATGTCGCACAAAGCTAACCATCTATGACCAATATGGTGCGCTCCTTTTCGGCATGTATTTGCAGCAAGAATGTGGACTGTTAATGTTACTCAGCACTTTGCAGCATTCCATCCAGATGTGGATGAGGTCTCATGATGACACGAGTGTGACACTGTAATAACAACAGGTAGCACGCACAGCACTGGAATGAGGAAACGGTCCTCACTCAAAAGTTGGCACGCAATTGTTCCATCGGTTTCCTTTATTCCCCGATACCACGTCTATGCTTGCATGTTGAATATTTCGTCAATTTATGACTAGGACCCCCGAAATCTCTTCTCTCTAGAATTGCCCCTTCGATATATCTAATATATACAGTATACACAATACAATATCCTGTGGGTCTTGAAAAACCTTACAGGAATTATAATGAAAATACTCATATATATATATATATATATATATATATATATATATATATATATATATATATATATATATATATATATATAAATTTTGGGATTTTTAACGTGCAGTATAGTTCAATATGTAGTTTAAATATGACAAAAGCGAAAGTGAACTGTTCGTCACCACTCTCTCTCTCTCTCTCTCTCTCTCTCTCTCTCTCTCTCTCTCTCTCTCTCTCTCTCTCTCCCCCCCCACGCTCAAACATCACGTGTGACACGTCTGCACTACTGACGTCACCACGCTCATCACCCAGCAACCCCTCCATCAGCGCTGACGTCACCGGGAGACCGAGTCGCTCCGTTGCACGGCAACCCGCGCCTCGCGCTGGTGCCCGGCCTTGCCTTGCATTCGGCTCGGATCTCTGACGTGGGTGTGACGTTAGTGAGGTAGGTATCAATTTGTCATGGTGGAGAGGGGGGAGGAGAAAGGGGAGGTGACCGAGTACGGAGAGGAGGACTTCCCTCCTCCCCGAGCGAGTACCGATAGAGCCACTCCGGCACATTCCGGCGGAAAGCACCGGCACACGGCGGTCGCACAGACCCGCACCGAGTCACCTTACACGGGCGAGGAGTCAAAGTTGCTCCCGCTCAGTTTTTTTTTTCAACGTCGCTGCGAAAGTGTGATGTTATTTTGTTCGCTTCCTTCTTTCGAGGAGAACCCTAGGAGGAGATTTATGTACACGCAGTAAGGTAAGGGCAATGCAGTACAGTATTTGTCACTGAGTTAGGAGTCCTCATTTTCCACTTGCCTTTTACTCACGATAGGTTTCATGTGAGTCGCGCTAAAGTTCTCCAGGCTAACTCAGTTGCAGTCACTTGGAACACAACATCATGAATTACATTATGTGCGGTTCTATCTTGGGCCAGAGATGCTGACTTAGCATCTCTGTAAGTGCATAATATTGGACAGTCTTTAATATGTTTTAAATGTCATGAAAATTGTGCGTATTTAGTGCAGAGTTGTGCAGCTCATTGGCCACATAAGGCACACTCTTCTAAAAAGACCACAAATGCGCATGTTTTTCATTCACGTAATATGGCCCAGTGAGCATGTTTTCGATCAAACTAAATGGATTCATATCAAAATGCGATCAGTGTCTGCTACTACTACTGTACTTGCACTTTCGTCATGGTAAAATGGCTGCTGCGAGGTGAAGAAAAAAATGATAGCTTTTCTCCAAGAATGTACATTGTTCAATTCAAATATGTATGTAGTGTGTAGACATATTGTTTGTGCTTGTGTGTCTGTGTGTGTGTTAGTTGATCATCTCCACTGTGGAATCAATTTACTTTTTATGTTTTCTGGGCATGATATTGTAAATCCACTTCATCCATTTGCTATACTGTTTGCCCCCATTTAACCTGTTAAGCCATTCAGGGAGTGAACAAAGCATGGCGTGAGAATGTTGACTGACATCCAAGTAATACTGAACTATCATATCTTAGCTCGCTAGCCTCATCCTGTCCCCCGTCTGCATTGGTGCACCATGGTGATCATGTCAGACAACATCCGGGTGCCCCAGCCCAGCCCAGGGCCCCAGGGAAGGCCCCTGCAGGTGGGCTTCTACGAGATCATCCGCACGCTGGGCAAAGGCAATTTTGCTGTGGTGAAACTGGCAAAGCATAAAGTCACCAAAACCCAGGTTGGCAGAGTATTCTTCTTAGACATGCACTTGCGCATATTTTGTATTGTTTTGTTTGTCAAATAAATTAAAATTTAACTGTGAACCATTTGCTCAGGTGGCCATCAAGATTATTGACAAGACCCGACTGAACCCGTCCAATTTGGAGAAAATCTACAGGGAAGTGCAGATTATGAAGTTGCTCAACCACCCACACATCATCAAACTCTATCAGGTGTGTTTGCCGCTGCATCGCGTGTGGGTGTAAGGTTACCGTTTCACAATATTTATTTTCCACTTGATGAAAAAGTCTTTGAAGTGCAGGAAGTGGTTTGATCTTCACCTGCCAAATGGGAACTAGTGGAACAATGTGTGGCTCAAATGTTTTTTTTTAATGTAGTCATCATGCTCGTAAGAACGGGAGAGTCATATTGGCTGACGGCGCTTAGCGTTTAGTCCAATTAGTGTCCTGTGCAACTAAGTGCAATGTGTCTGTGCGTCACGTGAAGGCCTTCCCTCGCTAATTAAATTGAAGAATTAAAGGAGAGAGAATCCTCTCAGCTGGCTTTGTGTGACATGCGTGGGAGTAACACAACGTACCAGCATGTAAACAAACTTTCTTTGTTTTCCTTTTTGCCTTTTGTCCCAGCAAGCTGGTTTTTTTTTTGGTTTTTACCCACCGAATTTGGAGGATTATTAATTAAAGCTCCAGTTATAAGCGTCTGAACAATACCTGGTTTGTTAATAATTTGATAGACTGTGATTAGTTGTTTTTGTTATTTTGTCGTGTTTTATTGGCCAAGGAATCATATTCGGACATTTTTTGGGTGGGTCACATGACAACTTCACATGGTTTGCGGGGTCAGAATGGATGTCGAAATGCTCACGATCTCAGCAATGTGATTTCTACAGTCCATTCAATTTTTTAAAAAATGTAACGGCAGTTGAAAAAAAAGTGTTCAACCTAAATATTATCAAGTTGAGGTGACTTCTTTTTCTTCAAAATTCTTTTTGTCTCTTTTCTTGCCGCTTGCAAACAACGAGATACAAAGGCCCCAAAGGGTTAAATAAAATATCATAAAAGCTCTAATTGTAAAATAAAAATACAGACTGTAGGACTTTATTCTGTAAAAATGAGAAATGTGTTTGATGTTGTTTTATATGTAATCTAGTCGTGTTGCACATTGGTCATATTTTTACGGCGAAATAAACGCCTTTGGCCCATTTTGATGTTTTGAACAACATCGCAGCTACGTTAAAGGGATTTCATACTGCGTGACAGTAAGCCTGGTCAATTTGTCATAATCCTGCTAACAGGCAGACGTGCTCCTTGTCGGAGGTAATTCGAACAATTACATAAGCTGCGCAGCTGCAACTCTCATTGGTTTCACGCATCATTCACTCGGTCTAAAGGGAAAAATCGTGTTTCCTGGCTCTATTCAGAAATTGGAACGATGAGTCAGCATTCCTCATCGGGTCCAGTCAGGTCCCGATACATGCGCATCGTGTTAGTTTTCCTGCCAAGTCGCGCTTCACTGTCGATTCCGTTCTCCTTTTCGAACTTGATTAAGCCTCTGACTTTGCCCGATCGCGTCGTACCCGAGGGGCCTTGACGTTCTCCGGTCCTCTTGACGTCAGCTACACCTCTCCTCAAGCGCTGCCCTGTCTCGCTGATAAAAGAGTCATACAGAGAATCGGACTCTCCTGCGCAAAGATTTCTGACACTTTTGACTATCTGTTGGCCAACTTTCACCCTCGGGTGATGCGGACCTTCCCCCGAGAGCTCTCTGGATAAATAATACCTTTCTATTAAAAGCTGGAAAATCATCTTTCCAGCTCGGGTTGTCAGCTGGCTGCGGAACACATTTCTGAGCCATGTGAGCGTCTCTCTGAAACCACATCCAGTGTTTCGTAGAAGTCAAACCGCATGAAAGACAAAATGGCACCTTTCTTGAATTCGTTGGAAAGAATGCCGGAGATATTCATTGACTCTTTGGATTTTTCCCACTTCATTCCATTAATTTTGGGTTTCTTACAATATTCCGTCTCTCTCTCTTTGTCTCTCCTTGTAGGTCATGGAGACCAAAGACATGCTGTACATCGTGACAGAATACGCAAAGAACGGGGAGATGTTTGGTGAGTTCTTGAATAGTTTTTCTCTGATAATGTTTAGTGTGTACTTGTCACAGTAGCTCAATTTACCGTTATCAAACTAGTCGGGAGTGAATCAAGAGCACCATGGCCAAGTAGCGAAGACACCTCCATCTATCAATTTTCCGCTCACAAGGGTTGCAGGCGTGCGGGAGCTTATCCCAGGCGGGGCATCGATCAAAGCTCAATAAATAAATGATGGCCATTCCTAATTGTGTGACCGGGAATCACAATTATACTCTTACTTAATCATCGGCTTACACATTCACATCATGATTATTTTTTTCATTTGCAACAGTACTTCATAGTTTGGGCTAAAATCTCGTAAGTTTCTTCACTAATCATTCGAAAGACAGTTCAAAGTTCTGTTTGAGCTGCGCCTGCACGATTATTGGGATCGGATTGTTTTGTTGAAACATTTTATGCTACACGTTCATGCAACACTGTATTAAAACCAAATGATGTTATTCATTGGCCTTGTCAACAACTCATCAAAGTTTTCAAAGCGCAAAATGTCAATGTTGGGGAACATTTTGTCCCAATTCTTTGCCTTTTTCACTATGATGAAGAGAAAGTAATGATGCTCGGCGTACACGAGCGACTCGCGGCCTTGATGTGGCACATTTGCACGACATCTGGGGAGGTTTGCAAACATGCAACTCTTTCCTCCAACAAATATCTTTTCCTTACTTCCAGATCACCTGACCTCAAACGGCCGCATGAGCGAAACGGAAGCGCGGAAGAAATTTTGGCAGATTCTTACAGCCGTCGACTACTGCCACCGGCACCACATCGTCCACCGTGACTTGAAAACCGAGAATCTGCTCCTGGATGCCAACATGAACATCAAACTGGCCGGTACGTCCTCTGTGACTGACTCCCGTTTCATTCACATACCGTATTCTCTTATGCCTTCCACGCTCAGCATCCCGTGAAGAGAACGTCTTAATTGCTAACGTCTCGGCATTCATTAAAGTGCGATAACACTATGTACGCTGACCTCAGTGACGTCAGCTTGCAAGAGAACATGTAGTTCTAGTCACAGCTGAGTGATGTAATGTGGTCCGCGCACACAAGCTGAACTTAGTTCAGCACCTTTGGAACAAAAGAGGGTATTGTTATCTAAACTGTTCTCACAAAGTTTGAAGGATCCGACTGTCTAAGATAAGTTTGAAGAGTTAAGCCTCAGGCAAAAAAAACCCCACAAGTCTACTCCTGATTGATGAACTTGACTTTTGTGTCGTACGTACTTGCTCAAAGACTTGGAAGCAGAGGAAATAAACACAGCCGATGAATACGTTTTAATTTCTACTTTAAATTCAAATATTCAATTTTTAAGATGGATGTAATATCACAGGTGCTTTTATTGGAATGCAGAGTTCCGCAATTCCAATGAAATAATGCAATTTTTTTTTGTGCGTTTGTAGACTTTGGATTCGGTAACTTTTACAACGCAGGGGAGCCCCTGTCGACATGGTGTGGCAGCCCGCCGTACGCGGCCCCAGAAGTCTTTGAGGGCAAAGAGTATGAAGGACCTCAACTGGACATTTGGGTAAGTTATTATTTTAAAAAGGAATTGAATCCAAATCCATTTTGTTCGAATCTTGGTGAATGTCGATTTTTTTTTCCTCGCAGAGCCTCGGTGTGGTGCTCTACGTGCTGGTGTGTGGCTCCCTTCCCTTCGACGGTCCCAGCCTTCCTGCACTCAAGCAAAGAGTCACTGAGGGCCGCTTCAGAATCCCCTTCTTCATGTCCCAAGGTAGCTTTTCATCACCACCACCACAGTGAAATTAGTGCAAATCAGTTCTTTGTCCTTGGTGTTTAAAACAAAAACAACAACAAAAGCTCACATCGTTCCCAAACAATTTCCTCCAGACTGCGAAAACCTCATCCGCAAGATGCTGGTAGTGGACCCGGCAAAACGGATCAGCGTGGCCCAGATCAAGCAGCACCGTTGGATGCTGGCGGACCCCACGGCAGCCCACCAAACCCTGAGCCACACACTGACAGATTACAACTCCAACCTCGGGGACTATAGCGAACCTGTGCTGGGGATCATGAACACGCTGGGGATCGACCGCCAAAGGACCATCGAAGTGAGCAATCAAAAACTACCTTTGCGGCGGCAGCACGAGGTTTAGAACGTTGCATAATATGCTACCAAATGTCTCTGCATTTAAAGACTGGACTAGTGAAGTAATCAATTCAAGAAGAATAAAGAATAAATGAATGCATTTCCATCACCCTACAACAGGGGTGTCAAACTCATTTTTGTCACGGGCCAGATTTTAGTTAGTTTCCCTTGGAGGGCCGTTATGACTGACACCATATGAAGTCAATAAGTTTATTCATGCATACAGTATCACTCTTATTTATTACAAACGAGATTTTGAAAATTTGGTAGAGATTTTAGCAAGCATCATTAAAGTTGCCATCTTTGATTAGCTTTTGTGGGCCACATAAAATGATGTGGCAGACCAGATCTGGCCCCCGGCCCTTGAGGTTGACCTGTGCTGTACACAGTGGACAGTTTCGATTCTGAGTTCATCAAGGCGTTGGGGTAGACGTTAACTTTACTGTTTCGTCTTCAGTCTTTGCAGAGCAGCAGCTACAATCACTTCTCGGCCATCTACTACCTGCTTCTGGAGAGGGTCAAAGAGCATCGCAACCAGCAGCTGAGCCGTCAGTGCGGAAGCTGGCATCAACGGCAAAGGAGCTTCTCAGACACCACAGGAGCGGAGGTGAGCTCTCTCCTCCTGCTCTGCGAAGAAACACAGCTCTCACCCAAGTCACCGATGAAGATTCTCCCCATTTGCAGCAAATCATCATGAAGGCAAACAACTTCAGAACGGCGGCCTTCCCCATTCCAAGCAAAAATGTTCCACCCATCTACTCTGAGATGGAGTGCGACCAAGGTGGATTGTTCCAGGTAAATGTCGTTAAAAAAAAGGCACCAAACATGATCGCCATCCAACTTGAATGCATTTCTAAACCGTGCTTCCCCTTCTCCAGCGCGTGGTCTTCCCGGTGGAGGCCAGCTTCAACAGGCTGCTGTGGAACCGCTCCATTTCGCCCAACAGCCTGCTGGAGACGAGCATCAGCGAGGAGGTGCGGCCCCGCGACCTGGAGGAGGAGGAGGCGGCGCAAAGCGTGGGTCCGCTGCTGCCCCCCACCACCACCTCACGTCGGCACACCCTGGCCGAGGTGTCCGCACGGTTTCACAAGTGCAACCCTCCGTGTAAGTAGTCCACTCCATTATGCCTTTTCTGCCTGCTCACTCTGGGGACCCCCTCTCCCCACACAAAAAAAAAAAAAAAAATTATATAGCAATTATTACTTTTAAGACAAATATTTATTTTATATATATATATATATATATATATATATATATATAAATATAAATGAATAATGCCTAATACCATTGGATTTAATTGAAATACATCAAAATTGAAGTATGAATAAATATATAATCGAACACTATATGGCATATTTAACAAATAAAATGAAATACATTGAATTATATTAGAATATAAAATATGATGAAATTAACTTTTACCTAATTAAAATACAATTTCTTGAAATAAAGAATAATTGTGGGGGGGATATCCTAAAAATTGAATAGAAAAAAGATGTTTTCATCAAGAACAAAAACAAGAAAATGTCTAAAAATAAAATCATAAAATACGCTTTTTCTCCAAAAAGATAATGTATATCAAAGTTAAAAATGTAAATGTTAATCTGTTGTTGTCTAATCTTCTACAAGAAATGCTAAATATTTAGTGGCACATTCAAATAAGACTGAAGCAAACTGCCTGGCCAAAAAAGGCAATGATGAAATGGCATTGCCGAAAGATCCGACCGAACCAACCACAATATCTCACGTCATTCCCCTATGCAGCCCTTAGGGGACATTTCTGGGGACTGATATTTTTAACTAGCCCTTCAGCTCTTGAGTTTTCTTTCTTTGGCATTTTGAGTCACCAACTGCATTCATATTAAATGATTGATACGGACAGTCGAGGATTGTATGGACATTGACCTCAAAAGTCAGGAAATGACAGCGCACTGCCGTCACCCGGGACGTAAATAGAAACCACGCAGTCGAAGAATACATGCGGACTGAAGTCACGATTTCAAGAAGAATTCACCATCCAGTTCTCCGGCATTTATTTCTTTGCCATTTTTGACTCCTAAGCAATTTTGTCATTTATTCGAACAAATTCTCCCTTTTGCCTCATAGGTATTGTCGTCAGTCCCTCTGACGGCGCCTCTTCTGACAGCTGTCTCAAGTCGTCCTCCAGTCCCACCACTACTCTGCAGGCTCCCACGGGTGGTGACTTGTCAACACCTCCAACCTGCGGTGCTAAAGAGGGGGGCCTCCTGTCCGCTGGCGCCCCCCTGGCCCTCTCCTCCCACCTCCTGCCCCAGATCCAGGGGAGCCTTCCTGCAGCCAGTTTCCAGGAGGGTCGCAGGGCTTCTGACACATCCCTCACACAAGGTACCATAAGAGAACATTCAAACGGGGTCATTTTCCCTCCACCCCCACCTCTTCGCTGAACCTGATTTTCACTGCTCTCTCATGCCTGAACCTTGTCGGATCACAAGATGGTATTGTGTAACACATTCCCTTGCCTCACTGCAGGCCTCAAAGCTTTCCGGCAGCAGCTGAGGAAAAACACTCGCACCAAAGGGCTCCTGGGATTGAACAAGATCAAGGGTCTAACGAGGCCGGTGGCGTCGCCCCCGTCCTCCAACCGGGGCAGCCGCGGCTCTCTGGGCCCCGCCCTCTCCGAGCACCGCAGCATGCTGGAGGAGGTGCTGCACCAGCAACGGTGAGATGTGGGGAAAAAAAAAAGTTCTTGTCAGATTTCGAATTACATTGGCCAGACCTAATCGCAATCCGTAAAAAAATCCTAATGTAGAGAGATCACTTTAAGCACAGTTAAACCTCGTCAACATTTTCAATGTATTTGAACAAAGTATTCTGTAAAAGCGGGAAAAAAGGCAATTAACCATGTTAACTAATGGAAATAATCTCTCTTCATCAACCTTTCAGAAATGTACAGGCAATGGTTTAAGTAACATTTTAACATTCTTAGCTGTCCTATAAGTATTAAAAAATGTTTTTTTTTCCAACTAACAATTCTAAAAAAAAAAAGTGGGTGGTTACTTATCTCTGGCAATTTAGAGGCAGATCCATCCAGGATCTTTTTTGTTTCTTCTCTCTAAAGTACATCGCTAATTTCTCCTTTCTAATTTTACATTCGTTTTCTATTTTTTTATATTCTTTTTTTGGGGGGGGCGTGTTATTTGTGAATAGAGAGAGAAACAATCTCATGAGATTATCGAGGGGCATTCTATATAAGCGTTTTGATTTTTCATGATAGTTTTTATTTCATTTTGACATTGTATTTTATATGTAGATAATTTCAAGCGGTTTTAAGTAGATTTGTTCTTACAGATTTTTTTTTCGTGGCCGGAGGCTTAGTTTTAATTTAGCCTTAATTGAGTTAAGGACATTTTTGCTCTAAATATAGTTAGCCTTAGCTAATTTTATACATGTAAAATGTAGTTTCAGTTAATGTTTTTTCAAATGCACACTTGTTTTTTCCAAATTAAATTTTAGTTCATCGGCTTTTGTTAACTATGCTAACCTTGTTCGCAGTGTCATCAGAACTCACTCAAACTGCGTTTTTATTATTTGTTTCTATTAGGATGCTCCAAATCCAGCACCAGCCACACCAAGCTCAGGTCCAGAATGCTCTGTCAGGACCCAGCCAGAATGCTCTGCTGTTTCTGTCCCAGCAGCAGCCGCCCTCTACTCCGCCTACTTCAGTATTCACCCCTTCTACTTTATTCGAGGCGCCCTGCCTCCTTCACAAGCCTCAGCACCCCATGCCGCCCCCTCAGCCGCTGGGCCTGCCTCACGGTCTCTGGCAGCACGGCCTGGAGACCGCCTCCACCTCTTTATCTCCCGTGGCCTCCGCCGCTTACCTCCTGGAGGCCCGTTTGCACATCAGCCCGCACGCCCAACACCACCACCACCACCACTACCCGGCAATGCAGCAACAGCCAAGCGCCACCCACTTCGCCGGCAAACCCGCCGCCTGGGCCGCGGTCTCGCCATCCGGAGCCGAGCCCGACATGCAGGAGCTGGTTCTGACCGGTCAGACGCCGCTGAGCAGCTGCGTGATGGTCAAGTAGAAAGAGTTGACGCAAAAAAACAACAACAAAAAAAACAATGACGCAAGCTTCCTGCGTGCGCTTTTGTTATGAGATAAGCTAAATGAGCAATAACCAAACTGTGCACAAGGTGACACGAGAAGCAATAACAGACCGTTTTCAAGGAAAACGAAAACAGGAAGACAACGATCAGACACATGACTGGAGCGAGGACCAAAACATTTCACTTCCTTATGATGCGCTTCCCACTTAATTCACCTTTTTTCCCCTCTCCAGACACACTCTTCAATCAACGTACAACAATTACTATGTTGGATGAAAGAGATTTTTCTTTTTTGATATGTTGAAGCTGTGCTAATGCTGCTTTCTTTTTTTTTGTTTTTTTACCTCCAAAGACTACGACATCCTCATCAGCCTACAGTGAAGGAAAATTGTCTTTTTTGAGTGAGACAAGCACAACTATGAACCTTGCATCCAGTTTTTTCGTCCCTTCAGCCTCAACAATAGCACCATGTGGACTTAAGTCTCCCATCTAATTGCACACCCCTTCAGTTCTTCTCTGAATCTTAAAAAAAATTCTGGGAGCATTTTGGGGAAGGCCCCCTTTTCTGTTCACCCGATGCACAAAGCAAGGTTCGTTGGTATGGAAAAACCCAATCAAAGTCACACACCAGCTCCTATTTTTTTTTTTTGTTTAATTTAGCACATAGGAAAAGTTAGCAATACTAATACGCCATTGAGACAATATGGAAGAAAACCAACATAGGAGACTATTCTGCTCAATACTCCACTTGAGATGGAAGCAGGAGTTTAGAACATTCAGAAAGATTCTGACATCTCGTCAAGGAAATTTCAGGCCACCCCCAAATGGCGGGAACAGTGCAATAGCTTCATGGGCACATTTACAGGTACTAGCTATGTAACCCAAGTTACGACAAAAGTTTATTTATTTTTTTAGCTACCAAAGAGCCTGGCTAGAATCAGTGCTAGGCACACTACTGAGTTGTCCACATGTAGCATGTTGCTCAGCCAAAATGAAGTAAGCTGGGGTCGCCACCAAATCCTAATGCTGCTTGTTGTAATAGCTTCTCCAGGTACGTTCACAGTCTAGCAATATACTGTATACTGTACAATGTGTAGAAGCAAGTGAATCATACTGTGTTTAAAAAAAAAAAAAAATCATGAATACGTTTTTATTTCTACTTCCAAGTTGGAAAAAAAACATTGTAGTGTTAATGCCGCGGGTTGTTTTGCACTCACTACCAACACGTGTGCCTTTTTACATGAACAAACGTGCAATGTTTGAGCTCTTTGACCTTGCTGTGTAAGCAAAAGCAGCATTGCACATATTTCCTATTGCTGAAATCGGTCGAAGTTGCATTTGTTGTGCAAAAAAGGAACGGTCTCGAGCGAGCGAAACACTACGACTCTCGATGCAACATGACCCTTTTTGATAACAATTTTGGAGAATAAGAAGTATTTCATGTCAATTTTTTTCCGGATTTGTTACTTGACTGACCATGTGTGTGTTTGCGTATATGAGAATGAGGAAAGATGTCTTTATTTATGTGCTATTTATTTAAATAAAGTTCACTTCCTAAATGACTTCTGGTTGGAATTTATTTCTCACTGACAGTCATATGATGCATCAGCTGTGTGGTGCACTTGATTACACTTGTAGCCCCAAGACTTTTTCATTCGACTTTAAATAGAGCCAGGGGCAAACAATGTCTTATTTCCATTATCCATTTTGTTTTAATAGCTAGATCACTATCAGTATGAAGTTGTGTGTTCCCGCCTCTTTGTCAAGTGGGGTGGCTGACAGATTTGTGTATTTATTAGCTCAGTGCATCTAGCATGAGAGCACGCAGCTTCATTTCCATTTCGGAGACATTATAAAACTGCCAGGCAACCCAAGTTCAAACTTGACAGCACGTGTTGGCAAACACATTCCACCGCCGTGATCTCATCCATCAGCCTATTTACATAACTTCTTTGGGAATGCATGAAAATGCGGCGATGTCTGGAAGTCATGAGATGCCACGGCGCGAGACATTTACATAACCAGTGAAGGTATCATTGAACACAGTGCAAGGTTCCGTATTTGAATGCAACGCCAAATAGCATGCACGATGTACATAGAAAACAATGTATCTATCGCAATGCCTGTACACATGGCTGAAAAAGTGTGTCTGCAACTGTGACTCTCCTTTACCACATTTAAGGGCATTCTGTACAGTGAACCCCACGTAACTACAGTTCGATATTTGCACATTCACCGCTTCCTGGATTGTTTTAATCATCTGTTACTAGCTTTGAAATATTTGCTGTTTTGTACTTTGGCCAAGGCAATAAAGGTATTACTTTGGCACCATCTTATGGCATCTCTGTGCCAAGGAACTACATTGAAGTGAGTTGAGTTTCATTTGTAACATCTACAGGCAGTTATAAAGCCGTGTATAAATAGGATTGTGTTTATACTGACCGGACACAAAACACAACTAGGATCTGCTCAAAAGTGCATTGGAATAACTCCACAAGTGTCAACATGGGAAGCAACAACAGAAGTAATCATACCTTGGAGAGCTGTTGCACACTTTTTAAAGTGAAAGTCAACTATTTTAAAAACACTTTGGTAACAATAATATGTTCCATCTGGGCCCACTAGTCGAAATACGCTATTCTGAATAATATTTTTTATTGTGGGATATGAATTAAGCAGCAAATTCCATTCGGTTTTACCCATCTCAGGGGCCGGCCATAATTTGAAGATATGGGGCTGCATGTTCAGGCACGCTCTGCACAAGAAACATGAAAGACATTGACGAACATGGGATACAGTGCGAAGTGCCTGTCGGTACTCGCCGTATGTACAGCGCCCGAAATCTATGAGCTGTGTGAACCGAAAGTCCTGCTGAGCTTGTTTGTTGACTTTGCTGCGGCCTTCAGGCGCGCGGCATTCATTCTCTTCCTGTCAAAGAGCTCCATTATGCGGCTTGACGCATGTGCCCCCTCACGTACGCTCAATTAGCGGCGCACTTATCTCACACAGCTCTATGGCCAGCTTCCTGACAATTCTGCTTGTGTGTGTTTACAGCTGATGTTGCGTCATTGTTTTCTTTAAGGATACATACTACACACGTTTTTCACATTTAAAATATATCTCCTAAGTGTCTTGATAAGATGTCCGTGGCATGCTCGAAACACGCAAACGATCAAGAATGAAATGAACTTAAGTACTGTACCGTTAACCGGATTCAGATGCCCAAAATCACCAGGAATTTTCTTCAGTCCATTTATTGCCGCTCTCAGTTGAAGGTTACTAAAAAGAAAAGAGAGAATTTCATTTTGCGTATCGAAAACAAACACATAGCCTGCGTTACCTTAATGCTATAACATATAATGAGAAACACCTGTGACTTTGTCTTGCTTGCTCACCTGCATGGTCACGGGATTGGTCGTTACGTCATTTTCAGTTGACAGCTAGTGGCAGAATGTGTGGCAACAGCCAAATGAAAGGAAAGCCCAAAGGGCCAAACCTCACTGTGAAATGTAAACCAAACTTCTATCACAATCCACGTTGCTGATAAACTATACTCCAGGGGTCTCAAACTCAGGTCCTGGAGGGCCGCTGTCCTGCATTACACACCTGATTCAAATCAACAGGTTCAATGTCAGGCTTCCGCAGAGCTAATGATCTGATCATTTGAATCAGGTGTGTTGCAACAGGGAGACTTGGAAAACATGCAGGACAGCGGCGCTCCAGGACCGGAGTTTGAGACACCTGCTATACTCAGAGTGGTCAATACAAACAGTGAAGTTCGCTCTCGACCCTCGTGAGAATCAGCGGATAAGAAAATGGATGGATGGATGAATGAATGAATGAATGAATGAATGAATGAATGAATGAATGAATGAATGAATGAATGAATGAATGAATGAATGAATGAATGAATGAATGGAATATTGTGAAGAACAGTTGTGATTTGACTTCCCCTCTAAGAGAGTGCTGGTAGTTCAGGAGAGCGGGCCTATCTGTCAAGCACGGTGCTCGCTGCAGAAAAAAAACAAATCAATCATTTCAGGGGGCTTTTTGCGTTCCCATCTGTCACGAAGTAGTCAACCCACACTTTGGGATGAAGTGCCTTCACCGACTTGTAATTAGCACGCTGCATACATCGGTTCGCTGTAGCACAGTAATGAGACATGTAGGACAGCAGAGCACGCGCACACACACGCGCGCACACACATGCACACCGGGGCTGTCAGCTGTGAGCGCTATGACGCACGTCGGGCCTCTGTTAATATTGCACAGCAGCTCCATGAGCATTCCATGACAGGCATTCCTTTCCATTATGGCTAGTGCCCACTCAGCCGAGCAGCTGCGTGCCAATATAGCTCCCCTTTGCAGATTGTCTTTCTGCGCTCTTGTTCGAGCGCCTCACCTTTCAGACGCGTAACTCAAACTGCCGGCAGGCAGCTGCGTTTTTAACACACCGCCGACTACTGCCAGCTCGCACTGGGAGAAAATGCTTGTCAAAAGCTTCGAACCATTCCGGTTTCAAACGGTTCATCTTATTCAGGACATTTTCAATCTATCTATCTATCTATCTATCTATCTATCTATCTATCTATCTATCTATCTATCTATCTATCTATCTATCTATCTATCTATCTATCTATCTATCTATCTATCTATCTATCTATCTATCTATCTATCTATCTATCTATCTATATATATATATATACATATATATATATATATATATATATATATATATATATATATATATATATATACATATATACATATACACACACATACGTACTGCAGATTCTTCAAATGCTCACATTTTCATGGTGACAGTCCAAAATGAAGAGATATTTCAGTGTGCTTGAGCTTTTCCCAGCTGTCTTCGGGCAGTAGGCGGGGTACACCCTGCACTGGTTGCCAGCCACTTCCTGAGCATTATTTTAATTGTATTTAGTCTAATGTAGTCTGTATCTTTGACATGTTCATATTTTTCAAAATCCTTATTTTGTATGTATTCATTATTATTATTTATTTAAAAACATATTCAACACGTCAAAATGTAATTATGTATGTATTTTTTATGCCGATTTTGTTTTCTTAGCACGTCCGTCCGCCTCTGTGTACAGAGGTCGTGAGTTCGAATTTGATGTATTTGATATATTTCATGAACAGATGATTTTATTTTGTGCAAGCACTTGACAAAATCAGTTGACTAGCGTTGGCTGGAAACCAGACTGTGACGTAATGTTGCATTCGGACGAGCACCGAGTGTCATAGTGGCTGCAGGTTATAGGTCAGTGAGAGGGTCTCATACTAAAGTGAGGGAGAATGCAAAGTCCTTTGGATGGACTAAATACCTAATACCTGAAACACATTTTAATCATGCCCAGCTGAAACTCCCCCAGTGGCTTTGTTTACCTGTATTGCATCGCACAAGGTCATCCTGACGTCATACGCGCAAGTGTGCAGGATGTCCGTGTTGAATTGGTTTTGTTCCCCCCTAAGTGGGTCATGTGTCATGATGGCACAACGACCCGGGGGGGACAAAATGAGCATTGGCAGCAGTCGAGATGAGTGGTTTGAGCAAGAACAGCCCGTCATGGCGGCTCTTTTCGGATTTGTCGAGGTAAATTAAGCAGTCTGCGTCCAGAGATTGGAGTCTATTTTCTCCTTTGTTTATCTTCATTTTGGCACTTTTCCAATCAGCTTGTTTTGTTAAAGCTTCGCCCTCCTGAGTTATTAATTTCCCCTTTGCACACTCGAAAAGTCTTCCAGCTTGGAGTTTTTTGTGGGCCAAAACCTCACAAAAATGTCACAATTTAGTCAATGTCATACATTTTCACAATCTAAGCTATTGGTCAGTCCTCACGTACGAATATATAATTTTTCTCTTACAAATTTTTGACTTGAAGGGCTTGCACTCAAATGACAAATTACAAAAACTTCAAATTAAGAGTATGTCCTTGACTTTCTTTTTCTTCAAACTCTTTTTTGAAAAAACACAAAGATAATCAGTCGGTTTTTATGGAGTACTACAGAAATCAGAGAATTACAAGTTCAAGTTTAACAACGCCTTTAAATGATTAATCCCTTCACAAAAATAATGATCCACTAATTTAATTTTCATTTAGTAGTTAATCGATTAAACCTTGCACCTCTAATATAGATCACTGATTGGTCAAGACTTCTAATATAGCTCACCAAACAAGCCGGTGGAGTCAAAGCACCATTGGCTAAAGCCAAACGGCTGCAGGGTTGATTTGCTTGAATGCTCGCTTAAGTGACCAAATATGGTTCCTTTGCTGTATAAAGATTAAAATCGGTTTCTTATCACTTGTCTGCTTTGTTTTAAACACACTGCAGACAAACCCTATGATCATGCAGGCTGCGATCATGAGCCTGTAAAAAGCGAGCCAGCGAACACGGCTGGATGGCCGCAGCTCTCATGGGGCTTTGAGCAGGAAAACCCGGTGACCCAGCTGTCTGCATGCATTGACGTAGGAGGTGGGAAAAAAAAGGCTAATGGGGAAGATAGGGGCTCTTGGATGGAAAATCCTGAGTCACCATAACAATTCT
The DNA here is from genome assembly GCA_026261675.1 of Hippocampus mohnikei. Classification (NCBI taxonomy): domain Eukaryota; kingdom Metazoa; phylum Chordata; class Actinopteri; order Syngnathiformes; family Syngnathidae; genus Hippocampus; species Hippocampus mohnikei. Next base: position 11,237,567 of record JAKGUB010000106.1, read on the forward strand.
CCCAATACACAAACATGTGACCCTGCAAGGCTTTGGAAGGAAAGACATTTATGTGACAGTCATAAAACTCCACAATTGCTCCTAGTTTATGCTCTGTCCTCATTGCGCCAAAGCTCGAAGTTATCTCCAGATAACTTCTGTATGCCGGTGTTGATTAACAAGCACGTTTTTCCTAGAAACACACTTTTGCGATGCAATTGCTTGCTGTGGGGTCACTTTCATTCTTTATTGTCTTGTCCTTGTATTGTCTTATGTCCTTTTAAGTTCTGTCCAGCCCCCAGGGGCGTAGATCTGATTTTGGAACTGCAAGGGGGTGGGGTTGGGGCAAGCATAGAAAAATAACAATGGTCAATTTTTACAAGATTTCTCATCAGAGATCATGGAAGAAATCTTGTCTTCCTGTTTCTATATGTTCCGTAAAGCTCTTTGTTACAGCTGCAGTTGTTGTGAAAGCGCTACACAAATAAAGACGTTTTGTATTGTACACTAATAGTTTATGTTAGATAGGAATATTTTCAGTATTTACAAATTAAGGTTAAGGTTCACCAACAGGTGGATTTTTCATTTTTTCTGAAATTCTACTCGCGCATGTGTAACCGGTCAATTCTTTCTTGTCGTTCTCTGCCATGTCTTGTCCTGTTTTGTCCAATACTTTCAGTCATTTTTCTGTCCGATCCTCTCTCCTGTCCCGTTATGTCATGGATTATCTTGTCATGCTCTGACCGGTCCTATTCTGTCCTATCCTCAATTGCATATTACCCTCCAGTGTTATTTCCTGTCCTATCCCATCCTATCATTCTCTGCCGTGTCCTGTCCTGTTTTGTCCTGACCTTTCAGTCATTTTTCTGTCCTAACCTCTATCCTGTCCTGTTTTGTCATGGATATGCTTGTCATGCTCTGACCGCTCCTTTTCTGTCCTATCCTCAATTGCTTATACGCTCCACTGTTATTTCCTGTCCTGTCCCACTCTGTCCGATTTGCTGCAAATAATGTCCCTTCTTCAGAGTGCGGCGCCGCCTTCCCAGTCCACTGCCGCTGCTGTTTCTTTTGCTCGATTTTTCCTCCAGTGACTCTTTTTCCTCTGTCTGTCCCCTCTCAGACCTCATTCTGTCTGTCTGCATTTCCACGAAATATTCATACTCAATACAAAGTGGATCTCAAAATGTACGGTTAAACAGCAAAACTGTTGCGGCATGAAAAAGAGTACCAATCCACCACCCAAAGCAATGAAGCAGTTGAACAGGACATGTTTAAAAATGTCAATTTTTAACATGAAAACATATTTTATCATAAATGTTTCATGAATTTAGAATTGAGGTCGTTTGTGTGCTGTACGTGTTGAGTCGCAGTGGACTCCTCGGTCATCACAGCTCTGCGAATGTTGCGTAAGCTGGAGCTGTGCAAGGTCACCAACGAAGTGGCGGGGGGTGGAGGGGAACCACACTGCAGACGTCAATAACCGGCAAAAAATGCAGAGGAGAGAGAAAAGAGGCAGGCTGCAAAGAGAAAGAGAAATTTGAATGGCAGACTTGACACCGGTTAATTTCTTCTTTGGATTTATTTCTCCCACACAGCATCATGCTGCGCTAGCATCTCATCAAGTATTTATTAAGCCGCACTGGCTGCTGAACTTTAGCTTTCATAAACAGGAAAGCTTAAAAGTTCCCCTAAAAGACACCTTCAGGCGTCTAGCACGATAAACACATCCTTTTTTATAATATTTGACCTTATAAAACTGAAATGGGTCCTTAAAGGTAGAGTGGAGCTCTGCAACAAGACAATGACCTAAAAATCCACTGCCAACACAACAAAGGACCTTAACCCAATTCAGCATGCATTTTTACCGCCTGAAGAGAAGAGTGAAGGGAGAAACCCCCAGAAACTAACACGAACTGAAGAGGCTGCTGTAAAGGCCTGGAAAAGCATTTCAAAGGAAGAATGCAACAGTCTGGTAAAGTCAATGGGTTGCAGGTGTGATGCAGTAATTGCAAGTATGCCACCAAATGTGAAATGTTATTCACTTCAAGCTAATTTAATAATGTATGTTCCAATAATTTTGCTCACTTGAAAATCGTGTGGCTTCAAACAAAAGTTGCTCTGTCATCTTGATGTAAATCCCATGAAATAAAAGCGGGACTTCTGAACTTTTGTCTCATCTTCATATTTGATCGGGAAACCCAAATATCTTCAGAATACAACAAAGGCAAAAAAGTTGACCTTTCCATTCCAAATCTTTTGGGAGGGGACTGTATGCCCCCCGAATGTTGGTTTTCACTCAGCTGGGAATGTTTGCCAGCCTCCCACCCCATCCCACATTCTTTTTCCGAACAATCCCATTTGCAAGCTGCAAGGCATCTGTGAGGAGGACAAGAAATGTGACAAAAGTAAGTGATAGGTTGATTATTTTAGTTATCATACATTCGCTTATTATTAGTGTTATTATTAATGTTACATTATTATTGATTGATTGATTATGCTCGCAATGAAGAACACTTATGCCTGCAATGATAAATTGATTATGCTTGCAAAGAAGAACGCTTATGCCTGCAATCATTAATTGAAGAACGCTTATGCTTTTAATAAAGATATAATGCTTGGTTATAAATGTGTATGATTAACATTCACATTTATAATCCTTTTATTCATTATATGCTCACCTTTATACTCACGAATGCTTAGTGCACTGTGTGAAAGGTTATGGAGAACGCAACCACCTTTTCGAGGATGTGGTTGGGATGAGATAAGTTTTAAAGACTAAACAGGAGCAAGGTTCAACAGTGGATGGAGCCATCAACACCAGCTGCAACGTGATGTTTTTGTAACAATGGCACACATGTACGTAATTTACACTCACATACACACACATAGTCAAACAAGTTCAGTGTGTCTCCAACAGCCCCACCCTTTAGGTTGGACACACCTATGTAGTAGATTTCCCAATAAATAAGGTGGTGAAGGAGGAGATCGTTAGGGGTGACGTGCGGAGAACTGAAACCTAACGCTTCTCCTCGCTCCCTCCTGGTACCAGAATTGAGTCTCCTGTCTCCTCCTTGTGTTTTATTCCTGAGTGTCACATTGGATAAACCTGACATTTTTGGGGCTCGTCCGGGATCGCAATATACCTGACGCCTCCAGACGCTGAGTCGACGGCCAGGAAGACCGTGGCCACGGCAAAAACACCCTTTCCGGGACTGGGTTTCGGCTCCTCGTCTGGGGGCTGAGGGTTGACGCGAATCCCGAGGAGAGAGGACGACTCTTGGTGAGTAGGGCGGCGGTGTCCTGTACGTACTTAAACTCCGCATTGACACTCTTTCAAGGGTTGACTGAGTGTTGCGCGCCGGGTTTTTAGAAGACAGAGGTCAGGGTGGTCTTTGAACCTGTTTCTAGTTGGAACTCTCTCAGGGCCGGTGTTGAGCCTGAGAGGGGTCCTTTGGGAAGGAACTCTTTCAAGCGTTGATTGGGGTCCTTTGGGAAGGAACTCTTTCAAGCGTTGATTGGGTGTTTGCGCGCCGGCAAAAGACGTGGTCTTTAACGCCGTTTAAAGCCCTGAGCCATACTAGTCCCTATCAGGCATATAGACAGAGTATAGTCTTTAAAACTGTTAGGCGACGGTGTCCTGCGCGTGCTTAAACTCCGTGTTGTAAATATTGTCTTTAGAACTGTGAGGGCGACGGTGTCCTGTGCGTGGCGACTGTGTCCTGTACATGCTTAAACTCCGTGTGTAAATAGTGTGTGTGTAGAACGGAGTGGAGGTTTGCTACCTCATTCGAACAGGCCATTTGGTGTGACAACTGTCTGAGGAAGCAGATGCAAGAATTTCCCGCCACTTTGGTATACTTTGGTACACTTTGGTGGTAGAAGGTTGAAATTACCTCAGTCGGAGAAATTGTCACCCTGTTCAAGGGTAAAGTCAGCATAGTTACCCTAGGTAAACCGCTGACTCTCAAATTTGCAAAATGGGGATACTAAATAGTAAAACTGCAGATAAAAAGAATCCTAAAATGAAGTTAACATGTACGGACTGGAAATTCGTAGAGAGCCAATGTCCTTCAAAGATAAAAAATATAATTACGCTGGCCAGCTGAACACACAAACCTTAGTCCACCTGCAGTATAATATTAGAACTATGTGCGAAAATGACAGGAAAAAAAAACAGAAGGTAGAGAGAGAAAATGAGCTTGAGATGACATCCACAAATTCTGTTACACCATCATTGTATTCATCCCTTCCGACTTCGACATCTCCTTTTCCACCATCCCCTCCACCCTCGTTTCGGGGAGGCCATCCAATGACCTCTAGGGGAAGGGGAGATTTGGGAGTGGAATTTACTCTCACATACACACGCACAGTCAACAATTCGCACAGAAATAGGGGCAGAGGAATGCCAAGAAAGAGACGTGGGACTGATCCAGGGGAGATTATTTGTTGGAGTTGTGGGGCGAAAGGCCACGTTTCCCGTGGCTGTCCCAAGAGTAAATTTGTAAGTGCATGATGAGACATTCCTGCTTCTCAGAAAGAGATAGCAACTTTCCTTGTTGGCTTCATTATGGAAGGAAGTTTCATTTTGAAGGAACACGGAAAGTGACAGTGGCTTGTTTGACGGTAAATTGCTGGTGTATATCGATATTTGGATGAAGTGTTCTAGCGGATGACATTTCTCTTGAAACAGGAGAAGAGCCATCACGGCTCCTGATGTGGGAGAAATGATGGTCTTGTGTCATGAGATTATGTAAATTCAGTTACAACGTTGCTATCCTTGGATAGTGTTGTGCTTTCCCTCATTATGAAATTTAAATTTAATGACTAGTTGAAGAGTGAAGCTATGAACTACCAATCATAACGTCGAACATACGAATTCATGTTGGTTTGAGTCATGAAAAAAATGTAAGATTTTAAGCCATGTCTCATTTGTGCATACACAGGCTGGATTTCTAATTTCGTTCGTCACAAGAGCAAAATCTTCCAGCTTTAGTCAATGTTTATGTTTCAAGGTCACATGTGGAGAATTTGGAATTGGCTTCATTAACTTAGAAGGACTGCACGTTTTAAGGTCAGCAGTGGCATTTTTGAAAATCACAAACCCTAGGTGGTGTTTACCAAAGACAGTTGCGGCGTAGATAAGCCACTTGGCAGCCTTGAACAGAGTATGGTGCGAACTCTGCAAGCTGGAAGAGTGCAAGAAAAAAAAGCCCCAAAAAGAAACAAGTGGATGAGCTGCTGTACACTAACATGTAGTTTTTTTTGCCTGCTAGGCTTTTGTTATGCACGGTACTTGACCCTACTGCCTTATTACTGCTCCCTGATGAGTGTTTGTTTGTTTGTTTGTTTGTTTGTTTGTTGGGCATATAAACTGGCAATAGTGATTTGAGAGGTTGTAGGAGGTAGTACAACACACTTTTCTAGTCCTACCCCTCGTTCTTTGTGTGTTTTAATTTGTTTGATATTAATATTGCTATAACATGCATGGCAGGCTGATTGGACACTCTAAATCGTCCCTAGGTGTGAGCATGGGCTTGGATGGTTGTACGTGTCTGTGGTTGTACGTGTCTGTGTGTGCCCTGTAATTGGTTGGCAACCGGTTCAGGGTGTCCCCCACCTGCTGCCCGAAGATGGCTGGGATAGGCTCCAGCAAAACCCCCGTGACCCTTGTGAGGATGAAGCGAATCGGAAAATGAATGATTGAATGAATGAATTAATATAGTAATGGGTCATTTATTGTGTATATCTCGGTTTGACGGGCGAAGGAAGAAATCTAGATACAAACAACCGCATTTCCCCTTGTGCAGGCTGTACTTAAGCAGGTCTATACAACTTTCGGTTTGTACACATACTGTTTGAGCTAATACGCTAGCATATTTGTACGTCACTTTTCTCTCTGACTCAAAGTTGGTGCTCCATTACATTACGACATCGCATCAGTTTAGTGGCTTAAAACTGATTTATCTAGTTACTTTGCGGTTTGCTTTTGAACCTGTTTTTTAACACAGCAGGTTGGTCACACATTTTCTGGTCAACATGATGGCCAACATGATTGTTAGGATTAGGCTTAAGAGTAACATAAAAAAATACATACGGTGTATCTATGTGTATATGGTATTTCAACAACGAAGAGTGTGAGGGAAAAGTGGTTAGGATGTCCGTGTTTTATGTTATGTGTTTATTGTTTTACTTTATGTTGACTATTTTGTGGGGCGCTTTGTTAAGGCTGCGGCTGTTGTGAAAGCGCCTTACAAATTAGGGTATGTTGTATTGTGCGTGACGTATTGGTGGATCAGTATAACGAATGCTGTTCGTTATTGCGTCGAGTTGTGGTATTTATGTGCGTGACACACGCGGCAGCGGAGCAGCAAAAGGTGCTTCTGCCTTGTTTATTTCTTTATTTTAATCTTTTGAGAGGGGGGACTTGCTGACTATCAGCAACGTGATAACGTTTTAGGTTAAATTCACATCTGTTGAATATGCGGCAACAAATTCCAATCGGTTAACAAAGAGTGTGGCGAAAAACAACAGAGCTATATTGCAAGATAGGGTTTATGTCAGCACTGACAGTGAAACCATTTTGCCCAAAATTCTTTTTTGCGTCATGGATTATCTCATGCGTTGGCAGAGGGAATAGTGTCTCTGGTTCGGAAACATTATACAACCAATGGGTTTTAACCAATGTTTTAATACACAAGGTAATTTGTATCTAGAATGGGGTCAGTTTCTATATTTACAGATAATGTACATGGGTTTCATTGAAGGGATGCCATATTGCCTGGGTTTGGTTGAGGCTTTTCCAAAACGGGTCGGGAATTTATGGCAATGGAACACATTTTGTGAACAGGTTAATTGATCAAACAGAACGCATGTTTCACATTTTATTCGAGACACTATTGCTCCCGCCATCCAGTCTGCGGGATTGGTAGCAAGTATGAAATTATATGGTTAAAAATTGTCTCTTTCTTTTATGGTATTTGTGCTCTCCTTTAGCACATGTGAGAGGGGATGTATTTTTTAATAATAACCTACATTTTGCAAATAGATCTAGACCAGGGGTGTCAAACTCGTTTTTGTCACGGGACGCTTTGGGGTTACACATTCCTTCGGTGGGCCGGTACGATGGTGAAATTTGATGAAAAGGTTATATGTTATTAATTGCACAACTCAACTCAACTGTGTTTATAGAGCAACTTAAATCAACCATCGCTGTATACAAAGTGATGTACATGGAGTGAATATCAGAAATAATACAATGCTGAAATTATTGATTAATAACATCATATGAATGAATTGCCAATTCTGAAACCAGTCATATTTTGTTCAATTATTGTCTGAGTGAGTGTTAGCAGGTAACAAAATTATCACAAAATCTCGACATTTGTCGTATATAAAAATTTGACATTTCGGTACAAATTTTAGCAGGGTTCATGGAAGTTGATGCGCGTGAATTGTTTTCGCGGGCCACATAAATGTATGTGGGGTTTCGACTTTGACACCAGTGATCTAGATGGTCTTGGGAAAAGAAAAGAAAAAACACATTTTGGCACAAATTGTTGGATACATTTTGTTTTGGAGGCAAAAGTGTTTTATTTATAATCAATCTAATCGATCTCATTATGAAAAAAAAAAAAATTATATATATGTTCTGGGCAAAGGGCAAACGCACCAAGGGTAATAAAAAAAGAGCATAACTTGTTTTATTCGGTTTTGTTTTGGAGGTTGAAGTGATTATGTATTGTGCTCCTTGGTTGATGTTGCTGGAATGAATTTGAATTTATTACTGTTTATTGATTTATTTCTAGTTCAAATGGTGTATTAATTTGATCATAAAGGTTCAAATACGGATTTTAAATACATTTTTGGGTAATTTTATGCGTTGAGGATCTTTTCTTTTATGGTAAAAGGAAAATAGATAACAACACGACATTAATATAGTTATTCTTTGCTGAAAGTTGAACTATATTTCTTTCTGTTGTTCTTTTATTTTATGTTAATGTGGATACGATGAAATGTAGTAATGTACGCCGAACAAATTTTATTGGCAAATGATGATTATCGAGGCGGAGGGTTTTTCTTTTCTTTGCGAAAAATCATGAAAGAGCTCTGCTTTAAGGGTTGTCACAGGTGTTTGCGCATTGGTGTCACTGCTTTATCAATGACTATGTTTCCGTCCACAGGAGAGGATATTTGAGATTCCACCTACGTTGGTGTAATTGGAGTTCCTCGTGGCGTACCAGATGAGTATAAATTGGTTAACCAGGTTGCTGCACGGTGAGAGTCCATTTTTATAAACGTGCTGACGGGATCTGCTACCTCCACTACATTGTCCAGAAGCTTGCAAATTGTACTGAGGAAGCCTTTTGGCAATTGGAAGTAAAACAACTGACAGTCACCTCTCTGATGGTGCTCCGGGACCGCATAGCGGTAAATGTGCTCTTGGTTGAGGCCAATCGAGCGTGTGCGGCATGTGGTGAGCGGTGCCGTTCAACCACGCCCTGAGGGCCCGCACACTGAACCGGATCGCCCGGCGTGACCACGCCCTTGTCATCAGAGTTATGGAGTGAGACCTTTGTCACGTAAAATACTGGTGTGTTATGTTTTAATCTCTGAAATTATTTTTCCTCAGCTATCTCGACATTGTGTGGATGTTGCTGAGGTCCCTGTATCGAAAGCTCTGCTTATCCAATTTATCACTACGGTTATGGTACCCACGACGTCTAAAGTGAATGGAATTTACCCTCTGCTGTTACTTTTGGATGGCAGTGATTCTGATGTGGAAAACAACTCGGGTTGTTGTGACTTGTTTTCATTTTGATATCAGGATGTTGTGGACGATGTTTACCATCTTTTCCTGGGTTCTGTTTGGATTGTTTTTTGATCTGGTTGTTACCTCTATCTTTCGACCCTGGGTCTACCTATTTTTGCATGTACATGTCTCCGCTGAATAAAGTCCGTCAGGAAGGTTCTGTGCGATGATGTGAGCAAATGTAGGATATACAGGGGGGAATGATAGGTTGATTATTTTAGTTATCATACATTCGCTTATTATTAGTGTTATTATTAATGTTACATTATTATTGATTGATTGATTATGCTCGCAATGAAGAACACTTATGCCTGCAATGATAAATTGATTATGCTTGCAAAGAAGAACGCTTATGCCTGCAATCATTAATTGAAGAACGCTTATGCTTTTAATAAAGATATAATGCTTGGTTATAAATGTGTATGATTAACATTCACATTTATAATCCTTTTATTCATTATATGCTCACCTTTATACTCACGAATGCTTAGTGCACTGTGTGAAAGGTTATGGAGAACGCAACCACCTTTTCGAGGATGTGGTTGGGATGAGATAAGTTTTAAAGACTAAACAGGAGCAAGGTTCAACAGTGGATGGAGCCATCAACACCAGCTGCAACGTGATGTTTTTGTAACAATGGCACACATGTACGTAATTTACACTCACATACACACACATAGTCAAACAAGTTCAGTGTGTCTCCAACAGCCCCCACCCTTTAGGTTGGACACACCTATGTAGTAGATTTCCCAATAAATAAGGTGGTGAAGGAGGAGATCGTTAGGGGTGACGTGCGGAGAACTGAAACCTAACGCTTCTCCTCGTTCCCTCCTGGTACCAGAATTGAGTCTCCTGTCTCCTCCTTGTGTTTTATTCCTGAGTGTCACATTGGATAAACCTGACAGTAAGGAACAATAAACACAGTTAAAAGGTTATTTTCAGATGGCTGGCACTCCCCTGAGGGAAATTCGTGTGACGCATAAAGACAGAATTCACACCAACACAACAATCACATTGTCTTGCATGTGTCCTTTTTATTAGTTTTTTATTTATTTTTTATTTTTTATCTACATCTGTAATTCAATATCATTCTCCTGCGGGCTGTGTTTCGCTGCCTTTGATCTATACATGTTATTAAAAAAAAACACACATTATCTGTTGTCTCAATCTGCTCTGCTACAGGCCCTGAGACAGGCTGTGACAGGGACACTTGATTTGTTTTGTCACAGTAATGTGACATGTATGGGGTCTTCCCCTTGCCTGACTCCTGTATGCAGCCCTCCTTAATGAAGAATTCCTTATCTGGGATGAGCAACGATGTAAAGCTTGCAAGGTTTGTAAGCTAATGTGGTTTTTAAAGTTGAAAATGTCCAAAGCTCAGGACGGTTCATCTGCACTTGATCTAAATGGAAGCTCTCATTTTCCATGAGTGAAAATTCGTTGGTCAGGAAAGAAAGACAAAAGACAAACTGGAGCTTTTTCAGCTCAGGTTTGAGGGATTAAGATTCAAGTTCAACTTTTGACTTCAAGATGGCGCCGCGAGAGTGGCTGCCTTTCAGCAGCTCCTATATTTTGTTGTTCTCCTTCTTCCTTTCATAACTTTGCTGCTGTGAATTGGGAATTTCTCCATTGCAAGACTAATAAAGGTTTTCTTATCTTATCTTTATTGTCAAATGTGCTCTATGTGCAACGTACAGCACAGGTGAAATTTCTTTCCTCTCAACCACAGGAGAGAGAGGAGCCGCTGAATCTGGCACAGGGTGTCTTGATATTGAATGTTAGTGAAAGAACAAGGGCTCTATTGACAACGCTTTTGTACATAGCTAACATACCATTTCGATAAACACAACAAAAGAACCAATGCCAACTGTCGCGCTGAGCTGAGCATCATCTCTTGGTATGCGACGGGACGAAAATGATAATTTAATTCGCTTACCGTTTTTCAATTGCCCCGCCTCGGTCCAATAAAATATAACGCTACGTGTATTAGTGCTGCAATGGGAGTTGGCATGCTCATTATACAGGGTGCTTTAAAGTGATTTCGAACACAGTCTTTGTATTGTTATTTCCAGCCAGCCAGACAGAAAGAGAGAGAGAAAGAGAGAGAGAGAGTGTAGCTATTTTCACCTTCTATTGAGCGACCCCCTCCCCACTTCCCCACTAATGGACGTGACAATCAAGCTGCTATCAGAGCCGCCTCCGTGTGACGCAAGCTCCCAGACGCGGGGTCGTGACTGCAGGTGCCACGGCTGCATGACGCCCCTCCTCCTCATCACCCACCCTCACCGTCAATGATTTGGATAATGATGGCCTGAGGGTTGTGGGTGTGTGTGGTTGGTGGGGGGCTGTGATAGGACAGTGGGACAAGAGGCCTGGGTGACATAAGCACCGGCAACAGAGCGCTGACGAACTTCCTGCTCGGAGCTGAGTGCCGTGTGAATGCCAAGGTGACGTTTGTGTCACTCGCGTGGACCTGTCACTCACACCCAAGTGCGAATGTGTGTGCGCGCGTGTGTGTGTGTGCGTGTGTGTGTGTGTGTGTGTGTGCGCGCGCGCGCGGTGCGACTGGATCACGTCTCGCTGTGTCCTTGGTCCGATTAGAAACACAGTCAACCATTTACATAGTACCACTGAAAGCAACACAGTCACAACTCTGGCAATGACTTGAGGAATTCAGAGGAAGTCAAGGAAAGCAATTAACCCAGAATATATAACGTAGATTCATAACCTTGCAGCTTCTTATAGTAATTGCTGGAGCTCAGACTCGCACCCAAATTCTCCATTTGCCATCCGTACTAACATCAGCGAATGACGCTTGAGTCGCTTCTTGATCCTTTCCGAATAAACACGTCATAATCAGACACATGAAAAATCCGATTCTATCTAAATATTTAAATGGTCAGCGGAGTGCACATTTACAAAGCCATATTCACTTCTCATTCAATTATATCGGAGTGGAGCATACACCGGCGCGTTGACGCAGCATATCAACCCAAATGAAGGATTTTTCTTTAGTTTAAAAGGATTTATTTTAACCACCAGAATCCGGCGCTGTAGCCTAGCCAACGGCAGAACCTAGGATAATTGTTTTTGTTTTTAGTCTAATTTTAAAAGGAATAATGCGAGCAGCTAAACACAACCAAGCCTTGCACAAGCTCTATTGTAAATATTGGTGGAGGAAAAGGAATTTGAGCAACTCAACTCAAAACACACTGTTCGGGGCCGGCATGGTTTTGAGGACATTTGGCCAGGCCCTACACATGCATCATATGCTCTGAAAAGCACTTTTTTCTTTTCAGCCCTCACGAGACTCTTGGCTCCGAGGCGACAACTGAACTGCCAGTTTCTGCAATTATTCGCAGCAGGCACAGGAGTGCGTGAAAGGCCGGGAGGGAAGTGGACATGCGTCATCTGTCTGAATTCGCATACGCTGTTCGTCACCACACACACACACACACACACACACATACACACACACACACGGGTTTGTGGTCATCCAATGATGGCACGTGTCTGTCCTCTTCTGCTTTTTTGAGGGCGTCAAAGCAGAGACGGAAAGTATGAGGGAGGAAGGGTGGAAAATGAAACTCAAATCATTATCACATTCATTGACAATCACTTGTCACGGTTTGATAAGTATTTCGGCACATCTAATTATCGGATTGTGGGATGCCGTGTCACTGTGTGAAAGCACACATTTGTGTCCACAGCACCTTTCTTCCATAAATGCTGGGTCACTTGTTACAGCGACAGATGGAGAAAGTCAGAATTACTCTGTCTTAAGTTACATGATAAAAGCATATAAAAAGGTGCAAACGAAAGACATCACTCAATAGAAGCGCTGATTATCACAAGATAAGAGCGCTTGTTCTGACCAACCAATCAGAGGAAGGAATGCTGACGTCATTAGAGGAGCAACAAGCTGACCCTGTCGGGCAATTTAAAAATGTGACTCGGTATGTGTCGCTTGCCAGCAATTTACAGCTTACTTTCTAAACAGGATGTCAAGGTAGGAAAAGGGAATAAGAAATTCATTGTCATCCATATTTCATTCCACATTTTCTACCACTCGTGTCACCCAGTATCATACAGAGAAAACCTTGGTACATATTTTTTTCTTTTATCACAAGATTTTGTTTTTATATAAGTATCCATAATATACACAAACACGATGTCATTGCCTTGCATATGTTTACCAACTCCCTTATTTTTGTTGTCCACGACAAGGCTCGTTCCTGATCCCAATTTTGCTTGGTGGAGGTCTAGAATTTTGAGTTTGATGCAGTTCAAATCAACAGTGCGTTATATCAGGTATATGAAATTGTGTTGTTCAGTAAGAACATCAGCATCACCAAAAACTGTCCGTGTTTTATGTTATGTGTTGTGTTTATTATTTTACTTTATGTTAACTGTTTTGTTAAGCGCTTTGTTACAGCTGCCGCTGTTGTGAAAGCGCTATATAAATCAGCATGTATTGTTGTATTGTAAAAAGCCCTTTGTTCGAGTCCCTAAACCAGAATAGCTCGTTAAAACACACTTCTCACCGCACTTGATAGCACCCTGCCCCAAATGGGTCTCGAACAGTGAGTGTTCAAAAGTATAATTGGATAAATGTCATAAATTCAATAAGAGAGTGTTAATATCATCTTAAAACTGACACCAGATAAGGCCTACAACGTTACATAGACAAATTACTGACTTCACACATCATTACATAAAAATTTTAATGGGGTGAAAGTCATTTCAGAACATAACAAGTTACTTACAACCGTCACAGCTTCAACATCTGGCACCACTCAATTATTCCTACAATATAAGCGGGAGGGTACAAACTTTTAAAAAAATTTAAAAAAAGAAGAAGAAAAAAAGAGAGGCGAAAACAACAATTGGTGAGAATGGTACAAGGAAGCAAGTTGTCGTGGCTTGTAGTTCAGAAACGTCCCGAGCGCTCTCTATCCCTGGAGCGGCGTCTATCATGGTCGCGTCCGCCCCCTCGGCCCCCTCTGTCCCCTCTGTCCCGGTCCCTTGAGCGGGATCGCCGCTCTCTGGAGCGTGACCGGGACCTGTGACGGCTACACGGAGGAGGAGGAGCAAATTAGGCGTAGAAAAATAAGTAGTGTGTTTCCGGTAACATGAAATTTCAGCATCGGGTCGGTAGGTCGGACAAAGTTCTTTTTTAAAAAATTTATTTTTCTCCCTCCCTCCCCCATCAAAAACGTAAAAAAATAACCATAAAACATAAAACAAGGAGACATTGAAACTAGTGCCGGATGCTCGTCTGTCAAAGAGGGGAAGCTCAATTTTGGTCGACATCATAAAATGTGTCCGTTTATTTATACGCGAATTCTACTCTAACTCCGTTACTTTTTAAGAAAATGATCTGTGACCCTGTCAAACCAACAAGGCGTCTTTTCCCGGTACTTAATTAGTATCCTACAACTATAGGAACTACAATAAAACCCACCAGAAATAAAAGATTAATTTGTCACTAGTTGTTTGTTTACAACAAAGAGTGTCGCTAAAATGATTAGGAGAAGTCTCCAGCTCAACTCGGAACAGAATGCGAGTTGAAAAATGGCTCGCGACGGACGTCTACACTAAAAGCTCGGTGACTGGCTCATTTCAATGTCAATCGAACTGGCACACAGACAGATCATCCAATCTAATGCAGAAAAGCCTGGCGTCCGGTACCCTCCCACTGCCATTCGGTCCCACGACGAGCGTCCGTGGGCGGGACAAAAACCAGCTTGAATCCAATGACTCGTCTCTGTTCAATGCATTGGGACAACCTACCCTGAACTCACTACCGTTTAAAGCACAGTGAAGCTGCGGGATGAATGAGAAGGGAGTCGCGTCGTAACCAGTAAGAAGAAGCTGATTCGGAACAAAAGTTGAGCACGTTGTAGCGCATATTTAGTCAATGAAATGTACACACAATGAAATTTACATTTATATATTTGATCACTTATTCTTTGACATTTTAGGGGAAGCCGAGCTTCCCTTGCAGTCCGAGAGCAATCGCCACTGACTGAAACCCCCGCTCGGCAGCGAGAGAGTTGGGTACCCAGCGGCTGGGTGTTAGAGCCATCTCGTTACCTCTGCGTCCCGCGTCCTAGACGGCCCGTGGTGGTCGTGGCCCGGCCTGGACTAGGGTGGCGTAAGACTAAGGCGGACGGGGGGGCGACGTCGACGAGCGCGGACGCTGGTCGGGCGGGGTGGGCGGGGGGAACGCCGACGGGCGTCTGACCGGGGGTAGTGACGGGGGACGTGCGGGACGTGGAGGTGGCGCGAAGCGCACCGACCGACCCGCGCCGACACCGTCCCCTCCCCGCGCCGCCGTGCCGCCTCCGCCGCCGTCGTCCCGCCGCTCGCGGCGCGCCGCCGCCGCCTATTTGGGTTTTCGCTCGCTCCGGCTCGGTGGACTGGAGTGCGCCGCCCGCCGCCTCGCTCGGGCGGGTGGGCAGCGGGCGGGCGCGGGCGGGCGCTGGGTGTTCGTGGCGGGGGTAGAGTAGACGACCGCCAACGACGGCGCGCCGTACCACCACCCCGCCCGCCCCACCGCCACGCCCGCCCCCCGCCACTCCCCGCGGCCGACTTCGAACGTCGCCGCCGCCTCGTTGAATCTTTTCGATACAGCAGTGGATGCTATTTTCTTAATATTATGGTGCGAGCATGCGACTGCAACACACAAAACGCGGTTTAAACTGTTATCGGAGATCGTGGCCGCCGCCACGATTCAATGTTGTTGACAGACGACAGAGCAAACGACGCAAACGTGAATATCGCGAGAGTTTGCACCAATGTAAACGCTCTAAATTCATCTTCCTTTTATTATTTATAATTTTGTCTGTGGTTTTATTGTTCTTGTTTTGATTGTAAAGCGTCCTTGAGTGTTTTGAAAGGCGCGTATAAATGAAATGTACTGTTATTATTATTACTACACAAAAATGTAGAAGGTTTGAAAAAAAAATGCAGACCGTTAAGTTTTTTTTCGAGGTAGAAATTCTCGGTCGGTCGGGTTACCGGAAACACACTACTTTTTTTTCTACGCCTTAGCAATCACTTCTAAATACAAATGAATTTGGATTGACGAATTGTGGTCTGCGCCAACACAAAACAAAATCAGCAAAGCATCAACACCGCGCAGCTTGCATGTGAACAATCACAAAACCGTGTTCCACTATTTGGGGACATTTGTAACACTCTCATGGTTTACTAGACAAGCATTTGTGTAAACGTACCCTCCCTTCCGGCGACGTCCATACAACTCTCTCCTCAGCTCACGAGAGATGGGCTTCAGATGCATGAAATTGCAGAAGCCACCTCGAGTGCATTCCCTGTGGAAGGAGGAACACTCAGAGCACAGAAGACATACAAGCTGTCAGGAGGACAGTCATTTCAGACACTTGAAATGTATCGGTGAGATTATCGGCGCTGGAGGATTACAGACCCCCACACCCCAAAAATCATAATTTTTTTGATTGAGATTGAAATCACGGTCGCTAAAACAATTATTCATTGATTTCTAAACTTAGTATTTATTCTACTACTGCGTTCAAGGTTATGTTCTGTTGCCACAGCAGTGAGCTATCGAGGATGACACCCAGGCTCTTGACCTGAGGGGAAGGTGATACAGTGGAGTTATCAATTGTGAGGAAAAAACTGTCGGCTTTGCGTAAGGTGGATTTGGTACCGACGAGGAGGAGTTCTGTTTTATTGCTGTTTAACTTGAGGAAGTTATGGGTGAACCAGGATTTGATTTCTGAGAGACAGTGAGAGAGGGAGGAGGGTGGGAGTGAGGCGTCGGGTTTGCTGGATGACTTTATACTTCAGTTTGTCAGCTTGTGCGTTTAAAAATCAAAGTGTTTGAACATTACCCAGCAGTCATTCCCTGAGTCTCTTTCATCGTACAAGTCCCAGCTGAAATTGAGGATCATGAGAGCGATCAGCAAAGCCTCAGGGGCGCGCGCGCACACACATGCACACACACGCACACGAGCACACACACACACACACACACACACACACACACACACACACACACACACACACACACACCACACACACACACACACACACACCCCACACTCACCCCATTTCATACTGGCGACAGCAAGCTTCCCTGAAGTCTGTGACAGGAGAAAGCTCAGCATGGATGGGCTGCCCGTTGAACCAGCGATTGTTCAGGTCGATCACGGCTTTCTCAGCATCCTCCTCACAACGGAACTACAAGGGAACAATCACAACATAAAAAATGAAAAAAATACCAATAATAATAATAATAATAATAATGAGTAAATAGAAAAGAGAGACACTGAACACCCACCTTAACATATACGTTCCCCACAAGGTGGTCTCCCAGGTTATCGCACACATTCATTTCTTCCACCTCGCCATACTTCTCCTCCATTTCTGTGAAGACCTCCTAAGAGCGCGGCAGGGGAACAATCAGTCGTCATCTTATCAATATCCTGAAAAAAACTGATGCTTTGGAAAGCATCAATGTACAAGAAAGCTTACCTCGAAAAACTCATCATAGTGCTCCTGCATTTCCATGTCACTGATGGCACCTGGTGGACACAACGAAGAACGACAGTGAGGCACACGCCGGTACTTGTGATATCAGTGCATTTATTCCAACGACATATAAAGATGCTTACAGGTGAGGCCGTCAGCAGACTGGGCGCTGTTCTGAGGGTTGCGGTAAATGTTCAGAAGGGCGATGGTCTGAAAGCCAATGTGCACAAAATTTAGGAGGCTTTCTAATGACTTGAAATGGAGGCGGCCCGACAACTTCAATTCTGTATCCTCCGACAGAGCAGTTATATACTCGACAGAGCAGTTATATACTCGGCGGACATTAGGAACATCGGTACAATCTCATGAGAACCAATAGAATCACTCAATGAAATATTTTTTCCACTAATTTTAAAACAATATGTCTATTATTTTGGTTGGGGAGTTTTCATACAGAGAGAATCGTAAAATTTCGACCCTTACGTGAAGCCAAATGGCTGGTCTACAACACTGCAACTACAAAGATGATAAACATTTCAAATCAAATCAGTACTCAGTGAAAATGCATCTTACCTCATTACATTAGGCGTAGAAAAATAAGTAGTGTGTTTCCGGTAACATGAAATTTCAGCATAGGGTCGGACAACGTTTTTTTAAAATCTTTTTTTTTTGCCCCCCATCAAAAATGTAAACAAAATACCCATAAAACATAAAACAAGGAGACCTTTTTACTATTATTGAAACCCCCGCTCGCCGCCAAAGGCGGCGAGAGAGTTGGGTACCCCCCGGCTGGGTGTCTCGTTACCTCTGTGTCCCGCGTCCTAGACGGCCCGTGGTGTTCGTCAAATAGTTCGCTAAATCTTTTCGATTGGATGCTAATTTCTTAAGATTATGGTGCGAGCATGCGACTGCGACACACAAAACGCGGTTTAAACTGTTGTCGGAGATCGTGGCCGCCGCCACGATTCAATGTTGTTGACAGACGACAGGGCAAACCACGTGCACGCTCAACGTGAATATCGCAAGAGTTTGCACCGATGTGAACGCCCTAAATTAATCTTTCCTTTTATTATTTATAATTTTGTCTGTGGTTTTATTGTTCTTGTTTTGATTGTAAAGCGTCCTTGAGTGTTTTGAAAGGCGCTTATAAATGAAATGTATTATTATTATTATTTGTGGCATGTTATAACCACAGCCACAGGGTCAGTTTACAACGGCGTGACGTCACGGCCGTAAAACTGTACAGTACTGACAATAAACGGCAGTGAGCACAGAGCCAGACTCCCCGCGTTTTATTAAACACAATAATAGCAACGAAGATGGAGCTTCCACTCTTGCCTCTTCCTCCGTTCCTCGCCCTGCCTAGCGAGCCGCCTGTCCCGTGGCCCCGCTGGTTGGAATCCTTCGAGACCTTTATTGAAGCCGTTTGGCTCGCCGACGAATATCGCAAGAGTTTGCACCGATGTAAACGCTCTAAATTCATCTTTCCTTTTATTATTTATAATTTTGTCTGTGGTTATTGTTTTTGTTTTGATTGTAAAGCGTCCTTGAGTGTTTTGAAAGGCGCTTATAAATTTGTGGCATGTTATAACCACAGCCACAGGGTCAGTTTACGACGGCGTGACGTCACGGCCGTAAAAGTGTTCATATGAAAAGGTGACTACCTGTACTGACAATAAACGGCAGTGAGCACAGAGTCAGACTCCCCGCGTTTTATTAAACACAACAATGGCAATGAAGATGGAGCTTCCACTCTCGCCTCTTCCTCCGTTCCTCGCCCTGCCTGGCGAGCCGCCTGTCCCGTGGCCCCGCTGGTTGGAATCCTTCGAGACCTTTATTGAAGCCGTTGGGCTCGCCGACGAATATCGCGAGAGTTTGCACCGATGTAAACGCTCTAAATTCATCTTTCCTTTTATTATTTATAATTTTGTCTGTGGTTTTAATAATAATAATAATAATAATATTCTTTATTTATAAGCGCCTTTCAAGACACCCAAGGACACTTTACAATAACAAAAAACACAAAACAATACGGGTTGAGCAGCGGCAGCCAAACGCGCCAGCGGTCACTCAACCTGGAGGAGTCTCTCTCTCTCACCTCCAGGACATCTCCACGGGTTTTATTGTTCTTGTTTTGATTGTAAAGCATGCTTGAGTGTTTTGAAAGGCGCTTATAAATGAAATGTACTATTATTATTATTACACAAAAATGTAGAAGGTTTGAAAAAAATGCCGACCGTAAAGTTTTTCTTTGAGGTAGAAATTCTCGGTCGGTCGGGTTACCGGAAACACACTACTTTTTTTTCTACGCCTTAGACAGGTGGTATCTGATGCGATATTTAACATGGAGGATACAAAAAGATTCATTTACCTGGCTGAAAGTGGGTTTATTGTGTAATCTGGAACAGCGGTCACCATGTCGACAGGCACCAATTTTAAAATAAAAGGAGCAATTTACTCTGGAGAGGGAAGCACAAGAGAGAGTCCAAAATTCAGTTGAGGTAAAAACTTGTAAAGAATAGCCGGGCATCTCAAAACTCCAAGGAATGTTGGAGAAGTCATCATTTGAAAATGCGGACACTTGTAGAGATGTTGCATTATGTTTATATTTATACACTGCCCTTCATCATTTTTGGCACCCCTGATCAAGAGGTTGTCTTACTTTCTAAACAAAATTATTTTTCCCCCCAGTAAATATGATGAGACCTAAATAGAGGAGGTAAAAAAGAACGACCAACCCTTGATGCAAGTGCATTTATATAGCAGGCGGGAAAAAAACATTAGTTTACCTGAAATCATGTGTGCCTCAATTATTAAACACTCCTGATGTTAACATTTTGTACAACTCCCTTTTGCCAACAAAACAGCACTTAACCTTGTCGTAAAATGTTTCACAAGATTAAAGACTAAATTAATCTATGTGTAGACACTGAACTTGTTTATGATTTTTCACAATAATTATGATGCAAAAGAACTTCAAAACACAAGTGTTAAAATAATTATAACAATAATTAATTTGATCGAACTAGAATCTACTGAGAATGTAAGACGGGAATACTGCTCATGAAAGTGAGAACCGGCAAGAAGGCTAATGTATTTTAATGCTGAAACTAAATAATAATAGTAAGATTCGAATCCAATTTAAATCCGTATAGGGGTTTACATGTGTCTAATGTGCTACTGTACTGCGATAAGAAGGTGGTCGAGATGCTACATAGCATGCTACCCATCGTTTTCATTCAAACAAAGACTTGACTTGAATGCAACCATTTATGCGCCTAATACATAAAAACACCACCCCCGGTGACTCAACCCATTAAACTATTGTAATTTTAATAAGCAACGGTAACTTGTACGAGTATTCCAGAACTATTCGGCAGGTTGACGTCGCAGGCCAAGAAATGTAAGCAGCGCGGCATTTTCTAGCTAGCCAGCTAGCTAACGCTAACTAGCGTTAGCCGCCAATAATGTAGCTCTTCAAAAGCTGTACCACAGCATGCTCACAAGAGCACGGGAGCAACTATGGACGTAAAATATACAGAGTCGCTTTTACTAAACGACAAATTATGGATAAAATTGCTTACTTGTCTTTCTCTGTCCCAAAAATCGACGCCAAGTACTCCGCCATCTTGGCTAGCCTGTGCTCTACAAGCAACACCACGCTTTCCGTCTCACCCCTTCACAATAAAAGAAATGCAGTTTCAGCCAACGGTAATTAGCGTACTAGGAGAAACAATGCTATATCGGGAGCTAAATGTAATCCTTTCGCCCATATTACTGTATATTACGACCAGATTGAAACACGTTCGAATGGAAAAGAAAACAATTTCACATTGACAAGGATCGTCGCTATTCACTCTTAAATAATTTGTATCGCATGGTTCTCACGATTTGTCACAAACACAGGGAAATGTACTGAAATGGTGAAACGATGCAACGCAAGAAAAATCACCTTTATTTTTAAAGGGGAACTCCTTTACCAAAAATATACATCGTTGGGCATTTCAGTCTGAATGGCTTTCAAAATAAGAGATAGGGTGAATATCTTTCAAGGACTGTGCTAAATTAATCTTCAGCATTTTTTCATAATTGCATTGATTTGTGTGGGCCCTTAAATTGACGATAATCTTTGAATGAAAGATATGTTTGACTGAATAGGCCCAATTCTAAATTACTCCAGGAACAAAAAAAGATCTCCAGTGCCGGGTCCCAATTTGTAGGCTACATCCTAGGTACGCTCGTGACTGAGTAATTCGAAGGTTTCTCTTCATGGGCTGCATAAACCGAGGCGAATTCGGACAATCTTGAATAAGAGGAGAGCAATGTGGGCTACGAAAGTGCGATCCAAAGCAGCCTTCCCTCGGGGGCCATCTCCATGGAAACAAAGGCCACATTCGAGGCCGTGAATGTGGAGTGCAGCGTGCAGTTGAGGTACAAGGGGAAGTTAAGTCATGATGTCCTCAAATTCGGCCTTTGAAGGATTCGGCCAATGGATTTGGAGACAGATTGTGTGGAGTTTTGTACGTGTCCACTTATACACACCAATACACATTTTTTTTTATAAATATAGGACAGGAGTATCTTTAGTATCCAGTAAATGTCATTATTTCAACTCACAAATAAAATACAATATATGCAAATATATGTTGGATTGTAGAAGGATTTACCATTTAAAAAGTAATTGAATTGCATTATAGTTTGATACAGATGCACAGGAGAGCAAAGAGAAATGTTTATTTAGCTGATTTATCTCTTTACACTTTACCTCAACAGAGAAAAGGTGTGAAGTTTGTATTGTCCATCTTGTGTGAACTTCCTCTCACATTGCCAAAACATGTTAGATTCAATGAAGACACAAAATTATCCACCGATGTGAACGTGAGTGTGAATGGTCGTCTGTCAAAGCTAGGGGTCACCAACTCAGGTCCTCGAGGGCCAGAGTTGGTAACCCCTGTGAAGGGTCTACGTTGTCGAACTCACACACAACCTGAATGAAGGAAGACCAGTGCAGTAGAAAATAAATGGATGATTATGAATGGATGGTACCCAAAATGTACTTGGTACAATTATGCCTATGGTGGTAGAGAATTGTTTATGGAGATCAATTCAGGGTTACGAAGTGTAATAGACACACAACATTGTAGTATAGGCGGCCCGGTAGTCCAGTGGTTAGCACGTCGGCTTCACAGTGCAGAGGTACCGGGTTCGATTCCAGCTCCGGCCTCACTGTGTGGAGTTTGCATGTTCTCCCCGGGCTTGCGTGGGTTATCTCCGGGTGCTCCTGTTTCCTCCCACATTCCAAAAACATGCATGGTAGGCTGATTGAACACTCTAAATTGTCCCTAGGTGTGAGTGTGTGCGTGGATGGTTGTTCGTCTCTGTGTGCCCTGCGATTGGCTGGCAACCGATTCAGGGTGTCCCCCACCTGCTGCCCGGAAACAGCTGGGATAAGCTCCAGCACCCCCCGCGACCCTAGTGAGGATCAAGCGGTTCGGAAGATGAATGAGTGTAGTATACATACTCTAGTGGTGCTCATACGTTTACATACATGAACAGAATTTGTGAAATGCTGATGATGCTGAACAGGGACCGTGTCATTATTTTATTTATTCTTGTTTTGTTCAATGATTGTGCTGTTCTGAAATGCCTTTCCAATAAATTAGAATCCCATTAAAAAAATCTGTTTTGCCAGATCATTCATGTTTTCATTGAAGGATGGTACTCAACTCAAATGTATTGAGCACTTTGAAAACAACTACAGCTGCATACAAACTGCTGAATTTAAAAGTTTAAAAAACGGAAACATGAAAATAATGAGTTAAATCAATAAATATTAACTTGAAAAACGGTCCACATAAAACACTAAAACAATGCTAAAACAAAGCCCAAGGATAAAACACTGTTATAAAACGAGTTTTAACCCATTTAATCACACCGGTAACATCTGTGAAGGACAGCAATGATTTAATTTACAGGGCTCTAAAATTGTTTTTATTACTGACTACTTAAAAGGGCTACCAATGACACCTGATTTTGACTTTTAAATGTCTGGGGAAAATTTGGGATTAAATGGGTTAAATATTACAAATTCTGCTAGCTGGTGTAAACTGAACACAACTGTGAACTATGAAACGGCAAAACTAAATTGTTATGCAACTGTTTTATAGATGCAATTTTGTTACCGTTAGACATGCACATCCATTAACAATCCTCTAACTCGTCAATTTATAGGTTCTATGGGAAATTGGGTGGTTACACGTATTGCACAATACAGTATGTGCGAGGAGCAGTTTTTAAACTTCTTGATCGAGTTGATTGCTGTCTATGCTGTTTCCTATATTTGATCGGCATTTCCCCAACATTATAAAGAATTACATAAAATTTTAATTCACCAAGATAAAACGGCCTTTTTGACAAGATACGACGCGCCACAATGAACTACTGTACATTAAATTATGTCCAACCAACTTGAAAAATGTGCGCTTGTTTTCCCCATACAAGTTTTAAAGTAAGTTCAGTCATGCCAGTTAGTCCCCGCCCTCCGCTCTCTTGTGTTTGTACTGTGTTGTAGTAGTAGTAGTTGACCAAAAAGTTCGCCTCGACTGAGAGAATATAGTCAAGCCTACCGCCTCGAATTGAACACATTTCCAGATTTTAAACCCAAGGCTCCACGTTTAAGAGGTATGGTCGTTTCTGAATACACTAGAGTTGCTCCTAAACGAAGTAGAATAAAGTCCATTTTGTTAGCCTCGCTCGTGCTCGCTGTCTTCCCGCTGTTTTGCCACTAGCTTAGCGAGCTAGCAATCGTTAGCCTAGAGCAGTGGCCGCCCGCCCAGTCTTGAAAGGGAACGTCCCATTGTGTTTATACAAACGGCCAACAACCAGTGTTAGCATCTTGAGGATATACACGAAGGTAAATGGCTGAACGACTTTTCCAGACAGAAGTTAGCCGTGTCGCTAGCGGTGTTAGCCAAGCCCGCCCGCTGCCCCAAACAGTGCGTAGTACACGTCGTTAAACGATAAAGGGCGTCGTTCGATCCCATCGCCGCATTATATCAACCGTTAGCGCCAAATCTAAAGTATCATACAATAAAATACAAGAGTGGATCTCGATTTTAGTCTTTCCGCTGACTTAGTGGTATCACCGTAAACGCGTGTGCTGCCCAGACGGCTGCTCTCGGAAGTCTATCAACGCAGTAAACCTTTGCCAGGATTTCCGGCTCCTTTCCATTTGCCCTATGCTGTTTTGTTTCCGTTTATTCTATTTCCGTTTCTCAAACTTTTCCCCCATTCAGAGTTCAAGTGCTACTTAACGCTCGTCTTTTTGAAAAGTACGAAGCCGAGCGTGCGTTTCGGAAAATCGGGTCGCGTTTCTTGTGCTTACGGTGGAGCCGCGGTTGTGTAACGAGGGCTTGCCTCGCCCCACGCCAAGACCGACAGCGGCGCTTTGGAAATGTGTTGCTAACTTTGTTCACTCTCGGCGTCACCGAGTATCTTACTCGGCCTGACGTTTAGTTCGTGGTTTATTCATCTCCACTCTCACAACGTCTACGTGTACTTTTTGGGGTGGGCACATTTTCTTGTGCGCTGGCCTAGCGTTTGGCCTTAAGACGCCAAAGCCTCGCCCTCGAGTGTGCTAACGTTAGCTGTTAGCTGTCGACGGTCCCAGGCGGCATAGTACGATAGTGGAGGCTGACAGGGCCACCGCCTCGAAGACACACTACACCCATTTATAACATTCCCAGCATGCTATGAATACCAAAACCACCTTCCCTTACTTTAAGAGCATTTTATGGATACCTCCCCAGTCATGACCTTCATAAAACACAATTGACAGTATCCTATGATCAAAGAGGTTGACCATTAATATTCGACGAGATAGCTTCCCTTTCAAAAGTGTCGTTTTCATATAATAAGATCAATAAGATAACTTTAACTAACTCTAAATGTCTCTGATGCTGAAACAGCCATACTTGGATGTCAAATTTTGAAAATGTTCATGTTTATGGATCATTTTAGGCCATAATAGTAAAGTGATGGTAAATTCTGTCGTTCCATGGCTGCCCAATGCAATTGTAATTTGATCAACAAGATTTGTAAAACTCACATGCGAACAATGACAAGGGCCAACTGAAACACACTTGCATAATGGCAAGGACAAAATGCATTGTGATTAGAGTTGTCCCAATACGATAGACATGATCGTAAATCAGGGCCAACCACTCTCTGCTCATCGGTATTGGCTGAAAAATATCAGATTTTAAAATGTTTCTTATTTTCTAAAAGTCAAGATTAAAATACAGTTCTTTACCCAATTTAAATGACTGCTGATTTACAGGAATCTGGAAATGTATCATCTTGGAGTTTCTTATTTCAAAAGAAACAAAATAAATGTGATAGTTTAGACAATTTGGACGTGGTCTTGTTTTTCTTCTTCATTACATTTTATTGCAGCGGGATTGATCAAAACTCTGTATCGGCAGATTCTCAAAATCAAGTGACTTGCTCTCAGACTCCGGTCCCAAAAAATGTTATCAAGACATCCCTAACAATGACGGAGACAAACTTCATAGCAACCATGTCAGTTGTACAATTTACATGTATTGCCCTTCAACCTCCGCTGAATACTGATTGATACAAGTGCACAGATGATCCGAACTACTCATTAAACCCATTACACTCACGTATTTATACATTCATAACAATGTTAAAGACATGCAATTGTTCTTATACTTGCACACAATTATACATACCTCAGAGATAACACTAATCTATTTTATCGCTTTTGTCGAAATGAAAGATGTCTGCCGTATCCTGGCACTTTGGATCTCAGGTTCTGCTGGTGTCTTGCAACAACACTAGGCAGTCTTTACTGGCATTAATGGGGGAAAACAATTTGAAGTATCAGGACCATTTGTAAAAGGATCAAAACAACCAACCTTTCAAAAACTTAAGGTGCATTTTTGTTCATTTTCATGGAAGAGGCACATTGGCTAATTTGAGAAAATCCTATGGATCCTAAAATGATCAGCATCTTCAAAAATCATGTTGCAAAACATGAAATTTCATTTTGGGACAGCAACGGTAAAGACTATATTTTTGCTTTCTGAGTATAAAAAATGTCATTTCAGAACATTTTTTCATTTGAAACAATAATGACCTTTTGAATAACAACGCCCAATAAATGAAATACTCATGACTATTTTCAAAATGACACGGGTGCATAAACAAGTGATACCTTTTGCATATAAAAAGCCTACACAGCCCTCTTCAAATGATCTATGTACTGTATATATTTTATACACATAAAAATGGGACCAAGATAAATCACTTAAAAACTTTGTCCAATACTATGACCTATAATCTATACAAATTACACCCCGCTCCCACTGAAAATCTTCTCTGGACGGGAAGTAAAACATAACAAAAATAATTTGGTCTCACAAATGTGCTGTGCACATCCTTTGAAGACTGGGGATGTAGCAGTGTTTAAACTCAACTAATCACATTCACGAAACAAGAGCGAATGCTCTTGAACTGTTTTTTGTGTGGCCAGGGTTCAGATGTTCCAATCAAATGTCCCTGTCATTTTTTTATAGTTTCATCTCACAGCACAAGCCATCGCCCGCAGAGTGCTTCCATAGCCTCAGAGGGGCATTCATGACAAAGGCAGCCCTCAGGAGAAGAGTACAAAATAATTTGGAAGGTGTGCATTCACCTCCCTTGGAGATTCACCCACTTTGTCAGTGTTGCTGGAAACAACTATTTGTAAATATTCTCATTGTTTCATGTCAAGGCTAAAAACATTTAGGGCATCATTCATTATTATTGACTGTGTCGAATGTTGTGTTGTGGTATTAAAATAAAACTGAGGTTACACTGAGCAGTGGCGTGAAATTACCTCACAAAATTTTGAAATAAATCCCTTCAACGTCCCCCTTCCTGCAGCTCGCCACTCTTTTGAGAGACAATGTCCAAGGGTGGATCAGAAGAAATGATAGAGATCGAGATTGACGAACGGGAAAAACAAGCATGCATCGAGGAGGGGTGAGGACACTTGAATTTCTTTTCCATAACCTTTGTCCGTTGCTGTCGCGTCGCGGTTCTAATATCCCGTCTTGTCTCACCAGAAGCATGGAGGAACAGACCATCATGGCGGCAGATCTGATCCAGCAAGACATCGACATCAACGAGCCAGTCGGCAATTTGAAGAAGTTGTTGGAGCCTCGTCTCCAAATGTCACTGGATTCATATGAAATATGCTTGCAGGACATTCAGGTAAAACCATATATTTGAGTGTTCGTTTTAGAAAGCTCGCTCTCATGGCTGAAAGAGAGGATACACTTTTGTTATACCGCTGCCTCACTATTGTGAATAACATTGGAAGCCGAATACAGCGGAACCTCCTGAGTTGAATCCAGTCTGTTCTGTGATGTTGCTTAACTTTCAAGTTGCATCTGCGTGGCAAAATTAATTTGTGCATTATTCACCTGTTCATATTGGACCGGGTAGCAAGACCATTTCCTACTGTCAATCAAGTTCGATCTCCAATTCTATGGTTATCTCACTGGTCATATGATCCCCGCTGTGATGCAAAAGGAAAAGAAAAGATCATTACGGTTGGTGGACAGTTGGGGTGGTTCTTGAAACCTTGATTATTTAAGATCATAGTTAACGGTCAATCAACGAATCAGCTTTTTGCGAACAGGCTCACCCTTTCTTTTCTTGTTTGTAGTTGCACCCAGATCACAGCCTCTTTGATCAGGGCGTCAAAACAGATGGCACGGTGCAGCTCAGCCTGCAGCTCATCACCAAACCAGGTAAGGATGGGAACACAATCTTCCAAGTCTCAGAGAGCCAAATTCGCATTCTCTACTTTTGCGCCGTAATCCAGGCGATGAGAAGCTGAACATCTTGGAGATCGTAAAGCCCGTCGAGACAGTGGAAGTGGTGATCGACCCGGATGCGGCGGGGGAGGAGGGCTCGCTGGTGGACGAGGGACAGCTCATCGCCGTGGAGCGATCCGGCCTGTCCGACGAGACTTCGGAGCAGGTGACGCGCTGGGCCGCTGCGCTGGAAGGCTACCGCAAGGAGCAAGTCCGGCTCGGCATCCCATATGGTGAGAAATGAGAGCACCCAGGGGAAGGCAAGCCTCTCCCAAGGCCAAACAATTAACATCTGCCTGTGGTCGATTACATCTTTTCGAGTTTAGCAGCCAATGTCATGCTGCTTAGGTTGTGCAACGGAAAAGGAAATTGTTAGCTTTCGTTTGCTTCGGTTAAAGCCAAATGTCCAATAGAAATGTATTTATAGCGCAAAAGTTATTTTTGTTTGTGCTCAAATGTTCCATGCTGTTTAACATTCTTTCATGTTGTTGGTGCAGATGTTCCAAATTGTTTGAAAATGTTCAAAATCAGAGTCTGGTATCCTAATATTTAGAAGTAACACATATACATGAATTTTAAATTTGTTTTGTCGTGGTATTGAGTTGTACTTTTAGCAGGTATAGTACTGAAGTCAGAATTTTAGTATTGTGACAAGCCTTCTACGCCACGGCCCCCCCCCTTTAGACCCCGTTCTGTGGACGGCCGACCAGGCGATCCACTGGGCTGTGTGGGTGATGAAAGAATTCAACATTGACGAAATGGAAATCGGGAGCATTCACATCCCCGGTCGAAACCTTTGTGCCTTCAGCCAAGAAGAGTTCCTCCAGAAAGTGCCAAACGGAGAGATCCTTTGGAGCCACCTGGAACTCTTACGCAAATGTAAGTCATTTTCAATGCTTCCTCTCATTTGGCTGCGAACAAAGTCTCACGTTCGGGTTTTGAATTTCAGATGTTTTGGCAAGCCAGGACCAGTCCGGGGGGGACGCCACTGTCACCATTGATCAACGTAAGACAAGACTTTACCTCAAACCAGATAGGCAAATTATTCCACTGTTGCTTTGTTCTGACAAGCGTACATTCTTAACCGTGACTGTCCAGCTGTGCAGATAATACCGGCGCAAGTCAGCACGCCCACGGCCATTAAAGTGTTGAAGCAGAACCGCGGACCCCGAGCGCCCCGCATTTCCGGAGAGGAGCGCAGTTCTCCCGGCAACCGCACAGGTAGGGTCAACCCCACACAAGCATTGTACAGAGCAGACAATACTAATCTTCTACTTCTCTTCAGCAAGCAACATTTACCTCCTGAAACGCTAAGGGCATAGCTGAATTGCCATACAAATGTAAAATGGAGTTCGTCACTGTGTTGTTAAAACAAATAAATAAGTAGGAGGTAAGAAGTTGTTGAATGGGCAGAGGGCGGACAGTTGTTTCACGTTTAGGCCAAACACAACTGCGTTTGTGGTGCGTCTTAATGATGTCAGCCAGGACAGAGACACAAGTACTGTTTTAGTCACCACTTTTGTGATGGCATCATTCACACACGCACACAAAAAATATATCGATTGCTCAGAGCAAAAAACAAGAAGAATTGAAAGCGATGCAGAGGCCATGAAACAAATAAAACGAATGAGCTGCTCCTCTGTTGACAGGCAACAACGGTCAAATCCAGCTGTGGCAGTTCCTGCTGGAGCTGCTGACAGACAAAGACGCCAGGGACTGCATTTCCTGGGTGGGCGAGGAGGGCGAGTTCAAGCTCAACCAGCCCGAGCTGGTTGCACAAAAGTGGGGCCAGCGGAAGAACAAGCCCACAATGAATTACGAGAAACTCAGCAGAGCCCTCAGGTATGCTTGGACGGTATTTCAACACTGTGTGCGCTCATATGGACAAGTGTACTCTAATGTGCAACAATTTGGAATCTGAGAACCAGTTTTGGGAAAATATGCTCCAAAAAAGATGGAGCAGCATCTTCACTCACCGCTTTCTTCTTGCAGGTATTACTACGACGGCGACATGATCAGCAAGGTGCAGGGCAAGCGCTTCGTGTACAAGTTTGTGTGCGACCTGCGGACCCTGATCGGATACAGCGCCGCCGAACTAAACACCCTGGTGGCGGAGTGCGAGCAGAAGAAGATGTCGCGAGTGCAGGTGCACGGCATCGGGCAGCCCATCACCACAGTGACGTTGGCCACCACGCTAGACAAGGACAGCTGAAGGAGGAGAAGGGAGGCCTGAACTCTCGAACTCCCCCAATGAACCCTGCTGCCACAGCCGAGTGGATGAACATTTTACTTCGGCATTTTTTTCAAAACCGCGAAAGAGGTGGACAGCGATTCCAAATGAGATGTGGCAACACATGAACGCTTTGAATGTGACTGAAATAATGTCTTCCTTGTCTGTAGTGACGATCATTGTGTACATAAATACACTAATACAACACACACACACACCGTATTTTTCGGACTATAAATCATTCCGGGGTATAAATCGGACCAGTCAAAAAAAAAAACACACCCACACAACTTGAAGTAGCACTGTTGCATTACGGGGGGGGGCTTGTTTTTACAAAAAACAAGACCAAAAACAGAAAAAGCACCCAAGATAAACATTTTATTTCTAGCTCAAAATACATTGTTGGTGACTCAAATTAAGACAAGATTTGGCTGCAAGACTGAATATCAGATTAGAAATTTGAAAACATTCAGAATCCCTATAAACCATTGACTATTGTATTCACTGGTAGGAAGAGGCGGTAATGCACCAAAAGTATTTGCCAAGCGCCAAGAGTTAGAAGTAGCCATGGCAATTACCGTGTGCCGTTTAGTCAAGCAAATAAAGGGACCGTCTCCCCAGCATGTTTGCTAGTTTGGAATGCAGCATCCACAATAATTTACATTAAGATGCACCAGAGTATAAGTTGCAGGACCAGCCAAACTAAGAAAAAAGTAACTTGTAGTCCGAAAAATACAGTACACCGACACACACGTTTCATGTTTTTGATAGCCGTGCCACGGCCCGTGTATTTTCATATTTTCCTTTTATAGAAGAACCTTTTTGTATTTTTATTTTAGTCTATGTTCCCTTCAATTTTGGACCCTGTTTTCTTTGTCCATAAGGGGAATAAAGTGGCAAACAATTTTTCAGTTTTATTTACTGAGTTGCTTTTTGCAACGGTTGACATTTCAGTTCTTAAAGTCAAATATGACCTGAATGAGACGATGATGCAGCATGGGAGAAGACCGGCATCTGCCTCACACCTCTAAGGCTTGACACTCACGTTGGCTTTCTTCCACCTTGCCGAAAGTCCAGACCAGTCCAAGGTTTTGCCCCGTCTTTTGCTCCATGACACATGACCGAAACAATAATTAGTCAAGAAAATGATAGACAAAGAATCAGTGTTTGGAATATCCATCAATCCATTCCCCAATTCGCTTTATCCTCACAAGGGTCACTGGGGGTGCTGGAACCTATCCCAGCCGTCTTCGGACAGTACGCAGGCCGACACCCTGAACCGGTTGCCAGCCAATCGCAGGCCACACAGAGATGAACAACCATCTGCGCTAACGCTCACTTTCAGCAATCAGAGTCGGGCAATGGTATATGTACATTCAAAATTTTATTCATGGTATGGTGGCAGTAGAAACTGTTAAGCAAATGGTTCATGTCACTACAAAACACATACTTATTTTTGAAACATTCACCTGAACAAGAGCTTCAGTTCACATGTCCATGTTTGGGATATGATATGTTCATGTTAGGGAGGGATCTGTTGAATGGACAAGATGTGGAGAATGATGACGAGACACAATGGTGCATTGAAAAAACAAAACAGCGAGACGGTATCAAGAAGGGGTAGCATTAAAAAAAAGGGGGTCTTATATATACCAAATATTAACCAGTCACTATTAAAGCTGGATGGGGCGGCAGTCACGGAAAACAGGCCTAGTTTGCCCAAACATCCGATTTACAATCAATTACGGAATGATTCGACAGGAATGATTTGGAAATCTGTTCCAATACAGTATGTATTTTTAACCATAAAGTCTGCATTGAGGGCTAATACAGTGGAACCCCGTGAAGGGAAACACATTCACGCAGGTTGACTTCCGAGCTTTTCAAATTCCAAAGCAATTTTCCTATTGGATATAATGTAACATGAATTCATCTGATTCAGTGTCAATCTTGTAGTACAAGTGCAATGAGAGCATAACGGATGTATAATAAAATTGATAAAAACATGAAAAAACAATGAAGGAAAAGACTTTAGTGTATTTACTGATATTGAGCAGACGGTCCCTTTCCTTCACTTTTCCTCTTTGCCATCACTCGTATCCTTTGCACAAAAAATGCAATGACAAAGCAAAACACACTGTTCATTGTTTTCATTCCCATTAAGTTTGTTCCACTTGGGAGGTTCCACTGTACTTGGTGAGAATCAGACATTCTCCAAAATGACAAAGAGAGTGCATAAAACGCAAACTGTAACACAATCATCTTCCTTTCGGATACTATTACACTTCATATATTACATATAGTATTTGAGTTTGTTTTGTTATTTTATTTATTTTTTGCCCATGCAGCTAACACAACAGTGAAGCATGGAGAGGAGCGTAAAAAAAAAAAGTCAAAGCTTTCGGACAATTTTTTTTGTTCTTCTTCATATCGCACAAGATCACAAAGAAGACGCCATGAAATGTACAATCCCGCTAAAATATCTAAAAAGTCAACGAGTAGGACCTAGTTGGATTGCATCCGTCGATATGGCCATGCACTACATAGACATACAGCTAATCTCCTTCATATATTACACACAAAAAATGAAAATATTCCTTCTTGAAACAAACCTGAAATGTTTTCGGCTGCATGGTTTAAATGGCTTGGTAGCACAGTGCAGCGATGATAATAATATTCAGATGTGTATATATATATATATATATATATATATATATATATATATATATATATCTACCGTATAGCTATGGCCAGTTGACAAGTTTAGAGTACAAACACTGCAAAGGGGTGTCGCGTGATTGGCTTAAATGTGCAGGTGACACAGGGTACCCTTGTCTCACTCCGTTAGTGTTACTTTGTGCAATTGAGGGAGTTTTCACAAGGCTTTGTTCCATGTCTGCTTCCTTTGGCCCAAACAAACAAACAATCAAAAATCTCTGGCTTTTAAAATGAGCGCGGTTTTTCAAATGTCAAATGGGAGCAGAGAGTGGAACAGCGCCTATGGGTAGGGTGGGGGGCCTCTTTTAGTTGTGGATCTGCTCAAAGAACTTGTAGGTGGGATTCTCGTAGCCGTTCTGCTGCATCTTTGCCAGGTGACGCTCCTCGGGCGTCACTGCAGCATCCACCTGATCGCCAAACACAACAACAAACCCTTAAAGTCTGAAGCCTCATTTAAAATACCGTATTTTCACGACCATAAGGCGCCATTAAAAGTCTAGTGTATGAGCCGAGTTCCAAAGCCTGACTGAGCGCGCTTCTGGCCGACACGCTGTTTATATAGAGAAAAGGCGGGCGTAAGTGACGTCAGGCATGCGGAAGTCTGCCAATGAGTGAAGGGTGGGCGTGTAAGAGGACACTAAAGGCACGTCCCTAGCTTGTACCAGTCGGTGAGCATGTAAGAGGTGAAGAGAAATAGCACCCGTTACTGAGACTGCACCCAACAACACGGTGCGGCGAATGGTCGTGAAAATACGGTACTTATCTATTTTTTAATTTTTAATTTTTTTTACTTGTCCAGCGGGGCCGGAAGAGGAAAATTGGAAATCGGGTCTTTACCTCGATGACGCCATGGTGGATAGAAGTGTATTGCTTCTTCCTCAGCATCACCAAGGTGATGACGATAACGGTCGCTATGACAATGCCTCCCACCATCAGCCCGATGATGGCGCCTTTGTTGGAGCCCACGTCCTCGGCAAAAAAGACCTGTCAATAAAAAGGTGTCAAGTGCATTGAGCCCCATTCATTACCATGGATTAAAATAAATCAATAAATGTATTACAACACATTGTAAATTTACTTGAACATGCTAATAATCCACAATAGAGCGGGGGTGAAAACGACCAAGTGGCGGAACCCCAAACACCCAACAGTCAAAACAACATCCGTCTATTTGGTTGTCATTACCAATTTTTGATGGTGGACTTCATAACCAGCACTTTGCCTCTCGTCAGTCTCCAGATGCACTTGAGGCATCTCTTCTGGCTTCAGGGCAGACACTTAAAAAAAAAACAAAACAAAACAGAAAGCACGCCCAAACATTATAAAAAGATGCACAACAAACGATTCAGCCTTTTAACAAAGACAATGATACACACGGCGTCACACCGATATGTGTTCCTAATATTTTGTTCTCGTGGAAATGAGAAAAAATAAATGACATTTTTGCCGATCAAAGTACCGTATTTTCCACACTATAAGGCGCTTCGGATTATAAGGCGCACCTTCAATGAATGGCCTATTTTAAAACAGTTTTCATATATAGGGTGCACCGCATTATAAGGCGCACAGAATAGAAGCTACAATCGTGGCTGAGGTGGCGTTATGCATCCAGTAGGTGGAGCTACGCTAAAGAGGGTACAATACTTTATTTATTGAGCGCTTTCACAACTTCTGCCGCTGTAACAAAGCGCTTTACAGAACATTTAAAATACTATGTCCAAGAAATCAGAATATTGATCCATATATAAGACGCATCGGATTATAAGGGCCACTTGTCGGCTTT
This sequence comes from Hippocampus mohnikei, assembly GCA_026261675.1. Lineage (NCBI taxonomy): Eukaryota > Metazoa > Chordata > Actinopteri > Syngnathiformes > Syngnathidae > Hippocampus > Hippocampus mohnikei. Next base: position 11,272,489 of record JAKGUB010000106.1, read on the forward strand.
TGAGAAAATTGAATGCTTTCCAGTGCGTCTTATAGTGCGGAAAATACGGTACTTGCAAGTTAACCAGCATCAAAGAATTCATGTTTGACAATTATTGAAGCAATACATACACTGCCTTGTCAATCAATCCAAAGTGAACATTATTATGTTTGTAAAGGCGATGTGACTATGAGCACCTACCAGGCCGTGTGGGTAGTCCTCTATCTGGAAGTGGGCGGGCATCAACTGGCTCCACTGTGAAGAAATGCAAGCGTCCATCTGTCATTAGATCCTACTCCAAGTCAGTGAATGTACTGTATGCACGGTAAGTATGCGCGTGTTACCGTGGTTCTCGGTGTTGGGCTGGTTGAAGCTCTCGGGGTGGATGAAGCCCAGCCTGTCGAGGCCGGGATCCATCGGGGCCGAGCTGTACGCCTGGTCGGGCATGAGGGCGTCGTTGCCGTAACTCATCCTGCCATCCACCTGATTACGGAGACAGAGGATCTGTTAACGTCTGTTCGTGTGTGCCGAGCCGGTTCGCGGTGTGATCCGGTATTTAATCAGCACGTGCCGAAGAGCGGCTGGGTACGACCCGACTCACCCTGTTGTCGCTCAGCAAGGAAGACACTTGCTGAGAAAGCTCGGACTGAACTCGCTGAACAATGACGGCTAGTGGAACAAAAGGCAGAATCAACGCCGGATATACAACAATCTTACTCTGTGCAAAAGTCACAAGCCACCGACGGAAAAACGTGAATAGGTGACGTGGGGCTGAAAACGAATCGTCCCGGTGCACTTTTCATCACTGCACTGTAATAAGCACACCTTGAGATTTTGAGAATGGCAACCCCAAGTGGATAAAAATAATCCCTGCACCTAAGCATATATAGTTTGCATTGGGATTGTGCAAAATCAATTTTGACATGATTCCTTATGTCGAATTATTCACCCAAAAAAATATTGATCACTGAGGAGACATAATCTACACCTGTATTGAAGAAAGGAAGTCTTGATAACTTACAGACTTGGCTGTGGATTTCGTCGGCCACGTTGGGCACCTTGTAGAGCAAACCCAGCGACTGGTTCATCCTTTCATCAATCACGCGCAGGTGGGTCAAAACCTGCAGGAAGGAGACAGGAAGTCGTCTGCGTCAGCCAAAAAATTTTCACATTTCAGCCGACAAGATGAGAAAACACATTGCATATTTTTCTCAAATGTAATCTCTGTCTGCGGAGCCTATTGGGCTGTTTTGCAAGTGTTAGTTTCAGATTTTTTTTTTGTTTTGTTTTTACTTGAGTCCTCTTATCCTCAAGTAACTTGCACTACTCTTCCCACCGCCGATTATTTTTAAATGCTCACGTGTCATTTATTGTCGAGAGCGTGTCACATGGCGTACCTGAGGTCGAATCTGTGCCGCCTTCTTCGGGTCGACGGTTCGGACGTGCTCGTAATGTTTGACTGTGTGCTGGCGGTCCTTCTGCTCGGCCCGAACGTATTTCTTCAATAGACTCAACACCTGACGAGGCTGGTGAGGGAATATTAACAGTGGCAATATATTATAACCCCAAAGGACTCTTTTGAAATACTTAAATGCATTACCCGTGGAGGGTCGGCCTGCAGTGCACTGAGGTAGTTTTCCAGGGACATGCGTCGGCGGCTGTTGAGCAGAGCCTCCACGCGGGCCATGTGGGTTTCCACCAGCTGTTGCCTCTCTCCGGCGGCCTCCTGCTCGAGGGCCTCCACCTTCTCCTGGAAATGCTGCGAGTGCACGCACATGCGTAAACGCCATTCTAAGAATCTCGCGAGAGAGCGGTAGCCCCAAAAGTCTCTTTTCACTTCGTGTAGGTATAATCGCGTTAAAAGCTGTGGCGGGTGGCGCCATTTAAAAAAAAACTTTTTTTAGGTGCACGTTACCCGACGTCGCGCTTTGTGCGCATGCATGTCACATCACGGAGGCATTGCGTTCATATTAAAAGTCCAATTATTTTTGTAATGTAAAAAAAAAAAAAAAGGCTGAATTGGGAATCACGCCCTGCAGTGTGACTATAGCGTTACTGTCATTTTCATTTTTGAGGTGAACACTGCACTGGAGCACTTGTGGAAATGTTATTAAAATGAAATCTAGGAGGCCTACTGTAAATCGACCTCTGTGAAATGAGTCAATGAAATGGCTTGTCACAAGTTCAATGGCTTTTCAGTAAGACCACATTCATCTTCAAGTTGGTTTGAAATGGCTGTTTACCTGTACACACCTGCAATTTTGTTACATTAAATGTAATATCAATAAAGGTTTCCTGTATGTATATTTGATATTTAATATGTGCTTGGAGAAAAATATAATGCAAAAGAACAATAAAATACATGTCACACGTGACCAAAAAAATTGCTTATTTGAGCCAGCGAGGGGCACGGCACACGCACGTGACATGAGCCAATGATCGGAATGGTCCCACTTCGGCCTCATTTTGAGACAGGAAACCCCCCCCAACTAGTGTATTTATCTGTGGTTTTATTACTCTTATTGATTGTAAAGTGTCCTTGGGTGTTTTGAAAGGTGCTTATAAATAAAATGTATTATTATTATTATTATTATTAAAATGGCTCTCGAATTCTTGCACGTTGCACATTTACCTGAATGACAGCTTTCTTGTCAGCACGTGGGAGATTCTTGGCCTTACTCTCAGCCTCCTCCCATTCCTTCATCACCTGAGGATCAAGAGCCGTCATTCCGTGTACACGAAGTGCACGACAAGGGCGCGGTCAAAAGCATCACATCGCCTACCTGGGACAGCTTTTCCCTGTGCTTGGCCTCCAGGCTTTCCTTCGCCCTCTGGAAGTCGCCGTGCTCGTTGTCATCGCCGGGGGACTCGAGGTATTGGTCCACGGCGTCTGGGGGGCTCGGCGCCAGAGTGGGTACTAGAAAGACGAGGAAGGACAACGGTAGCGGCGATCAAATACAGAACGACATATAAGAGGAGTTGATGGAAAAGTTGAGAGGAAAAATGGTCACAGTGGTTGTCATGCCTTGAGAACACAGGGATGCGGACATTTCAAACAATCACTGTTAAAACAAACAAACAAACAAAAAAAACGAACACTGTATTTCCTCAGTGGCCGGAGGTTTTTACTTAAATGCAAACAACCTGGCATGAATGTCTGTTTATGTTATCATAATTAGGCCCAGAATATGCAGCGCACGCTTGGAAGTGGCTCAAGTCTACTTCTTTCTGATGTCAAATAAATCACCGTTTTGAGGGCTTTCCTACAACAACAACAAAATTAATAAATTAAATTAAATTTGAAAGGAAAAAAAACCTCACCCAATGTTGTGGGTGCATTCTTCCTAGTAAAATTTTACATTGAGTCATGTTCACCTATGTGAACTCCAAAAATCGGGTGGGAGTTCCTCCAGAATTTTGCGGAAACCGACCTATACTACAGCCGTGGTTTATTATAGCATACTCATGGCATGATATTATTATTATCATTATTGATTTTTTTTTATTACTGAAAAGAAAAGGTTTAGGATGAGGCATTCATTCCTCTTATTAACTGCTGTCTCATAGAGGAGGCCACTATTCAAGGAAATACGCTAGCAAGTTAGAAACACATACACACACCAGTAAACAAGACAACACAATGTTGTGAGGGAATGAAGGGCGAGGAGTGTCCCCAGTGCGAAATGTGTTCACGTGGGACGTAGGAGCCTGGAGATCAGATGAGAAGTGCCGAGTCATGATAAAGACAGAGGCTGATTCACTCACATCACACTCAAATGACCTCTGCCTCCACACCCTCGCACACACACAAACAGGTGCAAGAGTCAAGGCTTGAGACAAGGACGATGAAAACATCTTAAGTCGAGGCACTGCTGCAGCAAGACATGCAAACACGTGCGGCAATTTGTTCCATCTTTTAAGCGCTTGCTGGTTCACATGCTGGGGTTAAGTATCAGCTGGTGTGACTGACCGCTTAGAAGACAATAAGACAAACGGGATGAGCCCCCGCGTGAGGTCATGACCAGATTAGCGTGAGTGTTGTACAAAAAGTGAGCTGCGGTACTGGACGTCTCTCCGGCAGTTTTTAACTGTGCCAAGGAGGACGTTTTTGTTTTTGTGTGTTTTTAAATGACAAGAGTGAGTTTGGTTTGATCTGTCATTATGATGAATCAATGAGTCTAGATTATTTTTATGACTAAAATGGATGTAACAAAACCAATAATTTAAATAACTAAATACAAAATAGAAGATGATGTGTGAAATACATGATTCCATAAACTAAAAAAGAAATTAAACACTGACTAAATATCATGAATTAATAACAATAAAATACTTCTTGGCAATATTCATTGACATTTCTACTAAATTAGCAGCAGAAAATATGAATGTTTCTTTTTTCCCCCATTCATAGCGTTTTGAATCAGATCTGATGTAGGCTGCACAAATAAAATGAATGCAAATCGATATGGAGACATTTCAAGCTCTGTCAACGCTTCTATGGGATATTTTGATGTATTAAGCCTTTTTAGTACTCTTGAATTCAAATTAAACCTCTTACAGAAACCTGTTACAGAAAGCATTAAATCCAAATGTCATCCCCCCTGCCAGTCCTCAGACAGGTCAAGACTGAAAGGAAAATGTGAGTACTCAAGAAAGAGAATCAGAGCAGTCAGGCTTCGGAGAGATGACGACAACCCCAGTTTGGGTCGCTTTTCCGTCCTGCCACTTACACGAGCTGCTGCAGACAGCGAGGCAGTATTCCTCGGAATCAAAGTTATTCCTGTTGCCCCCGCAACCCCCAAACAAGAAGGGGGCGCAGCGGGCCTTTTCGGGCATGAAGTACCAGCGCTCCAGCATATCGTGACACGGGCCTGACTCGGCGCGTGCCCAACAAGCGGCTGAGGCGCGCGCACACAGAGATGGCGACACAAAAACAAACAAAACAAAATAAATACAGCACTATAGAATATAGTTCTCAGAAATGAACACAAATATGACTAAAAACAAGATAACCGTTTGTTACCTCGAACGACCTCCTCAATGGATTCGGTGGTGGTGGTGGTTGTCATGGCGACGTGAGCACTGCGCTCGTCGCTATCCCGCTCGTTGGTCATGTCTTCGTCTTCCTCCTCCTCCTCCTCGTCAATTTCTTCATCGTCATTCTCATCCCTTTCAAAAGTGTCAGCCTCTTCATCATCTTCCTCATCCTCCTCCTCCTCCTCCTCCTCAGCTGTAGCCGGCTCCGTGTCGGTCTGCTGCGTCATGCTGGGGAGTAACAGTGTTCAAATATTTGGGGCACTGCACATCATGTCCAGGCTGTCTAAAAATGATCTTTACAATCGAACAAATGCGTCGATTCATTTGCCTTTGTCGTGCACAACCTAAAACAAAAGACGGATACCTGTTATCATTATTCTCAGGCTCAGCTCCGCCCCACCAGACGTCCGACTCTTCACCATCGGACTCCTGCTCGGCTTCGATTGGGCAGCACACAAACTCCACCCCTCGGTAAAGGTCAATGCCGCACGGCATCAGCAACCCGTAGTCATGGAGATTGGCGGCACGGTCTACGCAGGACTGACAGATGAAAAATGAAAAAAATGTGACGTGATAAGAACATAGGAATGGGGAAGAATCGGAGCCATAAAGGAAGATCTGGCAATTGCTTACAGAACATAATAAAGTGGAATATTGCCTGAACTTCATGCTCTTTCACGCAGCATCCCGCAATCGGATCATTCGAAGCGATCATGAGTTTTTGCAAAATGGCTTTCCACGCAACAACATGTCAGAAAGCGTGAGTGAGAACGTCAAACCGTTTCAAACCACAGTGCGAGATAATACCACAAGAGTCAATCAATTATTCTTTTTTAAGAATGTTAATATATTTTGACATCTGAGACTATTGACAGTTGTAAAAATCATTCTTCTCATGTGTTAGCACTTTTTCAGGAACTGAGAGCAATTAAGGCCTCGTTTTTTTAGATTCATAGATTTATTGCCTCACAACACTTTAAGGAACCCCGGGAATCCTGATTATCATCTAATTCACATTCATGATGGCATTTCAGATCCTATAATTAAATTTAAAAAAAAAAAAGTCTTTTGAATCGGCATCTTAAGAGCAACCAGATGGCAAAAGAGATAGAACACCACAGGGGGTTCAAACAATGACGCACCTCTTTGGCCACAGCGTGCCAGTGTAGATGGCTCTCACACTGGTCCATATACTCCTTGTGCAAGAACTTACACTTGTCAGGAACCAGCAAGGCATCACTCACAAACTCCCCGACTGAAAACACATTTTTTTTTTAAATTTAGGGGTATATTAAACATACACGTTTGCATACACTTGCAGTATTGAGGGGGCGTACCCAAGCAGCGGTAGGGCACCACAATGTGATTGTTACTGCGGCATTGTTTGCGGCCTGTTTTGCACCAGTTTTGGATGCTGACGGGCTGGTTGGCCTCCACGACATTAGTGATCTGAAGTTCTGGATACACCTGGAGAAAACATCCATTTGTTTACAACATTTCTTGCCTTCGTATCTTCTTAACCATTTTTTCCACTCCGCCTCACCTCTTGGCAGTAATTCAGGATGCCCTCTTTAGTGCTGATGCAGCTCTTGGAGCCTGAAGGGTCTGGCTCCCAGTTGCCAGTCTGCACATTGATGTGCATGTTGAGTTTGCCACAGAACATGGCCACCTGCGGCTCAGTCATCAAACCTTCTGAGTCATCAGTAGGTACCTGGATGAACACAGAGGGGAACACCATTCAGCCTCATGCAGGAAGGAGGTCCATCGTTATTGATTACTCCATTATTTAAGAATTCAGTTGATTGCATGGAATTGGTTCTTGATTACCGCTAATCATGACTTTAAAACCATAGGTAGTGCACAGCAAGTAGTGGCTGAACTAGCTTGCTGTCTAAGGAAGCAGAAACAGCTAGCTCGCCAAGTCGAGCAAGTCCAGGCAGCAATATTCTCAACATCACAATCAATCATTGGCACCCTTCTGTGGTGCTGTTTGAGTTTTGAGACTGTACTATCATAATTTACAATAAGAAATCATAACAGGTGCCACAGAAAACTGAGCAGCAGTTTTCCTCATCCTCAATGGAAATGACATGTCATCAAATTGGCATCTGTGCAATGAAGAAAGGCGATTGAAATGTAAGGATAAAGACAACATTGCGCAGGAACATTGTGCATTTAAATCAGAACTAAAAGCTTTAAGCATAATCCCGGAGATATACTACATTTTCTCCCTTTAAGCCCTCAATGGACACAGCTAAGCAAACGTCACAGGCCAGAATATGTCATATTTTGTGTTTTTTTTCCATCACCGTATTTCTACTTTAATTCCAACATAGACGGTAGATGGGAGAGAATGTGGAAGTAACTCCAATATAATTTGAATGATACATATCATGCTGGGCTTTTCTCTCTGCCTAAGTACAGTATATAATTTTTGGTGCATCACGCTGACACAGGGTTTGAAATTAACGGTGGCCTCACGGCGCAACCTGAGCAACTCAAAACAAATTTAATCTGCCAAAAATCTGGCACTCTTTCTTGCAATTTTTTATGTTTATCACCATCTGCATTTTACTGTTATTGTTTGGTTTATGTTGTCCATATGTTTCTGAGCTCTTGCAACTGTTTTCCCATGTGGTGTGTTTACTAATGACATATAAATTGATTCTGATACAAAATTTCAACTTCCCTTTCCTGTTGTATGGCAGAAAAGACCGTCCTTTTCTGTTTAGATGAAGCGACACAATGGCAAGAAACTTCTGGATGTGACAGTGAAAAAATGGGAAGCTCAGAAATTTATTAAATGTTCTAACTTTTAAATAAGGCCTGGTACGCACTTCAGGATTTTCCAAATTTTACAACAGCGTTTTGCTGCACTGCATCACAATGAGAACCTTTGTTGACTCTTTCGCAAAGTAGAAAAATGAAAGGCCTGTTAGTATGATGCAATGCAGTTCTACACCTTTACAAATTACAACAATAATAATGAGGGATTGTGAAATTAAAAATCGGAAATTAGACTAAGGTTTTGATACAAGGATATCTTATCTTATCATGACATGGTTGCACGAAAAATCTGTCGTACAAATAACATGATACCTATTATTCATAATAAAATATCTTTTAAAAATGTGGTAAATGTGTAACATTTGTGGACATCGTAGATTGCAGTGTAGGCTCCGTCAGTGTGTTTTCAGGAGCACCGCAGTAGTGTGTTTGATTCCCTGAGCCGAAGCCAAAAAGCCGCAAAGGTAAGGCGCCATCTTGCTTGTGTCACAACTGCACATCGTTCGAAATTAGCTTAAATGGCTTCTGACAGGGGTGGAAAATAGTCCTGTGAAATACGTGGTAATTACGGACTTCATGTGGCAGGGACAGTTTTTACCACATCGATAGGTTTTTCTTTTGTTTTTGTCAGACGTGACTTGTGGCCTTTGCCTGATGCAACAATTAGCAAAAAATGCTAACAAGCGTTAGCTTCATAAACGTCATTTTCCACGCGAAAATTGCTGGCCATTGACAGGCCAAAACAAATTGGAGAGCGAACAATCACTTTTCCTCATGAAATCGAAACGTGTACTTTTAATAAACAATTTCAACGTATTTGGGCTTTGGGCCTTGTTAGCACTGCAATTTTAGCAGATGTTAATCTATGCGGAAAAAGAGCGTGCTTCACATCGGTGCAGATTGCGCATCTACACACACTGTACTGTATTAACAGTCATGTAAGGAACCTAATTGTGGGTAAAATTTTACAAGGGCTTGGTTGACTTTAACCTTAATATGCAACGATACTGTTGTGGTCAAAGTATGATATAGGACCGTATTGTCCTCTCGATTTCGAAAAGAGAATGGCACCAAAACCTGCAGACGAGCGGCCCGGAAAAGGAGCGCTTATACTCGGCCGTAGGCTGGTGTGGTGGGAATGATGACTGTGGTGGTGGGCTTCCTCCGTTTCGACACCTACTCACCTCGGATGAGAGCGTCAAGGTCGCAGCAAGTAAGAGCACAAACGCCGTGTGTCCGCCCATGCCGTCCTCACTATATCCAGTACCAGCAAAACGTCCTCTTGGCGAGCTCCTTGTGTTAGATGGTGGCTTGCTATCGGAATAAATCGCGCGATTGGTTTGACACGGACGTGGCGGATAAGCGATCCCTGATCCTGGTGATCCCTCCTCCCTGTTTTCCTTTCTCTGGAGTGACCGATGGAGGCTGGGTGTGTTTGGATGGGGGCGGGGGTGGAAAAGGATGGAATCTGCGATTTACGGGACAGTAGATTTAACCGGAGGTAGGAAGTAAACTATGAATATCTTTTGACCGTACTAAAGCAGATAATCAGGTTTTTACTTAGCATTTATTTTGACTACATTTATTCTCTGCTTTTGACAACAATAGGCTTGCTCCTTCATTCGAACAACACAAGTCAAAAGAGAAAATCAACCCTGTGGAGATATGTGTCCAAATGTATTGTATACGTCAACAAAGTTGTTGGCATTGAAGGCCATTTCAGAATAGATCAACGTTTTGCTCTTTGCCAACCGTGGGTGTTTTTAGCTGTGTGTTTTTGGTCATCATGTTTCATCTCCCATGAAGTCAAATTAGCCCAAACGACAAAAAATGCTGTGATCTGACACTGATGTACCTTCACCTTGGAATTAATCTTTAATTTATTTGGAGGTTGTTTGGGGCTCTGTTGGTACCATTTTTCAATTCCTCATCAAATTTTTAAAACGACAGAGTAATTGCATTGACTAATATACAACAATAGGTGTCACTAGTCCGCAGGCACAAACGCGTTCACGTGACATCTGGACCCGGAAGGGACACGGGCGGTGGACCAGCGTGCGCCAGGCGGCTAAATGCGAACGAAAATGTACACCACAGACGGAGATACTCGCCGATTGTCAAGAATAAACAAGACAAAACGGTAAGGCAAGTTTGATCGACTCAAGTAAAACGTCAGCTTTTCGGTTAAATAATTAGCTAATTGCTAATGTTCAAACTAATATCTCTCGACTGTAAAATGTGAACGTTAATGAAAGGATATTTCTGGTTGTCAAAACAGCTGACGTTTCTTGCCATACAAGTACAATGGGCAACAGAAGAAGGGCAGCAGCTCTCAGTCATGCAACCCAGGCAGTATCTGGACCCACAGCAGAGACCATCAAAACTGCCGGGAGGAAGCACAGCATCTGCATGGTCTCTGACTTCTTCTACCCGAACATGGGAGGAGTGGAGAGTCACATTTACCTCTTGTCCCAATGTCTGATCGAGAAGGGACACAAGGTGGTGGTAGTCACGCACGCCTACGGCCACAGGAAGGGCGTCAGGTACCTGACCAATGGCCTTAAGGTCTACTACCTGCCTTTGCAGGTGATGTACAACCAGTCCACCACCACCACCTTCTTCCACAGCATGCCACTCCTGCGCTGTGTGTTTGTCAGGGAGCGCATCACCGTGGTGCATTCGCACAGCTCGTTCTCTGCTATGGCTCACGATGCTTTGTTTCATGCAAAAACCATGGGCCTGAACACGGTATGTGGTCCTGAAGCTGGATTCACACTGCATGTCTTATAGTAGTGCCTTTTTAGTGTTCCTCAGTTTACGATGGTACCTCCATTATGGTGAAGGTGATGAAATGAACTTGTGTGTGCTACGGCATAAAAATACGCTGTAACCCAGGAAAAGGAAGACTCTCAGTTATTGCAGTATATCCTGTTTCGGTTTATACAGTGTTGCCTTGAGATATGAGTGATATGACTTGGGAGATTTTTTTTTAGATGTCTGATTTGTATTCATTTTTTTGCGTCGATGTTACTGCAAAAAAATTAAATACAACCACTGAATCATGAATTCAACCTTACAACAAACAATTGAGCTATTCAGTTCACATCTAGCTATACTGAACTAGACAAGATATTACATTAGATTTATCTGAACAATCTATATATGATTTTACAGGTGTTCACTGACCACTCACTCTTTGGCTTTGCTGACGTGAGCTCCGTACTGACCAACAAGCTCTTGACGGTGTCACTGTGCGATACCAACCACATCGTGTGCGTTTCCTACACCAGCAAAGAGAACACTGTGCTGCGCGCCGCGCTTGATCCAGAGATTGTGTCCGTCATTCCCAACGCGGTCGAGCACGGCGACTTCACGCCTGACCCGTCTCAGCGCAACAACGACAGGATCACCATTGTCGTGATCAGTCGCCTTGTCTACCGCAAAGGTACGAGCTTGTTGGTCTTTGTTTCTCATTGAAAGATGAAACTTCACCTGAAGCTTCCAACTTGTCAGGCATTGATCTTCTAAGTGGAATCATCCCAGAGCTCTGCCTCAAACATCCAGATCTGCATTTCCTCATTGGCGGAGAGGGGCCAAAGAGACTAGTGCTGGAGGAAGTGAGAGAGAAATACCAACTACATGACAGGTACTTTTAGATGTTCTTGATGCACATTTGCCAGCTTTTCCTGCTTTACCGGTTGTCATTTTTCAAATATTCAGATTGACTTTATCACAGGTCTCCATCTTTTGTCATAGACAAAAGACCACTCAAAGTAACTCGATGAATGCATTTAATATGTACTTTTTAATGTCATAAACTTACAGCGTGTGCCCTTAAATTTTCTTCTTGCTGCCCTAAAATTTCAGTTTTAGGGCCCACTGTGCTCCTAGTTAAAAAAAAAAAATCCGGAACCCTACTCTGAGAGGAACTTATGTTAATGCAGGCCCTCTCCCAGGTTACCAACAGTGACTCCTCATCCTACAAATGAAAAAAAAAAATCCCACCGACCTGAACTCGATATTTCTGTTTTCACGTCCTTTTTAAGCGCAATGGCCATGTGTCCAAATACTTTTGTCCTAAAGAGCACATCAACCCCTGGCAGCGGTCCTGCTATTCATAATATGTTTTGAGTGTTTATATGTTTGACTGAATTGCAATAATCGCAGGGTGCGCCTGTTGGGGCTTCTGGAGCACAAAGATGTCAGAGGAGTTCTGGTGCAGGGTCACATCTTCCTCAACACCTCACTCACTGAAGCTTTCTGCATGGCCATCGTGGAGGGAGCTAGTTGTGGACTGCAGGTGCGCTGCATTCCTTCACCCTATTCACAGTACCGTGAAAAAGTATTTGCACTCTTCTCAAATTTGTATTTATGACACAGTTTCCCCACTGTAATGTTCGAGCTAATCAAACAAATATGAAAATAAAATACAACCCAAATAAACTTAAAATGAAGCATATCTATCGAGTGAGAGAGTGTCAGTGTCATTTGTGTGTTTGTTTACTTCCTCAAAGGTTGTCAGCACTCGTGTGGGTGGGATTCCCGAGGTGCTACCCGAGGACTTGATCACGCTTTGTGAGGCAACTGTGCAGTCGCTGTGTGCTGGGCTGGAAACAGTCATAGCGCGGCAGCGTTCTGGCTCCGTCTCCACGCCCGCCTCCGTTCACGCACGGGTGCGGAACCTGTACACCTGGAGAAATGTTGCAGAGAGGACTGAAAAGGTGGGTGTAGCAGAACGCGTACCTTTGCACTGTGATTTCTGCAGGTAAACACAAACGTGCACTGTTGTGTGACAATTACCACCATTCAAGGTGAGAGATTAAGTAAAATTGACCTTTTTGTAGAAGCATGCATTTCAAGCGTAATTTAAAATATGGCACCACTATTTTTTGCTTTTGTGACATCTCAAACATCTAAAAAGACTTTCCTTTTTAGAAAAAAATAACATAACACCACAAATTATTTTTAATAAAATCAAATAAAAATGTATTCATGTTTGCTTTCAAAACTTAGCTTGTAGCAGACATGTGCACGTTTTCAGCATGACGTCTCTGATCCACTGGTGAAAGGACACTTTGATCCTCTCCTCTTTCATCTATAACTGCTTCAGACCAAGTGTATGCAGAAAAGTGGTGAAGATTGCACGACTGTCTGTGTCCTATGTGTTGTGTTGTGTTATTTTTATTTTGACTTCAAAATGGCGCCGCAAGAGTGGCTGCCTTTCCAGCAGCTCCTATATTTTGTTGTTCTACTTCTTCCTTTCATAACTTTGCTGCTGTGAATTGGGAATTTCTCCATTGCGAGACTAATAAAGGTTTTCTGATCTTATCTTAAAAGGGCTTTTGATTGCAAAACTATCAGCGCTCTATTGTTGAAATAAACTATGAACAGAAGCAATTTATGCATCTTGTGATACGAAATAAAGCAATTGCCTTGGTACAAGGGCGCACAACACCGCATTCTGGTTTCACTTTGTTGAAGGTACCTTCACTCAAGTATGGCTTTTGCATGAGGCGATGTTTATGCACAGTTACGATGGCTGCATGTTACTTTCGCTCGGACGAATGCGTCCTGCTGCTTTCAGCAACCCCCATCTCCCTCGTCATGGCGAAAGATTTTCTTCCCCAAAAGCAATCCTCATGGGTTAATTGTTTTGATTTCTCCATCGTTCCTGGTTTGAATGCGCCCTCTACTAACTACACGCAACTCTAGAGGTTGCACTGGATATTCAAGCTGAGCTCAATTAAGTAAAACTTTCCTCTCTCAGGTGTATGACAGAGTATGCGGTGAGGAGGTGCTTCCCCTTGATCGACGGCTTCGGAGGCTTAGGACTCACTGCGGCCCGGTGGCTGGCTCCATCTTCGCCTTTGTGGCGGTTCTAGATTTCCTCTTTCTGTTGTTCCTCCAGTGGTGGCTTCCTGATAGGCTCATGGACCTGGCCGTGGACGCTAGCGGTCCTCTCGGACTGTGGAGGCAAGAAGCAAGTGAGAGTAAAGGTAAAGCTCCGTCGAAAAGAAGCGGCAAGCAAGCAGCTTCATCTCACTTCTTCTCGGCTCTTGATGATGCCGTCGCGAGCTAAGAAAAGTTAAACTTTGTTTACATTATTAGGAAGGGGCATTTTTCAGGCTATTTATTTTGGGAGATTTCCTGGGACGTGGCTATAATTTGTGTGGGTTATTTTTTTTTTGGGTCTGTTTGTCTAAAAGGAATGTGCAAGACTTACCTTAGTGTTTTTCACCAAACATGCAGGGTGCCACTGGCAAACAGTGGAGATGAAAAGTGAATCCCCTCAGATGAAAAAAGTAGGGGTTTCTCTCTTTTTAATGGGAGGTAGATTTCATCTCCTTTGTTCTGTACAAAATAAATGTAGACATGTTCACACGACCGCATTATTAAGGGCAGGCGTTGCGAAGGCTGTTTTGGAATAGCTGCGTATGCAATTCTCGTAAAACTTTTGAAATATAACATAAGTTTATATATATTTTTTACATGAGATAATGTATATGATATTCATTTCAGGCATTCACTTTGAAAAGGGAGTGTTAGTTTCCATTCATTGCTACCTGCAGCTTTAATTTTGCATTTTCATTTTTTTCCACCCTAAAAGGTTTCTGTTGATTAGCAAAAGAGATATTGCTTTATCATATTTGCATTCATACATTTAAAATCATGCTATTTTATCAGAAATCTATCTGGTGACTTTCTGTGTTTCAAAGTGGCAAAACATTGGTGTTTTTTTTCCCTCCTCTTCACACTTATCAGAAGATATGATTTAAGTGCTTGTTGGATTACGAGCATTTTATGAATTGCACAATAAATAGGACTCTATGTGTGCATGAGCTGAGCTATATGATCTTCTGGGGATCTTGTAGTTTTTGATAAAACTGTTACAATGGGTTTTCATAACCCCCTGCCATATTATTTCATGCATATGTTGAGTCACTTGCCGCTAATCAATTGTTCATCATCTTCTGGGTTAAATAGCATCGCTATGTATTTGATCATTTGTAATGTTTTTTTATTTTTTATTTTTAATATTTAGATCAAGGCCGAAAGCCTTTTGTTGTCATTTTCTTCCCGCCAGGCTTTGACCTAAGTATACCTCACATTGTGTCCTATTTATCAGAATGATCTTTTTCTCAGGACAGGTTAGTCGAATTGATCTGGTAAAAGACAACCCCCTTGCCCCCTCCCTTTCCATTGTATTCTTTTGCAAACATCACACACAGAAGATTAAATGGCAGGCAAAATAGGCCGTGGAAATGCGTCTGCTATCCAAGGCTAGTGGTGTTAGTTTGCATACCGTTGTGATGAGCACTTGAAACAATACACCGCAGTGATGCTTGGCTGGAAAATGTGAAATAAAAGTCTTTCATCGATTTGTGTTATTTTGTCATTGGTGTCGTGCAGGGGTGTTCAAGTGCGGTCCTCGAATGATCAGGAGCATGATCAGGTTTCTTAGAGCTTGCTGGTGAGCTGAGCATTTCAATCAGGTGTGTTAGAGGGGAAACATCTAAAACAGGGGTGTCAAACTCATTTCACATTGTAGGCCACATACGGCCTCGGTAGATGTCAAGTGGGCCGGACCATTAAAATTATACCATACTTTGCTATAAATAACCAAAACAATGTATTTCCTTTGTTTTGGTATAAAGAAGCACAAGAACATTAGGAAAATGTTGAAATTTAATGAACATATCTTTTACAAAACATTTCAGGAAGCACCTTACATTTCCTTCGACAAATGTGCAATTTACTTTTATCATTCACATATATGCATTGCAACTGATCCCACTGATTATACAAACTTTAACACGTAATTGGTATTGAAAAATATAGGAATGCACTTTAAGATGAAACGAGATTTATAAAGAAAGGAAGTTTTAAACCATTTACACGTGCATATAAAATCTAAATGTAATCCCTGCCTACACCTTACAAACTAAGGAGAGTGCTATTAAATGTGTAAATGTGAGAGTGCTATTGATATCAGTGACGGACTGAGGCTGTTGTCTTCTTCTCTGATCAAAACAGAGTCCCCTAGCGGATACTCAATGAATTGCACCTTATTAAAAATATTAATTCTGTGTCTTTGATGTATATTTTTTTCACTTTTAAATTATTCTGTGGGCCTGATTGAACCTCCTTGTGGGACAGTTCCGGCCCGCGGGCCGTATGTTTGACACCCCTGCTTTACATAATCATCTCGCAGGCTGGATTAAACTCCTTTGTGGGCCGGATTCAGCCCGCGGGCCGTACGTTAGACACATCTGATCTAATGAACTTTATTTATCCATCCATTTTCGAAAGCACTCTCATTTTCTCATTAAGATCACGGCTGAACTTGAGCCTATTTTAGCTGATTTAGGGCAAAAGGCAGTGGCGTACACCCTGGATGGTCGGCAGTTAATTACAGTGCACATATGGGCAAACAATCACTTTCACAAATGGACAAGTCAAAGTCCTCCCTGAACCGAACAGGCATTTTTGGGATATGATTGGAAGCCGGAGAAGATACAAACAACACACGGGAAGGCTGGAGTCGATTCAAACCACGAACCTCAAAATTGTGAGGAAGAAATGCCAACTTCTGGGGCTCTGTGCAGCGCGATCCTTCCTTGCTCCCCAAGCTGTGACGCAAAAGTGTCCGGAGAAGTTTGGGAAGAGATCAGCTACACAGAGCTTGCAGCCTTCCAGTCCCACACACGATCCAGAGCTTCCTTCTCTTCCAGTGACAAAGCTCCGAGTTTCTTTTATTGCTCAATGACTTCGATATCATTTTGGCTTCACGATGGACCAAAAATGTGTCTGTTTCATCCCCTCTTTCTACAGACACATCCCATAACCTTTTCCCAATGCATGGTTGCAGTGATTTTATACTACTTTTGTACTCGATGCCGACCACCTCCTGTGTCCTTTCAACTGTTAAGACCAGTCGCCTTTGTAGCACCATGGACAGCGTCATTTGGCTTCCCCTGGTGGTGAGGAAGATCACTTTCTTTTCAAAACAAAAGATACACTGAATGGTCCCACGCAGTTCTTTCGAAGACACTGGTTAACCTCATTTTGTTTGTATTTCAGGGTAATTTTTCCCACCGGAAATATAAAAAAATGGAATTCGTTCATCAAAGTGTCGCTATCCTAAAGGAAATACAGGAAATGTCTTAATATGTTAACATTTGTAATTTTCATATGTTACGCACTGTGTTATGAATAGTGTAATACAATAAAACGTTAAATGATGGATACGTCGGTCGCCAAACATTGGATGTCTGAATGTTTTTGGAACATTTAAATGTCATACATGTAGAAAAATGTGAACCACTTTAATTGGAAAAAAACCCCAAAAAGAGCACATTAACTTTGATGACAAGTGACAATACACACAGCAAAACTAATTCTTAAGAGGATGAGAATTTTTTGCAACATGCTGCTTAGCGATGTGTAGTGCTGTGTTCTGAAGGCGAATTTAGAGAAAAGGAAAAAACATAATTACGAGGGGGGAATCATTTTCATGAGTGATTATAATAATAATAATAATACATTTTATTTATAAGTATTTATTGTCATTCATTTATCTCTTGAACAGATGCCCCTTGCTTTACCTCTGAGACTTAGTCAAAAAAATACATTTATGCCCACAAAAATACAGTAAAATTCTCTGAAGATAAATTCTTCCACTCTCCCTCTGCACGCCCCTCTGAGACTGTCATTATTGGATTGCATCTAATAAAGTGGCCAACCTGCTCTTATTTCAACAGGTACTTTTGGGGTAACAGTCGGGACCATCATCCAATCTGAGCCCAAACCATCACTGGTGACGACCAATCAGGTGAGGGTTGAATTGGACCTATATTTTCTCTACCTTCCTCCCATCCTTGGATACCTCAGGCAGGCAGGCAGGCAAACAGTCCTCCGGTCGCCGCCGTATTCGGCCACTTCCTCCGGGGATGGAGAACAACCGTTGCTTCGCCAACCGCTTCTCGGACTACAGCAAGAGCGCGCTGCTGCCCGACCACGGGGCCGAAACGGTGGTTCCGGCCGTGGTGGCAACGGTGGATAGAATCCTCACAAAGGTCCCCATTTCAAGCGAGGTGGATGACTGCGACGGCGGGCTTTACGACGGTCCGGCCGGCGTGGCGTATATGCTTTACCACGTCAGCGAGTGTCCGCTGTTCTCCGAGCGACGCGACGCGTACCTGAAGGCGGCCAAGCGCATCATCGACGTGTCGGTACGCTATGCGGACGCCGAGCCGGACAGGAGCATGCGCGCCGCCTTCCTGCTCGGCGGTGCGGGCGTGTACGCCGCGGCCGCAATGATCTACAAGTCGTTGGGTTTGGCCGACTTCGTCAAGCCGCTGACGAAATTTCGCAACCTGTGGGAGGTGTGCGCGCCCATCCATTTCTTGGAGTGCGGTTCCGATGAGCTGTTTGTGGGCCGGGCGGGCTACCTCTGCGCCGCCCTGGTCCTCAAACAGAAGCTGGGCATTGAGGTGAGATTACTTTCCCACCAGTGGCCGTTTTAGATTGCATGGCACTGTCAGCTACCACCACAACCAACACACAGTAAACGAGCATGGCCCGAGTGGGTAATCTGGCGATTTTCCAGTGGGCAAATGCTATACCCGAGCGGTTACTCCACCCTGCATATTACAGTTTTCAGCCCCGGGTCTGTTTTGAAGTTCCTGTATAGTGTGTTTTTTGTCATACAGTGTGAACAGTACAATTCAGGGTTTTTTTTTCCACTGGCAGGGACGTACTGGGAAGCAAATTCAGCCCGTCAATAAGTGTCGACGGCGGAGGCAGAGTTAGAAGTGGCTGAGTTAAAGAGGTTGAGATTCTCCTTAGGAGTGACAAGGATGGACAGGATCAGAAATGAGGTCATCAGAGGGACAACTCAGACCAGAAAGTTTGGAGAAAAAGTTAGAGAGGCCAGACTGAGATGGTTCGAACATGTACAGAGGAGGGACAGTGGATACATTGGTCGGAGAATGTTAGAGATGGAGCTGCCAGGTAGGAGACAGAGAGGAAGGCCAAAGAGGAGATTCATGGATGCCGTAAGGGAAGGCATGCAGGTAGTTGGAGTCAGAGTAGAGGATGCAGAGAATAGGGAAAGATGGAAATTAATGACTCGCTGTGGCAACCCCTAAAAAGGGACAAGCCGGCAAGCGTCGACGGCGGCCGGCACTTGCCAAAATAACAAGCATCGCAATATACTGAGATTCTTTAAATTTGAGAATGAACTACAAATTAAAACTATAATATTCACCCCGCAGATACTCAGCAAGGATCAAATCCAGTTAATCTGCCAGGCCATCATCGAGTCGGGAAAACAGTACGCTCGGAAAAAGCGAAAACCTTTCCCTCTCATGTACTCCTACTACGGGACAGAATACCTTGGTAAGAACAACTCGCGTTTGAGTGATCGGGAGGGAGTGTCGTAATCATCGACGAAATGATTATGATTGATTCTGTGGAAATGTTTTTAATCCATTGTGTCCTGAAGCCATTGAGGCAAAACTGAAAGTACGACTTGGCTGCATCTCAACTAGTTTGCTTAGTTTGTTCTTTTATCTAAAACTAATAATAAGACGTGAACAAAATTAAGGGATCCATGCCCTGCAATTGACTGTGTCGGCTTTGTTTTGACTAGAAATGAGAACGTACAGGTGCTGAGTTTGCATGGGTGTTCAAAATGTCCAGTTCCAAAATGTACCCAACAGGGTAAAAACAAAAGCCCTCAAAATTCAACATTGAAAATATAACAATATTTGGAGTTTTTAAATATATTATTTTTTTAAAAAGTCACCATTGTATATTTGCATTGTAAATAAGCATGTAGTGTGTCTGGAATTTCTCTCTCACCGCAATGAGTTAATGGAGCGAGATTAGCATGTGTGAAGCTAACTGTCCTTTCCTTGATTTGCATCAGATGACGACACCCGAGCGCCTCAGTAACTATCACACCTACACACAGTTCATAGTAAGCCATACTTGCATGAGGTCTTAACAACACATGACACACTAAAGACATCTTTTAACCCAGGATAATGATTCCGGACCTGGATGTGGTTATGATCCTGCTGCATGTATACTGTATACCAAAATGGATCTTGGATTGGATTTCATGGAAAAAAATCGGAAGGGAATTCACAGACAGATATCCTCCACCGTTTTTTTTTTTTTAAAGAGCTGTGTTTTCACTGCAT